>OZ024865.1:25456356-25463856 GCA_964017155.1 Oasisia sp. SBJ-2009
AAAACACCCCCCATTTATATCGATAAACATGTGTATATCTTATCATGCTTAAACAACCTCAAAATGCTAACTGTGTGTGAGTTCTATTGCTTAATATGTAGACAATAAAAAACAATATTTAACATACATTAATAAAATATGATAACGCACTTGTCCAGGCATTTTGTATTTTGTTAACATTTAAACATGAAGCGCAATCATTGTCAATGCTCGCTATAAGATCGCCGTGTTCTCGTGTGTTGTAGTGACGTCTGAGACGGTCTTAGATCCTCCGGCGAAGGACAAGGCGATTCTATTGAATGACTACAACAACGCCACGTGCCTCGTTCTGGCCCAGGCGGACATGTACACGTCACCAGGCACCGGGCGCTGGACTCTACAGCCGCAGACGAAATGCTTTAACCGTGGACTGACCATCACAAGCCGTGTAGTGGACACGACGAAGAAGTCTTTCACCGTCACGATCACTGGTCGTCACCTCGTCTGTTCCGACTCACACTTGGAGGTGGCGATGAGGCTAACCGAGTGGCCTCAGTGCGAGATCGCTGGACTCTACCGGACCTGCGAACTGACCACAGCGACTGGATCGGGGGACGGCGAACTGACCTCTTGTGTCGCCAAGTGTACGTGTGACGGGAAAGACTGCAAGCACGTGACTGTCCACATACCGAAGAGGCAAGACAACTTGGAAATATGTGAAATCGACATCAAATAGCCACCTAACTATTTGCCGTTGAGATGTTGAAGCCCTTGTCAAGATGAACACAGACGGTCACTTTAATATCACTGCGTTGATACAGCGAACATCTCAATAGATACAAAAACACCATTGTATATACTACTCACATTTTGCTAGGGATCACTATTTAGGGTGGTATTATATTTTACGGCATGTATATCACACAAAAACTAAAAACAGCATGTATTCGAGGACATGTTTAATTCCTGGAACTCATTGCTATACACCAAATATAGGTAACATGCGTTCTGTCATCAAAGAAGTAGACCCCCAAAAATTGAGGTTTCCCCAGACCCCCCAAAATGGATGTTTCAGAATGTTACTCCAAGTCATGAAAATGTACCAATTAGTTCAATTAACAGCAGCAGCAACTCTCAGTAGCTTGTGTGTGACTCACGTGAAGCAATCACAGCCTGGCAACGGCCTTTCATGCTTCCAAGGAGTCTCTGGATGGCTGCCATTTCAAGATTGCTCCATTACAAACATTGTGTGATCCTTAGCAAATTTTGAGTAGTATTGAATTCATAGTCTCATAGTCATTAACAAGGGTGTTGTATTTTCGAATCTGGCGTATACCTGGCTAAAGACAGTGGTGAATATTTGTGTACGAGTAGTCTTCGCGAATTAATAGCAGTGTGGCTGAATGCTTCCCAGAGAAGCCGAGATGGTGTTTGATTGAACCGGACTGCCCGGGAGTAAAATGTATAGTGCTTTGAGCAATCCTGATGATATATAAAAACTTACCTTTATTATGTGAAATGTTCACCATTTAGTCTCTTTCAAGTCACGGAGAAAATATTGTCAACAACGATAAACAAATTACACAGCTGTATTGGTTTGGCGACAAGTTGTCTACGTGTACCATCATGTTGACGACATGCGCTGTGTAAGAACTTACCTTTACCTTTTAGATGCGATTCCGCTTGGCGTGATTTTGCAATGATTGTATTTGACGTGATTCTATTTGTCATGGTTCTGCATACATACATACATACATACATACATACATACATACATACATACATACATACGTACATACATACATACATACACACACACACATACACACATACATACATACATACATACATACATACATACATACATACATACATACATACATACATACATACATACATACATACATACATACATACATACATACATACATACACGCAAACACCCATACAAACATACACACATAGACGCGATGCTACCTTTAGTGATTTTATTCGTAGCAGCTATGTAGGTGAATCCTGTCGCGACCTGTTTTGATCGGATATATCTTATGATCATTCGTAATGTACCGCTACATATTTTCCGTGCTAGTAGTGTTGTTGTTAAACCGATTTTCTCTACTATTGTCGTTGGTTCGTGTTGTTAATATAGCTTCCAACCTCCATCCCGCAAGCAATGGATGTGACCTTGACAGAATTTAGCCGAGTCGAACCAGTTAATTGACTTCGCCAGTTGCGACTGCGTCACCCATGAGAACAGCGCAAATCCCCGCAACAATATGATGATGAAAAACAAATTTCTGAGAATTCCAGTTTCCCCAATCGCATGAGCAACTGGACTGGGTGGATTTCTGTATTCGAATATTTGCCTCTACATCCCAAATATTGTATGCAACACGAGCAACGTGTGGTTGAAATCATTCAAAATTATATCACATGACAGTAGGCCATCCATATTCCTCTTGGGCAATTTCATTGGTTCAGAGCTGCCAAGTCTCCCGATTTATCGGGAGATCTCCCGGAAATATAGCAAAATATACCCAATCTCCCGATCTCCCGCTTTTGATTTCCAGTCTCCCGCAAAAGAAGCATTTTATCTTTTTTTCGCGTTTTTTCGATTTGTTTTGCCGGCGCACGAGTTGTGAGTCATCTGTGAGTCATCTATGGTACACGGAAAGTGCCGAGAGCAGCCGAGCGGAGACTACACAAAACGCACATAATAGAACTTTTCTGATCGGTCAGCTAACAGGAAGTGACTATATCCAATGGTCAATGGAAACGTTTGTTAGGTATTGGGTAGGAATAAGTTTAGTGGCATTTTGCAGACGAGGAAAGTGCTGTGAGTAAAAAGTAGCAAGAGCTGAAGAACACATGAAGGAAATGCAGACGCTAGAAGAGCGCATATAGAAATGGACAGAAATGCAGTTCTGTTTGAACTATTTATTTTGTGACTGCTGTTTATAGCTAAAATAGAATGTTACAATACCACAATCATGTCCATTTTATAATAGTGAAAGAATCTTGAAAGTCCCAGTAAACCCCAATAAAAAATATAAATTAATTATATATCCACACATGAAAGTTTAAAATATAAAATATTGTTATTTAAAATATAGTTCACTTTCGAAGAGTTATAGGTGTTAAATGTAAGCATAAAGGTTGGAAATAACGTATTTGGCATTCTCAATTACAAAATTTCCCAGGGGGGCATGCCCCCGGACCCCCTAGCATTCTCGGTTGGTTCGCAACCTCGTCCATGCTTCGCGTCTTGCATATATTTCTCCGTCTTTCGACATACAGTAGGAGGGAAATCTCCCTCATCACACTCAATTCAACTTGGCAGCTCTGTTGGTTGAGTTTAAATTCAGAGTCTTGCAAAGGGATCAGTCGGGATCATTGCTGCCTGATACTGACGACATCAATAGCAGCGACCCCTGGCGCTCGAGGACGCCCTCCACGGCTAGATCCGGGTCTTTCTCGTACGTTAACGCCGATCGTTTTACCAATGAGAGTCCATAACTTTGACAGCCTTTTACCTGTCCCTGTGTTGTATGGTTTCTGGATTACTCAGTTTAGCTGTTACTTGCACACGCTAACCACATTTAGTGGATAATGTACAGCCGGTGTTTTAAACATAAGCAATGAAACTAATCGACTTTGTGTATATAAATGTCGGTCATGATGCAAATATGCATCAGCTGGTCGTGATAGGGACCGGAATGGGGACTTTCCAATGGTATAAGCGATATCATCCCAATTGGTACCAAATACGTCGCGGTTTGCATACGTCACAATAACAATTAAGAGCGAGACTTCCGTGATGAGTTGCCTTTTCAAAAAATGTTGATAACGGTTAAGTAGGTAAATTGCATTAGGCTTACTTATACGATGTATGGGGTGCGTACGGAGATATTGCCTATGTTGGTGTACAGTGGTGCCCTTTATGGGTAGTTCACTCAGCATAGGTTCCCGCTAACACTCAGCTCTCACCGTTAGTTCCCTGTAGCTGTCAACATGCGGAAGCGGCCATACCCCGATCAACTGCTACGACTGGCGAGCGAAACCAGGTGAGTATAGCCGATGTTTTTGAAATGCTCGATGAGTTGATTTGGGTTTGTCTACCTTAGGATGTGAAGTCCGAGTTTGGCGGACTGCGCGGAGGGAACCAACAGCTGCTTCAATGGGCTGAATGGCGGGTTTAACCAAGCGCCGTGAACTGCTTTGAGCATGGCAAGACACATAAGACGCCATGGTCGTCGACTGCATCCAGCTCCTTTCGCAGGCGCCTTGCTACAGCACCAAGTCCAACGGCGACTGGCTAGCGACGAAGTGTTCATGTGTGGATGCACTAGAGTCGTGGCAGTCACCGACACGCTATGCGGTTCAGGTCATATGGTCGTCAGTTAATGGCCTGAAACAGAAATTGTTTTCGGCATCCCACTGAGTGACTAAGCAAACTTTATTAAAAGTACACGGCATAGGAAAGAGCAAGACAAATTACATACTATTTGCCTGCGTCACCTCTCTTTGCCAGCTTACCGCGTCTGCCGGGAATCTCATTTGCGGTCGAAACCCTGGACCCCACTAAGAATTCTGGCACAGACGGCCTTGAAGGCTTACGGAGAATTATGCCAAGATTATAGAAACTGTTCAATCACAGGCGGCGTCGAAAGCAGAAATGGAACGTAGCGTGGACCTGTATGTAAAGACTACTTGCATGAGACCTTTCAAAAACCTGTCTAAAGGTGTTCTCCAGTGAACCCGCAAACTGGGAGTGTCTTCCGTCTGACAAAGCTGCACATGGCGCAGCAGCATATGTGCTGGGACAGCGGTGTTTGAGGACGCTTGAATCAGTGAGGCCATTCAGAAGCAAAACGAAAGGCCAGAACCATGTCCTGACGCCTGCGTTTCCGTGCCTATGCATGCGACCGGGACTTAACATGGCTTGACCAAACGACTTCGAACTCACCGAGACGGAATTACATGACATCGGCCACGATGGACGGACATCACTTTTGCATCGTAATATTTCCTAGGGCAAACATTGCTGCATACATTTGACACTTTTTTGACAACTTTCTCTTATATTTTGTATCAAAAAGTAAATTTTCTGAACCCAGAGTTTTTTTACACTATCAATTTTGTTGTCTGTTCAACGGGGTTTACTGTGCAAGTTAGATATATTAATTACCCCATTCATCGACAAGTCAGTTCCAACGCACTGGTCCTTAGTCTCAACAGAAGCATGCATTGAGTGTTAACCCACGCAAATGGACCGACATTGTATTCAGAAGCTTCACAACGACAATAATGCCAACGTAGCGTATTTTAATTTGTAATATCTGTAGTCGTTTTGTTTAATGTTTCACGTTGACCTTTCTCTTTGTCTAGCCATCACAGAGTGTCGATTATTGTGTACAGATGTCGCTGTAGTCGCGCCTCAACACTGGATGACGTGTCGCAATGACAACGACACGTCACGCGACAGTTCCCCGGACACTGTCACTGGCCACACCCTCGGTCGTGACGGATGAAAGCTCTTTGTCCATCGATTGCCAGCGAACCAGACCTCTCTGGTGTATGGGTGGGAGCTTGACGTCTGCCTTCCTCTCCTTTTCCCTCTCCTTCTCCCACTCCCAGGCCCCCATGTCTCCGGGCTTCGCTGTCTTCTCCCATTCGCTGCCCTGTCGGCGAAAAACGCACTTATCAAATGTGTTCAATGCACGTGCAAGTATTGGGAGACGAAACCGAAGTGTGCGAGCGCGTATATATATATATATATATATATATATATATATATATATATATATATATATATATATATATATAAATATATATGTATGTATGTATATATATATATATATATATATATATATATATATATATATATATATATTATATACATATATACATATATATATATATATATATATATATATATATATATATATATATATATATGCGTGTGTGTATATGTGTGTATGTATGTATGTATGTGTGTGTGTGTGTGTGTGTGTGTGTGTGTGTGTGTGTGTGTGTGTGTGTGTGTGTGTGAGTGTGTGTGTGTGTGTGTGCATGTGTTTGAGTGTGTACGCGAGATGGTGTGTGCCTATGTGTACCTGTGTGGGCCTATGTGCGTGCGTGCGTGTGTGTATGTGTGTGTGTTAGGGCTATATCTAGGTGTGTGTGTGTGTGTGTGTCTGTGTGCGTGCGTTTATATTTGTGCATGTATGTCTGACTGTGTATCTGTACGTGTGTGCGCGCGCTTTTGTTGTTCGGGATCATATATACGGATATGTGTAACTACAAATCAAACCCAATTTAAGATGTAGCACTAAAGGTTTGTTCCAAAGATTCTCCCTCTGGCGTTAGTGAGACCACGGCAGCTCGCATAGTTACCCATTGCATGTTATCTCTTGCAAAATACAACGGCAATAAGGGTGAACGAAATTGCCCACGGTTTTGTAGCGTTACTCGAATCCCTTGACAGACAGTCAGACGTTCTAAACCTCGACTACCGCGTGTTTAGCGTGCATGCATGTCTGAGTGCGTAGACAAGTGTCAAATGCCCAAGTGCTACAGTTGTGGGTGACGTACATGCCGGTTAAACGCCAGCTTCGGCAGGACAATCTTGTCCGTGCTTGCGGCGGGACTCGCCACCAACGACTTTCCCCGAAGGCGCACGTCAATGTTGGCGTAACCAGCCCGATTGTTGTAGGCGAGGCGCGGGTTGGAGGAAGGCGCAGCATCGCACACCTCCAGGGAGTCGCTGCCTAGCAACACACCAGGAGGCAATCGTTGCCTGGCAACATGCCACGAGGCAAACGCAAAAAATGAGTTAGTCACACCATTGGAAAGCATATGTATTAATCTCTCCAACGGTGTAAAAATTATAGAGATATCTCTCACACAGCCAAAGTTATTGGATGCTGAACATGCCTAGGGTAGAAAGTTTCAAACGGAGAAAAACGAACTTGAAGTTCGCGGTCAAGTAAGCACACGGTCGAGTACATTGTCGATCTAAAATCGGCCGTTTTGCTTCTATTACTCCATTTCACACATTCGAAATAAACTCCAAAGGCATGTTCGCTGTCGAGGATATATCATGCTAACTGTGTACTGAAATTATTACAACATAATCCGAGTATTTAACAATGTTTTGTAGCAGCGACCCGATCGATTCCAGGTTGTTTACGCTAGCGAGTGCGCACTGCGCCTGCGCCTGCGCGTGCAGCTCTAAGCCAATCAGCGGCGTCTAGTGACGTTTATTCACAGACAGGGCATTCGTATTAAGCGCTATTATTAGCTTACACTGACGTCAGTGGGAATTTCTACTAAAAGAATCCGAAAGAGGGCACCATGGGCTTTCTTGTAGTACCAAATAGTCCGCCATGCGTTGAGTGAACCCCGAAGTATACGGCATTAAACTAGTGCGATTTATCGGTTCTGTTTTACGAAATTCATGCGTGAAATGTTACATAGTGTGTCTAAAGAGGCTATAAAATGTACTAAATAATAATATAA
>OZ024865.1:25466356-25473856 GCA_964017155.1 Oasisia sp. SBJ-2009
ACTTTCGCCCGTTAATGTAATAACGTACATATTTCACGTAGGACTTAGTCGTTTTCGTGGATTTCATGTTGATTTCTTGCACTTAGTACATTTTTCTGTCGCATATTTCGCAATACTGCCATGTTTACTAATGGGTAGTAATAATCGTTTTAGATTTTGATTCCAAACCTGAAATTAGATTCGTCGCAGCAGGTCAGATTGTTGGATTATATATTTTCGCACCACGTTATACATTCTCGCACGATTTACGAATGACGGTTTCCCTTTCCATTGTATAATGTTAGGGTATCTAATGCCGCAGGCTTGGTGTTTGCCTGTTCAAGCCAGATTAAGAAATGGTTGATTAAAGACTGTTTTATTATGTAATTTGTTGACACTTTCGTGTCTGTAAATTCTCGCATGATGTAGTCTCGATCCAATTATATATAATATATATATATATATACATTTATATATATATATATATATATATATATACATTTATATATATACACACACATTTATATATATACATATACATATATATATATATATATATATATATATATATATATATATATATATACATGTATATATATATATGTATATTTACATATATATATATATATATATATATATATATATATATATATATATATATATATATATATATATATATATATATATATACATTACCAAAAGATACCGCCTCTCTGCCTGTGGACCCACATCTATACTAAATTTGCATGTATCGCCTGATATTGTGCATGTGATATAATGGGTCCATGTGGATGGTTCGTAGATTTATACATTTTTATATAAGGCTACAATGAACAAGCTAACAGCCCCACAAATAACGATGGAAAGAAGTATGTTAAACATAGCATACCGGGATAGAAAGGAAACATATTGGGAATGCGAAAGGCAAAGGTCAAGTACGTGATTGAACAAGTCAGAAGATGGAATTGGACCTGGGCAGGGCAACATCAGTAGAATATGAAATATAATTATTATGATGGACATATCGCATCACCATCAGGAAACCATAAAAAGGGAAACGAGGAAAGGGATGACTGTCACAACCATTAAGTCATTATACGTCAGAGCAGTGCTCAGACAAGGTTTTCAAAGCACGCATAAAAACAGAAGAAAACACAACTTGGTCACGGAGCGCGTAACACGGCGAAACCATGGAATACCGAACTAGTCGGCAAAGGATTGCGCAAACAAATGTAAAATGTAACCGAGTATTGCAAAATATATGTGTTTGTATTGTGGATGCATGGACTGCCGAGTTATTTAATGTAACTCTGCCTGCCTGTGCCATATCACTCACTTTGATTTCGTCACAGTTATTCTTGGCACAGTTTGGTTAAATTAGGTTTCGCGCTATGTACATGAGGAGATATCTATCTAGGATACTTTGTGCATAGCATAACTGAACCGATCCCGAACAGATTAACGGGACTGTAATTTTCAAACGGTGTTATTGCGGAAGACTGCTTTTTGTCCCCAAGCACGGCTGGGTAATTCGGTTATTGTATGTAAATATCTCTCTCTCTCTCTCTCTCTCTCTCTCTCTCTCTCTCTCTCTCTCTCTCTCTCTCTCTCGAGATCGAGAATATGTGGACACGAAAGTGTCAACAAACTACGTAATAAAACCTTAATAAAACATTCTTTAATCAACAATTTCTTAAC
Source organism: Oasisia sp. SBJ-2009 (assembly GCA_964017155.1). Lineage (NCBI taxonomy): Eukaryota > Metazoa > Annelida > Polychaeta > Sabellida > Siboglinidae > Oasisia > Oasisia sp. SBJ-2009. Next base: position 25,468,034 of record OZ024865.1, read on the forward strand.
CTGGCTTTCAAACTAGCATCGAACCGGCGAACACCAAGCCTTCGGCATTAGATACCCTAACATTATAGCAAACCGTCATTCGTAAATGGTGCGAGAATGTACAATCTATAACTCAAAATCCTGACCTGACAAATCTAACTTCAGGTTTGGAATCAACATATTGGATTTAATCTAAAAGGATTACTACTACCCATTAGTAAACATGGCAGTATTGCGAAATAGGCGACAGAAAAAATTGACTAAATGCAAGAAATCAACATGAAATCCACGAAAACGACTAAGTCCTACGTGAAATATGTACGTTATTACATTAACGGGCGAAAGTTATTACATTATCAGGCAAGAGGAGTTTATTACATTAACGAGCGAAAATTATTACTTTATCGGGTAGCAAGTTTATTACATTATCGGTTGATTTTATTACATTATCAGGCGGTTATTACATTATCGGTTGATTTTATTACATTATCGGGTAGTTATTACATTAACGGGCGATTATTACATTATCGGTTGTAACATCGTTCCTTTCAATTGCTCTAGGAATACCACTGCGGCTTTATTTTGTTGAAATATAGGCTAACGAGCAGCCTGATTTTCAGGAGACTATGGGCTCAGTCACAGTTTTCCCTTTGGGTTGTAGAGTCCGCATATTTCTTTCGCTTAATTATTACAATGTGGAAATAGGCTCCTACACTGACTTCCCATAATAAACAAATGTCCATTTGATCATTTTCAGATACATATTGATGTCCATGTTATTCCTTGTTTAAGTAATGATATGCACACATAGCCAAACTGATTTGCATATTGGATTTGATGCAAGGCGACAACACGGATTCTTCCGCCTTAGGGAAGCATATTAATTTTTCCATAAGGATGTACCCAATCAATGCTCAATGGGCCGCGTCCCCTACGTGGAATTCCAACTCAGACAAACCCACACTCCATTTGCGAAAGCAGGAAACGGGCAGATGTTTGTAAGTTATGACCCATACTCTACTCTATATTATCGTACCAGTGTATTGATGTATAGTGTACACCACACACATACACACACACACACACACACACACACACACACACACACACATATATATATATATATATATATATATATACATATATATATATATATGTATATATATATACACACACACTCATACACACACCACACACCACACACCACACACCACACACCACACACCACACACCACACACCACACACCACACACCACACACCACACACACACTCACACACACACACTCACACACACACACACACACACACACACACACACACACACACACACACAAAACACACACACACCACACACACACACACACACACACACACACACACACTCACACACACACACACACATGCACACACACACACACACACACACACACACACACACACACACACACACACAACACACACACACACACACACACACACACACACACACACACACACATTGCCAACTCTCAGTGTGTCGTAAGTATCGTCTGTACTTGAACACTCACTCGTGTGCTGCACACACTGAAACCGCTGCGTCTTTATCTTTGGTTGTATTGCTGGCCAAGTCAACGTTTGTTTCGGTGTTAGTCGTTTAGTTTCTGCCTCCAAGTCAATGGATTCCTTGCGCTGAACAACGTCCTCATGATGAGACGAGGTCGCTGAGAAAGGCGGTGTGACCGCATGGGGGTCGACCAGGCGAGCTCCCATCATCCTGGCCACTGTTAGCATGGTCTTTACTTTTCTCCATTTTGCTGAAATAACAAAGATTCCTGTCACGAAAATGAACTTGCAACGAAATGGTGAATTATTGATGTTGCTGTATTGTTGTTGTTGTTGTTGTGTGTGTGTGTGTGTGTGTGTGTGTGTGTGTGTGTGTGTGTGTTTGTGTGTGTGTGTACGCGCGCGTGTGTATCTGCATGCGTCTGTGCGTGCGTGTATATGTACATGTGTGTTTCTTTGCTGGTTATTGCGCTAGTCTGTGTTTGTGTGTGTGTGTGTGTGTGTGTGTGTGTGTGTGTGTGTGTGTGTGTGTGTGTGTGTGTGTGGATGTATATATATATATATATGTATATATATATATATATATATATATATATATATATATACATATACATATACATATATCTATATATATATATATATATATATATATATATATATATATATATATATGTGTGTGTGTGTGTGTGTGTGTGTGCGTATGTGCGTGTTTGTGTGCGTGTGTGAGTGCGTGCGTGTGACCGTACCTCGATATTTCATCCCCGCGGCGTGGTCATATCCCCCGTCAACGAGTTTCTTCATTCCCCTGGTGTTGATGGTGAATGTTCCGCATCGACTACGGCGGGGCAGATACAGACCGAAGTCGAACAGCGCCTTGTGGTCGAGGTAGTTCATCCTGTCATAACATAACATAATGTCAAACAACACGTCACATGTAATGACAAGTACGTGTAGATCTTGCTCGCAAGCCAGGAGTCGTAGTTACGCCACTACCCCTGGCTGATCGTTTCCGTAAAGGCGCAGAGTCGCACTATGCAAGTATACCATTTGACTTCACCAGTCGCTACTGCGTCAGCCGTGGTAACAGCGCAAATACCTGTCCCAATTTGAAGACGGATACACGACTGGTGGGAATCCCAATATAATGACACATTCGCGTCCTGAACATTGCTTGTAACGCAAGCAGCGTGTAGCTGAACTCACACAAAATATTATATCACAAGAACGGAGGTTGATACCACTCCTCGTGGGCGATTTAATTGAGTGTCGTTAAAAGAGGAGATTTTTAATGGATGTGCCAGGGGTAGAGTTGAGCTGGTACTGACATAATCAGCCGCAGTGACCCCTGGAGCGCGAGGATGAGGTAGATATTGAACTCGCAATACTCTTGTGACGTCAGTAACATCAAGAGATTTACGTATTTTGCTCAATGGAATGCGCAGCAGGTTCACTTACGCGTCGGTGGCTGTTCGGGCTTCACCTGGTATCGCGGGGAAATAAATAGCTACACAAGCGCCATCTTTTGAGCGTGCCAAGCACCGATGCACACCGTAATGGCGGAGACTGTCCACAATTTGTAGACAGTTTTATCGCTTAAACACTTCTGTGCGACATGATGGTGAAGGTGCACAGTTTGTTTGGTTTGACATTGTGAAATGACATAACACACACGATGGGCATTACATTTAAGCTCCATTATCAGTTCGATTACTTTTCCTCCTCGCGTTTGAGACTAATTTCACGAAAAAGCAAACCTACGACGTATCCCCTGTGTCATGCTAATTCGTTTATGCATATATGTGCCTTTGTTTTTATGAAATAAACAGAAAACTCAGAAAAAAAGAAACAGTCTCGGTAGCTTATTGTTGAACCACACCTCTGAGTTATCGTGACATCCGGTAACGACTGTAGCTTGAAAATCTCGCGTGATCGAAAAGGAACAGCGAGATCGACTTTTGAACGATCCATGCTGTGCCTCGATAGACGCGAATGCTAGCTGTTTACTATAAGAGCAATTGTTCGTTGTTTCGCCGTTTTTTTTTCAACGATGGGACGCCTGCGTATATATGCGACCGACTCGGCAAGGAAGCGGGGAAGGTCACAAACAGTCACAGAAAGTGAGCATGTTATATGGACACACCAGCGACGCATTAACGAACCCAAGAAGGGAACCACACGCCGGTGTTACCTGTTGTAGCGGACTCCAAGCACAAACCCTCGGTACGTCTCGCCTCTCGTCAGATTCGCCATTCCACTGCACAACAGGCACAGGATGTATGTACATAATCAATATTTCAGCGTTGCTAATCCTCTTGGTCTCTACAGTTGCTAAACAACATTCTTTTAGACGCATTTCATAACTAAGATGCTTCATTTCAGTTGCTCTCGTTTGCCTTTTTTCTAGCGTACCTATAATCTTCTTGCGATATGGTATCTATGCTTGTATGCAATATTTTCTGTGACACATATCTATTGTTTTGGATAGGTGCACTGGTAGGGTTTTTCCTTATACGCTATATTTCACCTAATGAATTCATGGATTTGATATTTCGTTGAAGCTGCAACTCCGCACTGTTCGTATCAGCACTATTAATTAACTCAATATACAATATATGTGTATTATATTTCTCAAAGGAGAGTAGATATGTACGTTAAAACATGAAATTGTAATTACAAAGGCAATCGCAGTGAAATAAATATAAACCTCATATTCCACATATTCGTGGGAATGAAGATGTGACATGTACAAGGGGTGGCCCTTGTACATGTCACATCCTAATTCCCACGTCCTGGGTGGATATTTAATGTGTGCGTGCGTGCGTTCGTGTGTATGTGAATATGTGTGTATGTGTCCGTGTGTGAGTGTGTGTGTGCACGCGCGCGCGTATATGTGCCTGTATCGAACCACTGTGCGTTCTTGGCGATTGTTACATGTTAAACAATAATAGAAAATACGAAACAAAATACTACATACCAATGAAGTGATGAGGCAAATTTCACTTTATTTTTTCGTTCCTTGCTACGTAAATTAGGCTCCATCGTCTACTTAGTTGTTCACGGTCGCAGGCAGTCAGCTTGTTCGTGTTACAAGGTAATTTTTTTGCCCATACCTACAGGGAAGGCAGACGTTATCTGAGTCCCCTGCGCTCTTAATGTTTGTCTATTTACGAGTCAAACATTTCGCTTTGCCGGTCGGCGTTCGGCGTTGTGTGGTGATGTAGGAGGTCTTCGTGCAGGTCTCAGACAGACTGTTCGCTGCACGCCGGCGTCATGCTGTGGCACAACAGCACTCTCAACTCGTGTGAGGTGATACGAGTCTTCTCGTCACTCTCACATTTACACGCTGCTCTCGTACACACAGTCCGACATTCTTGACTGACTGCCTGGCTGGCTGACTGGCTGGCTTGCTGGCTGACAGACTTGCTGGCTGCCCCTGCCCGCCTGCCCGCCTGCCCGCCTGCCCGCCTGCCCGCCTGCCCGCCCGCCCGCCCGCCCGCCCTCCCGCCCTCCCTCCCTCCCGCCCGCCCGCCCGCCCGCCCGCCCGCCCGCCCGCCCGCCCGCCCGCCCGCCCGCCCGCCCGCCCGCCTGGCAGAGAAACAGAGAAGCGAGGGAGAAAGAGAGACAGATAGATGCAGACAGGCAGACAGCCAGACAGGCAGACAGGCAGAAAATGGAGAAACAAAGAAGCGAGAGAGACAGGCAGACGGATAGATAGACGGACAGACGGGCAGACGGGCAGACGGACAGACGGACAGACGGACAGACGGACAGACGGACAGACGGACAGACGGACAGGCGAGCAGGATGGCAGACACAGAGACACATGCACGGACACGGACACGGACACTGTCTTTGTACATGAAATATCACATCAGTATGTGAGTAATGTGTACAGACGTCAACGACGACGTGTATCAACACTTACATGGCCGGTTGGGACGTGTGAGCCCGTAATCCGTGCGGTCACAGTCGGTGGTCACTCCCCACCTGTGAGTGGACAGTAGTCCCTGTACGTAGTTCTACTATATGTGACATTTTGCAATGGATCTATCGAACTATTGATATATATATATATATATATATATATATATATATATATATATATATATATTATATATATATATATATATATATATATATATATATATATATATATATATATAATATATATATATATATATATATATATATATATATATATATATATATATATGGTAGACTATACAAACGTGTCTGGAAAAAACAAAAACAAAGATCAATGTCTACAAATCTGATGTGCTGATCACTCTCCTGTATGATGC
>OZ024865.1:25478856-25626356 GCA_964017155.1 Oasisia sp. SBJ-2009
TACATGTAGTATATCATTTTAAGCTCTGCATCTCTAGGTGTCGAATCTTGAACTTTGGTTCCTCATATCATTAAGCCCGCTATGGGTGAAAACCCTAACACGCCCTCTAAATCACAGAAATTATTTTTATCGAATGTCCGATCTTCTAATGCGTTATACTATCTTTAGTGCATCGACACTAACGATGATCTTGACTTAATGTTTTTTTAATGTTGTTAAGTTTCAGTGTGCACATTGCTATACATGAATTATACTGAAAGTCAAGGTCACCGTTACATTTCAAGGTCAACGTTTTTTCACCCTGCTCATGGACTGTGCGAGCGCGAAACTGAAACTATGTCATGTAATACCTCATTTCCTCATATAATAACGCACGATACCCTTGACATAAAGCCCCCTGGGGGTAATACGGCCCGTTGTGGGCAGAGTATATGATGCAAGCATTGATCTGTATATTTGTAGAAAAAGATCTCGTTTTGTTTCATATCCTGTTTGTTTTGCTATCTCATAAATTCATTATTATGTACCGGACCAGTAATGGGACATTAACATGCCTGTGTATTTTGCCAGTACAGGTACAGTACTGGGCCAGATCGTGCCAGTACTGGTACAGTAGTTTGCCAGTATACCGTGCCAGTACTGGACTATTACTGTTCCATCACTAGACCAATGCTGGGCAATCATTGCACCAGCACTGGACCAGCATGCCGGTACTGGGCCAGCACTGGGCCAATACATTACGCCAGTACTGGCCCAATGCTGGACCATTACTGCCCCAGCAGTGGCCCAAAGCTGAACCATTACTGTCCCAACACTGGGCCAGTACAGCATGCCAGTACTGGGCCAGTACATTGCGCCAGTATTGGCCCAATGCTGTAATATGTAAAACATACCAGCACTAGCCCTGTTAACAGCCTCTGTGCGGCGTATGTATCACCTATACCGGTCTTTCGGTATCGCATGGCCCGGTACTGTCATATATGTTAGCTAGGCAAGCACACGCCTTGCCATCAGCCGAGTTCTACCGGTGTATGCACAGATTACCAAACGTCATGACCTTTTGCAGAGACTCGGGAACTAATTTCATTTTGGGGGCCGATAACCGCATTACTTTCAGCACCATTCCGCTTTTCATTCGCGCCGATTTGTCTCCCATTTTCCCACGAATATCCTTAAAACGACAGCGTTTCACACACTTGTATGTGTGTGTGTGTGTGTGTGTGTGTGTGTGTGTGTGTGTGTGTGTGTGTGTGTGTGTGTGTGTGTGTGTGTGTGTGTGCATGCGTGTTTATTTCTGTGTGACTGTAAGTTTATTGTTGAATATATTTAATAGTATCATCTTAAGTATATCCTTATTTTAGTGTTTATTTCATAGTTGGCCCGATAGCCAATTAGCGTCTAACTCTATTCTGGGCCAAGGCCGCCCTGGTGGCAACATTGGCAAACCTGGCGGATGAGGGGCTAAAAGTGCTGCCACCTCACGGAATCTGAGTAATCGAGTCTAGCAACTTTAGGAAACTCGTTTCCTGTGTCTATCTTTCATAAGAAAATATGCGTCTGACGGCGCCACTGTGCACGCCAGATTCCTCAACTCCGACAGTGATTTGAGTGTCGATTGTCAACAGGTCTTTAGAGAGTGTTATGTTAGTGTGTTCCTGTGGAGAGCAAGATGTATAACTACCCACTTTCTTCGTCTTGTAGTTGTGACTTATCCCTGTGCTATATTTCTCATTAGGCATATCTGCAACTGCTTCAAAGCAAATTTTAATCATTAAGCTTGACGCAGACATAATTACTAATCACCATCGTATTGTACAACTATACGACACTAAACAAAACTAATATTTTAGCATTTTTATTTAAACGTAACATAAATGTAATCACCGTCTCAAATATATTTTGCAATAATATAATAATTATATATATATATATATACATAATTATGTATGTATGTATGTATATAACTATATATATATATATATACATATATATAACACAATTATGTATGTATGTATATATATATATATATATATATATTTAATTATACGTACTATTATATTATCGTAAAATATTTAATATATACCTGTATATACACACTTGTATATACCTAGCAAAATAATTATAATTATATAAATAAAAATTATATTTTATTAACAGCTGGTGCGAGTCTTCAACTGTGCTCCAGTCAAGTCAGGTCTGGTGGCTGTTTGACAATGTCTTCTTCTGCGACTTTTCCAGTATCAGAATCCTCAACAATCGTTGACACAAGCTGATGCAGCAGAATTCCTGGAACCAAAACTGAAATGTTTCAACAAACAAACATCTAGCTGTACATGGATGATGGTGTATGTGTACTGCGACTGTTTGATGGGCTGCTCCTATATAAAAACCGTTTCCTTCTCGAAGATAAACTTTCACAGGTATACATAACAAACTTTCATTTTGCATATCCAGGTCAAGGTGAATTTTCACCTGTAGAATTTCATCAAATGTGACATGTTGAGTTTATTACATGCACAAAAACAAATTTTCAGGTGTGAAAATGTTAAGTAGGTCAGCTAAGTAGGTCAGACCTGTTGCCACGGAGACGTTCAGAGAGTCAACACCAGAATGTAGTTGGTGTCGAGATTCAATGGTCAGCAGCTGGTGACACTGGTCCATGACGTCAGTTGACAGACCGGCACCTTCATTACCTGGGAAGTGACAACAAACAGGACATGACAATTTAATTGTAAATATAATCTTAAATGATATTTTAGTCCTCTTATAATGTATGTTTACTAATTTAAATTAAATTTTTAGAAGATAATTTATAAACAGGTGTATATATATATTTTAAACAATTTTAAAGTACATTTTATGTATATTTATTTATTTATTAACTAGTTTTCACCACAATTATTGTTAAATAGACAATCTATTATTTTTCTTTTTTCTTTATTTATTTATTATATTAAAATAATTTGTTTCATTTTAAAGAATAAATTATGCACAATGTATATCTTATATCCATATCTTATATTTATTTGTCATATTTCATTTTATTGTATATGTATAGGCACTATATGAGTCAACGCCAGATTATATTCCTATTCATCATGTAATGCACGTTGAATATGGCAATAAAGCTTTATTATTATTATTATTATTATGTTTGACCCATGTGAAAGATCATGAATGTTGACATGTTGATTTACCTTTTGGTGCTATGAAGTCTTGAGAAGCGTGTAAAATGGCAACATTTCTGTTTGACAGTCTAAATTAATTTGTTGGGTAGTTATTGACCATTGAGCTGTTCCACGAGAGAATATCTAATTTTGATACAGACCACAAAAAAGGTAGATACCTACCACTATATTCAAGACGACACAAACATTTTAATTTTGCCCCTGTGAAATAAGAATATGTTACAATTGTCTTCTGTGGGATTATGCAATTTTATGACTTGTTAATATGAGACAGCAGACTGTGGGTGTAATAAAGCCACAAGGCCAATCATTCCCCATGCATTTTTAATGTTACTAGATAATAAACTGTCTGAAGTTAATATAATAATAACTAGGTAACTTCTATTGGGTCTAAATCCTTAGACACAAACCTCTATGGTGCATCAATACTAATTATTATGGTATTTTTGTGGGGAAAAACTGACATGATCATTTGACGTGAATTCATAAATCAATTTTCTTGCGACGATCCCAAAGAGGAACGAACATACCTAGGATGAGGAGGGTGTCCCGGTTCACCCTCGCCTCCATCAGGGGTATCACTCGGGGGTTCTCCGCAACTCCCGTTTCCTTCCCAACCGTGCCCAGGATCTGCCACCCTTCTTCCTTGCGTGTCTGGGAAGCAGGCATTTAACCAATGAGATTAATTGTTCAAATAACAACTTCATGTAGACATCCAAATCCGAAGTAGAACTGTTAAATATAAATGTGTGTTGAATAAATACAATATATTAAACAAAACCAATTATAATTCCAATGAAAGATGATCATAAATTTTACAAATTATGAGGAATAAATATTATTATAATATAATAATAAAATATAAATATTTAGAGCTACGGCTTATGCATAAATGAACAAGAGAAATTAATCAAAGATGATAGTTATGTAAACTGAATTATGCACCTGTAGAAAAAAAATTACATACATAAAGCAACTACATATTCAATTATGAGAAAAATACATAAAATTATAAATAACTACAATATATTTTAAGAGTTGGCTCATCAATAATGTTAGGCACAACTAGCCACGTGGGGGTTGTAGATTCTGAACTGTGCCCAAATGTACCATTTATGGAAGATATTTGTTTGACAAAATAAGTGTATTTAATATTTTCATGGTCATTAAAAACAGTCAAATTATCGCGTGAAGCAGTTTACTAATACATATTATACCAGCGGGTACTGACCTGGAGGAATGGTGTCAAACTGTCGAGTCTGTATATCGGGAGGAGTTCGAGGACGCCCGCACTTGCCTTGCTGACGACAGGGGACAGGGGACAGCTGGAGACACAAGATGGGTTGTAGCAGGACATCTAGTGGGCAGGACGACTCAAAACACACCTCACCCACTTCATACCTCACCCACTTTACACTTTACCCACTTTACACTTCACCCATTTTAGACTTCATCAACTTTATACCATCTCACCCACTTCACATATCATCTACTTTACACTTCAACCACTTTACATTTCAATCACTTTAAACTTCATTTACATTATACCATGTCCCCCACTTTACACTTTACACCACTTTACATTCCATATATGTTACACTATATCAACCCCTTCATACTTCACCAATTTACACTTCAGCCACTTTACATTTCACCCTTGTTTAGACTTCACCCCTTTACACTTCATCCACTTTACACATCATCCACTTTACACTTCACCAACTTTACATTCCATATATGTTTCACTACCTCAACCCAATCACACTTCACCAATTTACACTTCAGCCACTTTACATTTCACTAACGTTTAGACTTCACCCCATTTACACTTCATCCACGTTACATTTCATCCACATTACACATGCAATGAGGGGGTCAACAGAACAACCTGACCATCAGCAACATAACTGAAATGGCTCGACATATCAGCCTTGCTGCTGCGGGAAGTGATGGTGACACAAATTAAACATCACAAAGTTGTTCTCAAGGAGACAGAGAGTCCAACAACAGCAGTGATTCCATAATTTCTCAAGTTACTGAAGATAAGTCAAGAACTCGTAGAAATATTACAATGCATTCCACTGTCTTATTGTGTCTGCGTTTAAAACATGTGGCAATACAGCCGACCTTATCTTAGGATCAAGTATACGTTGAAACCCTAAAACAGCTGTACATAAAATTTTAAGTTGTATGAAATGTTTAAACATGGCGCCATCCACTGGATTATTGACTGATGTGTCAATTTAAAGTTCACTCTATTTTTACATGCAACATATTTGTTGTTTTGTTTTAGTTTGGAAATTTTGAATTTTAGCATATTTCATTACATGTCAGGTGGCCTGAAGGGTTAACAAGAATAAGGTATGTTCGCGTTTATATTCGTGCAACCTTGACATTCCAATTCAGGTCAAGAAATTCCAGTTAATCAGATAAAAGTCCAATTTATTAATACGTTTGAGTTATTAAAATGTCTTGGTTGTTGCAACGTTATTATTTAACATGATTTCATGATAACGCTGTTGGCACAAATAATATAATAGCTATGTTGAGTGCACGAATGTAATTTCACAGGCCAGTCACATTGTCCCGAGGTGCTGTAAGGGGCCTTATCAGATAGACTCATGAATACTAGTGATAAACGTGTGCACTGGGTGAAATTACATAATCTATAGTACTGCAAATCAGTGTATTCGTGCAAGCATTGCATTTTCTAGTTATGACCTCTAACATGTTTTAATCAGTAAGCAAGTAATGTTTTTATTTCTAACCACAGCAATTAAAAATTACACATCCCGTTATTAATAAATAAAAAAAATTTAACATATAAACAAGTAACTATGAGTGGGGGTGAAAAGGGGGTGAATAAAAGTGCAATACTTATACAGTAGTGCGATATATGGTTCACCCCCAACTAGTATAGATATGTGTTAAATACATATTATATATTAAACAAAAACAATTATAATTCCAACGAAAGATGCATTAAACACGGCCTATATGACAACATGTCTAGCCATAATTTTTGTGATATTTTTTTCTAATATATAGATATAAGATGGAAGTCGCAGTATATTAGTTTTGTTTAAATGCCTATTGCTGGTAGTACTTCTGTGCAAGGTATTAAAAAGTTCGAAAACAGAAATACATTGATTTTTATGGCATGCAAATTTCCACCAATCGTCTTACAGACAAACAGATCACCGTACCTGTTTTCTCTCACTGCACACACACGGTCCACCCCGAGAAAATAGGCCGATCGTAACACTGCTCCAAAGTTCATTGGGTCCTGTAAGACACATTAATCTCTGTTGAATGTTGATTCCCTTTAGGGTACCTCTTGGTGGCCATTGTTTGATAAATGACATTAAGTTTGGTATTCTTATCACACAATTCAGCCTGATGACCAGTGACCAGGCTATCAGGCTAATCTGTGTAGTCCATTCAGGTTGGTTGTCTTTCTGCATGACTGGACATACATTTCCAGCAAGGTACAGCCCAAAACTGCCCCTGAAGGTAAAATATTCCAGGATATCATAGTTATGTCAACGCTGTAATCTAGATATGGAGTAAACGCTGTAATCTACATATGGCATAAACTTGTAACAAGTGTTTACAGTGTGACCATATAATTACATTAAATAAAAAATTAATAGACTTTATTCAGTCTTACAGCATGTTCTCTCTTTATCAACATAATGACCCTAAATGGAGGGTTTTATGGCCCGACTTGAGAAGCCAAGTCTTCATCGTTGAATCCATGATTTATTGGTATTTAATCTCTGCCAATATCACAGCATATTCAAAGCTCGATGAAGTAAGAAGAATATTTACAGTGTAATCCCTCTATAAAGGTGTACCAGTTACACAATTATAATCTTGTTGAATTATATCCAGTATATAAAGTTATCACAGAAGAATACTGAAAACTAACATAGAATAATAATATAGGGTTGCACCCAAGTTGATTAATTATTGGATCAATCCAGCAAAGAGAAAATGGGATTAGTCCTGGCTTGGGACAATTTTCTTTTAGGATATTTTAACTAGATTTTATTTGAAGATATCAACTGATTTAGCCAAACAGCTTTGTTTTCTCGATATATAATTTGGCAGATATAACCAACTAGATTGCAATAACAGTGATTTTATGACATATCTACCTGAATAGAGTCTAAAACCAGCCACAATCTTGCAGCTTTGCCAACGTCACATGGCCCCAATCTACAAAAAACATGCAGTTTTACCACAGTTAGACTCTAAAAACAAACAGGCAGAGTTATCAAATTTACATTCTTGAAACAAACATGCAGCTTTATCAAATTTAATCTTGGACAAAATATGCAGTGTTACCACCAAGTTTATACTTTATGGAAACAAACAAGTGATTATCTTCAGTGTAAGAAAGAATGCACCATTCTCTTGTTAAGACCTCAACTATTAGTTGTGCATTTGAAGTGCGTCAAGATAAAAAACATCATATGTTCATTTTCCCTAAATTTTCCATCATCACATATGTTTATTTGCAGCTGTAGTTTTGTTTATGCCATCGCTGACAAAGATTGGTGTTGTTTCGAAACTAATCCCTATTTCTCGCAAAAACAAATTGTTTCCATTTCTAATAAAACTTAAAGAAATAACACAAGACTTTCTATACACACAAATAAATATTCTCACCTCCTGTCAGTCTCTTCCATGACGACATAATCGAGACGAGACGCGTCTAAGCAGACTCCCTGTGACAAACACACATACAACCAATGTGACACATGTATGACAACATGGACAGTACATGAGATGTAGCAACTGGAGAAATCATACCACTGGTGACACGACGGAATAACAGGAGGTAGGTGACATAGACTGGTGATATTAAGTGGGTGACATGGACTGGTGACATGAAGTGGGTGACATGGAATAATGGAATGAATGACAATGACTGGGTGACATGGAAATTGGAATGATGGAATGAGTGACAAGATATAGGTGCCAGGATGTGGGTGACATGGAATGATGGAATTAGGTCACACGCCATAGGTGACATGACATGGGTGACATGAAGTGGATGACATGGAATAGGTGACATGAAGTGGGTGACATGAATTGGTGACATGAACTTGGTGACATAAGTGGGTGACATGAAATGTGACCAGTGCCCATGAAAATAAATTCCCTGAACCACCGAAATATCAATATCCACCAGAACAATTTATTCTGTTATTCATTCAGAATCCTTTAATCTCGATCCAATGCTTCATTCATAACACACTGTACCTCCGTCAATGTCAGCATCAGTGGACATTACTGCCATGACACCAGTCAATCTAACCCTGCTGGCTGGGTCCATTCAGTGATTACAGATACCGCATCAAACAGAATAATTCTTTAGAATGCTGCGTAACATAACCCCAATTATCTCCCTCGTTAGTCCTCCAAACCCATGTCTCCCTTTGTGTCCTCTTGCTTTCTATGTATGGGGAAATGCAGGCGACAGAAAACATTTAAATGTGTCCCCTGATTGAATGTGACACAGTGTGGGAGTGGAGATGAAGACAAGATACGGACAGCCACACAGACAACCTCTGTGATCCACTGTCAGTGGACAGATGCTTCTTTCTTCCACAGTCATTAAAAAATATAACAGATGCTCCTGATACTGATAAGGGAGCATCTCAAACATTCTCAAGGTGTAAGAAATGTAATGATCTGTAGGGTTGTCAAATGGTTGAGGTTTCATTGAATTGTGAATGTTGTATCATGTGTCATGTGTCATGTGATAGAGGTAGATATGTAGCAACAGTAGTGTGTTCTGGTGAATACTTATGGAAGGTATTACCAGCCTCCCAGGCTATCATGACTTTGCTGTGGTTGACTACTGTTGGTGTTAGATCGGTACATTAGAATAATTACACTAAGAGTGTAGCAGGACATGACCAGTTGTCCCTGTGGGTGACAGGGTGTAGGGTAGGGTGAACAACAGACAGTGGGCTAAGTGGGGTGTATGTCACTCAACTGTAGGACCCTGCACAGCACATCACTGCCACCAGTGTCAGGGAGAGGGGAGGGGGTATGACATGCACCTAGGTTTGGGGCAAATATCTGTAATTGCATTTAAGTAGATTGTTTCGTTACCTGGAGTTGAAGTGAAATGATTGTTTTTGAAATTAAGTAAACACACACATTCCTGTATATGAACATACACATATACATAACACAGCAAAACACATACACATGAACCACGTGTACACACGCATGCAGACAAACACACAGAAAAGCATGTACATGCAAGTACAAGCACATACACAAAAACACACACACGCACACACGCACACACGCACATACGCACACACGCACACAGGCACACACACCACACACGCACACACGCACACACACACACACACACACACACACACACATTAATATATGCAAATCACACACTTCTTACTATAACCGTACAATCCTGCTTCTGCTAGTTATTTTAACAAACAACTTCAAACAAAACAATTTTGGGAGAAGAGACATGCACATCAATGCAAACCACTGGCAAGGGGAGTTTCAAAAGTAAACAATGCCCCCTTGTGCTCACTCAACAGACCTCTCATAGCTCCAGGAACTGACACTGAGCCCCTTGTGTATGCCTGAAAGCCAACCATTCCCAGTGTGGTTGGCTCACCCCATTTACTTGTCAAGAGGACTTTTCAAGACATTTTTATTCTTAGTGAACCGTAGAACTGATGATTGGACCAGTTTCTGAGGCCATGACATTGTCGAGTGGAGGTACCTTCACGTCCTGTCACTGTGTGTGTTTAAACACTTCAACTATGTCTATCTCATGCATCGATCAATCTGAGAAAAAACTTGACTTATGTACAGAGAATTAGATCATAAACGTATGGATTATGTCTGGTTCCTACAAAAACAAGGACAGTTATTTTAGGCAGAATGAAGAACACCAGTAATTTATGCAATACCTGGATTGTGGAGTCAGAACTAGGGTAAACAACAACCTAGTTAATTTACATACACACAATGTTTATTTTCACAAACGCTTTATCATAAATACAGGAGATTATAGACCTTGCTTGTGTGTCTGTCTTCTAAGAAAACCAGGAAACCTTCACAATGTTGTCAGGTGATATATATCTGACATGTGCAGTGACTTGGAAGTTGGAGGCACTAAGACAGGGAAGTCAACATTGTACACAGATCTGTGCAAAGGCTCCGCACAAAACCGGCTGTACAGGGACTGTGTTCATTCACGCATGCAAAACACTTATATTATTTGTGTTGTATACACTGACACAAACACTAGTTGAGAACATAATGTTGTGTATATAAAACAGCACGTATACAATGCTGTAGAAAGTCACTGCAGTAATACATAACACAGAACCCGAATGACAAATGGTTATTAAGAGCACAAATGCACAATCATGATAGTTTGTGCCAAAAATACAGTAGTGATTATATTTATTATTTAAATACTTAAATACTTGTTGGCTGTTGTTGCAGTCTATGCAATGCAATTTTAACAATAGTTTTGTAAGCTGCATGATATATAATTTGCCTCCTTGATAACTACAGATTATAATTTGAAATTGAATGACGGCAACATGTACACAACACATAAACCCTGGTGTTTAAACTGTCAGGTGATATAAAAATTAAAGTTCTTATATAGCACAGTATCCAGTCCTCGGCACTGTACTCGAGATACACTTGATGCCCTGGGTCGCATACCTGTTCTATTGAACATAATCTCAACTTCTCTTTGAAGCATTCAGACATACTGAAATTGACGCGCACAGATTATCCATACACAAGTATCCACCATTGTCTGAAGCCAGGTAGTCTGATGCAGTAGTCCCATAGTCAGCAATGCAAATTAACAAACTGAAGCTGTGTGAAGTGAACAAATTGTCTAGGTTCGACACAACACCACAGGACTGTAACCAAAGTTCTCTGAATTGATGATCTAGCCACTGCTCTCCATATATAACTGTTTTATGTACACACACACACATATATGTATATATATATATATATATATATATATATATATATATGTTATAAGTCTTTTGAATGTCTTGTTATCTATTCACTTTGGTTCTCACACAAAACAGGCGGATCGTGAAACATCCGGATTATGGAAGACCAGATAAACGATACAAGATTGTATATATATATATATATATATATATATATATATATATATATATATATATATATATGTGTGTACTTGCTGTGCATGTGAATAATGTGTGCATGTATTGAGTGGTTCTCAAGAAAATGTAAACATGTTCAGCTGTGATCATTTATAGATAATTATTAAATAACAATATAAAGTGATTTAATGAGTATACAAAGCAAGATGGCGGCTCATTTTGTCTTTTTGACATTCGTGTCATGACAGTCGCCCCTGCCGACTAGACCACACCCTAGGTGGAGCCACAATCTCCCGAGGACCTCTCGGCGACATCGGCACGGCATGACCTTCATTCAGGGTCAAAACAACCTTATGTAGACTGGCGGACGGCTTTCTCACTAGCTTCTCCTTTGGCGTCTGCGTGTGATTAGCAACCACTGGTGTCGCTGGCTGTCTCGGTGACTTGATGGCGTCACCAAGTTGTATCACGGTGACACTGGCTCTACTTGCTCTGTCGTCGTGAAGCTGCTCCGGTCCAGCCCTGGGTGACATGGAGTGACGACGTCTGGATTTATCAAAGACAGACGGAGTCCGTTCGGAGTTGGCGCGGTGGAGCGGGGCACGGAAACGGGGCAAGACAGTCCCCATTGTTCCACAATGATCCGGCGTGTCCACACGCCTCGCACTGTCCGGCTTCACGCGGAACGAAACGGAGGAGAACTTCCTGTCTGGAGTTCGTGGGGACTTCGAAGTCATACCGATCGGGGGATAACTCGTCCTCGTGGCGCCCCCTATGACACCAGCCAATCGGGGGGTGCCAACGCGTACGCAGTCCCGCATGTCCCCTGCCCACACTGGGGAAACTCGGGCCTTTCCTGGGGTGACTCTCCCAGCCTGTTGGGACCACGATCCATTGGTGTCACCAAAGTCGTACGTGTCAAGGGTGGTCAGTGGCATGTGTGTCCTTCCAGTCGGCCATTGCGTCTCAAGCGCTGACGTTGTCACTGACGACGTGTCTCCGTGGGAACTGATGACGTCATCATCGTCCAATCGTATCTTTGCTGGTCCGGGCAGATCCTCAGCAAACACGACGTCCCCATTTGATTTCCCTGACCCATTGCTGGAGGCGTAGACAGGGTTGACCCAAACCTTTCCGTAAGTACTGTTAGATCTTTCCGACGCAAAGTGGACGTGTTTTATCGGGATTTTCTTCTCATTTCCATTGGTTGATTGGTTATCTGGAGAAGCGGTCGGTTCAACCCTGGTAGGTTTCGCTGTTGGCGTCTCCATCGAAACTACTACTCCGTTAATGCTTGACATTTTATCGCAGGTGTTTGGTCCGTCATCAACATTTTGTCTCAGGTACAACAACAGCGACTGCATGTTGTCATAATAACACTTCACCTCACCTTCCATCCCATTCACTGTCAACGTCAGCAATCTGAGCTGTTCTAGGTGCTTCTGTTCTTCGATTAAACATCCCCGTGACAATGGCTCCCCCTTCTGGATACTGCATGCGAGAGTCTCACCTGTTCGGAGACAGCTAACCAGTAGTTCACGCATGTTTCCGACTTCTAATCTTAGGCCCATAATTTGACTTTCTAGTTCCTGTTTGTGCTGCACGAGGGCGCTCTTCAGCTCACGCTGTGCGATCTGCTGGGTGGCAGCACTGGTACTGTGTAGCGAGGCAAGCAGTCGATCGAGCAGGTCACTGAAGTTTGACACATCACCCTGGCGAAGTTGATTGGCCGCTGGAAATATGCAAATACATCGATCATTTCTCAGTTTCAAACACAAAATGTCATGTCACATACTTATTATAATAGCATATTTGTTGTAACATTTTGAGGATTTGCTTTAATGAATGAAAATGTACTAATATGTTGACTAATATGTTTCACAGGAATGTTTTGTCTCGAAAATCACATCTACATGGTATAGATTCTGGTAGTGAGTGGCTAAAACGCGTGTCAATATTTTCCTACAAAAGCAATCAGAATGTGTACCTTTGAAATTACATAATTCTACTATTTTGTGGAAGGACTTACTTGCAAACCAATGGAGGAAATAAATATTGCTTTAGATTGGGCAAATTATCAGCAGTCAGTGCTGATCAGATGTCAGCAGTGATCAGCTGTCAGCACTGATCAGCAGTCAGTGCTGATCAGATGTCAGCACTGATCAGCTGTCAGCACTGATCAGCAGTCAGTGCTGATCAGATGTCAGCACTGATCAGATGTTTGGATTCATCCATGCTTTCTTACATTTCTTACATAATTATACTCTTATATTCTAAGTGGTCCAAACTTCTCGGATCATTGTCAGATATTACCAGCAACAGTAGCAAACTGCTTAATTTATATAGTTATTTTAATAGTACAGACTTGGTGATGTTTAACAGTTTGTTTAATTTGATTGTGACAATTCTTTTGTTGTATTTTGTTGTCAGACTACAAATGTGTATATATCTAAGTATCTATACTCAACCCTGACCGACGGATGCCTATGATATAGTAACAATGGTTATTTTATGGTGTCACTGGAAGCTTTTATCCAAGTGACATCCATGCAATGCAACACGCTGACAAATTAATGTATGGTTTAGTTTTGTTCTTTGTACATGTTGCATTGTGAAATAAGGTTCCTCTACTCTACTCTCTCTCTCTCTCTCTCTCTCTCTCTCTACTCTACTCTCTCTCTCTCTCTCTCTCTCTACTCAACTCTCTACACTCTACTCTACTCTCTCTCTCTCTCTCTCTCTCTCTCTCTCTCTCTCTCTCTCTCTCTCTCTCTCTCTCTCTACTCAACTCTCTACACTCTACTCTACTCTCTCTACTCTCTCTACTCTCTCTCTCTCTCTCTCTCTACTCAACTCTCTACTCTCTACTCTACTCTACATTATCTACTCTACTCTAATCTCTCTCTCTCTCTCTCTCTCTCTCTCTCTCTCTACTCAACTCTCTACACTCTACTCTCTCTCTCTCTCTCTCTCTCTACTCAACTCTCTACACTCTACTCTACTCTCTCTCTCTCTCTCTCTCTACTCAACTCTCTACACTCTACTCTACTCTCTCTACTCTCTACTCTACTCTACATTATCTACTCTACTCTACTCTCTCTCTCTCTCTCTCTACTCTCTATACTCTGCTCTACTCTATATTCTCTACTCTACTCTATATTCTCTACTCTACTCTACTCTACTCTACTCTACTCTACTCTACTCTACTCTACTCTACTCTACTCTACTCTACTCTACTCTACTCTACTCTACTCTACTCTACTCTACTCTATTGTACTCTACTCTACTCTACTCTACTCTACTCTACTCTACTCTACTCTACTCTACTCTACTCTACTCTACTCTACTCTACTCTACTCTACTCTACTCTACTCTATTGTACTCTAGTCTACTCTACTCTACTCTTCTATACTGTACTGTATTGTACTCTAGTATACTGTACTGTACTGTACTGTACTGTACTGTACTGTACTGTACTGTACTGTACTGTACTGTACTGTACTGTACTGTACTGTACTGTACTGTACTGTACTGTACTGTACTGTACTGTACTGTACTGTACTGTACTGTACTGTACTGTACTGTACTGTACTCCACTCTACAGTCAGCACCAGACAGCTGTCTGTGTAGCAGCTGTCTGCTAGTTCTGTAGGGTGCCAAACACCAAACAGCAATGACAGTGCATTATATATTGATCTTGTAGCCTGGTCATATGTAGACATAACATACCTGTCCAAGTGTACTATATCAATTCTTTGATCTGTATTTGGTTTAACTAGAACATGTTAATAGATCAGTGTTGCCCGGGCTGTTTTTCTAAGCCACCTTGCTCAAATAGCCAGAATAGCCACCTCATAGGTATTTCTTGCTATGTTTATATGTTGCTACCTTGTAGTTATGCATTTGTTTCCTCTCTATTTCCCTTGAAATAAGTTAAAACACCCTTCAGAATGCAACATTTTGAAACTAATTTTAACAATAGTACGCATCGCGCATTCAGTGCTCACTGAGGCCATCCTACCACTTCGCCCATCACTTGACCCAGGGGAAACACTGCCAGATGTTTGTTCTTGTATACAGTGCAATATCGGGGTATCATCAGAGCTACACACACAAGCAAGACATACACTGAAGGTATTATATGCACATACATTTAGAGGCTTTACAAAACTACGTATTTATTTTATGGAGTGGTTACTTGGACCATATTTTCACTAACAATTCTTAGCACGTTAGCTTAGCTGCACGACAATCCAGCATTGTTATCATATGTTATTGGCCTGCATAAACACCTATAGACCTTGTGTATGTCTCACAGGTGTCTATTTCTCATGGCACGATTAAGTAGCTTTCTATGAACCAGTGGCAGGTTGAGTCAATGACTTAAGTTGACATATAGCAGAGCCTAGAGCTTTGACACCTGTTTATGCCACAGGTGGCTATGTTGTGGTCACTCAGCCTTGGTGCTTTAATAAGCACTGCGAATACACATGAATAGATGAACGAATGAATGAATAAATGAATGACTGAATCGCAGAGTGAATGGGACCTAGCATTACTTCTGATTCAGATTTACGCCCTAAGCCACAAAGTGCGTGGCTGTGTTATATCATAAAATGAGGATAGATTAAATCGGGAGAAATTCAAGTGTTCAATTCTACATAGTGAATATTGTCTTGGTTTCTTCCTGCCACAAATTTGCATAAGTAAGGATGAATCGCAGGGAACTAATTGAGTCATGCCGCTTAGTTAATTTATCCAGACACATGTCAATACCCATTTTAGGTAATAACAAGTGCAATTCCCACATCACATATATTGCCAAGGATGGTAGCAGGGCTTCATGCAGGATCAAATTACTGCCAGTCACACGTTTTGGTGGACATGTGGAGTGGATGTTAACTGTTAAGCCAGTTTACAAACTTTAAATACATTTTTTTGACCTGAAAAGGACTACAAACACACATGTGACACCATTTACACTCACTAACAATGTCTATGGTTTTGGAAGACCTTTTTTTGCTCCTTAATTTTTTTCCTTGTCCACCACCCATATTTCTACTACACTGTATTCCATATTCGTGTTTACCCGTCCATATGACGGGTGGCTGTGTCTCTGCATAAAGCTATGGATGGTAGTGATTTGAATCGGTGTTAAACACATCCATTTTTTTTACTTTTTCACCTATTGAAACCAGGATTATTTTTTAGACATCTTTCAGGTTTCAGCTGATGTAATATATTACTATTTCTGGTAATTTATTTCTGTAATTTTCTATTGACCTCAGCAGTAACCTTAAGTCTATGATATATGACCGCCACTTAGTGTAATTACACAGCACTTAGATATCAACATTGTAACTGGTCAATCTTTTCTCTGCTGATTTCATCCAATAATCAGTTAATCACCATTAATTACATCTCTTTAGTTATCATTTCTATTTTAGTCTAAGAATATAACACATGTATACATTCGTGTCAAAATGTGTAATGTGTAAATAACTTAAATAATATCCACAATTTTGGTTTAATAAAAACTTTTGTTCATGAAATGACAATAGCACAGCAGTTAGATCTTGCACCTAGCCAAAGCCAAACGTTACATCAACATTTAGCACTGGATGTAGTGATTTTGTTTATAGAATTATGGTTTTAAAAAGATACCACCTATGTTTATATGTATATATATATATATATATATATATATATATATATATATATATATATATATATATATATCACTGATTGAGAGGTCAGAGTTCATTGGTCCATGGATGAGAATGGACCTAGAGGGATGACTGGAACTCAGCTGCTGGGAGGAGATGCCCTTACTGACTTACTGTCCTCCAACCATAGCCTACTAATACAGACTTTATCTCCTATGAGAAATAACAGAAATGTGGATGTATCAATACATTGATCCTGTGAAATGGTCAGTGTAACATGAGGACATGCACAGGTCAAGTACCTTCAATCACACGTAGTCGGTCAGCCACATTTGAGTGACCACTGGTCTGAAGCACGGCACAGAATCGACAGAACAGTCCTGGTCCATCAATGGTCAAGAGTTCAAGCAAACGGTCAACCTGCTTTGACCCTTTCTTGTGGCTCTGCGGAACGATAAAACAGTGTCACTTTTTATACGAACATTACAAACGACATATTCACCATCTGACCATATTCCATCTCGTCCAGCTTATATGATTGTTTGGTTACCATGGAAACAAGTTCTGTGATTTTATGTGTACAGCTCATCTTATTTATAATTTTATTTAGTTGTACGTATTTTTTTTAATTAACAATAATTTTTTTTTTATTACTTACTTTTATTTGCGATTAGACTATATTAGAAATAAGGAAGGTTCTGTGTGGTTTCATTTAGTGCTGCTATATACCTCTGTTACATTGCTTCTGTTTCTTAATACCTTTATTTGCATGTATATAACGTTACTGAATACACTCAAGTAATCAATCAATATTGGTTAATCATCATACCCTGGGTGGTACAATCTACAAGTATAAACTGTCCATAATGAACATTGTAGAAACTGTCAATGTGTGCTTTACAGCCACGAAACCATTACAAACAGATAGTGGACAACGTAAACCATACCCACATGGATAAGAAAAACACCCACAGATATAAGATATGTCTATGTCCGACATTATTTTTACAAACAAACTCAGCAAGGAGTCGATCTTTACTTTTACTACGACAGCTCCTAATTTTGTAAAGATAACACTCTTAATTTACTAGAATAAATATAATTTTGTTGAACATGTAATATCGACCAGGTGACCACATTTGTCTTTTTAGTATGAAATAATTTGATTGAAAGTTGCACCCACAGAACATATAAGTAATTCCAACAGTAAACAAAACTTTTGCCATAGCAACAGCTGATAGTGACTGACTACAACTTGTTGAATTTGGGTACGACTGGGCTAACTCATTAAACTACCAGCTTTCGATAAACATTCACTATACGCAAACACTAGGATAAGTTATTGTAGTGAATATTTGACACGTAACTACAAAAATATACAGCTGTACATGACTATATTTATCAACTTTCACATGTGGTGGACAACTACATAATATAGACCCCAGTTTCATGTGTGTACATGTATCATACATGGGCATGTGTCGTTGAGCTTGGAATAAACGTATGTAGAATGCAATGGCTCAGGGGTAGAGCTTCGGACTCTCAACTAAGAGAACCCGGGTTCGAATCCTGTGCTGCAGTGTTAAAACCTTGGGCAAGTTTTTAACTCTACATTGCTCCATTCACTGTGCTATATAAATGAGTACCTGGCTTTAGACAGTGGTGGATATGTGAGCAGCCACCGTGCAATAATTGCAGCATATGGCTGGATGCTTCCCTGAGAATTTGAGATGGTATTTGATTGAACAGGTCTGCCGGGGAAGTAAAGTGTAAAGTGCTTTGAACAATCCTGAGGACTGGATACTGCGCTATATAAGAACTAACTTTTTTTAAACTATTCAATACAATTTAATATCCTGCTAATAATATGAATAAATTATAACCCTGTGAATTCACATGGTCACTTTAATCAAGTTATATAAAATGACAGAAGCTTCCCACATACCTTAATGTCATTTATGGCGGCTTTTGGAAGAACTTTCTTTTCGAGCAGCTGCGACCATAGTACCTCGCTCGCCACAAGGTGGTGCTGTAGGTAGTAGCGATTGCATGCGAGCACATTTCGATGCAGTCCTTCATTGCCACCAGGTGTCCCGGCAGTCATTCTGGCATCAACCACCAGGTGGCGCTTGGTGACACAACGGCAAAGCGGCTCGCCTTCGACAACGTGGCTTTGGACGGCGTTAAAAAATACCGCTAAAACGGGCGGATAAACTACTAGTGACACTGATACTGTTGTGACAAGTTTTGTCACATATATTGTCACATGTATTGTCACATATGGCCAATGTCACAAATGGACACACCAGCACGCCGTCTCTGCACAATGATCTGTGTCGCGAGATCCCAGCGAGAGAGAACGCGTTTAGCTGCTGTGCGAGTTACAGCAACACCCTCACTACACACTACACACTCCACACCGTCAATATCTCTGTCTAATCTCTCCGCCTGGTTTCACTGCCACAGTTCGCTCCAGCCACTAATCTCTAACCACCACAGACGTCTTTCACGCGAAGTGCCAGTGTAATATGATCCTATGTCACTTGCTCATGGCGTGGCGGGCCTGTTTGCTGTGCCTCCTACCTGGTGAAGGTGCACTGTGACTAAATTTAGGTTAAACTCAAGAAGGCGTCAATCGGCCCTGGGTGTGACTCAGGATTGGTTCATTGACAGAGGAAGAATGCATTGTGACTGACGCTCTCTTTCTCTGTAGTTCCCCGGGGCTTTATAATAACTGGGTCAACACCGTGTAATCTGCCTACACTCATCTCTTATGTAAGTTACACGAAACGTAACTTATATGCAGGCTTTATGATGTGATTTCTTCTAAATTTGTGACTGTGGCCACTTTATACTGACCAGGTGTGGACTGCCTGAATCATTGCTCGTGTATACAGTATTATATACTGTTCACATCAGAGTCGTCATTATAGTACATTTATAAGGGAATGTTTCAAAAAGTCATATCACAGGTACACAGTCACACCTGTCATCTAGCAAAATATTCACATAGGAGCAAAATAGTCGCAAGTAAAACAATCAGTGACTAACTATTAAACCTTTCAGACTTTGTGCATTGTCACTTGTATGATATCTATACTTACTTGTCTGTAACTATAGTGGTGGCATTGTTTTGAATAATTGTTTAGTCATCCATTCACAATGTAGACACATTTTAACAGTAAAAAGGGTTATTAGTCATCAGAAAATGTACATACAGTAACACTATATTTACACTGCAGCAAAATATTTACAAAGCAGCAACACATTAATATATTACAGTACTAATATCTTTACACAGTGGCCATACATTTTACAAAGTATTGAAGTAGCAATATTTATATGTACAATGCATCATACTTTTACAAAGTAACAATACCTTTACATAGTAGCAATATCTTGATATGGTAGTAATACATTTACATAATAGCAAAACATTTACACAGAAGTAATACATTTACACATTAGCAATATCTTTATATAGTAGCAATATATTTACATGGTAGTAATATATTTACAATGTAGTTATACGTCTACAAAGTAGCAATACCTTTGCATAATAGCAATATCTTTAGCAATAGGAATACACAGTAACAATACACAATACATACTAATTAACTAAATCTTCCTATAGCCAGAAATATGAACACCAATAATAAAACTAGTGAATTTAAAAACAAAATTGTTTTTTAATTACACCTTTACAATGGTTGCATCTAAAAGTAATTGACCATTGCGACTGATGTGGTGGTCAAGCCGTAAGCCCATAACAACACCGTCCAGCCGGACTGACCGTTCGTATTGGTGAAAGCGTTTACTCAGTTATTGAATAAAGCAGCGCGAAATACAACAGCTGAATCACGGGCACACAAACAGCTTTGTAACGAGAACTGTGAAATGAAGGATAAGTACCTCTAAGTATACCCTAAGTCCACTGGCACACACACACACTCAATGACTGAGTAGAGGTGGGACTGAATGGTTGGATTGGTACGAGATAGTGGCACGAATAATCTGTGCTAGGAACGTGAATGACCTAAACCAACATTCTGAATCCTTGAGCCGGCCGTGGTTACTTAGACAAATCACTTCGAGTGCACTTACCAAAAAGCATCAACTGTACAAGTGCACATGCTCAGCCAAGACAAACAGTTTGGTATTCATGCACGACCAACAGACACGCCTGAATGCATACACTATATCTCAACGAACAATACCAATCACCATGGCTACCGGGGTACACATATCGATTCCGGGCTGATAATCCTGGTCAGAGAGCATTGTTAAAACACCCATGTACGGTACAAGGTGAAAAAGCAAAACTTTGTTAGTTAAAAATTCATTCATTCTTTCTTATCAGTATTATTATTGGGGCCGCCATGCTAGCTGTGTTGATGTATTGATGTATGTGTTGTATATATGTGGTTCATCTGATTTAGCTAGTACAATAAAAATGTCATATATTTGCCAATTTCAATCATCACTTGTCTTGCATTGCTGCTTTGCATAGGAGTTTGTATGTGCAGCGGGTACATACAGTAGTTTTTGTTTAATAGAACATAAATGCCTACATTTCTTACAGGGTTTTGGTTGGTGTGGATGTTTACTTTGTTCTAGTGGATCATTATACTTTATCAGAAGTATTTTATCCATACAAGATTTGAGGGATTTTGAGGTGATGAGGGTTTTACCATATCTTGTACAAAAATTCCCATGAATAATACCTTATTGCATTTGATAAAAAAGATAACTGACATGCATACACACAAACACGTATGCACGTGTGCACACACACACACACACACACACACACACACTCACTCACTCAATAAAAAAAGATAACTGACATGCATACACATACAAACACGTATGCACGCGCACACTCGCACACACACTCACACAAACACACACACACACACACACACACACACACACACACACAAAGTCAGATCACTGATTACCTACCTGATGTGGGCGTGTTCGTGAAAGGTAATCCAGCGTTCCGACATCACAACCTCGCACAGGAACACCCTGTTCTTTGGCCAGGGACAACAGCTCTACCACGAGAGGTTTATCAGACTCTCTTAGACTGTTCTTCATGAACAGCTGATGACATGTACGCTTCCGTTGCTGCAGAGCCAACAGGATTGGGTAGACCCCAAAAAGAACTTCACCGTCCACTTGTGGTCTGCTTGACCAGTCCCTGAAATTATTTAGTTAAAGAGTGCATGTGGGTCTCATCTCCTCAGATCATCTGTAATTCTGTATTTTACAAATAAGTATCCAGTATGTGAATGTGATGCAAGGCCACACACATTGTATACCACATTCCTCAAATCAAAGTTTATTAACAGGTATAATTGGGCTCAAAAGACACAACATTATTTCCATGTGTCATGGTCAGATTCGTAAAATGTTGCATTCATTTTGTTTTTATTATTAATACTTACCATGTGAACACATCTGAGATATTTTCTCGGATAATATCTTGTCCCATATGATTTATAGTAAAAAAAGTGAAGGTGTCCTCCTGTACGCTAGGTGGCAGCACCGAGGTACACCATCCTCTTATTCAAATCAAACTTTTTTAACAGGTCTAATACGGCATAAAAGATACAAAATAATTTCCATGTATCTTAGTTTTTTATTCCGCCAGCCAGTCCTAGCAACCAGTAATTTTGCAAATGCATAACTTATTACTGAAATGCTGAACTGGATAGTTCATTTTTATAGAAACAATTATTTTGTTTTTCCCAACCAATCCAATCCAATGTGAAAGTGTCCACAACTGCAAGGTAAAAGTCTTTTGGATATGTAACAAAATAAAAAAAATTCTATGAAATCATAAGTTAACATGTAAAATACAATAGCTACATTTATGATCTCGAGTAAGTATGTGATGAAATACGGCAATATTTTGTATTATCCATGACAACATGGCTTTATGCAGAGACCCGCACACCCATCATTTGGACAGGTAAAAATGGATGTGGACAGGTAGAAATATAGGTGGATGGGCAAAAAAATGAAGGAGCAAAACAGTGTCTTCCTAAACCATAGATATTGTCAGTTATGCCTCAAAAGTGAGTGTAAATGGTGTCACATGTGTGTTTGTAGTCCATTTTAGGTCATCAGACACATTTATAGTTCGTAAACTGGCTTAACAGTTAACTTGTGTCCACCAAAACATGTGTGCCCGGCAATAATTTGGTCCTGCATAAAGCCTTGCATGACAACAATTACGATATAACAGTTTCGCGGAAAATTATTCTGCAAACTTTCCAAACATCTACGAAGCACGTCTACTCACATTGTGCGTTGTTTCTTTCCTGGGCCTGCCAGCCCATAATTGTACCAATTCCCATTTTCCCGTCGTTCATTCTCCTGAGGTACACTGCGTGGCTCTAACCGACCTGTCGACTCTAACAACTCTCTGATGACACTTGGACTGTCCCCATTGTCACTTGTCACTCCATGGGACCCTGTCCTAGGCGTCCTCCCTGTACCATCCCTGTTGTTTCTAACTTGGCTGTCTTGCCGATAACCTGCCTGACGATATTCCTCACTTTCTCCCCACCGTCTGAATGTCCTGCGATCCGAGCGGATCCTCTTTTCCCGTTTCCATGGATCTTTCCGTTCAAGTTCCAGAAGATCGTATCCAGTGTCGTTGGAATAACTCTCAAAATCTCGCCTGCTGCTCATGTAAGGATCACCATTTTCGACGTGTCTGTATACTTTGCGTCGAGACGCCGCATTGTAATCTGTAAGCATTTTCTTCGGCATTGTGGGAGCTGTGATTCTGTTTGCAGCCTGACGTGATGGGTGCAAGTCAAACTGGTCATCGCTGACTTTGTGATCGTCACCATGGGAACCGCGATTGTCGCCATGGGAACCGTCGCTTGAAGAGGACGTAAAGGTCCTTTGTAGAAATGACACAGCACGACAACCAAGTTCATTCTGATCTCTACATGTGATCAGTCGGAGAAGAACACTTCTACTTCTGCATACAGTATAACTCATGATTCCACTGTGTAGTTCACCTGAAATAAGCAATACATATCATGTTTTATCAGTCGAAGTTGATCAAATTACCAAATTTAGCATCAATGATGCTAAATTTGGACACCCATCATGGCTATGGTTGCACCTTTTTTGTTTTTTATTACTGAAATCACAATTAAATCATTTAATAGTCTGCAATCTAAAAATGCCAAAACAATAGTATACATTTACAAACAGTACTGCCACCTAGTGACTACAGTATCAACTAGGAATGTACACCACTGCCTTGGGAGAGATGTGACATCCGAGGGCAGGTTTGACCTTGGCGTTACAGGTCAAGATCACATTGTCACTTGTTACAATATTTTGAACTTAAACTTGTTTATTGATCATTTGATTACTGCTGCGGCCAGCTGCATGTAAGAAATGTCACACCCAGTGTCTCCACCTGGGAAATAGCTAAGAACTAAATTTGTCAACTGAAAAAAACAATAGTTGCTTTTGTAATATATTAAATGTGCCAGCAAGTGGTAGACCGGTGGACAGTGGTCTGGGGAAGTGAATGGCTAAAGACAGTCATGAGGGGCCACGTGTTCCAGGGAGAAGATGCACTTTTCCTTTAAAGCGACATGGTCCGTTCGTGGCTTTTTATTTTTATTGCAAAATCATGTTATACGGTATCAATTATATCCATTATAGCGTAAAGACAGTCAAAATATGTTTTCATGTACCATTTAGGTGTTGAAAATAGACGCAGTAAGGGGTGCTTAACTCTGTTTATACATCGACCATGAGGCGTTTTCGAAACCGTTGTAGGCGTGGCTAAAAGCCCAGGAAATGCATGATCACGCGATGCAGTATCACGTGAACACAAGTTGACGCCACTAACGCCGCACCCAGCCAGGTGCACAGCTCCCAGTTGGTAAAGGACAAATGGTGGCGATTTGAGTGTCAGTGTATATAAACATTCGACGTTTAATATTACGATGTCAGTTCTGTTTCGATAAAACATTTATGTGCGGCCAGGACGCTACAGTAGTTATAACTTATACTGATTAACATGATTTTGCAATAACAATAAAAAACCACGAACGGACCATGTCGCTTTTAGGCGACATTTATCGATGATGAAGTAGAACTGATTGAAAACATATATCCTTAATTTTAATTCAAATTACTGTATGTGTATAACAACAATCAAGTCACTAAGTGAGGTAAATATAATTATTATGAATAATACAATATTTATAACATTCTTAGTACTTCTTACTAATTGATGTCGTTTTAAATTTCATAGTGTTTTATTTATTAAAGTGTGCAATGTCAGAAAACTATAATGTACCTTAACTGAATATAACTGGTAAAAATGTTACAGATATTTTACATAATCAATTAAATATATGCGTGTTAAACAGTTTAATATGTACTCATTTTAAAGGTTTCACCTAGACGAGTGTTTAATGGCAGGAATAGTTACTTGATAACTTCATTAAAACCCAACTGTTTTGACAATGTATTTACAGTGTACATAACATGACCTAGTGGCATGATCTCTTTTGCTAAAACGTATTCAGATTGTTTATGAGAATGTCATATTTCTGTTAAGAGGGTTGCTTGTTGGGTCGACCACTATACAATGGTGCATTGTGACCTTCCCTAAAGTGTATTAGCTGTGCTACTTAATTGTTGGTATAATATAATATTTATTAACGGCAAAGTTGAGTCTCGAGATGTTTTCGGATTCCACGCTACGCCTACGGGATATGGACGTTATGTCCCTAGTCACATATGTCCTAGACGATATGTCCTAAATTTATTATTACGTTTTTATGTTATTTTTGCACATTAGTCTTAACATAAATCTGTTGATATATTAACACTAATGATGGCACTCTTTGTAGAACATTTCAAGTCGATTTCATATTTTAACTGTTACTTAGCATCTTGTTTTTGGGACAAATCGTCCACAATATTTGGGACATAAGCGACTTGGGACATAAGTGACTTGGGACATAACGTCTATAACTCCCGCCTACGACTACGTGACACCTGCACAGAAGTCCTACACTGCTTGTACAGTAATGCGGCTGTTACATTCACATGTATGATCATGTACATCACAGACCAGGTTTGACAGCACTGGGACTGTCACGGACACCGTCAGTGTCACTGTGTCAGTGTGTGAAATTTGTCAGACGGTCACTCAGCGTCACTCACGGTGACAATGCCAGCAGTCACGTTGACATTGGGCGATAATAGGGAGTTTTCACCATATATTCTTGTAAATGCGGTAATCTAATTTTGCTTTTTGACAACATTGCTGCTGTTAACCATATCGTTAGAAAATAAACAATACATCATATTTGCTAACTCACAATTAACTTATCCGATGGTAATAACGAAACGGAATGATCACGACTCGGCAGCTGCTGTCATAGCCCTCCGCTATGGTGGTGACGTCTTGCGATCATTCGCACAACTCCAGCAGGGGTGATGCTTTTGACAACTAAACAAAGCAGCTTCTAACATCGATGTTTCCGAAGCCAGCATACATCGTTTGCCAGCGGCAGCTACGTATAAACAAGGATGGTTAACCAAATAAGCGATCACACTATGGCAAAGGGCCAGTACCGGGGGGGGGGGGCTACCTCATGGAAAGTTTTGTCGAGCAGAAGTGGTTCTGCCAAAGCCCAAACGCCCAAAAAATTTGAATATACCCATTACTAGGCATTACCCATTACTAAATAAAAAAATCATATTCTAATGGCATTACAATTATTTTTTTTCAACAACAACCCTGGCACGGGCAACCACAAAATAAATTTTCCACAACATCGCCTCAAGGTACAAGAAATAAACAAGTCAACAAGAGGACCATCACCCACATCTTAGAAAAGAGCACAAGAGCATGCACCTCTGTCCCATCTTTTTATGTCAGTGATCAGTGGAGCCGATCGAGACAAAATCGTAGTAGAGAAGCTGAACCTTATGAGAATGCTGTGACAAAACATTTAACAGCACCTCATCTCTATCTTTTGCATTGTGTTAAGATCTGAAACTAAGTGGAATGATGCAGAAGCCACGATTGGATGCACGGTGAAACCTCCTTAGTAAGGTCACGTTGCATTGTTGGACGTACAATTGAACCTCATTAATAAGGTCACCGTGGAAATGCACTAAGGTTACTGGTAGAACGTACAATTGAACATCACCAATTTTGTTTAAGAATGTAAGTGTATTTGTTTCAAAAAGTTCCTAGTCTTAGTACACTCTTTTGTAATTGTTTTTTTGTAACTACATTTAAAGTAATGCTATTTTTTTAGCTAGTTTTGCACTCTATTACATGTATATATAATATATATATATATATATGTATGTATGTACTGTGCCCGGGAGCATTTTCAATCAATTTAATTAATTAATAGCTGTGCAGTTTATGAACGTTTGTACCCACGACATAAAAACTGTGATGACAACATCTGAAATCTGCAAGGGTAAGGTTAGCTTGAAGATTAGGGTAAGTGTTAGGATCAGGATGAAGGGACTTTTGACAAGAAACAGATGCACTGTAGTCAACATGCAATATTTTATTTAGTAACAATCTTCTATTTCCCTAATAAAAATAACTCTTTATAATTTAAGTATATTTCTTATAAAACAAAAGCATATCGACAAATGATGATAACGCTAAAGTATGAATGAAATAATAAGGTCAGTTCACACCTTTGAGTAATTTGAATATTTTAACTTCAGTAAGTACTCATATTGGAAGAGTACACATGCACCATCTAAAAAGCAACATGGTGAAAGTGACAGTTACATGACGACAAATTCCTGTTGTAACTGCTAACATGTCATACCTTTTATTTGGCGTTTTTATTTTGGTAAACAAACCTGTACTTGTCAACAAGTTTTCTCACTCCAACATTGTCCTTAACAATAGCTGCTTTCAATGTGTTTTGTCACTCAATCATCTTCTTTAACAATGGCTGCTTTGAGTGCACGTTTTCGGGCTAAATACCTTGCCTTAGCGTCGTCAACACACTCCCCTACATTGTGTTTGGCAAACTTTGTTGTCACGGATTTCTGCGTCTCTGATTTCTCAGAGTTCTGTTTGTGCTTTGAGTCCATTTGCTTGTCAGTGTCACTTGCGTCAGAAGCTTTGTGACGCGATGATGACATGTCATCATTTCTATTGTGTCTTTTTTTCTGGTGATGTCTTGAATCGTCACGCTCAGCACTGTCACGTGAGTGTCTGTGTGCCTTATGTGACTGTCCTCTCTCTGTCTCCCTTCTGTCATGTCCACCTTCTTTCTCTCGACCTCCAGGTTCCTTCCTAGTGTCATCTTTGTCATCATGCTTTTGGCGATGACGTCTGTGTTTATCGTCTCTCCTGTGGTGGTGACTGTCTCCATCAGGTGACAAGTGTGATTGTCTTGCGTCATCACTGTCACTGTCGCCGTCACTGTCACTGGAAGTAAGGTCATGGTCTTTGTTTTCTTCTACTTCATTCTTCATCTCAGCAGCTGTAGACGCACTGCAATCAATGTATTGATACATGACAATGCAATCAATGTATTGATACATGACAATGCAATCAATGTATTGATACATGACAATGCAATCAATGTATTGATACATGACAATGCAATCAATGTATTG
This sequence comes from Oasisia sp. SBJ-2009, assembly GCA_964017155.1. Lineage (NCBI taxonomy): Eukaryota > Metazoa > Annelida > Polychaeta > Sabellida > Siboglinidae > Oasisia > Oasisia sp. SBJ-2009. The sequence goes on from OZ024865.1 coordinate 25,507,537, forward strand.
ATACATGACAATGCAATCAATGTATTGATACATGACAATGCAATCAATGTATTGATACATGACAATGCAATCAATGTATTGATACATGACAATGCAATCAATGTATTGATACATGACAATGCAATCAATGTATTGATACATGACAATGCAATCAACGTATTGATACATGACAATGCAATCAGTGTATTGATACATGACAATGCAATCAGTGTATTGATACATGACAATGCAATCAATGTATTGATACATGACAATGCAATCAGTGTATTGATACATGACAATGCAATCAATGTATTGATACATGACAATGCAATCAATGTATTGATACATGACAATGCAATCAACGTATTGATACATGACAATGCAATCAGTGTATTGATACATGACAATGCAATCAGTGTATTGATACATGACAATGCAATCAATGTATTGATACATGACAATGCAATCAGTGTATTGATACATGACAATGGAATCGATGTATTGATACATGACAATGGAATCAATGTATTGATACATAACAATGCAATCAATGTATTGATACATGACAATGCAATCAGTATATTGATACATGACAATGCAATCAATGTATTGATACATGACAATGCAATCAATGTATTGATACATGACAATGCAATCAATGTATTGATACATGACAATGCAATCAACGTATTGATACATGACAATGCAATCAATGTATTGATACATGACAATGCAATCAATGTATTGATACATGACAATGCAATCAATGTATTGATACATGACAATGCAATCAACGTATTGATACATGACAATGCAATCAGTGTATTGATACATGACAATGCAATCAGTGTATTGATACATGACAATGCAATCAATGTATTGATACATGACAATGCAATCAGTGTATTGATACATGACAATGGAATCGATGTATTGATACATGACAATGGAATCAATGTATTGATACATAACAATGCAATCAATGTATTGATACATGACAATGCAATCAGTATATTGATACATGACAATGCAATCAATGTATTGATACATGACAATGCAATCAATGTATTGATACATGACAATGCAATCAATGTATTGATACATGACAATGCAATCAACATGTATACCAACACAGTATACTGTAACATCATCAAAATATATATAATTTATACAGCACTTTATTTTGGGAGAACAAATTAAAATGTTTGGCAGAAAACCATAACCTTTCTGATTATATTTGTCAAAAAACAACTTTACCCGGTGTGCCTAAAATAATACATACTACCTCATACACACACACACTCTATCTCCCTCTCCCTCTCCCTCTCCCTCTCCCTCTCCCTCTCCCTCTCCCTCTCCCTCTCCCTCTCCCTCTCCCTCTCCCTCTCCCTCTCCCTCTCCCTCTCCCTCTCCCTCTCCCTCTCCCTCTCCCTCTCCCTCTCCCTCTCCCTCTCCCTCTGTCTCTCTAACGGTTGCTTGTTTACAATTAGGTTGTAATCTTGGTTACCTTTGAACTTCGTCTTTTGTCAGTGCAATAGAAGACGCACTGCCCTCTGGTATGGCTTCCTCCCCAGTTGTCTGGTTCAAGAGGTGACGGTAGAAGCCACTCAGATTGCTCTGTTTCCTCACGTCCAGCATAGCTACATGACAACAGCAAACAACTTATTATACATGTAATATTGTTTCAAGACAACAGTATTGTTTACACATCCAATGTTGCTACGAGAGCCTGCAAGACAACAGCAAACAAATCGTTATATATATCTAATTATAATATTGTTTCAAGAGTAGCCAACACCTAACTCTTTATATGTCCATTATTGACAATAACAAACACCAGACTCTATATAACTCAACTATTACTACTACGGCCTCTCACTAATCGAACTGTTTAATAAACCAAATAAAACCTATGGGAGCTTATAATGTATCTATAAGCATGAATAAAAAGTAAGCATTTTAAATATAGAAATACTAATTTTACTAGCAAAATCATGTTGAACACAAAAACATTAAACTGCACTGTGATAAAAAATTCCAATATCACAGTTGGTAACTTTCCAAGTTGTGGAATGACAAATAAATGCTCCTCATTTATTAGTCATCACGCTGATTTTAAAATATCTTGTCCATTGGGAAGTGACTGATATTAGTGGAATACTGAAGATCACTAGTCAGTGCACTGATAGTGGTGCTCACTGCTCACTGGTCAGCAATTTAATATTGGTGCTGACCGGTCAGTGGTTTGGTTTCAGTCACTGCGTCGAGACGTGGACAATTGTGTTCACCCCACATTGCCTTAGAGTAGAGGAGCACCAGCCAGGAGCCACCCACCTTCCATCTGCTCCTGTCTCCGCTCCCGCTCCTCCTCCTCCTGCCGCTCGGCCATCTTGCGTCTGTAGGCGTCCGTCACGAACTCCTCCTTGTCCCCGTAGATCCCTCCCTCCGCCTCCCGCTCCCTCTGCACCTGCCGCTCCACCCGGCGCTCCAGCTCCTTCTTCCTCTCCTCCGCAGCCCGGAGCAGCCCGCCGATGTACTTGGACTACAACACACAGGCTGAGTACAACACACAGGCTGAGTACAACACACAGGCTGAGTACAACGCACAGGCTGAGTACAACACACAGACTGAGTACAACACACAGGCTGAGTACAACACACAGGCTGAGTACAACGCACAGGCTGAGTACAACACACAGACTGAGTACAACACACAGGCTGAGTACAACGCACAGGCTGAGTACAACACACAGACTGAGTACAACACACAGGCTGAGTACAACACACAGGCTGAGTACAACGCACAGGCTGAGTACAACACACAGGCTGAGTACAATGCACATGCTGAGTACTATGCACAGGCTGAGTACAACACACAGGCTGAGTACAACACACAGGCTGAGTACAACACACAGACTGAGTACAACACACAGACTGAGTACAACGCACAGGCTGAGTACAACACACAGGCTGAGTACAATGCACATGCTGAGTACTATGCACAGGCTGAGTACAACGCACAGGCTGAGTATTATGCACAGGCTGAGAACAACGCATAGGCTGAGTAAAACGCATAGGCAGAGTACAAACTACAATGCACAGGCTGAGTACAACACACAGGCTGAGTACAACACACAGGCTGAGTACAACACTCAGGCCGAGTACAACACACAGGCCGAGTACAACACACAGGCCGAGTACAACACACAGGTCGAGTACAACGCACAGGTCGAGTACAACGCACAGGCTGAGTACAACGCACAGGCTGAGTACAACACACAGGCTGAGTACAACTCACAGGCTGAGTACAATGCACAGGCTGAGTACAACGCACAGGCTGAGTGCAACGCACAGGCTGAGTACAACACACAGGCTGAGTACAACACACATGCTGAGTACAACACACAGGCTGAGTACAACGCACAGGCTGAGTACTATGCACAGGCTGAGTACAACGCATAGGCTGAGTAAAACGCATAGGCAGAGTACAAACTACAATGCACAGGCTGAGTACAACACACAGGCTGAGTACAACACACAGGCTGAGTATAACACACAGGCCGAGTACAACACACAGGTCGAGTACAACGCACAGGCCGAGTACAATGCACAGGCCAAGTACAACGCACAGGCCGAGTACAATGCACAGGCTGAGTACAACGCACAGGCTGAGTACAACGCACAGGCTGAGTACAACGCACAGGCTGAGTACAACGCACAGGCTGAGTACAACGCACAGGCTGAGTACAACTCACAGGCTGAGTACAACGCACAGGCTGAGTGCAACGCACAGGCTGAGTACAACACACAGGCTGAGTACAACACACAGGCTGAGTACAATGCACAGGCTGAGTACAACACACAGGCTGAGTACAACGCACAGGCTGAGTACTATGCACAGGCTGAGTACAACGCATAGGCTGAGTAAAACGCATAGGCAGAGTACAAACTACAATGCACAGGCTGAGTATAACACACAGGCCGAGTACAACACACAGGCCGAGTACAATGCACAGGCCAAGTACAACGCACAGGCCGAGTACAATGCACAGGCTGAGTACAACGCACAGGCTGAGTACAACGCACAGGCTGAGTACAACGCACAGGCTGAGTACAACGCACAGGCTGAGTACAACGCACAGGCTGAGTACAACGCACAGGCTGAGTACAATGCACAGGCTGAGTACAACACAGGCTGAGTACAACGCACAGGCTGAGTACAATGCACAGGCTGAGTACAACACAGGCTGAGTACAACACAGGCTGAGTACAACACAGGCTGAGTACAACACAGGCTGAGTACATTGCACAAGTTGAGTACAATGCATAGGCACAGGGGGCATGTACCCCCTACACCTTAGGAATTATCTAGTGTCATACCTGTCATTACCTGAGTTAGTTTTACATACCCCCTAGAAAATCTGAATGTACCCTTGGTAGGAGGGTGCAATTGGCGGTCTTTATCCAAAATGTTGCTGCAAAACATTGGCATCCATAGAAAAATAAACTGGGCGAAAGAACTAGTATTGTTATGAAGTAACAGCACTCACCTTTCTGTCTTCTGGCTTCTCAGACTTCTTCTTCTGCTCATTTGGATGTAAAGTCTCATAGACCGAGTCGTATTCATACACAGTTGGATCCTGGGTTAGAGCATCTTCAATCTGCATCTGCGTCTGTAGAAACGACAGTGTCAGTTCAACGGCAGAAAGCTTTAAACACGTCGCAACACAACACTTATAATCACACCACTAACGTCTATATTATGTATTCAAATTATATGAAACTAGTCTCTGCGGAATTTGCATTCAATTAGTTAACATACAATGGCAAAATATCCGTTGTGGCTAATTGTGAGATTTCTGTAATGTCTTCATTGCTATCCATAATTTAAAGCATCACATTGTATATCAAAATGAGTACATCTGAACTTGGTTTATGTATTACAAGTAGTTTATGAGAAATTTCATGTTGCCTAATAGGCATCCATCCTGGGGTAGAAATAGTGGTAGTCCGGTAGTCCGAGGACTACCAGAAACTTGGTCGGACAAACAAAGATGATGACAGCAGTAGTCCGATGAACTACCACAAAATATGGGAATATTTGTCTAATTTTGTGTTTGTCATGTCATTTTGCTTAAATATGGGCCATATGACTACACTACCACACATATCTGGAAACTCCCAGATTTCTCAACCAAGTAGTCCTGCTGACTACCAGAAATTTTTGAGTTATTTCTACCCCTGCCATCTTAACAGAGTAATCACTAATCACAGTTTTCAGCCATAGCAAATATTTGTTGATTTGCCATGGAATGACACATATACACAGTGAATGAGTCGACATCTCAGACCTGAACTTGGGCTCTGTATGACAAGTAGTTTACGAGAAATTACAATTTCATGTTGCCTAATAGGCATCCATGACATCTTAACAGGGTAATCACTAATCACAGTTTTCAGCCATAGCAGCAGACCCAAAATATGTGTTGATTTGCCATGGAATGACACATATACACAGTGAACAAGCCGACAGCTCAGACCTGAACTTGGGTTCTGTATTACAAGTAGTTTACGATAAATTAAAATTTTATATTGCCCAATAGGCATCCAACTTAACACAGTAATCACTAATCACAGTTTTCGGCCATAGCAGCAGACCCAAAATATTTGTTGATTTGCCATGGAATGACACATATACACAGTGAACGAGTCGACAGCTCAGACCTGACGCTTCAGCTTCGTCTTCGTTGATTCTCTGGAGATCATCTGTTTGACTGCGGTTTGTGGATCCTGCAACGATTCACCAACAGATGTAGATGTATTTTATTACGGCACATTCTCAGCTCAGTGTCATTAATTTTATCAGATCAATATCTTGTTGACGTATACAAACACAGTCAGTGACCTTCCTGTACGTTTTGCCCTGTTCACTATGTCAGCTGTCTCTGTAGAACTTTCAAAAATTAAGCCTGTGATTTACTGGATGATGTTTCTGAGTGCATATGATAGTTCACAATCGTTTGCCCTTGTCTTAATTTATCAGCATTTTCATACAGTATAATGCATATCCAGATTGCTCCTTTAACAATTGAGAGAACCACATTAAGACTGGCAGTGAATAAAACAGCAGGAGAGACAAGCAGGTGGATTGGTGGAAATGCATGAAAAAGAACCAATCTAGACACATAAACATGTGTGAATTGAGAAAATTGCAGTAAACTATCTGAAGGGTAACTGATAGCAATATTTTATTATTTGTCATAGAGTGACATGTGAAATGCTGACCCATGCAATGCCCATACTTTGCTAGGCTTATAAACGAAACAATGTAATAACGTGCATGTGTTGCTGTATCTCAAATACAAAATATGTATTTTAATAGATCCAATTTGGCAAGTTGTCTTTAACTTTATCTGTGCGTAAAAACATTTAATCTCATACCGAATAATGAAAGTGAAACTGATGAAATTCCATTGTTGTGGTTTCAGTGAAGCAAAACACAGACATTGATAGAGACTGCATTCAGTGCCACTTACTTCCTCATCGCTGTCATTGCCAAATATCGATGGTTTCTTCACAAGGCCCTTGTTACCACCACTGCTTTTTAGTTGTAGCAGACCGTACCTGAAACAAAGGTTTGTGTTCACCAGGGGCTGTTCACTCACAGTCTCACTGCCACTGTGTAGCGCTTACATTTTTCAGGCATTGTAAACGTTCCGCTTGACGTTTCTGTGCATGCGCAATAAATATAAAATCATCAAGATGCAGCGAAAGGACAAATCATTTATGGTATAAATTCAAATTTATGGTATAAACTTCTCAGCGAAGTAATTTGTCGCAAATTAACATGAGGCAAACAAGTTTTGAGGTATATTTTGATAGCAAGTGTAAATCACGTGACTGTAGTGCGCCATAATCCGTGACAGTGATTGATTAAAAACATAATATTTTATTGCATTGAACGACATTTTAAGAAACTCTTCACAGTAATCATCACAGGAGAGTTAACGAACAGCCCGTGGCATTTATACCGAAAATCCTTTATCGTTTCGCTGGACATTGATGATTTTACATTTATTGCGCATACGCAGAAACGTCAATCGGAACGTTTTTAACGATCTGAAAAATGTAAACGCGACAACGTCACACTGGAAACCTCATGTGTAACCAATATGCTCCAGACATTAGGATGGAGATCCTTATCCGACCGAAGAAATTACGCAAAACTATGCATGATATACAAAATAGCAAATGGTCTAGTGGGTATATATCAGCAAATGAATATCTCATTCCTGTCAACACAGTTACTAGAAAGCAGCATTCCTTGTCTCACCTTATCCCTCATTCCAGATGTAATTACCACTTGTTTTCATTTTCCCCAAGTACCATTCGACTTTGGAACGAAGTCCCTCAACATGTTGTAAATAAAAACAGCCTTGATTCATTTAAGAGCAATATCCAGACTTTGCATAATTCCACTTTTTAGATATAACAAGTTATTTGGCAGGCATTACTGTTCTGATACATTGCATTGCACCCAAAATGAAAAATAATTATTTCTGATTTTTCCTGTTCACCCGACTGTATCCTAAGAATGTTGAGGCTAGGCGGTATCCGGAAGAAGAAGAAACTATATCACAGACAAGCCTCTCCTCTGATGAAGTGATAGATATACAGTGTAACAGCAATTGTGACAGGGGAATTACTGTTAATCTGCTTCCAAGGCAATATTTTAATTTAGTTATTAACTACAGCAATACCTCCACTTATTCACGGAACCTCAGACTCAAGACATGCTAACATGCCCATGTTACATTTAAAGGGGTTGCATTATCATGCCATTAACCCAAATGAACCACCCACTGACATATAATACAAAAAATCCAAACTAGATAATGTCCACAAGGTGACGAGGTTAGACCTGAACCATAGTTTTATGCAGAGACCCGTCCACCCGTCATTAGGACGGGTAGAAATATGGGGGGACGGCTGGTGGACGGGTAAAAAATGCCGGAGCAAAAAAGGGTCTTCCGATTCCAAAACCATAGGTATTGTTAGTTATGCCTTAAAAGTGAGCGTAAATGGTGTCATGTGTGTGTTTGTAGTCCTTTTCAGGTCAACAAAAATACATTTAAAGTTTGTGAACTGGCTTAACTGACTTAATGTCCACCAAAACACATGTGACTGGCAATAATTTTATCCTGCATAGAGCCCTGACCTGATCCAACTCTCTTGTATTTTGTAATTATACATTATAGTTTGTAGTTATATATGAGCCCATGATTGGGCTTGAACTCTGACACTTTTATATTTTGTAGTTGATAATCTAGCCCATGATGTAATCATCTTGTCATCATTAATCACCTATAGAATATTAGGCCAGTTAAGACAAATGACCTGACTGGCATTGGTCTATGTATTATAATAAACTGATTACATGAATTCGCCTATGGCATTTGAAAAATGGGTCCTGGCCTTAAGCATACAGTCAGTTGGTTATTATATGTCAATCTCCTTGAAGTGTACGACAAATCTAGCAAGATATAGCTGCCACATTTGGTGCTGTCTCTGTATAACTGACACAAATTGAGCCTGACTGCCCACACAGTTAACCCAACAGCTCTTCTTCTTCTTCAACTCTTAATTGGCAGGATCTTTTTTTTCGTGTAGTTGGGTGTGAGTTCGTGGATTTTAAAAGTTTATCAGCAACTGTTGCGGAATTTGAAAATACTAACTTTGTACAGTTTAAAAAAAGATATAGTAGAACAGTCAAAGAACATGTGCTGTAGCAAGAGTTAAATTATTGATTTCATATATATATATGTATATGTATATGTATATGTATATGTATATGTATATGTATATGTATATGTATATGTATATGTATATGTATATGTATATGTATATGTATATGTATATGTATATGTGTGTATATATATATATATATATATATATATATATATATATATACAGGTATATATTATTCAGAACCACAGAAGTTATTTGAAGATATTATTTCTAATTTCCCTTGGTTATCTTTATCCTGATTGAAAACTAGTACCAGTAGTAGTAGCGACACCTGGCAAACTTGCATAACATTAACAGCCAATGAAAATTATGTGTTGTTTTGGTCTTCATATTATGCCATATTTGTACAAAAAAGGAAATTGACAAGCAAAATAAAATTAGACTATAAACGTGGGCATGGCTCCCATCTGTACCAAGTGTTGTGTGAGTGACATATACTGGCCGGCTTGAAAGTCGAACACATAAATCAAAACTTGCCATATTTTACTATTGAAACATACTTTCTTAATCTAAAATATAGCACTCAGACAATTAATTTTGATTTAATTTGTGCAAACATAGGGTATAAAAGTTTGAATGTTTGTAAAAAGCACCACAGTCGTATTATTGGCTAACACTTATTGGCTAACACTTATTTATTTTTCTGGCCATTGTAACATTTCTTCAGTTTCCCACCAGGTGTTTTAATCCATGGTATAGAACATTTCAGACATTAATTAGCCTCCATTCACACGTCACGTATAAAATTCGTGAAAATTATATATCTCTTTCTCCTACAATACAGTCTCAAACCTGACACCCCTTCATTTTTTTTTCAATCAGCCACATATTGCCAATGTTGACACCTCTAGGCCGAATTACACCTGTGTCACTGACACTGTGTGCATACGCACCTGGTCACCTCACTGTCTGACAAATATCGGTATCTTTATTTTGCTGCTGTTATACCATGCCACGCAGATATCATTTCCATTTAACCAGTCCTACAATTAGTGCTTCCAGAAATAAAATAAAAATGCACAACGCAGTTCTTTTAAGCTGGACTACAATGGCAATAGGAGTCCATTTAGTGGTATGTCACCTACTGCGGGTGTAAGGAATTATGGTTGTATAAATTCCTTGTAATTACTTTTCATGAAATATTATAATTATTATACATGAAGTCATATTTAACAATGTATTGTATAAATGCAATAGGTAAGCTAGAAGCATAGCTTGGTGACCTTAAACGAGTTATATCCAGTTGTCTGAGTTCACTAAAGATAGACCAGGCACAGTGTGGGTTGGTAGGAGCTTGACCACTGAGTTGGTCGTAGGTAAGACATACCAGCTCCTTATTAGGTAGTGCGGAGGTGCGCTAGCCAGGCACATAGCTAGAGAACGAAATAGCCCGTATTTAAGGAGAGTAGAGGACAGCAGAGAAAACAGACGAGAGAGACTGGCGGAGAAGAGCACGCACCATGTAACTACACGTCTGGCGCCCACGGAGCCAGGCCAGTTAGACAATTGTATTAACTTCTGTATTATGCTGTCTGTATTAAAGTTCTTGAAACGAACTCTTGGAAATGTCTTCTGCAAATGATTGAGTAATTAGAATCTCTCTCCGTGAGTATCTGATTTCTATTTGACAGTGTCAGTGACACTGTGGCTGAACTGAATAGGTCATGGCTAACTGTCTAGGAGGTCAGTACGGAGGGGGAATATTGCCCAAGATGAGAACACCGCGTCTACGACTATATATAAGAAGATCGAGGCAGATGCGAAGAAGGGAAATTAGTAGACCGGCCAATTCTTACACGGGTATTGGCTATAAGGATTGGTTTGGGGGCGACAATAGGGTAACTCAACGAGAAAGTGATTTTGTTGTGATGGACTGGGTGTCCCTTCTTTATAATTACATAACTCTTCACAATGCACAACAATTTAAGTAGTACACACTTTTTTGGTGGATTCATATTTGGTTCTTCGTACTCAACGTCACTGCGATACGCATTGGATAGAATTGCGAAAATGTTACTGCAGGATTTATTTCCGGTACGGCGTTATTAGAACGGACTGGCTAACCGCAGAGCAGCTCTGCGGCCAAGGAAATATAAGCCACTATTCGCAGAGCAGGATTCATCCAATCACCGCACAGGAATTTATGCGCACGTGTAGACGTTGTTGCGGTCTTTCACTGAGGCGATGCACGTTTGTAAATGATAGTTCAAAAAGATGGGGCCGCTTCGTTTAGAAGTAGGCGCCACGTTCGACAACTGACAATCAATTTAGACAAGTATGCCACAGATCGCCATGTGAAGTTTTGCTGCGTTAATTCAAGAACCGTCGCCACCGCAAACAAATTGCGAGCTGTCCTGTCCGCCTCCCGTAGCACGCCAGTCCGACCATCAGGCATCAGGCTAGGTTGCAAGCACTTCGATCGGCAACCCCAGAAAGGAAGGCCGTGGCATTATGAGCCACCAGAAATAAGTAACTAAAAGCATGTTCTCATAGCCATGTGGGAGCAATGTTGTTGTATTTGTGCGTTAATTGTTAATGTGAATCAATAACGCCAACGGCGCTGACAGCCTGCCTGACAGTGACGTTATACTTATAGTCATTCCGGCACTTACGCAGCATTTGGACCCACCTCAGTTTTGCCATTATAACTGTATTTTTGCCAACATTTAATACTTGATTTTGTTAATTAAATCATTTATCACCATCTTGTGCATATTTATGTTTTATGAACAGCGCGTCTTAGTAGACTTTTGAGATCGAAAAGACAACGCGGTCGGCCTAAATAAACTGTTTATCGCTCATCCTGTGTGCACCGCTGGCAATTGCGCTCCGCTGTGCTTCACTGCTTGGGTCTCAAAATGCAATATTTGTGAAAGATACATATACCTGGGAATGCTGATTGCTCATGTTTAGGATTAGATATTAGTTATTATAAATTATGTGTCAATATATTTATTTACTCACATCTACACTAAAATTGTGGTTGCAAAATATCCTATCTTGTTGATGCTACTAGAATATTTTTTATAGGAAGTTGCTCTTTTTAGGTGGTCCATGCTTACATTGGTCTTGTCAGCTGAAATGTCAACACAGCCAAACCTGGATCAGTGCATGTGATTTCGGCATATTATCCAGAGATGTGGGAGCATCACATACAAGATGAATCGTTGTGTACAGATGTAAGCAGCTCTTTCAATTGTAATTAATTTGATCTTTTTTTCTACAACTCAATGCTTGCAGCTATCACTAAAATTTAAAAAGCTCTTTACACAGGTTGTCTTCAAATAGATTAGTCACTAGTGGCTTGATATGGATTAGTTTCATATTTTAAATTGCAGGTTCGATTCCATCCATTTCGTGTCGTTTTGATGCCGATCTGTACTGCAAACGACTGCATGGCTACTCCTGGCAGCTGACGTGGTAGCAATCCTGGATTCTGTGCACAATCTGACTCGTCGTGCAAAGTATCTTCAGTTGTGGAGGTAAAAGTTGGCTTTTCTCATGTCCTGCTGTGTTCAAACATTACTCCATTTGAATTAATGAATACCTGGTTATAGACTCTGATGGATGTTTGTATGAGCAAGCCTCCACGCATTTATTGCACCATTGCTGGATGCTTCCCAAAGAAGTTGAGATGGTGGTTGATTGAACAGGGAATAAAGTGTAACTAGTGTTTTGAGCAGGGATAGGATATTACACTATAGAAAAATTTAACCTCTTTTAAATCCTTGAATGGCATGAATAATATTATTGATAATATTTATTTGCATGCTTGCAGAGACTTCTTTTCTTGGCCAGATGGGAAGTGGTGTTGGCTGAAGGACTTAGCACTTTTGTCTGAACTGTTGCTTTGTGTACATTTCAGTGTCAATGAGAGGCGGTTATATATAATTAATTATGACATTTTCAGGTCTACAGCATCTGATCTAAGGCATTTATGATTCAAATTGTACCAGCTGCACAATCTTCTGTTGTAGAATGCTGAGGCCATTTGCTGCAATGTGCCACCCATCGTGATGCAGCCTTTCCACACGGATTTTTACCGTCGCCACATTGTGAGATGTTTGCATGCAGAGCGGAAGCGGGACAGCAAGCGGCACTACTGTGACGTCCCTTTCTGCCAAAAACCAACTGGACTTCCGAGTTGGATCTGCTGTGACTATTGCAACAGGTGGTGTCATTTATGTTGTCTGGGTCTGTTAGTTCAGCCAAATGACCAGATATGTTGATGCCCTGTTTGCCATTTTGACATAGCTTTATGTAGAGACCCATCCACCCATCATTTGGACGGGTAAAACAAATATGGACGGGTAGCAATATGGCTGGACTGGTAACAAAAATGAAGGAGCAAAGGAAAAAAATGTCTTCCAAAACCATAGATATCGTTATTTATGCCTTGAAAGTGAGTGTAAAGGGTGTCATATATGTGTTTGTAGCCCATTTCAGGTCATCAGGCACATTTGAAAGTTGGTAAACTAGTTTAACAGTTAACATCCATGTGTCCACCAAAACATGTGTGACTGGCAATAATTTTATCTTGCATAAAGCCCTGCATTTTGATGCCACCCAACCAGGTAACCCTAGCATTTGACTGTGTCAACAGAGGTTGGACATCATCTGCAGATGGGCAACTGGTCGTGGAGGTAGTGAATGAGCAAGGGTTCCTCCCCTAAAATAACATTATGTTAGGTAGTTACAGCAAAGCTGTATCACAGGGTTTGTGTTAATCTAGCTGTAAAAATGTATATAATCTTAATGCATGTAAATGTGTATATATAACTCACTAATCTGCATTTATCTATACATTATGGCAATACATCCTTTCCGTATTACTGACGTTATGACATTTTTGTTTTAGGTTGGCATCTCTTAATCATGCTACAACATTGACAAACCACCTACAAAACCGCTCGCTCAGATACCGCGTCAACTCTTCAGTGCTGGACTGTTCTGTGATATATTATCATTCATTCACCCCATATATATATATAAACACTGCTGTCAAATGCATACATTGATTAAAATACCATGATGCCAGGATGGCATTTGTGGTATTTAATCACACATTAACCAAATCATCATCATTCAGTAGACTTAAATACTATGTATATGTTTTACAATTGTATATGTATATGTCTTACATTTGTAAGCACCATGTAGATGTTTACATTTGCACATGTATATATTATTTTACATTTGTAGGTGCCATGTATATATGTGTTACATTTGTATGTGTATATGTTTTACATTGTAAGTGCCCTGTATATATTTTACAGTTGTATGTGTATATATGTTTTACATTTGTATGTGTATATATGTTTTACATTTGTATGTGTGTGTATGTCTTTCATTACTAAGCACCATGTATAATTACATTTGAATTTGTAAGTTTTGTGTCTTTTCTTGGTATGTTGTGATAGGAGTTAAGTGAGTATTTAGACGTTGCACATGATTTATGTATTTGTCTTAGTTTGTTAGTATGTTGTGATAGGGAGTTATTTAGACATTGCAAGCAATTTAGTTCCTTGAAGCTTTTCCCTGTTTATGTACAAGTTTTTACACAAGTTTTCCTCGTTGTTATCTTGTAAGTAATGTTTTCACTCACTTTTCAGTACTATGACGGATTTTGGTGTGGTAAATAAAGTAAATGAGATGTATATGTTTGTATAGATATATGTATGTTAGAATGCAGATTATTAGTGTAGTGTCATATACTATATTAGTATGGTGTGACAGGATTTCTAGCGGTACAGTTTGAAATAAATTCCTGTGGCCACATTTCTTATTTGCATTTTATTCATTCATGACTGATCTATCATAATTTAGGTAGAAAAATATTCACACATGTCACAGATATGTAATAGGCATTTATAAAAGTAACAACACGCATAGCAACTATAGTCAGATTCTCTCCTACATCTGTTCTATCAGAATTTAGGTAGAAAAATATAATCACTCATGTCATCGATATGTAACATGCATTTATGAAACTAAAACAACACGCATAGCAACTAGTCAAAGGTTCTTTTCTACCTGCTCTCCCTAATTCGCAGAGCTGTGACGTCACTGCTCTGCGAATTAGGGAAACTAAGGAAATTCCCTTATTCACAGAGCTACTCGTTAAAGGCTTGAATATAGATCTATTCTATCAGAATTTAGGTAGAAAGGTATTCACACATGTCACAGAAATATAATACGCATTTATGAAACTGTAGCAACTAGTCAAAGGTTCTTTTCGACCTGCTCTGCGAATACCACAACGGTTTCCCTAATTCGCAGAGCTGTGACGTCACTGCTCTGCGAATTGGCAAAACTAAGGAAATTCTCTTATCCGCAGAGCTACACGTTAAATGCTTGAAAAAAGATATATTCTATCAGAATTTAGATAGAAAGGTATTCACACATGTCACAGATATATAATACGCAATTATGAAACCAAAGCCACTAGTCAAAGGTTCTTTTCGATCTGCTCTGCGAATACCACAACGGTTTCTCTAATTCGCAGAGCTGTGACGTCACTGCTCTGCGAATTGGCAAAACTAAGGAAATTCTCTTATCCGCAGAGCTACTCGTTAAATGTTTGAAAAAAGATATATTCTATCAGAATTTAGATAGAAAGGTATTCACACATGTCACAGATATATAATACGCATTTATGAAACCAAAGCCACTAGTCAAAGGTTCTTTTCGATCTGCTCTGCGAATACCACAACGGTTTCTCTAATTCGCAGAGCTGTGACGTCACTGCTCTGCGAATTGGCAAAACTAAGGAAATTCTCTTATCCGCAGAGCTACTCGTTAAATGCTTGAAAAAAGATATATTCTATCAGAATTTAGATAGAAAGGTATTCACACATGTCACAGATATATAATACGCATTTATGAAACCAAAGCCACTAGTCAAAGGTTCTTTTCGATCTGCTCTGCGAATACCACAACGGTTTCTCTAATTCGCAGAGCTGTGACGTCACTGCTCTGCGAATTGGCAAAACTAAGGAAATTCTCTTATCCGCAGAGCTACTCGTTAAATGCTTGAAAAAAGATATATTCTATCAGAATTTAGATAGAAAGGTATTCACACATGTCACAGATATATAATACGCATTTATGAAACCGAAGCCACTAGTCAAATGTTCTTTTCGACCTGCCTGCCCTAATTCGCAGAGCTGTGACGTCACTGCTCTGCGAATTGGGGAAACTAAGGAAATTCTCTTATCCGCAGAGCTACTTGTTAAATGCTTGAAAAAAAGATATATTCTATCAGAATTTAGATAGAAAGGTATTCACACATGTCACAGATATATAATACGCGTTTATGAAAACAATTAGCCTATTCTATTTATATTATTGATACATAATATAAATTATAATACTGCCACCCAACTTGATTTCATTGCATTTTCTCTAGTTCAGTTACCTACAACAATCATTTAACTTTTGTTATATTTATTTTTTATATATATACTATTAGAAAAACTAGTGAGTGCACAGAGTTTTACATTATATTTTAATGTCTAAATAAAATGTACTATTGTAAGTATTATTATTATTATAACAACATGCACGCATAGCAACTAAACGCTCATTCATTGCATTTTATGTAACTATGACCTTTCACTCTTTTATATTTTTAACAAGATCAGCTAGCATAATCATTTAATTATTTACTCATGCATTAATATTTTTTGTATTTACATGTATTACTTTATGATTCCGTTAATACAATTAATACAAAGTTTAATTTTACATTAAAATGTCTAAACAGCTATTATTATTATTATTATTATTATTATTATTATTATTATTATTATTATTATTATTATTATTATTATTATTATTATTATTATTATTATTATTATTATTATTATTATTATTATAACAACATGCATGCATCGCAACTCTTTCTTATATTCTTTCTTATATATCGCAAGTCCTTTGCAAATTCGCAGAGCAGTGACGTCACTGCTCTGCGAATTGTGGCACTGGTTCCCCAATTCGCAGAGCAGTGACGTCACTGCTCTGCGAATTGTGGCACTTGTTCCCTAATTCGCAGAGCAGTGACGTCACTGCTCTGCGGATAGTGGATAATATTTCCTTATCCGCAGAGCTGCTCTGCGAATAGTCTCGTCCTTATTAGAATGCACTGGCTATTCGCACAGAGAGGCTAGACGAATACGCGCTGTCAACTGGTCATTATTTAATTGAACTTTATTTGGCACATATACAACACAATACAACAGATACAGAACATGTGTTAATAATGAATGCCAGGACACCGGTAAGAACTAAACTAGTTGAAGCAACTGGACGCCCTTTAAAATTAAATAATAATTTCTACCTCTAGTAGGGCCACACTAAAAGGCGGGCCACAATTGGCAGACCGCGCGGAAACGGTAGACCATATTCACAAAGATGCTACCGTTCGATACGCTACATATTTACGTGGGGGGCCCTTTACGTGTGTTGTTACAGTTGACGCCTTATAGTTGCTGTTTCACGGTGTTCTTGTGATGTTGAGATGTATTTCAATAATAACAACATACGTGTTTAACTACAGTACTACAATTTAAGTTAGCATATATACAATTAATGCTTGAAAGGCAAAATAACAATTCTTGGATTTGTTGTTTAACTTGTTTGTTTGTTTTTATTTTCACCAACGCAGTAAGTATTCTTAGTATTACTATTTCACTACAACACTGATAAACTTTAAATCAACTTAAAGATCACAAAAATAAATATGGTAGCACATTAGAAGACCCGACGTCCGATAACTGAAATTTCAGTGATTTAGGGGGGTACGTTAGGCTTTTCACGCACATCGGGCTCAATTTTCAAGATAGAGAGGTCATCTTGGTACCAAATAGAAGCTTATGGCCTTGGGAAGTTTTATATTTGGAAAAGAGTCGATGTCGTTCATTTCGAAAGGCTTGTAAATATAAATTTCTGACATGAACGTGTTAAGCGGAGAACGATTTTTCATTATTTCTGGGACGCAATGGCTCAAATTATGGAATTGTTTTGGGGGAAGCCTCTACGTCTGATACGGTAGCCTTCCCTACTATCTAAAGATGCTTTCTGCCAAATATGTTTTTTCTATGTCTATTTCTGACGTCACAGTGACACAATATTAGAATATACCTAATGTTAGCCCCGAAAAGGTTTTTTTTTGGCGCCCTGATGGCAACAGGCCCCGAGTTGGGAGTGGTCATTATAAACTTACGATGGCCCATGGCATAGGTTAACAGGAAATGATAGTGAAACAAACGTAGCAGAAAACATCCTGAGACCTGGACCTGGCTCCCGGCCTATACGTGCAGTACGTAGCATACGACGACCAGCTTCTTCATGGCTTCATGGAGTCAGGATGTGGATATTCTGCAATAGCTGTGTGCTGAGCACTCCCTTCCCATCGGTAAGAACAACGTCCTTGTCTTCTTTACAGAACGCCCGAAGAAGGACCTTGGACAGGAAACTGAATATTTCTGTCTTGTTGCTGCCAGCCCGCAGAAGGTTCTGCCAGTTTCCTGGTACGGTAGATTTCCCAACCACACGTCTCCTTACTTCCTTTATGCGCATGGCTCTTCCTGTGCATTCCAGATGCCATCTCTTGTTTGACAGCTAATATATAGAGACGTGAGAAGAGGTCGACATCACTTTTCATTAATGTCTGCTGCTATAGCTCCTTGCCGTCTTTGTCGTTGAGCCAACAAACAGTTTCAAACGATCGCGGCGGATTGTGTCATCAATGGGCTCTGTTATCTCTGCAAGACATTCCTTTGTGAATGTTTGGAACTGTTGTCAGACATGCCACATTTTTGGGATGGAAATCCGCATTTTTGACCTAAAATTCTTTAAGAATCCGTATCAATCCGTATCACTAATCAGATCTTCCAGTTAACTGGCCTAGATTATTAAGGCCTTTTCAAAACGGGTTTATTCGACGTTTTTTCGATGTGCATGTGTTTGGAATGTAATTCTGCACCACTCCCGCTAAAAAAGAAGTCAGATATATATTTTAAAATTATGATATAGATCCATTTATTGCCGTCAAGTCGACGAAAATAAATCGATGTCACAAGGCGCGAACAATTAGTGCAGCCCAGACACATCAGGACCTCAAACCCAGGCTTTGTCAAAGGCGATATTTAGCGTGTGCATTGCGAAGTCGAATTTATTTATATAAATGTATGCTTAAAACAAATATATTTGCATTATATAGAATACAAAATTATGATGTAGCCTTTGCAGTCGTATGTATTGCTCACGCCCAGTGATATCGGCTTATTTACGTCGATTCGACGACATTAAATTGATATAAAACATAATTAAAAAATAATAATATCCGAGTTCTTTTTAGCGTGTGTGATTCAGAATGACATTCAAAACACACACACATCGAAAAAACGTGGTAAAACCGTTTTGAAAAGGCCCTAATAATTTAGGCCAGTTAACTGACAAAATTACCGATTTTTTTATTCACTTCAGCACGTTTAAACTACGTACCGAAAAACAGACAGTGTCATCAAATAATAAAAATGTATTTCAGAAGTTCGCGCGTATATCGAAGTTTCACTGACAAGCGTCAACATCTTGAAATCAGAAATGCACGCGATTTCGTTGAATTCGGCATCGCGCTCCTGTTTTGCTTTTCATAATCGTCACGCGCCTGCCACGGCCCCCGTTCCCACCCGTTGAGCCACCTGCCGCAGTTTTCAGAACAACAAATTTACCAGCGCGCCATTTATTACGATAAACTAATCGGTGGTTTATTTCGTTCATTTCTAAACGATTTACTTAGTCACTATCAGTAAACGATTGTTCCATTATGCTGTATAGTTTTGTGAATGTCTCCATAAATTTAGTTAAAATCCGTATCAAAATGCAGTACGGCCGTATCACTTAAAAACCCGCCAAAGTCCGTATCGGATACGGGTAATCCGTATCATGTGGCAAGTCTGTGTTGTTGGCCAATCTTCTGTGCCTTCTTAACAGCCTCAATTGCCGATCGATCCGCAATCTCTTTGCTGTCATGGACAAGTGGGTCTCCACTCTCCTCTTCGAATTGGTTGCCCAGTTCTTCCATTACGTTGACGAGGTTAATGCAGCCGCTGTTACTTGGTGGGCACGTCTGGTGCGAGCAACATGTGCTGCACGCAAGAAGGAGTCGGCAGTGCCTGCTCTTGTGATCTCCGCTTGCACCAGTGCTTCAACCCAGCCACTGCCTTGTAACCAATCACCTAGTGTCCCCTGAGCGGCCATCTTTATGTACAGGCCGCCAAACATCACACCAAATTTGTCTTCTCCATACGTCTCTGGCCACTTCCATTGGATCTGCTTGGCAACGGCGTGCAAAGGTTGGTCAAATGTTACTATTGGCGTCTGCCCAGCATTAAGATGTTGTACAGCCTTTCTTACTACGTCCATTGAGTGTTTGACCATTGCCACCGGGTTGGAAGCGATAAGATGCTTTTTCGCAGCACAATTCTTTGCATGTAAACACGAATATCCCGTTTTGCCAGTTTCCCTTACTATTGCTGCTACTACCACTACCACTACCACTACCACTACCACTACCACTACCACTACCACTACCACTACCACTACCACTACCACTACCACTACCACTACCACTACCACTACCACTACCACTACCACCACCACCACCACCACCACCACCACCACCACCAATAATAATAATAATAATAACTACAGCAGGTGACATGTGCAACTAGGGATGGTAGAACTCTTGACCATTGTTACACAACCATCAAGGGTGCGTACCGTTCCATCCGTCGCGCACCACTCGGCCGCTCGGACCACGCCATGGTTTACCTGGTGCCGACTTACAAACAGCAATTGAAACGTGTTAAGCCAACCGTGAAAACTGTGAAACAGTGGTCAGTGAATGCAATGGAGACACTTCGCGGCTGTTTTGAATGCACCGATTGGGGAGTATCAGTCAGTGATTACATCACCTTCTGCGAGGGCCTCTGTATACCAACTAAAACAATAATAATCTACCCCAACGACAAACCGTGGTTCAATACTTCTATTAAACACAAGCTTCAGGTGAAACATGATGCATTCAAAGCCAATGATAAAGATAAATACAAGAAAGCGAGATATGAAGCGGAAAATGCCATCAAGACCGGCAAGGCGAAATACCGTGACAAACTTGAAGAGAATCTGTCCACCAACAACTCCAAGAACATTTGGCAGGGACTGAAGGCCATAACGAACTACAAGCCGTCTCCCAAGAACACTACGGCTACCGACACTAATCTTCCTGACAGATTGAATGACTTTTATAGCCGGTTTGATAAACTGAACACTACTTCTCCTTCCTGTATCACTCCCTCCTCATCCCTCCCTCCTTTCGCAGTGGATGAATATGTTGTTAGAAGCATGTTTCAACGTTTAAATAGCAGAAAAGCTGCCGGTCCGGACAACATCTCTCCATGTCTACTTAAACTGTGTGCCGACCAGCTGTCGAGTGTATTCACAGACATATTCAATGTGTCTCTTTCCCAATGTAAAATCCCTCATTGCTTCAAAAAATCAACTATCATTCCTGTTCCCAAGAAATCTACAGCCTCTTGTTTAAACGATTACAGGCCTGTTGCCTTGACTTCTGTAGTCATGAAGACACTCGAGCACTTGGTCCTGCAGTTTCTGAAATCAATTATCGATCCATTGCTTGACCAATTTCAATTTG
Organism: Oasisia sp. SBJ-2009; assembly: GCA_964017155.1. Classification (NCBI taxonomy): domain Eukaryota; kingdom Metazoa; phylum Annelida; class Polychaeta; order Sabellida; family Siboglinidae; genus Oasisia; species Oasisia sp. SBJ-2009. The sequence goes on from OZ024865.1 coordinate 25,529,045, forward strand.
CATATCGCAACAATAGATCCGTTGACGACGCTGTCGCCATAGGATTGTTTCACGTTCTTAAACATCTCGACAGCTCAAATACTTACGCTAGGATCCTTTTTGTTGATTTTAGCTCTGCTTTTAACACGATTATCCCATCAAAACTTTTCGATAAGATACATAGTCTCGGTGTTCCTCAATCCATGTGTCTGTGGATCCTCGATTTTCTTTTAAATAGGCCGCAGGTTGTAAAAATAGGCGACTCTCATCTCTCAAGATACATCCCATCCTGCTCATGACCTATTTGAACCTCTCCCATCTAGTCGCCGATTCAGATCCATAAAAACCAGGACCAACCGCTCCCACCCGCAGCAAACACATAGTCCACTTTCCGATGAGTTTTAGTATGTATATTTTATCAGAATTTATTATAATTTATATTTTTATTTTTTTATTTCATATTTTACATTTTAAGCTACTATATTTCTACTAGATCGTATCAATTATTTATCGATGTTATAATGAGCAATTTTTTATTCGGACCTTTTTATGTGATTGTTCTTATTTATTTTATTTAATGTAGTAGTATATTTTAACATCATTGTTTGGTGCATGTGAATGTATTGTCATGTGAATGTACTATTACGACGACCAATATCATTACACATTCCAATGTTTTATTGTAACTACAATGTGAACACATGGCAATAAAGCTATCTTATCTTATCTTATCTTATATTTATTTAACCTATTAATTAAATTAATTTATTTGTATATATGTATTTACATATTCTATGTTGCTAGGGCCTTTAAACAAGGTTTTAACTCACAAATGTTTCTAAATAATAATATTAAATATGCTATTTGTATCAATGAGACATCAACATTCTATATAAGTATAGGTGTGTTACTGTATTTTTCTAAATAAAATACAATATTTGCTGTAGTATCCACCATCTGAAAAACTAATACTACGAAAACAGTTTTTACTGATTCGTGGCACTATATAATCAAATTATAATATCATGAAATGACAAATTACTTTGTAAAGGTCCATAGAATTGTGAGTAAGTAATTATTTCTCTATTAGGATCTCAGTTGTTTTTATTCTTGCAAGTGACTTCAATGATTTAGAACTTAGAACCGCTGGCGGCCATTTAAAAAATTGGTTTCCATGTTCACCAGGGTGCGAATTTGGAATGGCCCAATATCCACATTTGTTCCCAAGATATCTATCACCACATCTGCCAAGTGTGGTGCTTGTGTCACAAAATGAACATTTGGTTTGATATGTTGAAAATCCGTGTCATTTTAATAAAATATCCACAATACATTGCGGAGGGAATTACCTCGCTATAGTGCACAAGGTCCATACCATTGTTTTTGCAACCGGATAGTTTCGTAATTTGCACGAATTCATTCAACATTGCTGCCCACAACTGGTTCATATACATATCGGTCTAGGATATAATTTTATTTTAAATAATATGAGATACATAGTGTCTGGTTTTGCTCCACACAAACCTTTACCAAACTCGTTTTCTGTTTGAATTGAATGCAGTTACACCCAATATACATCAGGTAACGTTTTTCGTTATCAGTTCAGTGTAACACAACAGAACCGGTTAATTTTATTAAATGTAATCACATTCACCAAAAAATGACGAATCATAAAGCATTTATCATCACAGATTGAAGCACCTGAAGCATTCGTTTGTTGCGGTGAGGAAAACAAAGAACTCGTCGTCAATGCACGTGAAGCTACGAACACAACACTTGAGTCGTGACTTAAGCACCTGCCTAGTGTGTAGCCAACTCTACTCAAACATGCAAATGATTGTCTAATGTTAAACCTTCACACGAGTGCACTATACAACCGTGCACGCGTTCTATGTTAGTGTGGTCAACTGTCCTGTACACGTCTTCTGCATCAAAACATAACAAACACATTCAGTAGACTGATCGCTCAATATAGAAAAGACAGTTAGTTTGGCAAGTTACTATATATTATGTAATATTAACATGAGTTACATGACTATCTTCGATCAGGTAAATCAATCTATCAGCTCTTTAAACCAAGTGCGCATTAACACATTACGTAGGGCCTACTTTACCATCGAAGAACCACATTCGTTGTGGGTGGAGGAGGCAGGTTTGAGTAACGCAACAAAACATCTTATTCGACACAGTTTTATACATAGAACAAAACAATCTAACAATTTGCCAATATAGTCAGTTACGCTAATGGTAATTTTTATGTGTATTCAGTTGAGAAAATATGTTCTAGGGAAATCAAACCAATTAATGCAAGTATATTATTATTACTTGTACACGTAGCTCAAAAAAATCCAAATGATTATTAGTAATTCGAGAGAATTATTTTTGAATACAAAACGCGAGGCACCTATTCAGCTAAACCATATACTAATTCACCCTCGCGCGCCATGTGTCGCTGTTACTGATTACGTCAGCACCAGGCAGCGGTACAGTAAAAATCTACAACCCATTCACAACGAATGTGAATTACCATATGATCGTATTGTACCAATAATCTAACAATAGTGACAATACATCTCGGTAACATCAATCATGTGGGACATCACCCAGAAGTCGAGGCTATTATGTTATACGAAACGAACCATCATTAAGTAACACAAACAACTGATTAACATAGATACGACATCCAGTCGGGTATTTCATCGTGTGCCCAGAGAGTAATCAGACACCGCGGGTATGGTCAGTTGGTCACACACCAGAAACGATGACGCTAAACAGGCGATGACTGTTTAGCTTCTCGTTAAGTGGGGTCTCCCAATCCGCCCATTCGTTTGTCAAAGGGTCATAATATTCCACTGCGTCCGATTTTAATTTTGATCCTCCGCCTCCAGCAACCAGGATGCCCCCCTCCCACACGACAGCCGGCGCATTGCCGTGTTTCTGGCGTGATTGGTTCAGCTCTACCCAGCTGTCTGTGGCTGGGTTGTAACGGCGACATATCTGATTGAAGCTTCCAACCAGGTAAGTATACTTGCTGAAGGAGACTGCACAACACAAATCACACTTCCCGGGCATGTCCGCCAGGGTGGTCCACTGGCCTGTGACTGTGTTGTACGCCTGCGTACACGTTAATTCCTTGTTGGATCCATCTCGGCCACCAAAGACAAACACATTGTGGCCGTGGCTGGTGACTGCAGGGACACGTACTGGCCGAGACAGGTCTGGCTGCGACGACCACTGGCGCTTGGTCAGATTGAATCTTTCTACTGCCCCAGTCACTGTGTCACTGACGTCTTTCCCGCCCACGACATACACGTTGTCTCCAACGAGAACGCTACGGTGAAAGCAACGCGCAGTACGCATTGACGGCATATGTGTCCACGTATTTTGGGTCAGATCCATCAGCCAGCAGTCAGCCGTGGCACCAGCTTTCTGCCCGCCTGTTAACAATAGTTGGTCATTGGCCACCTGACATACGTCGTATAGTTTGCCGACTGACGGTGGCAGCTCCATGTATTTGCGCCAACAGTTCTTCTCCTGCAACCACACGTCACACTGGGTGTAAGGCTTCTCTTTTTCGCCTTCTTTCTCGTTCATACATCCACCTACCGCCAGGAGGCGCTGTGTGGGACGGAAGTTCGTGTTCATGACACGAGGGCTTGCTGGAGAGGCCGCAACAGAACCTGAATATTGATCAAGATAAATATATATTAAACATCGACATATATCATGAAGTACATTAAAAGCAAATGTTGTTTCTGGAGAAAACAACAGCACACCATTTAGGCAAAGCAATAGTTAAGAGATCAATAGAGCAATAATAACAGCAATCATGTTAATAACAACAAGCAGAGTACATAGGACCTGTGTTGCAAAAGTTACATTTACAGAAACATACCATTACGCCTACAGCTATGTCCAATCACATAAAATCAAATAAAATAATTGTTTACTCATGATTTCCATTACAAATACACTTAAACGTATATAATTTAAAAAACACAATCGCAACATTAAATTTAATTTCAGTCATTAAGTAGGGTACACAGGAAATAATGTTATAGACAGTACCGATTTAAGTAATTTTCATTTACAAAAACACTGTTAAATTTGATGCCACGGTGTGTTAAAACCTTATTTAGGGATACTCAGGAAACATAAATTAACTGTGGGCATCAAAAGTAGAACATTACCGCCACTTTGCTGCAACCAGTCTTTAGCCTTGAGTATCTCACCTTTCAGCTGGCGGAGTTCGTCTTTTGTTTGCCGAAGGTCTTCTGTCGTCTGCCGAAGTTCGTCTATCGTATGCCGAAGTTCATCTTTCGACTGCCGAAGTTCATCAGTCGTATGCCGAAGTTCAACTTTCGTCTGCCGAAGTTCTTCTGTCGTATGCCGAAGTTCGTCTTTCGCAATTCGCTTTTCGTCTGGAACGAATTCGGCATATAATCATGTTACGAAAACTGCTGATCCTCGGCGTCACAGAAATCTAATTTCAACAAATGCTATTTTTTCTCGACAGGTTACTTACACATAGAACTTGAACATAATTTATAGTTAACAACGAATATGCTTAATAGATAATTAAGTATAATTAATTTCAATAATTGGCACGTTGATTGTGTTAGAGCAACACAAACATACGATTTTCCGAAGTATCCGTGTTGACGTATCGCTGTAATGTAGACGAAGTTAGTGTAACGCATCTTATGTAAATACGTCACCATTGAGCGGCAGATCCTTTACAGAGTTCGGAACTATCGCGGTAAACACGCGTAACGTCGCAAACAACCTACTAGTGATTGTCTATAATCCGGTACGAACACCACAACCGCTGAAAATCTAAATAATATGGAGATTTTCGAGAATGAAACGTATGTGTTCTTTTCAGTGTGTCGTATATTAATCTCTGAACCAGATCCGGTGTGCTTCAAAACTGGGTGACAATAGCTATAAATAAAGTAACATACAGGAAACAATAGATCTTCACTCACCGTATTTTGACTCTTAACAGTAAACTCCAAATGGAAGTAACACAATACCAAGTACATTACATATATTGGGCATCACCTAGCATTATAATCAGTCACCGGTTTACTGAGATTTGGATTTGCCTAAAGGTAAGGCAGATAGGTAACGTTGCATGCGGAGTTACACTACCCTTTATAACTTTGTATGTAACACATACATCAGTGTACACATCACTTCAGATAAGTAGGTTTGATATGAAATGTACCGTTGCTGTTTTTCAATTCCTCTTTCACCAGTCGCATTTGTTCTGAAAGAAATTCAGTCAGCACTCAGCAGTATGTCTTCATGGCATTGAACTATTTCTGTAGCGACAATACTAAGGTTTTTCTATCAGGTTTTACGTGGATACTTTTCCAAAATCAACATAGAACGATTCGATTTTTTGTGTTAAAAAGATTTACATGGAATCACTCCTAGTAATTTCCACAGAGGGTACTGTGACCATATTGTATTTTGTGTTTTTGTTGTAGAATCCTAGAATTTGTCTCACAAGTAATATAATGGCAGCATAATTAGATAATTAGCTAATAAATATATGTTTTATAAAACAGTATAATTGAATATAAAAAGGAGCAGTTTTTCTTTATTTCGTATGCTCCCATGCTTGATACCATCAAAACGATAATATCACGCTGTTAATTTCCAGACAAAACGTATATTATAATTATAGAAACATAGGTTAAAAATGTGCTTCTCAAAACGTACCATTAGAAGTCTGCCTCAAAGACTGATTTGCCTTTCTTGATTTCTGGAGATGGTCTTTGAGGTGGCCGACTTGCTCTGAATCAAATGAAATTCGGTCATCATTGTTTTACTGTCATTATGTTTTAATCACTTAATCATTGTGCCGCTAAATATTTCACGTTACAACAGTGAACACCGCACATGTTACTGAGGTAAAATGGTTTCTTTGAGAGATATTGTGGTGGGTGTTTGTGTGTGGGGTGGGTGCGTGCGTGCGTGCATGCATTCGTGCGTGTGTGAGTGTGTGCGTATGGTTAATGTGTGTGTGTGTGTGTGTGTGTGTGTGTGTGTGTGTGTGTGTGTTTGTACGAGTGTGTGGGTGTGTTGGTGTGAGTGTGTGGGTGTGTTTGTGATTGCGTGTGGGTTTGTGTGTGTGTGTGTGTGTGTGTGTGTGTGTGTGTTTGTGTGTGTGTGTGTGTGTGTGTGTGTGTGTGTGTGTGTGTGGATATGTGTGTGTATGTGTGTGTGTGTGTGGGTGTGTGTGTGTGTGTGTCTGTGTGTGTGTGTGTGTGTGTGTGTGTGTGTGTGTGTGTGTGTGTGTGTGTGTGTGTGTGGTTGTGTGTATTTATATGTGCATGCATGTGGTTGTGTGTAAATGTTTGTGTGTGTGTGCGTGCGTGCGTGCCTGCCTGCGTTGTGTGTGTGTGTGTGTGTGGTTGTGTGTATTTGTATTCGCATGCATGTGGTTGTGTGTATGTGCGTGTGCGTGTGGGTGTGCGTGAGCGTGAGTGTGTGTGGTTACTGAGTGAGCTTGCATGTGCGTGCATATGTGTATGTGCCGTCATGTATATGAGCATAAACGTACGAGTTTATGAACAGTGAGAAGATACTTTTAACTTGTCATTTCACCCCACTTACCACGTCGGAGGTATTCAACTACATCAGTCTTCTTCAGTTCCAAGTAGGCGGCACACATTTCTTCAAACATGTCTACCGAACTGGCTGCTCTTGCGTTGTTTCGCCACTCCTCTAGTATAGCGAACGTGCTCGACACTATTTTGTTGGAGTCCCCGATCAACTTTTCAACTGTGGCACGTTTCATCTCCAAGAAAACTCCGAGTTGAAGAAGCTCGTCACCAGTCAACTCATGACGAGCCACCCTCATCAGCAATTGGTCTGTCAGCGGACCTAACAAATGGAAATGTACACACTCCTATCACAGTCAAAGCGGATACTAGCATTAGCTAATTTAATGAACATTTGTCATATATAGTGGGAAATCTCACCAGTAAACGCGTTTATATGTGTGGTGATCTTAACGTACATTTGAATCGAATGCGCACAGGAATCGGTTAGGAAATTCCCGGATGTGACGTCACTCAGTGGTATTCCGAAATCCGTTTTCTGCATATGTGGCGTTAAAAAGATTGATTCCGACCAGACATGCCAATGGTGTGTTGACCTACATGACATAACTGCGGTGCCCAGTGCCACAGATGACCAAGTTCGTTTTTTTATATAACGTGTCCCCTTGCTGATCAAATCATGGTCATCTATTTTGAAAATAGTGTGTTCTTATACAATGGAACAATGGATTTTAAAGCACTTCGAACAGCTACCCCACCTCACCCAACATCACCTCACCCCACCCCCACCGAACACCACCCCACCCCACACCACCCCACCCCTACCCCACACCACACCACACCACACCACCAACACCATCTTCCACCACTCCACCCAACAATATCGGTGCGAAGTGTAAACTATAGGCATACGACGCTGGATAAACTGTCTGTGCCTCACCTGCCGAAAACGAAACAAAATTCATCTGATTTCGGACACAGTTCTAAGATGATCCCTACATGGTAGTTATATATAGATGCTCTGTGGTTTCTAACAACTGATACACATTGCTCCCAATACTGACTTGTATGAAGTTTTCCTGTCATATGGTGGGCAGGTTTGTTTGTTAATTTATGAACGTTTGACAAAACAGCGCATCTCTATCAAGACTATGACTTTAATTTTGTTTCAAACTGATGCAAATCGTTTTGTTTCTTTTCCTTGCTGTAGCCGCCGGAATATCGAGGAAATGGTTGTGCATTCTGGAGGCGTTTCACTCTAAGTGAAAACTCAGTCTGATTGGGCTTTAAACTCACGTTGACAGTTATGTCCAAAAAAAAATGCATATTATGTCATAGTATTAATTCTAAGTCACGATAATCGGAAACACCAGTTCAGATCGTCTGCCGCGTTATTACCTTTCGCAGCACCAGAGGACGCGGCAGTCGTTTTCTTTGCTTCAGCCATGACTGTTCTACAACACATTCACATATTCTTTGGTAAATACAATACCGCATGCCGATGTGTCAATCTACAAAGTTTTATTAGTCAAAATGTCAAGACCGTGAATCTGTATGAAATATTTGTCGGAAATGTCCACCACGTACCACTACTGACAGAGCTAATACATCCGAGCTGCGGCACTTCAACACACAACGCCCTCACACGGATGGGATAAAATCTTAAAACATATACCATACTAAACGACGAGACGTCCAAAATTGTGCGAGAACTGTTCGCGTTTGGTTCCACCGGGGGAATCCCCCAGCTCGTATCTAATAGCTCTACTACCGACTTGCTAAGCAACTATCCCAACAGAGAGTTTCACAGAAGTCCACAAGGCGGCACTATATGAGCATGGTGTGTCCACTTCTCTGGCAAGTATCCATCCACCTAACAATCGCACTAACTGACACAAATTCAACGCTAATTTAGTTAACAGTCACATTGTCAGGGTTTACAGAATGTCATTCCTTTTTTAAGGAAAAAGGCACATGGCTTAATAATGTTACTGTAGGTGCCTACCATTATTTGGAAAAGTAACCCCTAACTACTCGTTGTCGATCATAACTACAAACGTCTACTTGTAAGTCCCCCGTCTGTTGATATCAAATGCACACCCATTCACTCAGCTCCGAGTCGTACACAGGATTGCAACACCCACCTAACTTCGTAAAACCTTAACCTATCCGACGCTAGACGACACTGCCTCTGAATACCCTCTACGAAACGAAAGTGACTTCACCTAGATGGTATTTGTATAGCGGGCTAGCAGTGCCGCGTCACATGAGCATGAGTCATGACATCATTCTATTTTAACTCGCGTGTTGAACTGCTGAATGCACGTGGACAATATACTGCTCAGTAAACGTAGTTCTACCGGGCAGAAAAACAAACATCTGAGTAAGTCACAGAGGTGACTGAACGAGTCAGAATACGGAAATGGACCTGTGCAGGGAAGGTCAACAGGATACGAGATCACCGATGGAAACCCTACGAAAGGAAACGACAGAGGAAGACCGGCGAGCCGTTGGAAAGACGGAAGGCCCCCTAGTGTTATTTTGAATAGTAGATGTCGTCCAGTAAGCATGCTTATTATCACCCACAATTAATGTAGCTAATATGTTCAAAAGTTAATGTTGATGATGATGCATACCTAGTGGCAACATTCTATCTTTTGTTACGAAGACTTTATTTACCCTGGGTAGTTGCCATACTTTATAATATATATTATAGCCGTTGGTGAATGTCATACTATACAGAACCCTTGATGGATGTTACCCAGTGCTTTATTCTACATAGCGGAAACTGACATGTTTATAACGGTATTCATCTTAATTGCAAACTTGGCGTGATATAGGAGAAACATTACGCAATATTTAGGTATCATTCACGAATTAATACAGCCTTCATTGCCAAAACATATAATAAAATACACGAGCGGGTAACTGGCAATATGGGTTCAACGTGGACTATTTGTTTAGTTATTGGTGTGGTGTCACCTATACGGAGGCTGACAATTTGCTCATTGCGCTGCAAATTAGCAAATACGCAAACTGGCTATAAAAATAATACGCGCAGAGCAGTGACGTTGAGTTTTGTTCTAAGTGTATTTATTAATATTCCGGTACATTTAATTGATTGGTTATTCATATTTCATTCGAGTCACAATCTTGAGTAGATGATTGAGAGAATGAATTAATGTATTATTCAGCAACAACAAACGAACATGCACATTACACGCACAGTGTGGTGCACCGCTGCTGCTGAAAGGACATGGATGGCGTCATAGACTTATACGTACATGTGTAATAGAGCCTGTCTGGTCTTGTGGAGTTTTACAATATATATATATGTATTAACATATATATTGTAATGTCTTGAACAATCTTTCCGTGCAATATGTAAGTTTTGAAAATGCTACCTTGCATCGGGACGTCTGGTAAAACTCCACAAGACCAGACAGGCTCTATTACACATGTACGTATAAGTCTATGACGCCATCCATGTCCTTTCAGCAGCAGCGGTGCACCACACTGTGCGTGTAATGTGCATGTTCGTTTGTTGTTGCTGAATAATACATTAATTCATTCTCTCAATCATCTACTCATTAATTTATAGACATTGCTTGGCATATCGGAAACGAGATTAACATCTTCCAATTCAGTCATACATGTGTCAATATTAATGCAGATGACGAAAAGTATGTTGTGTATGTGCATGGAAGCAATACGCCTGAAGTCGTGACTATGTAATGTCCCCATTCTGAAATAAAATTGCTACATGAAACAGAATCGTGTTCTAAATTAGAGAAGTATGGTTGCTTTGTGAATTCTATGTTGTAAAAAGTGGAAGGCGGGAGAACAATTGTCATCTATTACCCAGGAGCCTTCACGATTCTAAATCCTGTGCTGTCATTCCCTTAGTGAAATGGTCCCATACTTGTAAGACTAACTTTAATCTAAGGCGGCATACACCGAGTCGCTCACAATCAATGCAGCTGGCCGCGCCTTCATTAGCAATTATTGGATGACAATCTTCTAACTTCATATAACATATCAATCTGATCATTGACCACATATTGGCAACCTCAGGTGGCTGAACACCTTTGATCCTGTGCCGAAATGTCGAGACTGAGTTAGATAATAATAGTTTTTCGCGTGCTGTTGCGACGACCTACCTTTCCCCCTTCGTTGCAGACTACAGTTTCGTGCGCGCACGTGCTCACGCCAGTAGATAGTTACATATACATCGCAAACTGGCAGAGATATGTAATGCATAAGCGGAGATTTCTATCTAACACTGTATAGAGCCTACGTGCGATAGCCAGTGCTGACAACTACTGCTGTGGCGAAGCCTTAAGATGCACAACCCTCTGAGACAAGGATATTAAGAAAATACTGTTTATAAAATTAATAATTACAAGTAACGCTAATGATGAGGATATGTTATGTTTATTAATAATAATTGCAAAAAAGTAAGTGCATGAATAAATCATTTACATAAACCATAATATGCATGGGTCCCGCATAGTTTCGGCAGCCACAATGTTTAAGCTGGTCAAAGAAGACATACACGTACATAAACAACACTCAAAACGTAGTGGGTCGACATCCTGGACCGGATATACATTCCAGATTTGTAAGCTGCGGATCGAAAGTACGCGCTAACCTTTGACATGTACGAGACATGCGCAATATGCATCAACTGACGATAAACGGAAATAGAACGCCGTTCTGGACCGGCTGATGTTCTAGTCTCGCTTAACCGACTGTCGGTCGGCTGCGGAACTACGCCGAGAAGACAGTCTGGTACCATTTATGGCTTTTGTTTGGTATCCGCGTGATCTATACAATGCTGCCACCTCACGGACACTGCCGTAATATATATATATATATATATATATATATATATATATATATATATATATATATATATATATATATATATATTTATAAACAACTGCAAATTTGTATTTCTATTTATTTTGTGTTAACATAAGTTTAATTCTGAATAGTTTTTATAATACAGCATTATTTGATAAAAAAAGGTATCTGTATTTAATCGGTATGCTATCCATGTGGGGCTAGACAATGCTGCCACCTCACGGATACTGGTTAATCCTGCCGTAATTCTTATTTTATAAACAACTGTACATTTTTATTTTTAATTACTTTTGTGTTAATATAAGTTCAATGTTGAATACTTTTCATATGATATTATTATCTTGTAAAAGTATATCGTTATTTTTATTTTATTTCCTAGTTGGCCTGAGAGCGAATCAGCGTCTCTACCCTAATCTGGGGTAAGGCTAACAGGATGTAGAAACTTAAGCCCATTAATGTCCCAGGCGGAGTCGAGGGACTTAAGAGTGCTGCCACCTCACGGAGTCTGGGTAACCGAGGCTACTGATGTTCTAGACAATCACAGGTGTGGTCAGAGAGTACATGAACAGTGACGTTACTGGCTGTAAAAACCGACTATGAAAACAAATCTAAAACACACAGTAATATAAATAATAAACTAGATTACACCTAAGGTCCTACTGTTCATACTACTCCGATGGAGAGGTACATAACAATAAAGGTCACAATCCTGCGCTACGCTGTGTATGGCGCACAGCAATCAGACCACTCCCCTCTCCACTTTTCTGATAAGTATACAACCACGTAATAACCACACTAAATGGCACAGATTCAACGCTAGCTTAACAATCAAGAGGACGAGAGGCATAACTAGACATCATACGGCCTATAGATGTCTACGTACCTTTGGCGGAAGACGCTGGTAGAATGTCGAGTGGAACGTTGATGTGACCTGAACAAGTGTCGCCAAACAACTGCGCGCTACTGACATAGTCGGCTAGAAACGTCACGATGTATGATAAGAAAAGGGCTGTATCACGCGTTTACCCTTTCAACGAAATCTAGTACGCGCCGGGCCGTTTTGTCAAGCAGCCATTCGGAACCTGCCCGCTTGACTGGTTGCCAGAGGAAGCACTTGTAACGATGACCTCGATGTGTTTCACTTTATTTGACGAAGCAATGCCTCTTAGTTAGGGTAGGGCGGGGAAATGCGCCCACCTTGAGCAAGAAATTGAAAAATAACAAATAGTGAAGTTTATTCGGAAAACAAAACACCTTAATACTCCCCCAAAAATATATCACACTTTATTAAAATAGCCAATTTTCAACATCTGATTGCTATAAATTGTCAAGATATACGTACATACACCTGTATATGCATTTAAATCAACTTTATCCGGACTCTCGACTAAGAGAACCCGGGTTCGAATCCTGTGCTGCGGTATTAAAACCTTGGGCAAGTTTTTTCACTCTACATTGCTCCAGGTCACTCAGCTGTATAAATGAGTACCTGGCAATAGACAGTGGTGGATAGGTGTACGTGCAGCCTTTCGCACATTAATTGTAGCATGTGGCTGGATGCTTCCCAGAGAAGTTGAGATGGTATTTGATTGAACACGTCTGCCGGGGAAGTAATGTGTAAAAGCGGTTTGAGCAGTCCTATGGACTGGATACTGCGCTATATAAAAACTTACCTTTTTATTAAAATAGGCGTACTGCCCCTTGGCTGGAGCAATACGCCCACCAGAAAGGGCAATTCGCAATTTTACCCCACAACAATTTTTTATATCATTACGTCAAACATTTTACTTGTGATCTTTGCAAATGAGAACACATAATAATAAAATCGATATAATAAAGAAATATAATCCTGCACACCTAGTGTCCGCCTTAGATAGATTTCAGTCGCGTATAGAAATGGAAATAGTGAGATTGGTATTAATAATTGGGTAATTATAATTAAAGTCATTGTCATCATACAAGATGTTTCTGTACTTTATACCATGTTTGTATTTATTATACGGCGTGTCACGGCATATACTGATATAGCACAAATAAACCTGTCGCGAAGTTCTGCTACGTACGGGAAGTCGGTATATTGTTCTGCAGGAATGGTTCGTGCGTTTGTGCTCTTAATATGTATCAGTCGGCAAATGTGGCGCTTTATTGCGACGTTGTCGATGTGCGATCGATGTCTATAAAAATTATTCTTCCATACGACACAGATTCTTGCTCCTGGTCTCGCTATCTCGGTACCCCGATTAGACCCGTACAGTTTCGTCAATGTCTCGGCTTGTTTGTTCGCGGTATCACAAATGAATGGTCGCCTTTCATGAGTCATTCACTAGACTGTGCCGCACACAGATCGTCGCGATATGATCAGCATGGCGCCAGTGTCGTAGGTAGACTACGTTGATATTCCGGCCACCCCTCCACGACAAATGTCTTCGGGGCACGCAATTCGTTGTCAGCAAACGTTGCTTCTAGTCCACTGCAGCCTCGAGATTCTTCGTCGAGAACCACGTACGTGACGATGATTTGCACGTCCAGATAGATTTCATTAGTTTCTTAGCTCGGCTGTCGTGATCAAATCTCTGCAATGTTTATGCAGTGGTATTACTGTTGCCAGGTTATGCATGCGTGCGTTTGTGTGTGTGCATGTGTGTGTGTGTGTGTGTGTGTGTGCGTGCGTGTGTGCGTGCGTGCGTGCGTGCGTGCGAGTGTGTGCGTGCATGCGTGCGCGCGTGCGTGTGCGTGTGCGTGTGCGTGTGCGTGTGCGTGTGCGTGTGCGTGTGCGTGTGCGTGTGCGTGTGCGTGTGCGTGTGCGTGTGCGTGTGCGTGTGCGTGTGCGTGTGCGTGTGCGTGTGCGTGTGCGTGTGCGTGTGCGTGTGCGTGTGCGTGTGCGTGTGCGTGTGCGTGTGCGTGTGCGTGTGCGTGTGCGTGTGCGTGTGCGTGTGCGTGTGCGTGTGCGTGTGCGTGTGCGTGTGCGTGTGCGTGTGCGTGTGCGTGTGCGTGTGCGTGTGCGTGTGCGTGTGCGTGTGCGTGTGCGTGTGCGTGCGAGCCAGTGTGTGCGTGCGAGTCAGTGTGTGCGTGCGTGCATGCGTGCGTGCGTGCGAGTGTGCGCGTGCGTGCGTGCGTGCGTTTTGTATGTTTTGTATTTTTGTTCTGCTTCTGCAGATCTCATTAAATTGAATGCTTTATATAACTTATTTTTCTTTGCACAAGCACGTTTTAAACCTTTGGTGAACCAGGTTTTTTATTTTCAAAGTTTTTTGGGGGGAACTTTTGTTACTGGACAGTGTTTGTTAAATATATCCATAAATATGTGTAGAAAAGAGTCATATGCTTGATTAACATCATCAATTTTTAGTACACTTTCCCAGGTTTGTTGACTTAGTTCGATGCCATTTTATCCTCATTCATATTTCTGATAAATTGAAATTCTTTTACATTATACCTGATTATATTGATGCGCTTCCGTTCTTGAAATTATTATTAATAAACATAACAAAACCTCACAATCATCATTACTTGTAATTATTTATAAACCTTGTTTTCTTAATGTCCTTGTCTCAGAGCGTTGTGCATGTTATGGCTTCGTTACAGCCATGGTTTTTAATGCAGTCTATAGTACGTGCAGCATTGAATACAAATCCACGCGTCTTCGTGACATGTAACTCAGTTTAGGATATATGTAACTGTCTACTAGCTGAATGTATTGGATGTAGCGTGCCTGTAGTGTGCAACGTAGGGGGTCGAAAAGTAGGTCGTCGCTGCTGTGCGCAGAAATGATTTATTATGTAACACTGTCGCCGCGGGGGTCATGAACCCAGTCTCGACATTCTGGCACGACGTTCTGGACCGCTCGACGTTGCATACCGTCGCGCTAACCTTCGCCATGAACCGCTAACCTTTGACATGAACCGCTAACCTTTTGACATGAACTGCTAACCTTCGACGTTCTGGACTGCATCGACGTTCTGGACCGCGACACCGGTGTACCTCTTAACACAGATATCGTCGTTGTTCCTTTCTTCACGTTACATGGTCGAACCCCACGTGCATCGACAAGTCTACGGAATGCGATCGAGGCTGCCGTTACAAAAAATTGCTTTCACATACCATTCAAATACCATTGGTTTTTGAATAGTTTTTGAATGGTTTTTGAATGGTTTTTGAATGGTTTTTGAATGGTTTTTGAATGGTTTTTGAATGGTTTTTGAATGGTACTTGAATGATCCTAGGGGGTATTATGGCCAAGGGTATTTGAATGGTATTTGAATGGTGTTTTGAATTATATTTTGAATGGTATTTTTGATTCTTTGTACCGTTCAGTGGTATCGAATGGTATTTTAAATTACCGTTCAGAGTACCATTGAGTCCTGCTGAAATATCATTGATACTGAATATAGTATTCAAAGGTAATCAATGGTATACCATTGGCTCTTTTTGTAAGGGCATGCTGTACCATCCCCATGCATTTATCACTCACCACGCGTTCTGGCACAGCTCGATGTATCCAAATATATTTTTAGTATACCTACCCAGATAGCCACCTATATCGGCACGATATCGGCTGCATCTCGGCAATCTCGGGCCTATCTCTCCTATGTCGGGCCGATATCGGTGCGATGTTGGCTATACTGGCTGTACGCACTATGCAGCCGACATCGGGCCAATATCGTTCCGATGTTGGCGATACTGGCAGTATGTAGGCACCTATGCAGCAGACATCGGACCGAGATCGGCCCAAGATAAGCCATGTCGTTATATGCAGCAAGGGTTTGGCAGTAAATATAATGTTGTTATCCTTTATAAATGTGAACGTATGCAAAGCTAATTTAATACATATCGCATTAATTGTGGTGAATGTAATTAGTAGAGAATTTGGGCGAGTTTAGATGTGTTTATTTTTTATTAAATGTTTCCAATATTTTGTGCGCCACTATAATCAGATTGTCCCGCCGTCCGCCATATGGCCTACTAAAACACAACCAAGGGTGTACCTACATAATATTCCCTGCACGTAAGTGTTTTTAAAAACAATTTTTTTTTATAAAAAAAACTCTTCTAAGAAAATAATCTTTAGAAGAAACAGTTTGAACATCCAAAGAAATTCCAGTCTGTGAAAATATATTCAAAACAATATTAGTATATTTTGTAACAAAACTATACCAAAACATGTCTTCTCACAGTTGAATATAGCTTGAACTGTCAATGAACTCCAAGGTCCTTAAATTTAGCCTAGCCTGATGATACCCCATGGAGAGACTTCAGTGATTACAGCCCCAGTGACACCATTGCTAGTGATGTAACAGTAGTCCAGCTGGGGAGTCCAGCCTCCCAGGCCTGGAACTCTGGAGGTAGTGAGTGACCTTTGAGACTAGGTTCCATGCATCTTGACTGCACTGCCATAGAGGATTTAGAGAGAAGCACAGCTACAGTGGAGAAGGTACGTTTAATCATTTATTTTGTTGTAAATCCGTAAACCTTTGTACATTTCTAGATTAACAAATCATTTGATTTAGAATAAGTAAGGAGAAAATCAATAGAGTACATTCCACAACATTTGTAGGTGTAGTAATTGATTGCAAATTAAACTGGAAAAGTCACATTTTATCAGTAAGATCTAAACTGTCAAAATGCTGTGCTATTATGTATAGAGCCAGTTCTTTGATTAACAAACATGGTATGCATATTTTGAACTATTCTCTTTTCATGCCTTATATTATGTATTGTGCTGAAGTATGGGGTAACACATATATGCTACAAATATTCATTGTTTAGTTTTATTACAGAAAAGAGTTACAAGATTAATTTGTGGTGCAAAAAGACTTGATCACACAAATTAACTCTTTCACAATGTACATATTCTTAAATTACCAGATCATGTAAAGCTAAAAACTGCTATAATTATGTTTAAGGCATATCATTATATATTACCAATGAATGTACAAAAATTGTTCAAAATACATGACTCTCGATATTCATCCAGGTATAAATGCAAGTTCAAGCAAATCTATGTACGTACTAACTTAAAAAGTATGTGCATTTATGTTACTGGAGTTAAACTTTGGAACATCTTCGATAATTCACTGATTAGTTGTAAAAAAATTCATCATTTCAAAAAGTGTTATACAAATAGACTGTTGAATAATTATGTGTTAGAGTCCTAGATAATTTTTGCTAACATAAATTAGATAAAAAAAATAAACATTCAGTTTGTTTATTGTTGTAAAGATTTTGTTTTTTGTTTTTCTCTTCAACAAATGTCACAATGTCTTTTTTTATTAAATGCTGTATGGTTACACATATAAATAGTGTTGTCGCACATTCTATTGCATTGTTCAGATGCTTTATGTATGAAATTAAGAAATTATAAGGGTAAACATGATAAGTATTGTACTTCTTTTAACCTTTTTTCAACAATTTATATTGTATTTTATGCACTGTATTTATAATGTAGTAGTTGTTTGTTGAAATAAATTTCAATTCAATTCAATATGTGGCATGAATTTATATGCGCACGCTTGATTCTGTTGAAGATTATATACATTTGTTTTTTATATAATTGTTTACAAAACTATATATATATATATATATAGTTTTGTTTAATTGTTTACAAAACTTTTGTAAACAATTATATAAAAAACAAATGTATATAATCTTCCACATAATCAAGCGTGCGCATATAAATTCATGCCACAAATTGAATATATATATATATATATATATATATATATATATATATATATATATATATATATATATATATATATAGTTTACCAAACTATGTATATATATATATATATATATATATATATATATATATATATATATATATATATATATATATATATATATATATATATATATATATATATATATAGTTTTGTAAACAATTATTTTGTTGCTCAGTCTGTGATATTATGTCTCTTTCATTTTAATTGCAGAAGACATCAGGAGAAATGAAGACACCTCGTAGGCCCTACAGAAAACGCCATCCAGAAGTATCTGTCCAAATGGTTCATGGGGCCCAAAGACTGGAATGGGGACAGGGCTAAGAGAAGAACCTCGGAAACTTTGCCACTGTGTGATGAAAATAAAACAAAATATGTCATTGCATTCTTTGTTACCTACTCATTAAGCCACACACAGCTAGCCTATAGTGTATCCAAGTAATATAGGCTATAACGGTTTCATCTAGGCATACTGCCTAGATGAAACCGATATAGCCTAGATGCAACCGAGATTGCCGAGATCGATCCGATCTCGGGGATCTCGGTCCGATCTCGGGGATCTCACCGATCTCGGTCCGATCTCGGTCCGATCTCGGGGATCTCAGCTGCATCTAGGCTACATCGGTTTCATCTAGGCAGTATGCCTAGCTGAAACCGAGATTGCCGATCTCGGTCCAATCTCGGTCCGATCTCGGGGATCTCACCGATCTCGGTCCGATCTCGGTCCGATCTCGGTCCGATCTCGGTCCGATCTCGGGGATCTCAGCTGCATCTAGGCTATACCGGTTTCATCTAGGCATGCTATAGATGCAGCCGAGATTGCCGAGATCGGACCGAGATCGATCCCATGTGCAAAACCTAGATCGGGCCGATGTCGTCTATCTCGGTTCGACATAGGGCCGAGATGCCAGAGATCGGCCCGATGTCGTATGCCGAGATCGGGCCGATGTCGGTGCCGAGTTGGCCGAGATCGGGCCGATATTGGGCCAATATCGTTTGGCTATCTGGGTATCATCGTACCATAAATAACAGATGAGTAAGTTGCAAGACTACTTTCACGTAAACTTGTGATTTAGAGCGTTCTCTTTGTATTCATGAACGGCGTTCCAGGCTTATATATATATATATATATATATATATATATATATATATACATATATATATATATATATATATATATATATACATATATACATATATATATACATATATATATATATATATATATATATATATATATATATATACATATATATACATATATATATATACATATATATATATATATACATATATATATATATATATATATATATATATATATATATATATATATATATATATATATACATATATATATACATATATATATATACATATATATACATATATTATATATATACATATATATATATATATATATATATATATATATATATATATATATATATATATATATATATCGAAATTTGTTTCATTGTGTGCGCCAGGAATTTTAAATTTTAAGCGCATTACTCCGAAGTGAAAGTTGATGGGTTGCACCCACTGCCAAAACATTTTCCAATATTACATGATTGTGCGTCGTGTGGTCGTGCCACCTTTTAGTCAAACCCGTGCGTGCGAATAACCTCATCCTACTCCCAGCCTCTAGCGTCTAGTCTAGGACCTAAAAATACGCGGCAGCGGTCGACGTAGGTATTTTTAAACTTCATATAGCATGGATGTCCATAACATAGCTAACTGTTTACAAATTAATAACGGGTTTAGTTGGTTTATTAGAATGGTTAACAAATGCTTCAGTCTGTCATTCAGTCTTCGGACCATTCAAGCGAAGCCGAAAGGCTAAACAAGCCTTCAACTAAAAGACTAAGTCACCCGGGCCGAAGGCAGGCGAGATTGTTACAAGCAGATCTTTTCCTGCCAGTATATTAAGTTGTGCCAAAAATATTTTTTTAATGTTCATGCGGGATATACATCTTTATAATTAATACAAGGACTCCATTAATACAAATTCAGGTCTTACTGTGTAACGGTGCTAGCACTTAAATTCGTAGGTGAACGATTTAGCTTCAAACTTGCCGTCTGGTAGCGTGGCCGAGCGGTCTAAGGCGCTGGTTTAAGGCACCAGTCTCTTCGGAGGCGTGGGTTCGAATCCCACCGCTGCCATATTTTGGGGGTTCTACTTTTATTATAATATTGTAGTTGGTGATTTGCTTCAGTTGACCAAACAATTATCCATGGTAAACTATGATAAATCATACTATCTTTTTCACATTGGTATGAGAAACAAATAATAAAAACTAAGCATATTAAGTAACGTTAAGTATTGTTTTTTTTTAATATAAGTACTAATTGACTGAAGAAAGCAAATGAACAGAAAGAGGGGGTAATTATGGCAGCAAGGAAGAGGTGATGCCGTATGCAATGGTCTAAATTTTGTGAATTAATATTATAGAGGTAATACAAAAATTATTTTCCATAAATGTTCATAGCCCCGAATTTTTATTTTGATAGTATTTTGAACAGTTTTATAATTGGTTGGACAGATTGAGTCAGGGAGAGTCAGACTGAAGTGTACATTGTGCAGTCTGGACTGTGTCCACAGTCCTCATGTTGCAAGAGGTAGCCACACAGTTACTGGATGAACTATCACAGGTCTACAGAGATCATGGATCCTGTGAGTTGAACAGCTGGCATTGCTGTAGTTGGTTGGACTGGTATGACACTTAAACACTAAGTTCAGTGCAAGATCCTTTCTGTAGCTGCACCTACCCTTTAGAAAATACTTCCTGTTAATGTTAGATCAGTTGAAAACTTTGCACAATTCTGCCGTCATTTTAACATATATTTTTATAACGTTGTCTTTCCACCATACTTCCTTCAATCCACATGTTGACAACTGGAGTATTTAGTGACTCTGAGTCTCTGACATCGATTAACTGTATTGATATACCTTTGAGCTTGGTGTCCAAAGATTTAGGTGCAATAGAAGTTTTCTTCTTCTTATTATTATTATAATGATTATTTATGAGCAGTGTTATAGATTGATAGGAGTAGAAGCCCGGCCATCCAGAGATTAATTAAGTATGTGGATGAAACATATTTTATAAAGTCTTCAAATGTTATAGAAAGTCGAAATGTGAATATTAACAAAAATATTAGTGGGTAACAATTGGACAGAAGCATTCATGCACACATGTCACATTCATGCACGCATGCATGTGTACACTTACAGAGTTAATTTGTACAAACAAATAAGAGTGTTTAGAGACAATACCAGTCAGTAGTTTTGCTAATAATCATTTTAAGACTGACACAAATACTTTCTTTTCCAGTGACAGACGACATTTTGTCTGCGTAAGTATGCAGTATGCACAAGGATAAGATACAATTTTACAGTGTGACATTTAACCCTTTTTATACCAAATACGCACCGATGCGTAGTTGCCGCATCTTACCAAATACGCATCGGTGCGTATTTACCAACGTGTCCGCCCATGCGGCCATGTTGTGGCCATATTGAATAAATTAAAATCCCCCACTTCCGTCATACGAAGAGAACGAGGCTACACCACACTTCCTGCAAGGCAGACGCCATTTTATTGCGGCAATTTCAGTGGTTTTAAACGTGTTTTTGGAAAGTTTTGTTTTGTGTTGTTCGTCGCGGCATTTAAAAATGGCGGACGATGGTGCTTCACACAGCGAAGGCAGTGATATTTCGGGAGTTGACAAGTTTATAAACGAGGATTTTGAAGGAGAATTAGCGGGAGAGAATGTCGACCCACTGCCCTGGATCGAGTGCAGGATGGCGGCGACGAAACCAGACCGCAGTGGATTGACAATTTGTTTCACGAATCCAACGAGTCTGGGGATGATTTATAGGGTTTCCACCCCGACTGGGTGACTGATCATCGCCGCTTTCGCCCTGTCAGTGCGCCAGATTGCTCCCTGGATGGCACAGGCCACGAACTATGGTTGTAGTGAGTGCTCTGTGCCTCTGCACCAGAAATGCCTGAGGGCACACATCAACCAGTCGAACATTGGCAGACAGGGTTGTCAAAACTTGTCATGTAAATCGATGGATCGTTCTGTAGTTCTAGTTGTCGTTTTGTAATAAATTTATTGTTTACACATAGCATACATATTTCTGGAACTCATTTTGTCAGTAGGAGAGATAGTATTGACTGCTGGAAGGAAATAATATGACAATATCCATTGTTGTTACTTGTCATCTTACAAAACTAATATTTTCGGACTGACATACCTGATGAATATTGCTCATAACATTCCTTCTAGCCGTCACACAGGTATATTAGCAAAATGTAGCTATTGAATTTTTCTACAACTCTTGTAATTGAAGTTGCTTTCTATTCATGCAAAAAACAGTAGCAGAGTTATTATTGACTGCTGGAAGGAAATAATATGATAATATCCATACTTGTTACTTGTCATCTTACAAAACTAATATTTTCGGACTGACATACCTGATGAATATTGCTCATAGCATTCCTTCTACCCGTCACACAGGAATAATTCTTATAGCAAAATGTAGCTATTGAATTTTTCTATAACTCTTGTAATTGAAGTTGCTTTCTATTCATGCAAGAAACAGTCGAAAAGTTGTGCTGAAGTTCAGTCATGCATTTTGTAAAAAAAATCAAAAAACTTTCCTCTGATTTCAACTTATAATATCATAGTTGAATAAACAGTTCTATTTATATGATGCACATCAATGGAAAGCTGCATTTCTTAGCTTTCATTTGATATACAACACTTGTATATATGTTATGTAGTTGCTGAGAAAATCAAATTTGACACACACCATGTAATTTTTTTTTCCATATCCGTTTTTTCTCCCAAATGTGCTGGTAACATGGGTATAATTTCTGGGCGGACGTCTGGTATAAAAAGGGTTAAGCAAATTTTTATTTTACATTCAGTTTAAAAATGTGTCTAGGATCTCAATACATAATTTATGTATTAGCTAGTGTCAGTATGACACTAGCTAATACATAAATTATTTTCATACCTGACATCAGGATTTTGGTCAAAAAACTTTTGAAAGACTATTGAAAACTCGCCTGTTCCGGGTTGTGTATGAAATGTAGACATGTTTTACATTAATTTGTATTTTACAAAATGTCATACTCATTATTTTATTATCAATTTATTTTAATAATGATGCTTAGCTAACTTATTTATTTTATTATTTATTACTATTACTTTTATATATATATATATATATATATATATATATATATATATATATATATATATATATATTATGTATTTTATTTACCTTAACAAACTTATTATTATAATTCTACGACACATGTATACTATACTTTATGGCACTTTATAAATGTTCTTATTATTATTAAAAGGGTAAAATATCACTGACATTAATTTTAGTTAGATATGTGTATGATAGTCTCGATGTTATGGGAATTTAATTCCTCTTTGCTCTGGCATTCTTATATTTGTTTTCCATGGAGTCAACCATACATTATTTTCATTATTATTTAGGTCAGTCAAGAAATGTAAATATGACAATGGTTTTTTATAAGTATACTCTTCACTGGTGTAGCAGATATAATTGTGATGTAGACCCGTGTTGTGTTCCAAGCACCACTGTTGTGTCACAGAGATAGTTGTGTTGTAGACTGCATGTTATGTTCCAAGCCCACTGTTGTCTATCGGAGATAGTTTTGTTATAGACCACATGTTGTGTTCCAAGTCAACTATTGTCTAACGGAGATAGTTGTGTTATAGACTGCACGTTGTGTTCCAAGCGCCACTGTTGTGTCACAGAGATAGTTGTGTTGTAGACTGCATGTTATGTTCCAAGCCCACTGTTGTCTATCGGAGATAGTTTTGTTATAGACCACATGTTGTGTTCCAAGCCAACTATTGTCTAACAGAGATAGTTGTGTTATAGACTGCACGTTGTGTTCCAAGCGCCACTGTTGCCAGCCCTAGATCTTGTGGACCATCACAAAGTGACCCGTCTCACCAGCCCCAGTGGGAGAAGTGTCTGTCAGGTAAGGCGTGACTCTGGCCCTTCTTCCTTCTCTTCCCTGATACATTGATCAAGTCTGTAGGTCCCAGCTGACTGGAGGAAAATTATTGCTAACTGCTTCATGTTTTTTGCTCTTTAAAAAAAGAATTTTTTTCTTCTGTAATATGTGCTAGAACAATATCATTCCCATAAAATGTGTGCAAAAGATCAATTTACCAAGTAGTAATAGGATTCGTGGTTGGAGGCAGTAGATGACTTCTATGAAATATTGATGTTATCAGTCTCAGAAAGTTTACATACATCAGTGAACTCTTCCACCAGTTTGTTTGCAGAAATGTGATGCGAAATGTACTAGAGGCATTGCACACGGACATGTTACAAACTCATCCTTCAGGTCATTTACCCCTCCCCATCCACTCTCTTAAATTTACCCCAGTAATTCTCTCGATCCAATTATTCTCGTAAGCTTGCCTGTTTTACTGACCCAGAACTTTTTTTTATTTGTGTGTGATATTTTTCTGTCTTTTGCGGCTTTCCCCTGTCAGTAATGTTAGTTAAAACAAAGTTATCATCTAACAAAGATAACTTTGTTTTAACTTCCTTTCAAACGTCATATGTATGTAACCGTAACACCATGTCATTGACACGTCATATGTATGTCACCGTATCACCATGTCATTGACACTGGAGGAATGACAAGGAATACAGAGTGCAGTGGCATAGTGGGTGAAGCCCCATACCCTAGTCATGCGACTCCACAGTAGCAGCCATTCTCTCACTCCAAGTCACTCGCCTGTATACATGAGTACCTGGCTACAGTGGCTGAATGCCCCCTGAGAAGTTGAAATGGTGTTCGATTGAACAAGTCTGACAAAAGTATAAAATGCATTGAGCGGTCCTAAGGATGGTAAAGACAGCATACAGTGCTATATAAGAACATATATTTATCTCTTTTAAAGGGGCACTGTATGGGTTCACTTCCACTCGTAACGGCAAAATTTGGCCGACCCGCGAGGAGGCAGCACCATCAGTACCTAAAAATATCTTGTTGACGTTTTAATCAAACATGGACACACGCCTCTCTTTTCCAATCTATTACAGATGTTTCCACAACTGCACTGTCCAGGATCACTTTTAAAAGCCATGAGTTAAAAATAGCAACAACAGTTATCACGCGGCACGCTTGTCTTGTCAGTTGTCGCAGTTTTGTCGACAAGATATTTTTAGGTACTGACGGTGCTGCCTCTAGCGGGTCAGCCAAATTTTGCCGTTACGAGTGGCAGGTTCAATCCCATACAGTGCCCCTTTAAAGATTTGAATACACTATGTCACAAACTGAAATAGCTACTGGCGCTTTGTTAGTTTTGTATGTCCTAATTGACTTATGATTGACGCCTGTCATTCACAGGTGATTGGCAGCTCAGGCACACCCTACATCTGTCTGTCAAGCACTAATTACTGTGACTGCCCGGCCTATCAATTCTCAGGTTAGTTCAACTTTTTCTTTACTGGTATTCCTGATTACATATACTATTAAAAATGTGTATCCCATATCATATGCTATGTGCAGAATACTGTTCACAATGTGTAAATTAGTTGGAGCAATAATGTTTAGTCTGCTGGGTGAATAATGTTTACCCGGTAGTCTGCTGGGTAAATAATGCTTGAAGAGAGAACTAAAATACTATATGAGTTGTAACTTGTGTTTGTTGTTCGAGACAACATAATATAATATAGGGCAGTTTCTCTTTTATTATCAGTGTTGTTAGTTATACAATATAGGGACTATACAACTGACATGTAGGGCACTGACTGTAGCAACAACAAACTATGTTATCTATATAAACATATGACTCTGATGGGATGATATAAATATTAAAATTTATACAAAATTGATATATATTTTATTGAATAAACCTGGTATATTTTGTCTTTTAGTACTGAAAAATAAAGACCAATTAATGGTAAGTATTTTATGTATGCATTTTGCTAATATATAGACTGCAGTATAAAGCTGGGGGGCTTTGCATTAACATGGCATAAAAACCAGTCCTATTAGATGGGTAGTGAGGATTGGTTGACTGTGACTGCTAAGCCATTCAATTCTCAGGTTAGTTCTACTTATTCTTTACTGGTATTCCTCGTGGTTGGTGGAGATTGGTGCATGGTCACTTTAGATGGAAACGTATTTTCACGTGATCTAGCAAGTTCACACGGATCGTTTATAGATAGACTTTTTTCTTCAAAATCTGTCCTGGGCATGTTGAGAATGTGGAGGGCTGAATATTTCATAAGGCTGTTTGTAGATTCTGCCACACGTTTAGTTGTCATGTGGGGCACACTGAAACAATTTAATGCAATTTTCTAATATTTTAGTGCAGAAGACTGTCTTTTTCCCAGTAGGGAAAAAGACAATATCTATATACTAGTACCTTTTAATAAATTTTGATAATATAAATATATATATTATGTATATTATTACGGCGCTCTAAATTAAGAAATGAGAACATCAGATCTGAGACAGACTTGTTGCCTTAAGAGTTAAACTGGGCTTACAAACTCGGAAGAATGAAATGTTCCCTTGTTCACACATGTGATATATGTTTACAGTGCAAACACCTGTTGGCCATACATCTCAGCATTGCGATGGATAAGTGTGGGGAGCAGTCAGTGAGTGACGAAGACATCACCACATATCTCAAACAAATGGGAGCACTCAGTAATTGACAAAAACGTACATCACCTCATCTGTCACACATGGCTGCCGTCTGTGACAGGCGAAGTATTATTCAAACATTTGAAAGCAGTCAGTGACTGATATATATATGAAAACAGTACCTTGGCTCTCAAGGGAACAATCAGTGACTGGTGATAAATTCAACTTGGTTCTCAAGGGAGCAGTCAGTAACTGATGAAAACATCAGTTCATGTCTCAAGGGAGCAGCCAGTGACTGATGAAAACATCACCTCATTTTTCAAGGGAGCAGTCAGTGTCTGATGAAATCATCACTTCATCTTTCAAGGGAGCAGCCAGTGACTGATGAAGACATCACATAGTCTCTTCATGGGACATAAAACACATGGTGGACTTATGAGTGTTCTGTTATTACTACATCAGTGCAGTCTCTTGTTAAAACCAGGGCTGGGGTTAATACCTGGGGTTAGTACCTTTTAATAAATTCTTTTCCTTTTCTTTCAATTCCTTCTATAATCATTCGATACCAATGCCCACTCCACATAACTAGTTAACATTGTACGAAATTATGTTCGATTACTGTGCATACATTGTCATATTCTATATAATGGGATATGGACCCTCGGGTCCATTTTCTATGAGGTCCATATTTTACCTGAGACCGCTATGTATGTAAGAAAGTAAATTGTTTAGATTACTTTTACTTCCATATTTGAGTTTCTTTTATGTTACAACTGCTGGGATGAAGCCTCTTCAGTCTTCACTGGGCTTATGTTTTTACTGGTAATCCTCGGATGGTTACACTTTGAAGGTATCCTGGCTTCTTTTCAATTCATGCTCCGGAATTGAATGATCAATTCCTTTTGTAACTGATCCCAGCAATGGTTACAACTAATACATTAGAGGACATTTAGTTTCAATAGTTACATCATCAAATATAACTGACAGAATAAAACAGAATACAGACAACAGTGAATGGAATATACATAATGCTTTACTAGCAAGGTACAATCTCACAGAGTTTGTATCAATGTTATAAGGCGAGGATGAATTTAATAGAGTTTTGCTGTAGTTCACACTTCAACACATTGTAACACGTCAGACAGGACAGGATAAATACGGCACCCATTCATACACTGGATTACAAAGTTCACGGAAAGCTGTCAAATGCAAAAAAACTGGCATGCAAAAATCAAAACTACACAATAAGTTGATAATGTCCGTACATGCAATTCATTACATAACAAAACGGCCTGGGCACATTTGTATACAAAACCTGCAAATTCAATTACCCCATGTAGCCACAATCATCTCAGTCAGTTCACATTCACGTTAGTTCAGATTTGTGTTAACTACCCTAGTAAACTTGCCCTAATTACACATCTAAGTGCCCATGACATTGTGAAAGCTACATATAGTCAATTGTTGTCTACTGTGTGGGTTAATTTTACCAACACAGTCAGCAAGTCCCCATGAGACATGAACTCTGGCTACACACCAGACACAAACAAGCACGCTTCCATCACTTGTGGATCTGTTCACACCTAACGAGCAATAAACTGTATCAAAGTTTGTTTTTATATTGCATTCAACATTTTGTAACTGCGAATGTGGCTGTAATTGTGTGAAACAGTGATGCACTTGTAGCAGTAAACACACTCGGAAGTGAATACACTTGCTACAAGTCCACCATTGCATACATGATTACAGCGGAATATAAGTGGCCGACGTACCGTTTAATTTATTTTATATAATCTTAATGACTGGATTTAGCCAACTCAAAATAGGTGGGGGGAAGCTGTCTACTAACATACACTGTAGTTGGTTTCATTCTATGTTAGAGGTTGTCAATCTATGTTTGAGGTTGTCAGTCTGTGTTAGAGGTTGTCATTGTGTTAGAGAGGTTGACCACGTCATGATGAGAGCATATAGTTTCGGCCATAAACCAGCATGTTGATTCAGACATCGGAACTTCCCGGCTGTAGTGCACGTTGCATTGAAACTGCAGTGACTCAGTTTCTGGTCACAAGTTGGTTATACAATGACACACACCGACAGGGTCTGGTCCAGTTACAGCTACTTCGTTACTTCATCTACCTATCAGCGTGAGCTACGTTGCCACCATGTGTGTCTGTAATACTGCAGTTTTGACATAGCATATTGGAGTCGATCGCATCGCACCATGTCAGGATCCTAACTATAACCGACTGATAATATGGCGGTGAATCTGTAGCCGATTCCTGTGACGTGCAGTGTATGTCATACATAGTAGCTGGTGTGATGTATTGACGTGTGTACATACCACAATATACAATACACATACTTAATTTTACCATTAAACAACATTACGGATCAACACAGTTCAAACTGACAACAAAACAAATACCAAACACACTGTTATCCACGAGAACTCAGCACACGAGAGGCATCACTGCACAGTGGTTAAAGAGCCATGATCCAGGCCCAAATTCGCCCAGCTACAAGTTCTCTTATAGCAAAGTGAGTACAAAACTACTGCTGATTTGAAGTGAATTCAGTGACTAGATTATACAGGGGTTATACACGAGTGATGACAGTGCATAGACAGAATACATGGCGTTTTAGTGACAAAAAAAGACATTAGGATGATAAATGTGTTCCTACTCTTATTTCCACTCCATTAACATGAAACAAACCGCACGGTGAGATCGTGTCTGCCAGTTTGTTATATTTTTAAATGCTGCGCAAATACCCTTGGGTTCTACACAATCGTTATTAGTAGCTTCAGGATGAAACACAAGTATGCTGTCCATGCCACAAACTAACACAAGTTCACAGCGCAGCAACTTGATGTGGACATATACGCATTTGTTGTCGGACGAATGTGGTCAGCGTCATAAGGCTGTATGCCGCAGTAAATTATTATTGTCATTGTTGTCTAGCAAACTGACAAGCTACTGGCAACATAAACACTTTGAGAGACCTAGAGTAGGTCACTCTAGTCTTGTTGTCAATCTCAGTGTTTGTAGGTCGTTGTACATGTTGTTGTCGACCTCAAAGTGTTTGTAGGTCACTCTACGTATTGTTGTTGACCTCAAAGTGTTTGTAGGTCACTATATCTTGTTGTCGACCTCAAAGTGTTTGTAGGTCACTATGTCTTGTTGTCGACCTCAAAGTGTTTGTAGGTCACTATATCTTGTTGTCGACCTCAAAGTGTTTGTAGGTCACTATATCTTGTTGTCGACCTCAAAGTGTTTGTAGGTCACTATGTCTTGTTGTCGACCTCAAAGTGTTTGTAGGTCACTATATCTTGTTGTCGACCTCAAAGTGTTTGTAGGTCACTCTACGTATTGTTGTTGACCTCAAAGTGTTTGTAGGTCACTATGTCTTGTTGTTGACCTCAAAGTGTTTGTAGGTGACTATGTCTTGTTGTCGACCTCAAAGTGTTTGTAGATGCTGGTGACGTAGGACATGACGGCCTGCCAGTCAGGTCGCTCCATCGACACCATGTCACTGATGTTCTGAAACAAGCACAGCAGTAACATATAAATATATATATATATAAATATATATATATATAAATAGATATTATTATTTCCTTAAAATTGACATCCCAATGGGAACAACCACACTGCAGTGACAGAATATGGCAGGTCAATTATACTGCAGTAGCAACAGTTAATATACATTTTATATATTAAAATGCCAAATATTTCATTCACATCATGAATATCCCATTGGCAGGGAGACAAAGTTTCAATGCAATATCGTTTACTGAAACAAACTTGTTTTTCTTTTGTGAGAAATGTATCAAAATTACTCCTACACGTGGCCAGCAAGATCAAATACAATGATGAAGCAAATAAATATATACGAACAACTTAATTTAATTTAATTGAATGTCTAATATATACCCCAAAGTACATCATAAAAGAAAAATTGCCAAGTTGTTTTTAGTCAATTAGTATCCTGTAAAGTGGCACCATGCACATAAGCTTTATATATATATATATATATATACATACATACATACATACATACATACATACATACATACATACATACATACATACATACATACATATATACATCCTTGCCACTGCTGCCACATTGTCATATTCACATTGGTGTAAGAACATTTGCTGATAACACCCACTCACCAGGATGGAAGGAATGCCAACGCTCTCGGCAGCTTTGAAGGCCACTGTGAAGTTCTCCAGCTGTAAGACAGAGTGAGCCTCAGTCAGTGAAGTCTACAGCCTGTTGACCTAATACACCCAAACACCTAATCCCCTGATAAGTTGCACTACCAGTTACCCTAACCCTACATATTCACCCTGATAAGATGCATCATCAGTTATCTAGAAACTCCATGTCACGTGACATAGCATACATACACACACTTCTGACATAACACTTCCAGCTGTATACAGCCAATATGCATGCAGCACCTGCTTATTAATTTGTGAGCCATGTCAATTGCACAATAAGATAACTTTAATATGCCTTTGCAACATAGTTTCTTGTACACTTCATGGGAATTAAAATACCAAAACATGATATGCACAAATAATAATTAAAAGTAGTAGTTGTCTCTGAGTATCTCAAAAGTTAATGGCTGCAATGCTCCTTGGCACAAAGGAACACCTCATTTACCCCATGCTCACTTTACAAGAATTTGAAACACTGCAACAATGAGTAATCTTTAACTGTCATAACTGATTTTGCTAACTTGTGAGATGTCAGTTAGAAAGGTGAGTGTCTACCTTATTCTGGCTGGACAGTCGCTTGTAGGGGATCTTGTCCTTCAGGTACGTGTGTAGCAGGGCACAGAAGGCAATGCCATCGTTCCAACTACTGCTGAAGTTTGTGATGTCGATGCCCTGCAACAAATATTCAACGTTATTCCAGAAGATGACTTTTGTGCGTTTTATTCGCCGTTGTCACTGACATCATGTATGTTGTCGTTCTCTCTACAGAGAAGTACTTGCCGCCACAAGTGTTGAGCCGTGAGGTTCGGTGGCTGGCGAAAGTGAACGCACTCATGTTTGTGGTGAAAACATGCAGCCGAATTAAGGTGTATCATTTCCCCTGACTCAGACACCAGACAGAGGGGCCAGGGGGTTGCAAGGGTCACCTCTTTCTCTTCAGACCCATCCAAAGGATGGGTAGTGTCTGTTTTAGACAGGTAAAAATACCAGTGGACAAGTAATGTCATGGATAAATAAAATAATGAGCAAAAAGTCTTTAGAAAGCACACACATATATATCTATATAAATATATATTGTCAGTTATGCTTTGAAAATAGATGTCGCATGTGTATGTGCATGGATTATGTCTGGACTGGCCTTTATGTATTGAGTTGACACGTGTCTACCACAAAATGTTTTGACTGGCAAAAATGTAATCTTACTTGAGGCGGGAGGGTTCCTTCTGTATAGCGCATGGGCAAAGTGCACTGGACAAAATTGGGCACATTTTTAAACAGAAAGGGAAGGGGAACTATATGTAGTAAAACCTGGGTCCCTTATTCACCAGTGCAGTGTACTACAACATGTCCTGTGCCACTATGACTCACTCACTGTGACCACTGACTGTGACCACTATGACTCACCGACTGTGACCACTATGACTCGCTGACTGTGACCACTATGACTCATTGACTGTGACCACTATGACTCACCGACTGTGACCACTATGACTCACCGACTGTGACCAGTATGACTCGCCGACTGTGACCAGTATGACTCACCGACTGTGACCACTATGACTCGCTGACTGTGACCACTATGACTCATTGACTGTGACCACTATGACTCACCGACTGTGACCACTATGACTCACCGACTGTGACCAGTATGACTCGCCGACTGTGACCACTATGACTCGCTGACTGTGACCGCTATGATTCGCTGACTGTGACCGCTATGACTCATTGACTGTGACCACTATGACTCACCGACTGTGACCACTATGACTCACCGACTGTGACCAGTATGACTCGCCGACTGTGACCACTATGACTCGCTGACTGTGACCGCTATGACTCGCTGACTGTGACCGCTATGATTCGCTGACTGTGACCACTATGACTCATTGACTGTGACCACTATGACTCACCGACTGTGACCACTATGACTCACCGACTGTGACCAGAATGACTCGCCGACTGTGACCAGTATGACTCACCGACTGTGACCACTATGACTCGCTGACTGTGACCACTATGACTCATTGACTGTGACCACTATGACTCACCGACTGTGACCACTATGACTCACCGACTGTGACCAGTATGACTCGCCGACTGTGACCACTATGACTCGCTGACTGTGACCGCTATGACTCGCTGACTGTGACCGCTATGATTCGCTGACTGTGACCACTATGACTCGCTGACTGTGACCGCTATGACTCGCTGACTGTGACCGCTATGACTCGCTGACTGTGACTGCTATGACTCGCTGACTGTGACCACTACGACTTGCTGACTGTGACCACTACGACTTGCTGACTGTGACTGCTATGACTCGCTGACTGTGACCGCTATGACTTGCTGACTGTGACCGCTATGACTCGCTGACTCTGATCGCTATGACTCGCTGACTGTGACCGCCATGACTCACTGTGTAAGTGGCTGTGCGAGCTTGGCACCACTTTAGCAGGGCGTTCCTCTTTGAGCCCCCCATCTGCTTGGCGAGATTGCCGAGAGGGTCACTCCTCAGCGCCTGGGAGGTGGCCGCCTTGTCCCCCTTCACCTCAGTCTCCCTGCAACAGGCCCACGGTACACATTACAGGTGTATCCTCTGTTAACATTTTTACTTCATGTGGTTTTGTTCCATTCATCATCAAACTGTTACTTTATAAACTGGCTATTTAAACAGTGTCTTTCATGTCACAATACAGTTATGTTTTAACTGTGGAACTAATTGTTTAATTGATCAACTCTTAGCCTTACTCGTTACAATACTACATTACAATGTAACTACATCACATTATATTTTATTACAATTAATGTCAGTAATCAGTATACACTATAAAATGACACAACAATTATGTAATAAATTTATATAAACAAGTTGTCTGTGAGATGTATTCCATCTCAGGCACCAAACAGTTCATTGGTGACAAATCGGAAGAAAAGTAATCATTTCATTACAAAGGGTTTTCACAAGTTAACTGCTCATGCCATATACATTGTCATGTACAACGCAGACCAGAAACAAGTATTACTAGAAATAAATTTTTCTGCAATTATTTACGTTACTAACCAATGGGGCATGCAACTTATGACAATCGAAAAAACATGCCCATAACTGTGAAAATCTATAACAATTCACATCACAATTGTCCTTGTTGAATACTTTGTAAAATATGGTCTTTGCGCTTGCCCGAGCACTTATGCAGAATTCGGACCCACCTCAGTTTTGCCATGATAACTGTATATTTGCCTATATTGGATACCTGACACAAGCTCTAATCCTAAACATGATCAGTCAACATTCCCAGGCATATTTATGTTTCACCAATATTGCATTTTGAGACCCAAATAGTGCTTCGATTTGTGCCAGTCGCAAGCGCCACGGCGCCGTGCACATAGAATGAGCAATAAACAGTTTGTTTATGCCGACCGTGCTGTCTTTTCGACCTCAAAAGCCTAAGACGCGCTTTAAAAAAATATAAATATGCGCAAGATGATTTTAAATGATTGAATTAACAAAATCAAATGTTGGCAAAGATACATTTACAATGGCAAAATTGAGGTGGTTCCGAATTCAGCATAATTGCCCTAGCCCATATGTAGCGCTATTCAAAGGGTGGCAACTGTGCTCGAAAGTGTCACACTCACCCACTCCGTCGGAG
Organism: Oasisia sp. SBJ-2009; assembly: GCA_964017155.1. Classification (NCBI taxonomy): domain Eukaryota; kingdom Metazoa; phylum Annelida; class Polychaeta; order Sabellida; family Siboglinidae; genus Oasisia; species Oasisia sp. SBJ-2009. The sequence continues at coordinate 25,563,741 of OZ024865.1, forward strand.
CACAGACTTTGTCGAACGTATCGAGGACGCGCGTGACATCTTCCCGCCGTCGCCACTGCCACCAGACGGCGACACTGCCTTCGTGTCGTCGGTGACCGCCGCCGACTCGTAGATGATGTTCGCGAGCGTGTGTCGATGCGTGAACACCCTCGCGTCCTTCGCGTCGACCTTGTGCATCCCGGTCGCCGACGTCAGACTGCCGTGTCGACTCGGCAGCGGCTTTGGTGACGCGTCGGACTTGAAGCTGCCCAGACTGACGTTGCTGTCGGCGGAGTTGCGTCGGGAGCCGGTGTGTGCGGGTGACTCGGGTGGCGTGCCCATGTCGGTCTTCACCTGCTTCTCGATCGTCGCGATGAGGTTCTTCACCGAGGTCGCCTTTGCCTCGGGACCCGTGAGGGCGCGGCCGCAGGTGAGGAGGGCGAGGTCGTGGTCAAAGGTCGACATCATGCGGTCCCGGAGGTCGCTGCGACCCGGGGCGGACAGTTTCGTGTCAGTCTTCATCTGCAGTCGCTGCAGCTCGTCCTGGACCCGGAGGTTCTGGGTCTCCAGCAGACTGCATCGCTCCTTCAGGGTCTTGTTGTCGTGACTCAGCTTCTCGACGTCCTCCTCTGTCTCCACCTGGGGGCAGCACCAGCACACATGTACATCGACACACCAACAAACACCAGGGGGCAGCACCAGCATACATGTACATCGACACACCTACAAACACTCTAATGCCTCGTCCTCCACAGAATGTTCTGTGGTTAAAAATTACAATATAATGAGACAACCTAAATATAAATAACTGTGTGTGTGTGTGTGTGTGTGTGTGTGTGTGTGTGTGTGTGTGTGTGTGTGTGTGTGTGTGTGTGTGTGTGTGTGTGTGTGTGTATAATTTTTGTATTCTGGGTAAATAAAAAATACCTAGCTGTGTTAATTCCCAATTGAATATGTGCCAGATTTTAACTGAATATTAATTGATTGAAAGTTGACCAAATGGTATGATTTATAGCTTGGATTATTTGTCTTGGCAAAGAAAAACTAGAAGCATACTTTTCAAGTAACAATGTTTAGCACTATAATTAGCAGCACATGTCGTAAGTTTCCAGACACCATTTGACCTAATAGCATGGCACTCCACATATATATATATATATATATATATACATATACATATGAATATATATATCTTTCTTTTAGTAAAAGGAACAGCAATTGAAGCGCTGCAGCTAATACTTAAATCTGATGATTCAACGTTCACTAATAAATCAGCCAACACACTAAATACTTTAATGTGTGCAAAGGCATTTTAGAATAATAAATAAACAAAACCAATACTATAATAAAAGATATCACATATACACCACATTACATCCCAGTGAAATGGCATTTTCTGCAATGGGAACTGACCACATTTTGGCAAGTCGTCCCATGACCAAGGCGAACGTACCTTGATCTCGTTGGCGATGACTACTGCCATCTGGAGGTCAGACTGGAACTGTTTCCACTCCTCCTGTTCGCTCCAGTACTTCTGTCTCAGGTCGGTCAGCTCACCCTCCAGCTCGTAGACCCGGGACTGGACGGCGTCCAGCTTCGCCTCGAGCTGGGTCACCCTCGCCGTGTCGGTCGACTTCTCCTCGAGGAAGCGGTCACAGTCGACCTGCAGCTGGTCAATGTGGTCACGCAGCGTGTCCACCTCCTGCTGCAGCTCCTGCTTCTCCGCCTACAACACACGCACGTCACATGACTGTCTGTCACATGACTGTGTCTGTCACATGACTGTATCTGTCACGTGACTGTCTCACATGGTTGTCCCTGCCCCATTGTAGTCACTGTCACACGACTGCCTCTATCAAAGGCTGCCTCTGTCACATGCACGTCTTTGCTTCTTGGCGTTGTTCTTTTGTCTTTATCAACAGTGTTACACAAGACGGCATTTTTTTAAAGAAATTTACCTGGTCATAACGATCATAAATTACACTGGCTTACCCCTCCCACTGTGCAAGATACTAAATGAGCAGCAATTTTTATCAAATGTCATGTACCATGTTTTAAACGTTAACTCATTCCATGACTACTTAATTTCTCTTGATGCTGACTATTCGTATTGTATTGTGTCTCATTGTATACAGCAGATGATAACTTTCTGAAAACACCAAACAACTGTATGGTGGCACCACCTGGGGAATGGTTGAGTAAGTAGTAAAATGCCACTGAAACAAGCGTGCTAATGAGGTGGTGACCCTTGACACCCTACAGTGTCTTCTCCAGGTTGGTGTATTACCATTTATTATAGACATATCAACATCAAATGGTGTGTGTGTGCATGTGTGTATATATGTGTGCACGCATGTGTGCGTGCGTGCGTATGTGTGTGTGTTGACATGTTCAGATAGGTGCTTCCACTTTCGGTGTAAACCCCGTTAGAAGAAGAATGTAACACGTGACTGCGTGTGACTGATCCTCTGACTCCATGAGTGACGACCCATGACCCACCTCCGTCTGTGCGAGGTTGTACTCGAGGTCGCTCACTTGCGTCTTGGCGTTGTTCTTGCACACCTTGAGCTGCTCCTCCAGGGAGGCCAGCTGGTCCCGCTGACGACACACCTCATTCCTGCCCTTCGACAGCTCCTCCTGCAGGTTGGTCAGTCTCTCCTGGACACAGACATAGACACACAGGTCAACTATCAACTCCTGTAGGTTGGTCAGTCTCTCCTGGACACAGACATAGACACACAGGTCAACTATCAACTCCTGTAGGTTGGTCAGTCTCTCCTGGACACAGACATAGACACACAGGTCAACTATCAACTCATGTAGGTTGGTCAGTCTCTCCTGGACACAGACACACAGGTCAACTATCAACTCCTGTAGGTTGGTCAGTCTCTCCTGGACACAGACATAGACACACAGGTCAACTATCAACTCATGTAGGTTGGTCAGTCTCTCCTGGACACAGACACACAGGTCAACTATCAACTCCTGCAGGTTGGTCAGTCTCTCCTGGACACAGACACAGACACACAGGTCAACTATCAACTCCTGTAGGTTGGTCAGTCTCTCCTGGACACAGACATAGACACACAGGTCAACTATCAACTCATGTAGGTTGGTCAGTCTCTCCTGGACACAGACATAGACACACAGGTCAACTATCAACTCCTGTAGGTTGGTCAGTCTCTCCTGGACACAGACATAGTCACACAGGTCAACTATCAACTCATGTAGGTTGGTCAGTCTCTCCTGGACACAGACACACAGGTCAACTATCAACTCCTGTAGGTTGGTCAGTCTCTCCTGGACACAGACATAGACACACAGGTCAACTATCAACTCCTGTAGGTTGGTCAGTCTCTCCTGGACACAGACATAGTCACACAGGTCAACTATCAACTCATGTAGGTTGGTCAGTCTCTCCTGGACACAGACACACAGGTCAACTATCAACTCCTGTAGGTTGGTCAGTCTCTCCTGGACACAGACACACAGGTCAACTATCAACTCCTGCAGGTTGGTCAGTCTCTCCTGGACACAGACACAGACACACAGGTCAACTATCAACTCCTGCAGGTTGGTCAGTCTCTCCTAGACACAGACACACAGGTCAACTATCAACTCCTGTAGGTTGGTCAGTCTCTCCTGGACACAGACACACAGGTCAACTATCAACTCATGTAGGTTGGTCAGTCTCTCCTGGACACAGACACACAGGTCAACTATCAACTCATGTAGGTTGGTCAGTCTCTCCTAGACACAGACACACAGGTCAACTATCAACTCCTGTAGGTTGGTCAGTCTCTCCTGGACACAGACACAGACACACAGGTCAACTATCAACTCCTGTAGGTTGGTCAGTCTCTCCTGGACACAGACACAGACACACAGGTCAACTATCAACTCATGTAGGTTGGTCAGTCTCTCCTGGACACAGACACACAGGTCAACTATCAACTCATGTAGGTTGGTCAGTCTCTCCTAGACACAGACACACAGGTCAACTATCAACTCCTGTAGGTTGGTCAGTCTCTCCTGGACACAGACACAGACACACAGGTCAACTATCAACTCCTGTAGGTTGGTCAGTCTCTCCTGGACACAGACACAGACACACAGGTCAACTATCAACTCCTGCAGGTTGGTCAGTCTCTCCTAGACACAGACACACAGGTCAACTATCAACTCCTGTAGGTTGGTCAGTCTCTCCTGGACACAGACACAGACACACAGGTCAACTATCAACTCCTGTAGGTTGGTCAGTCTCTCCTGGACACAGACACACAGGTCAACTATCAACTCCTGTAGGTTGGTCAGTCTCTCCTGGACACAGACATAGACACACAGGTCAACTATCAACTCCTGTAGGTTGGTCAGTCTCTCCTGGACACAGACACAGACACACAGGTCAACTATCAACTCCTGTAGGTTGGTCAGTCTCTCCTGGACACAGACACAGACACACAGGTCAACTATCAACTCATGTAGGTTGGTCAGTCTCTCCTGGACACAGACACACAGGTCAACTATCAACTCCTGTAGGTTGGTCAGTCTCTCCTGGACACAGACACAGACACACAGGTCAACTATCAACTCCTGTAGGTTGGTCAGTCTCTCCTGGACACAGACACAGTCACACAGGTCAACTATCAACTCCTGTAGGTTGGTCAGTCTCTCCTGGACACAGACACAGACACACAGGTCAACTATCAACTCCTGTAGGTTGGTCAGTCTCTCCTGGACACAGACACAGACACACAGGTCAACTATCAACTCCTGCAGGTTGGTCAGTCTCTCCTGGACACAGACACAGTCACACAGGTCAACTATCAACTCCTGTAAGTTGGTCAGTCTCTCCTGGACACAGACACACAGGTCAACTATCAACTCCTGCAGGTTGGTCAGTCTCTCCTGGACACAGACAGTCACATACAGGTCACCCCTCTGTCTCATACTCAGGTCACTTATGTATAAATAATGAAATATGCCTATAGTTTGATCAAACAACACACAAAGTACAAAATAATATAGATGACACAATGACAAATACCCCGTTCACACTACCAGTTTTAATCTGGAGCAAAACTGGTTTCACTCCCATGGAGAGTTCACACTACACAATCCAAATAAGACCAGTAAGTTGAAATATATTAAAGGAATCCACATCCTTGAGCGTTTTTGCACCAGTTTAGTTTTACAACATTTCAAGTTGCTATTTTGAATGCAATGGGGACGGGGTCCAGTGCCAGGCAGCACTACATTTCACCTTCAGAACTAACATGCAATGTTGAGGTTATACAAGACAGGACCGGACCGGACCGGACCGGACCGGACCGGACCGGACCGGACCGGACCGGACCGGACCGGACAGGACAGGACAGTGGTCACTCACCTCCAGCCGTTCCTTGTCCTGTCGACTGTGGTCCAGCAGCTCCTCCACCTCCGTCCTGTCGGTCGTGTTGCGGAACTGCTCCAGCTCTGTCACCTTCTGTCGCTCGTTGTCGAGCAGCGTCTTGTAGCGCTCGATGTCGATCTGGTCGGTGGCGACCGTGTCGCGGAGCGTCGCCAGTGCGGCGTCGGCGGCCTTCTTGTCCGCCCGCACGCTCTCGTTCTTCATCTCGAGGATGTGCACTTTATCGCGGAGCGCGGCGATGACGTCCTGCGACTCGCGGTTTTCACTCTCCACCAGCTGCATCGTGTGCGTGAGTCCCATCTGCCGGAGCAGGAACTCCTCCTTCTCGACCTCCGCGCTCCGGATCAGCTCCACGAGCAGGCGTTCGTTCTCCGAGCGGTCGGCGGCGGCGACGTCCGACATCAAAATCGCCTTCATGTGCTCGATCTGCATGCGACAGTTCTCCAGCTTCTCCGTCTGCGCGCACAGCGACGCGAGCAGCACGCTCTTCTCGTTGCTCAGCTGCTCGTTCTCCTCCGTCAGACTGTTGACGCTCTGCTGGAGGTCGGTCAGCTCCTGGAGCGTCGCCTGGAGCTCCTCGTTCGTGCTGTAGTGAGTCTCCTCCATCTGCTGGATGCGGTCCTGCAGACTCGCCACGGCCACCTCGCTCGTCGCCTCGCTGCTCCGCGTGCTCAGCCGCTCCCAGTTCATGTTGTCACATGACCCCGGCGACGGGTGCTCGGCGGTCAGCGAGCATAGATCGCCCATGGATCCCACCGGGTTCTCAGCCTCCGCAGCGACCCGACCCGCCTCCACAGCATCTTCCCCCAGCCCCGCGCCACAACCCGTCTCCTTCCTGTCCTTCGGCTCCGCACAGCCGCCCGGCTCCACCTTCTGGAGCAGCGACAACTTCTCGCTGTCGGTGAAGTGCTCCACCGACACCCCGTCCTCCGCCAGTCTGTTCTTCAGGAGGTGATTCTCCTCCACGAGCCGCTCCAGCTGCTCCTGTCTGTCGCCAGGTGGCGCTGTCTCCGTCAAATTCTTCACGGCGAACTTCAGTTTCTCTATCTCCGTCTTGCGGCTCTCCGCGACCTGGATAAGCTCAGAGATGCGTCTCTCCATCCCTCTCTTCTCCTTCTCGAAGCTGGCCAGGAGTTCTGCATTATACGCCATCATGTTTGGCGGCACTGAGATGCGTTGTGGCCCGCCCTTCTGATTGATATTCCGCGTGCTCGCCGAGCGCCTCGGAACGACGCTGCCAGTGTCCGGCTTCTTCACACAGGTGGCGCCGGCGGTAAACGGCTGCGAGCCGGGCGCAGTGCAGATATTGTGAACGCTCTGCGTGCGTTGGAGCGGTTCGTCGAACACGTCAATGTCCTGCGTGCTCTGGCACTTACGCATCAGCGCATCGGTGATCTTGGCCGTTTTCGGCAGTGGCGCTGACATCATCGATGTGATGTCACGCTCCATGTTCTCTTTGTTTCCCGCCAGCATCGCCATGGCTGCCTTCCGACGCAGCGCACTCGCGAGGTTGTCCTGACTGCGACTCAGTCGGTTACCGAGAGGGCGGGGGTGGTGGTGGTGGTTGTGACGGGTCTTCGCTTTACTCCCACTACTGACCACAGTCTCGCAGTTCGCAGCGCACTCCAACTCGTCAGTGACAGGGACACTGGCCGCCAGTCGGCTCCTCTTCATTGCTATGGCAATGAGCCTCACTTCGGTGGTTGCCACCTAGGCAAACAGCCCTGCAGAAAAGAAATTGTTTGTTACTGATAATGTTCAGTTTCTACTGATAATGTTCAGTTTCAATTTGTAAGTTTCTATTTCAGTTTGGGCTTAGGATTATTTAGAACCCATTTTTGCTGTATGGACCCCATTTTTCAGACCCAATATGAATAATAGGGTAAAGTAGTATTATGTTAGGAAAAAAGCTGTACATTTATTTTCTATAAATCTCGCCAATCCCTCAGCCTTTAACTCAAGATTACTACAGTTGTCTTTTTGTATTCTAGCTACACAAACATTCTTCTTCACACTATTAACTCCATTTGTTTCAAGTATCTAAACTTTAAGGTATAAATGAATATCAAAAATTGTTAAGAAAATGTTAACTCCTAACAAGAATCAAAGTATATTAACTACTAATCATCAACAAAATGTACTCAAATTGGTCGCATTGACCAATCACACCACATCATATAACTACATGTAACAACAATACTCCAGGTGATTTTCATAACTTGATAGCTCACGTTTCAGTAAGAAAAAAACTTTGTAAAGTAACCATGAAGTCGATGTAAAATATAATATGGGTGACCTTTGACCCCGGGTAGCTCTACCCTGTCAAACGACGATGTGAAACGGCCACTACCTTCATGGGGGAGAGGGTTAATGTGTGTCTATAAACAGGTCAATGCCTGAGTAATCATCATTATTAAGCAGGAATGCGAGGGCACATATCACTCTATTGGTATCAGTCGTGGCTTTATCCACAGCTACTGTGTACTGTACGGTATCACACGAATCAGCGACTCATAAATACATGAAACGTTTCCCACACGTCTGACGTGCACAGAACAGCGATAGCAATCACCTGGTGTTGGCCCACAGGTGTCCGCAATGCACCTCGGCTGTGCTCTCTCACAACAATTACCTGTAGTCTCAACACCCCTCAACACAACACGACACCCCCACATATGACACAGTTCAGTTGGCACGCCAACTGCTGTGCAACATTTTCCAAACTACCGGTTTACGTATGACTGCTGCAGCTTTTGTGTGCTGACAAAAGTCACCGGTAAAAACCTATAGCATGACAATCTTGTAAGTTGCATCAGAACAGTAGGTCAGAGAACGCAGTTCGAGGAAATGTAGCGGCACTTTTGTTGTTGCGTACATCGCTAAAGCAGCGGAGAGCTACCTGCCTGGGTGGCCACTTATTTGATGCAAGTGTGCGTGCATACGTGTGTGCGTGACTGTGTGTATCTGTGTGCATCTTTATATCAGTGGTTGTGCATGAATGTTTGGCTGGATGAATAAGGACTAGAGAAATAAGGACTAGAGAAATAGGGACTAGAGAATTAAGGACTAGAGAATTAAGGACTAGAGAAATATGGACTAGAGAAATGTGGACTAGAGAAATGTGGACTAGAGAAATAAGGATTAGAGAAATAAGGACTAGAGAAATAAGGATTAGAGAAATAAGGACGAGAGCAATAACGACTAGAAAAATATGGACTAGAGAAATAAGGTTTAGGGAAATAAGGACTAGAGAAATATGGACTAGAGAAATAACGACTAGAGAAATAAGCATCCGGAAATGTTCAGTGCATAGATTTTATAAATGGATCCGATATCACAGCATTAGAGTCTGGAGATCATAGCTTGATCCAGAGAGCCATCCACCCGTCCTTTGGACAGGTAAAACCTGTTTTGGACAGGTAGAAATATGGGTGGATGGGTCAAAAAGTTCAACGATCATAGATATTGTCAGTTAAGCCTTAGAAATAGCGGGGAAATGATGTCACATGTGTCCATTTCAGGTCAAAAACACGTTATTTTAAAGTTTGTAAACTGACTTAACAGTTGACATACATGAGTTCACCCAAAATGTATGACTGGCAAATTTGTTATCCTCCATAAAGCCCTGTTGGAGATCACCATATGAGGGTGGGTCTATGCTCTGGGCACATATGTTTGCTGATACTGTGTTAATTGCTGATGTATTAATTACTTTTGAACAAAGAATGGGTGTAATGCATTGCTACTAGTGTTAGATTTCAGTACAGCTGCAGTTGCTGTATACCAGGTACATTACTGGACTTCACTCTGGCTCTATGGAGGGTCACATACAAATTCGCAGAATTTCGGGGTTAGGGCGTTTCCCTGTTTCTACACACCAACCTGTGAAATAATGACACCTCCCTGCTAGACAGTGTCAAAGTCTACTGCTAAGTCAATAACATTGTGTGTGTTTGCATGCACTGTCATAAGCCAACACATTTTTAATCATGTTCACGTACACTTGATATTAATTTTCTACTATTAACCAATGCTCATTAATCCCACAGTGCATACAGAAGACAGGGTTCTTGACATGATGTTTCAATCACGTTTGTGAAATATTATGTAAATGTGAGCACCTTTAACAGTAAATAATGTCAGCGGATAATGTCAGACATCTCCAACTGATCAGCACAATCGCAGAAAACATACCTAATGAAAATAACAAAATAACAATCAACCAATCAATATCCTTGTAATGTCTGGTATGATCCTTAACACCAGTAAATCAGTAATATAAAGTTAACCAATAGGTAACATAAAAACTGGGCCAAGTGCTAAGTGGATGTAAAGTCCTTTGGACTATATTGTGAGTTCGTATTTATGAATGAAATGTGTATTTAGGTGAATTAGTCACTGCCTAGTCTCTTCAACATAATCATCTAAATGACATTTTCTTTGGTTATTAATGCCATAAGTCCAAGAGACCTTCAGTCCACCAGACTAAAAACTCAAGTGTTATGTTCTTCTTCCTGGGGTTGTAGATGAACCCCTGAGAGGCATCTAGCAGAACATGTCAATATGGACGCACCTTGCACACACACAAATAAGCACCACAGCACACACATACAGTCATGATACAGACAATCCATCACCATCACCACTACACAGTATACACACTCACACACGTACACATGCATACATACCAGTTTGAGTATAACAATTATATATATAGTTAGAAGAACCTGCCTGTTTGTGCCATCATCATCATACAGCAAGGTCTGCCCCAACCCATCTCTCTCTCTCTCTCTCTCTCTCTCTCTCTCTCTCTCTCTCTCTCTCTCTCTCTCTCTGTCTCACCACAGACTTATATATAAGTCCGTGGTCTCACCAACCACTGCAACCATATCCCAGTCTCATTTCCCCAGCCCACTCTCTTCCTACAAGCCCAGGGAAGGAATGACTCACAGTGGCTGACTGTACATCTCCACATAGCACTTGACAACAGGTGCCCCCACACCACACCCCTGCCCCCTCAACCCTCCTAGGGAGACTGGCACAGGCTTCACACACATGGCCCTGTTCCTTGTAAACATTCCCAGCAACTGAGTGGCTGAGTGTCAACAGCAAGATTCAGTGTCACCTCTGAGCTGCACCAGTCTCAGTCTCACTGACAGTCTTACACCATCACAGTCTTAGAGCATCACAGTCTTACAGCATCACACAACAGCACCAGTCTGATACATACAACTGTAAGAGCATCCAGTCTTACATCACAGAGTTGTACAACTGGTACCAGTCTGACCTATAGACAGGCTGTTGTGCAGTAACAGTCTTATACAACACATAGTTGCCCCATTTGACGTATAGTACAGTGACAGTCTTACAGCATCGCACAGTGGCACCAGTATGATGCATAGTGCAGCGACAGTCTTACGACATCACACAGCTGTACCAGTGTGTTGTATAAAGCTTGAACAAGCAAAAAGCAGTTGAACAAGACACACTGATACTGTATTTTTGTTAGAATTTAAGTAGGATAGAAAATACAGTTTATTATTAATACAGGTACTAATGTAATAGGATGTATTTTGCACATACAGCTGTATATGGAGAGTATGTTATAAGTACTATATAAATGTTCTGTCTTACAGTGTTTTAATTGTTTGCCTCAGTGTGATTTGTGGTGTCTTCCTTCACTGGTATTGTACAATATAGTATAAATTGGCAATTGCTTAAGTGTGCATGTGGCCCATTAAATAAATAGTGCCTAAATGGTGGTCATAAATTGGAGTCTACCTCTGTCTACATTGGTAAACAGTCTGCTTGTGTGACTGTGATAACAACAACAACAACAACAACAACAACAACAACAACAACAACAACACCAACACCAACACCAACACCAACACCAACACCAACACCAACACCAACACCAACACCAACACCAACACCAACACCAACAACAACAACAACAAGATTGACACGACACACATACACATCAACTAATCTAATCATTATAATATAGAGTATAGTCTACTTCTGCAAATGTTCTTATCAGTACTAACTACTGTGTCTAAAATCCAACCACTGCCAGTGAAATCCTGTCATAGAGAATGGGTAATAAACTCATTAAAACAGAAGGATTAGGAGCCATAAACTGTCTGACTTGTTGTTATGATACAAAACTGGTTATGCCAGATTCTAGACTGGTTTCTTTTGCCTATATTGTTATTATGTCAACAACAACAAATACAACGTACGCATATATACATAATGCCAAATTATGCAGCAAAAGATTAAATCACCTCCTGTTTTGAGACTGCAGACCATATGTGGCATGTATGATATAAATTAGAATGTTAACAAACAGTTTGTCCAAATGTACTGGTCCTGAGCAGAGCGAACTGATGTTTCTAGTTGAGTGGCAGTGCACTGGAACGACTGCAGTGTCACAGCATCAGGTTGCTGACCATGCCAACACTAACGGTGACTAACCACCCCAGCACTGACCACCCCAGCACTGACCACCCCAGCACTGACCACCCCAGCACTGACCACCCCAGCACTGACCACCCCAGCACTGACCACCCCAGCACTGACCACCCCAGCACTGACCATCCCAGCACTGACCACCCCAGCACTGACCACTCCAGCACTGACCACTCCAGCACTGACCACCCCAGCACTGACCACACCAGCACTGACCACCCCAGCACTGACCACCCAAGCACTGACCACCCCAGCACTGACCACCCAAGCACTGACCACACCAGCACTGACCACACCAGCACTGACCACCCCAGCACGGACCACACCATCACTGACCACTCCAGCACTGACCACTCCAGCACTGCCTGTGTGATATCAACTTAGATGGGGGCTGAACCACTGAAACAACCATTGCCCAAACACAAGAACATACCATTTATAGGAAATGTGACTGATTTGATGAGCACAAAGCCACGGTATATCTTATAATAATTTTTCGAACTTTGGCACTGGTTGTCTAAAGAATCTAAAGTTGCATTTGGTTTAACTCGCTCCTGTCTATTCAACTTAATTTTCTATTTGTTTCCAAATAGCTTCATTAATAGACATTTTTGCATGAAAACAAGAATAAGGTTCCATAATATTTCTTGTAGGCATAATATAATAACAATAAATAATTTCTGTGCGAGTTCAAAATAAAAGGTTAAATTAAATTACAATGATTTATAACCAATGAATGGGTTTCAATGGCTACAAGACCCTTTCCTCATTAAAATTCATGAAGTATTGACACGTGAATACGTACTATGAATACATATACTTGTTCCGTCAGCAAAGGTCAGAAATGGTCATTATTTCCATCCAAACTAAAATAAACAAAGTTACACATATGTACAATCAATTCGGATGAGTTTTGTCGTGTGGCTTCAGTCTTGTGAATGGCTTGGTATTGCAAATGGAAATGCATCCACACAGGAATTGGTTCGGAAATTCTGGGGAATTCCCATGCCACATCCCATTCCATTTTAAATGTTTTGTTGGCTATAAATCATTAAATTTCTTTAATTCGAACACGCATGTACACATGATTTATTGATATATATGATGCCTACTAGATATAATAGAAGACAATAATTGTTTTTGCAAAAATATCTATTAATGAAGTTATTTGGCATTTTTTTAAACTTTATTGATTAAGTAGGAACAAGTCAAACCAAATGCAGCTCACGAGTAATCGCAACAACCATCACCAAAGATGTCAAAGTTTGACAAATTACTAAAAATGTACCATGGCTTCGTGCTCACCAAAACATGGTCACACATCCTGTATGGCATGTTTTTGAATTTAGGGCAATGGCTGATCAACCGTTTCAGCCCCATTTAAATTATGTTGACTCATTCTGGTTGTTCTAGTTAACATTTTAAGCATTTGCCCGAAAACACCTCATATAGAGGAAGCTATCCTAAAAGGCCTCAGTGGTGCCTCAACGACCTTTGACTTTGTGACTGAGACAGGTTTATGTAGAGTCAGACCCGTCCACTCAGCATTTGTAAGGGTCAAACACATTTACAATGGATAGAAATATCACTGGACGGGTAAACAAATACGGAGCAAAAAAGGTCTTCTAACATCTTAGATAGTGTCAACTTGATGCTTTGAATATTGTGTCACACGTGTGCTTGTAGTTTATCTTACATCGTAATCACACATCGACTACTGTGAGTTAACACGCGCATGTCAGACCATGTCTATCAAAACATTTGTGACTAGCACCAATGTTATCATGCATAAAGCCCTGTACTGAGATGAAAGATAGACGGGACCAACTGTTCTGTCTTGGTCTATTATATAAATATGACCAACTGTTCTACTTTTGTCTACAGGCCACCCCAATTGCTCTACTTTCAGGAGTCTATATGTAAGACCAACTGTTCTAACTTAGTCTACGAACATTTTCCAACTGTTCTCCTTGGTCTACAGAGTACAGACATTGTCCAACTGTCGACAGACATGAACAAACTGTTCTACTTTGGTCCACAGAGATGAACCAACTGTTGTACATTGGTTTTATAGACATGAACCAACTGTTCTACATTGGTCTACAGACATGAACCAACCATTCTACATTGGTCTACATACATGAACCAACTGTTCTACCTTGGTCAACACAGAAGAACCAACTGTTTTACATTGGTCTACACTATAGACTTGAACCAACCATTCTAATTTCTACATTGGTCTACAGACATGTACCAACTGTTCTACCTTGGTCTACAGACATGAACCAATTGCTCTACCTTCATCTACAGACATGAATCAACTGTTCTACCTTGGTCTACAGACATTAACCAATTGCTCTACCTTCGTCTACAGACATGAACCAACTGTTCTACATTGGTTTTATAGACATGAACCAACTGTTCTACCTTGGTCTACAGACATGAACCAACTGTTCTACCTTGGTCTACAGACATGAACCAACTGTTCTACCTTGGTCTACAGACATGAACCAACTGTACTACATTGGTCTACAGACATGAACCAACTGTTCTACCTTGGTCTACAGACATGAACCAACTGTACTACATTGGTCTACAGACATGAACCAACTGTTCTACCTTGGTCTACAGACATGAACCAACTGTACTACATTGGTCTACAGTCATGTACCAACTGTTCTACCTTGGCCTACAGACATGAACCAACTGTTCTACCTTGGTCTACAGACATGAACCAACTGTTCTACCTTGGTCTACAGACATGAACCAACCATTCTACCTTGGTCTACAGACATGAACCAACTGTTCTACCTTGGTCTACAGACATGAACCAACCATTCTACATTGGTCTACAGACATGAACCAACTGTTCTACCTTGGTCTACAGACATGAACCAACCATTCTACCTTGGTCTACAGACATGAACCAACTGTTCTACCTTGGCCTACAGACATGAACCAACTGTTCTACCTTGGTCTACAGACATGAACCAACCATTCTACCTTGGTCTACAGACATGAACCAACTGTTCTACCTTGGTCTACAGACATGAACCAACTGTTCTACCTTGGTCTACAGACATGAACCAACCATTCTACCTTGGTCTACAGACATGAACCAACCATTCTACCTTGGTCTACAGACATGAACCAACCATTCTACCTTGGTCTACAGACATGAACCAACTGTTCTCCTTGGTCTACAGAGTACAGACATTGTCCAACTGTCGACAGACATGAACAAACTGTTCTACTTTGGTCCACAGAGATGAACCAACTGTTGTACATTGGTTTTATAGACATGAACCAACTGTTCTACATTGGTCTACAGACATGAACCAACCATTCTACATTGGTCTACATACATGAACCAACTGTTCTACCTTGGTCAACACAGAAGAACCAACTGTTTTACATTGGTCTACACTATAGACTTGAACCAACCATTCTAATTTCTACATTGGTCTACAGACATGTACCAACTGTTCTACCTTGGTCTACAGACATGAACCAATTGCTCTACCTTCATCTACAGACATGAATCAACTGTTCTACCTTGGTCTACAGACATTAACCAATTGCTCTACCTTCGTCTACAGACATGAACCAACTGTTCTACATTGGTTTTATAGACATGAACCAACTGTTCTACCTTGGTCTACAGACATGAACCAACTGTTCTACCTTGGTCTACAGACATGAACCAACTGTTCTACCTTGGTCTACAGACATGAACCAACTGTACTACATTGGTCTACAGACATGAACCAACTGTTCTACCTTGGTCTACAGACATGAACCAACTGTACTACATTGGTCTACAGACATGAACCAACTGTTCTACCTTGGTCTACAGACATGAACCAACTGTACTACATTGGTCTACAGTCATGTACCAACTGTTCTACCTTGGCCTACAGACATGAACCAACTGTTCTACCTTGGTCTACAGACATGAACCAACTGTTCTACCTTGGTCTACATACATGAACCAACCATTCTACCTTGGTCTACAGACATGAACCAACTGTTCTACCTTGGTCTACAGACATGAACCAACCATTCTACATTGGTCTACAGACATGAACCAACTGTTCTACCTTGGTCTACAGACATGAACCAACCATTCTACCTTGGTCTACAGACATGAACCAACTGTTCTACCTTGGCCTACAGACATGAACCAACTGTTCTACCTTGGTCTACAGACATGAACCAACCATTCTACCTTGGTCTACAGACATGAACCAACTGTTCTACCTTGGTCTACAGACATGAACCAACTGTTCTACCTTGGTCTATAGACATGAACCAACCATTCTACCTTGGTCTACAGACATGAACCAACCATTCTACCTTGGTCTACAGACATGAACCAACCATTCTACCTTGGTCTACAGACATGAACCAACTGTTCTACCTTGGTCTACAGACATGAACCAACTGTTCTACCTTGGTCTACAGACATGAACCAACCATTCTACCTTGGTCTACAGACATGAACCAACCATTCTACATTGGTCTACAGACATGAACCAACTGTTCTACCTTGGTCTACAGACATGTACCAACCATTCTACCTTGGTCTACAGACATGAACCAACCATTCTACCTTGGTCTACAGACATGAACCAACTGTTCTACCTTGGTCTACAGACATGAACCAACTGTTCTACCTTGGCCTACAGACATGAACCAACCATTCTACCTTGGTCTACAGTCATGTACCAACCATTCTACCTTGGTCTACAGACATGAACCAACTGTTCTACCTTGGCCTACAGACATGAACCAACCATTCTACCTTGGTCTACAGACATGAACCAACTGTTCTACCTTGGTCTACAGACATGAACCAACCATTCTACCTTGGTCTACAGACATGAACCAACCATTCTACCTTGGTCTACAGACATGAACCAACTGTTCTACCTTGGCCTACACACATGAACCAACCATTCTACCTTGGTCTACAGACATGAACCAACTGTTCTACCTTGGCCTACAGACATGAACCAACCATTCTACCTTGGTCTACAGACATGAACCAACTGTTCTACCTTGGTCTACAGACATGAACCAACTGTTCTACCTTGGTCTACAGACATTAACCAACCATTCTACCTTGGTCTACAGACATGTACCAACTGTTCTACCTTGGTCTTAAGACATGAACCAACCATTCTACCTTGGTCTACAGACATGAACCAACTGTTCTACCTTGGTCTACAGACATTAACCAACCATTCTACCTTGGTCTACAGACATTAACCAACCATTCTACCTTGGTCTACAGACATGAACCAACTGTTCTACCTTGGTCTACAGACATGAACCAATTGTTCTACCTTGGTCTACAGACATGAACCAACCATTCTACCTTGGTCTACAGACATGTACCAACCATTCTACCTTGGCCTACAGACATGAACCAACCATTCTACCTTGGTCTACAGACATGTACCAACCATTCTACCTTGGCCTACAGACATGAACCAACTGTTCTACCTTGGCCTACAGACATGAACCAACCATTCTACCTTGGTCTACAGACATGTACCAACCATTCTACCTTGGTCTACAGACATGAACCAACCATTCTACCTTGGTCTACAGTCATGTACCAACCATTCTACCTTGGTCTACAGACATGAACCAACTGTTCTACCTTGGCCTACAGACATGAACCAACCATTCTACCTTGGTCTACAGACATGAACCAACTGTTCTACCTTGGTCTACAGACATGAACCAACTGTTCTACCTTGGTCTACAGACATTAACCAACCATTCTACACTGGTCTACAGACATGTACCAACTGTTCTACCATAGTCTACATATGAGACCAATGTCATAATCCCTACAGACACAAGTGGTCTATGCTGTGACACTTTAAACCAGCAACAAGGTGATTTAGACAAGACACAGACTGACCCACCTGGTTGGAGAAACAAGACTTGCCAGAGTGACCAAGGGGCAGTTGTTTGTGAGTGGACAGCGAACCTGTGGCGTGGCTTTGTTCTGTGGGCGGCCTACACAATGTATTCACCAGCCCTTGCCACACACTCAATGCATTCACCTGTGTGAATATAAATGATTGGCCTACCTCTGAGAATGCAACTCGGACAGGTACTGTTTAATCCGTTAACCCTTGCCCCACCAGTGAACTACCATGTCTGCTTGGGATGGGCTTGTTTGTTCAGGCTTTCACTACATAGTCCAACAGGATAATATTTATGATACAAACTTTATATCTAAGAGAGCTACACAGATTGTGACATTGTGGAGATGTAGTTTACTCTGACTCACAAAGACAGCCAGGTCAGACAGGAGTTGTTTGTGATACATCAGTTACATGGCACTTTTACATGTACATATAGATCCAAGTACAACTTACACCCATCCAAAGAAAACACACCAAGGCCATAAATTACCACAAATGTGGGTAGTGGCACTTAATATTCTCAGGTGGGGGAAGACATACAGAAAGGGAAACACATTGAAAACATAAGAAAATGGCTGTAATTTAATTACACTGAACATGATCTGAGGCTAATATTTCAATAAAGCAAGCAAATGTCTCAGAAGAAGTGAATACTATGCAGTTGACATAGGCAAGTCAGAGAAAATGCAATCACATTCACAACACTCAAATTATCACAGTAATAACAGTAATATACCTGGGTAGATCGTTTAATTATAAATGGACAGCGAAAACCAACAAGTACTAAATTGCTTCATAGAAAGCACTTGGTAATTCTTGCTGTTCATTTAAATCAAGATTGGTGCCATGAACACTATTTTCCATTGACAATAATGTCAAACTAACTGTTCATTAAGTGTCATTAAACAATCCATGTTCTGTTTTCAGCCAGTCATTTGTCCACTAACCAGACCAAGGTTTGACCACTGCAATTATGAACACAAAACATCAGCTTCCGTTTGACCCTTTCCCACATGTCAGACCTTGGCCCAGTTTACCGACACCTACACTCTGGGGTCCAAAACAAACAGATGCAATCACATCATAATTATACTATTAAGTATTAACTTACTACCTTCAGGCAAGCGATTGTAACAGACTGTAATATTCCCATAACAGCTGGTGTCCAGAATGAAATTGGTCATGTGATCGATCAACTGTCTGACCAATACTCTGAGTGACCATCTCCAGATGTTCTGCAGATGAACAATCAATTAAATTGCATTCTGCTGATGGACACTCTGCAATTGGATGGTCTTGTCAGTCACTCAAGGGGGTACAATATTTAGTCACACGTGAGAGGGGGACATTTTGACCGGTGATACTGGGTTACTTTGTCAACCACAGTGACAGAGACACTGAGTCCAACAGTAGGAAGATTGACATGTTGACACAGTGACATGGACAACGTGTCCAACAGTGGAAAAGGGGATCATTTTCCAATAATTGAAGGGGACATTTTGTCAATCATTGAAATTATGTTTTGTCAAGCACTGTGATTGGGACATTTGCCAACAAGGCAACAAGTGAGGGGGGATTTTGTCAATCAATGGGAGAACAATATGGAATATATTATTGTTCATGGCTCCACATTTGGTTACTTTGTAATAAATTCACTTAATTTGGAGCATAATATGTGAAACGCAAAATGTGTCTAGGTAACACACAGTATGCGAACAAGACTCACAGTTGATGGGTTAAAATGTTGTACATTTCACAAATTATGCTTCAAAGTAAATTAATTTCCAATAAGACAATGAGAGAACAGTTTGTAAACCAGTGACGGGGGATACTTAGCAAAACAGTGAGGGTTTCTTCAGCCAATGACAGTGAGGGCATTCTACCAATCGACGAGTTGCAGAGAGGAATATTTTGTGAAGTCAGAATTAGACATAAGGTTGACACTAAATCATGCCTGACCGTGTTACAGTGTCAACCAACAGCCAAGTAACAAGTCACTTGACTACTGGTGGTGTAGCACAAAAGCACCATACAGGCACATAGACCCAGTCACCCCAACACGGCTGGCAGTCATTTATATGGCTGAATGAAAAAAATGCTTTACTGATCGACTCGGACAAAACCATCCACACTGTCTATTCATATTGCTCACAAAACGATACAAGTTTGATTGCTAATCTCTGACCTGCATAATAACCACTAACCAGTGTTGCATTATGGCACTGAAGGTTTATTCAACTGGCTGGTCAAAGTTGAGTGAAATAGGGTCTGTAATTATACACAGTTGAGTGAAAACTGTGACTACATTGTACAATGGTGTGACAACTGTGACTACACACAACCTTTATGGACACGGTTTCATGACTCTTGCATTAAATTTGGTTAATTTTAAAGAAATATTACACAGAATGGCATTACCTTGATAATAGATCTATATTAACTATTGTTTGGCCTATTATTCTATTTCATAATCGATCGCCAATTTAGAAAAATGACCAGTGATCGTAAATTTTGAGTGGCCATTAATATAAGCCATAATCACAAATACACATAAAAATACAGGATCATCACTTTAACTAAATAATTTATATGGCAATACTAAATACCCATCTAGCTATTCCAAGCAGCTGAGTAATGACATCATGTCCTTGAAGTGGTCTTTGATATTGACCTACCCAGCGGATATGTATGTTTTTCAGTTTGGATTTGCCCCATGATTTACCTATTAACTAGGTATCACTGGTATCACAAAAATAGTATTATATTAATAATGCAGTGTTTCCCCTGCTATGTGATTCATGAGCAAGATGGGCCACGTTGCTGTTTTTCTAGACCACCTCGCTCAAAATATGACAAAATTGTCACCTCATCTAGCTGTTTCTTGCTATAAACATGTTCACAGGCTGCTACCTTGTAAAGCATTTGTTTCCTCTCTATTTCTCAAGGAATATGTCATAACACCCTTTAGAATGCACCATTGTGAAGGTAGTTTTAAAAATAGTTCTGCGTGGCAATGACATAGTGTCGCTTCATACATTCAACGCTCGCTCAGCCCATAATTTTACTCAGGGAAAATACAGCAATAAATTTTCGAAAACAAGAAAAAGAAAACATGGCATCATATTATATATGGTAGGTGTTTTATATACATCAACAAATCATTTGCATGCGTGTTAAAAAAAACAATGTTAAATCACATTAAAATTATTTACAACCAATGAAAGAATTTCAAATGTAACATTAGTCAGTTATCATTAAAATCCATGAAGTAATGACATGCAAATTTTTATGCGCTCCAATGGCAAAATGGCTATTATTTCCTACCAAACTAAAATAAACAAAGGTATGTAGTCACTTCAAATGACTTTTGTAATGCAGCTTCAACAAACTGGACCTCTTGGTCCAGTGATTTGAAACCTATCCTCACATGAATCGGCTAGAAAATTCCTGAACTCAGGAGAATTCCCCATTCTGCACGTAACCATACAGAACCATTTATAAATAGCTTTTGTTTGTTATAAATTGTCATAATTAAACTTTTTAATTTCGAACACAATTATCATATAATCTAGAATATGGCACCATATTCTTGTTTTTATGAAAAAACCATCAAATATTTACATGAATAGATAGGAACCAGTCAAACCAAATGCAGCTTGTATATAATCGGATAATACGGTAGCACCCAGTTTTCAACGATATCCCAGTTTTACAATTATTAAAAATATACCGTGGCTCCATGAACATGCATGCTCGTCAAAACACGGTCCCATATCCTCTAAAATTATGTTCTCTTGTTTGGGCAATGATCGTCATATAATAAATTAGTGGGACGAAGTACACTTCTTGTCTTGTCACTCTGTGTGTAGTCTTGAGGGGATATGGACGTTATGTCCCTAGTCACATATGTCCTAGACGATATGTCCTAAATTTATTATTACGTTTTTATGTTATTTTTGCACATTAGTCTTAACATAAATCTGTTGATATATTAACACTAATGATGGCACTCTTTGTAGAACATTTCAAGTCCATTTCATATTTTAACTGTTACTTAGCATCTTGTTTTTGGGACAAATCGTCCACAATATTTGGGACATAAGCGACTTGGGACATAAGCGACTTGGGACATAAGTGACTTGGGACATAACGTCTATAACTCGTCTTGAGTGACTTGTCTTGAAAGTTGAATTATGAAACACTCAAAGTCAAACAGGTTTCGCAAATGCTAGCCCTGGGCCTAGCCCTAGGCTAGAATCAGTGGTACTGTAGTTCTCCCAGCATTACTGGTTGGCGAGAATGAAGACCTAACTCCAAGTTAGCCTAATGTAGCCACTACCAACAGTCCCTAGCGCAACTCGTAGCAGTTGTCAAGTCACGTGACACGAAATAACTGACCGTTCGACGCCGACGGCCAGCCACCGGCGACAAAATGCGACAGACATAGTCAGTGTCGTTGGCCAGTTATTTGTTGGCTGCTTAAATTAATAAAAAAACAAAACTATATTTTATAATTAACATGATGTATGTGCATTACAACGTATTTGTCCTCAGTACGTTCCTAGGGACTTACCTGGTGTAAATCTGCCTTTGATTAAATTAACCGATCGCATATCCAAATAAACATCAAACTTGACAAATGCGCATTCGCTCTGCGCATCTCGGGTAGACTTCCTGTCGTGACGTAGCATTTCCTTTTAAAGACATTGCTTCTGACGTCATAAATTAGTTAACCAATCACCTTTAAGATAATTGACCTGTAGAAACGGGTACGATAATACAGAAACCAAATTTCAGCTTGACGCCCTTGTGATGTCATGCATACACATCAGTTCTATTCAGTCAAAATGCCGAAGTTAGGAATGAATCTGAGAGTTACGTCAGATAGCAAACAAGGCGGCCGAAAATATATGGAAGATGTTGTGTGTGTGGAATTTCACAAGGGCGACGACGGCGAAACCATCGAGTTTGTCTACTTCGCCGTGTTTGATGGTCATGGCGGTAAAGAGGCAGCCTGTTTCGCGAAAGAGCATTTACTGAAGGAAATTACAAAACACAGGGGCTTCTGGAGCGATGACGATCAACATGTGCTGAAAGCTATAACAGACGGATTTATTTCTACTCATAAACTGATGTGGAAGACCGTAGGTAAGTCACACTTCGGTACGTTTTATCTCGCAATCAGACAAAGACGAGGCCGTCAGTGTCTATTCACTACTACTCGTCTGCTGTCTGACGTGTGCCGTGTAGTCGCCAGTGGGCTTTTGCCATTCATGAGCGAAACCGAATTTCGCGCGTCATCGGTAGTTGACCCTAACCTAATTGCGTAACAATGTTCGGACACGCGGAAGAAGCAGTGAGCTCACGTCGCGACACCCAGACAAGCTCGGTTTCGGCACACAGCTTCAATTCAAATGTCGCTGAGTCGATCAACTAACTTATTATAATTATATACATTGTTTTTCATGTTTCATCGATAGGAGTATTGTGAGGGAGGGGGCGAACCCAACGGGCAGTCACCCCGCCCCCATTTGGACGCCGTTCACCACAACTCCCCAGCCATACGTTGGACAGAGATTTTATTTATTTAAAAAATCGAAGTGTCTACAAGTGCCTAACCGTATGTGAGGATGCGCGCACATCTGTTTTTCAATTCTGAGCATGCATGTTGCATCCATCTCTTTGCATCGATACGGCGGAATGACACATGATGTTTTCGACAGTGTTAGATTTATTGAGACCCATAGGGCTATGTCAACTTGCAAAAAAAATAAAAGACACAAAATCTCATGTATATTGAGAACTGAGTGCCAAATATAGCTTCCGTTCGTACGTACATCAACATGCACGCATGGACATTTTTAGATTTGTTTGCTAAAGTGACGGCTGGATGGCATCCGAAGGGATATACAGGCACTGCGGATCACCCCGGAGAAATTCGGACAGAAATTCGGGCTGCTGACCCCACCGGCCTAAACATACGCCACTGCCTTTAAAAATTGCCCCTCATGGGATATGCCAGTTCGGAGTTTCGACTATGCATGCGCCAAACATTCTGGGTCAGAGGGCAAACGATATAAACCACATGTGCCTGTTTAAGAGATACACAGAAGTTCAAGTATTTATTTCTTGATTTATGTAAATAGTTTTAATTTTGTTGTAATCTTTGCTGGCATGACTGATTTTAATGAATTTTGTTTGTGAAAGAAAGACAATTCAGAAGTATTTTCATATCAGAGGGCTGCCAACAACCGATAATAAATACGTACAAACAAATAGCACTGGCGTTTTGTGCATCCATTTTGTCTTAAGCGTAAACCTGTACATACCATTTGTAAGTCAAAGAGCTATATATATGTGACATGTTTCCAATTCCTGGAATAAACAGATCTATATCAAACAGAGCTTATTACATTGTAGCATGTATTTATGGTATTTTACAAGCTAACTATTTCTATATTTATAGTTTTTTTTTTTTTTTCATATAATTTAATTATTTCATCCAAACTTTAACATACCCCATACTACTGCATCTTTTTTGTACATTATGTTTTCAACACAAAATAAAGATATTCATATTCATTTGTTTATGTATTACTATATATATATATATATATATATATATATATATAAGTAAGACTATTTTTTTAAACATTGTGTTGGTCTGTCAATAAATATGCAGTATGTAGATTTGGGGCATTCTGAAATTTAATTTCTATACATCCAAATGTTTCAATATCTACGATTGTATTGATAATAGTAACATCACTGTGGTGTTCTGATTCCTGACCATTAAGTGGTGCATTGCTACTGTCCAAGATAGATAATACCTAATAAAAGAGAAAGTCAAGTTTTGCTTTTGTTTCACATCAGGATTGTGGCCGAAGAGAATGAGTGGTCAGCCCAGCACAGCGGGAACCACAGCCAGCATTGCCATTCTACGCCGGGGCAAGATGTACGTTGGTCACGTTGGCGACTCAGGGGTGGTGCTTGGCACGCAGCAGACAGACGCCAAGCAGCCTCAAGCCCACTGCATCACTGTGGTAGGCATGGTCCTTTTACAGGCTCAAACACACCATCACCATGGTAGGCATGGTCTTTTACAGGCTCAAACACACTCCATCGCTGTGGTAGGCATGGTCCTTTTACGGTTTAAAACACACCATCACTGTGGTAGACATGGTCCTTTTTACTGTCTAAAACATACCATCACTGTGGTAGACATGGTCCTTTTTTACGGTCTAAAACACACCATCACTGTGGTAGACATGGTCCTCATACAGCCTCAGGCTCACTGCATCACTGGTAAGGATAGTCCTGTTATAGTCTCAACTCTCAAGCACACTGCTGCCAGGGCTTTCTGCAGCCTGACCAAAATTTTGTCCTACATAAAGCAGGACCAATTTTGGTACTGCATCAAGCATAATATTTTGGTTAATAATTTAATTATTGCCAGTCACACATGTATGTTTTGGTAGACCCATGGATGTCTAGCCAGTTTACAAACTTAAAAATGTGTCTGATGACTTGAAATGGACTACAAACACACATGTATGTGACACCATTCACACTCACTCCTATGGTTTTGGAACACCTTTTTGTGCTCCTTAATTTTTTTACCCATCCACCAATATCTCTACCCGTCCAAGTGACAGGTGGACGGGTCTCTTCATAAAGCTATGACTGCAGTCACTGCACCACTTCAGTCCAACCTCCCCTCGAGTATATATTTGCCATATCATCTGTGCTGTAGTACCACATCCCAACACACTTTAGTATTATTTCATTGCGATGTCTTCTGTCCTTCAGTACCACAAGCCCAACTCACCCGAGGAACGCAAGAGGATAGAGGAGGACGGAGGGCAGGTGTTGCCCAAGGCGGGGGTCCACAGGGTGGTGTGGAATCGCCCCAAGGCCCTGCACAGTGGTCCCATTCGCCGCAGCACTCAGATAGATGCGATTCCCTTCCTTGCTGTAGCCCGCTCTCTAGGTGAGTGCAACGTTTATCTTTGTGATCTTAAGCAAAAAACGCACGCTGTCCCTTGATGTTTGGTTAATTTTTCATGTTTTTATATTACTAATTTTACAACAAAACTGCATGATTAGTTGACGAGTTTGAATTTGAATGCTGAGATATACCTAGGCTAGCGCTGTCGATCGACATTTGCGCCAAAGGCGAAACGGTTTGCTGTTTGGCGAAAATAAATTAAAACTCTTCGCCAAATTGGCGAAACGTTTTTTCTGTCATGAATTATTATTGATGTCATCAGCAGTACATGACTGCATTATTCAACACCCGGGTCTGTTGAAGTTGCCTAAACGATCACACATCCAACTGACCCAAATAACCAATTGGCGTAACGTGACCCACTGGGTAAACAATTATATCGCTAATCCCTCCACTTAGCCATGCTCATAGACAATAGGGGGGCTTAAATCAATCAAGAATTGTGTTTCCTAGACAATGGGGACCTGCCTGATTACAAGTTTGAGGCAAGTACAATGCTGTACCTGACAGGTTCCATATTATTGCCCACTATCAGCGCAATCAAATGGCATTGTCATTAATCAATGTGCCATCTGGTAACTATTCAATAAAATGCCAATATAGATTGTAATTCATGTATGTTTGACAAGTTTCACCACCAGAAACATTACAGATAGAAAGATGCATGTCAAAAACGTGTTTTATCACGTATAGCCTGCATCACCCAGGCCAGGATTACAATCGATCACAGTTAACTAATTTGGTAAATTACTGTATTCAATTAATCAATTACTGAGCAGTCAAGTGATGTTTTAAGATTCCCAACAGCTGTTTAGCTTTCATTTTATGGTTAAACAATGCTCTGTTAAATTATACTGGATGTTTCTTTGCGTTATATGTTTAAATAAATGTTTAGTTAATTAAAATTGGGCATTTTTTCTTGTCTTGTTTTGCATCTTTATACCGGGTAATTTAATTAATCTAAAAAAATGGCTAACGAGAATTTCATTTAGCTAAACAAAAATCTGAACTTTAGCCAAATTGGCTAAACATATTTTAGGCACAACGCTAGCCTAGTATAGGTATAAAGGTTTTGTCAAGCTATTTAGTACATAGATTGTGTGTGTGTGTGGTGTGTGTGTGTGTGTGTATCTGTCAGGCTGATTGTCAGGCTGTCTGCGTCAGGCTGTCTGCGTACAAGTCTGCGGATGTCTGTTGTCTGTGTCAGGCTGTCTGTGTGCATGTCTGTCTGTCTGTATACATGTCTGCTGTCTGTGACAGGTGACCTGTGGAGCTACAACGCTGACAAGAATGTGTTTGTCGTGTCACCACAACCTGACGTGTACGTGTACAAACTCGACCCACACAAACACAAGTTTGTGATCCTGGCGAGTGACGGTCTGTGGGACATGGTAAAGGCCGACGAAGCGACGGACATCACGCACCAGCTGAGTACATGTGTGAGTGTCCTGGTGCAGGCCTTTGGCAAGAAATAATCGAATTACTGAAAAATGCATCTTTTAGCACACGAACAACTTGCATGGAAACCATTTATGTCAATCACAGGTAACATTAGCCGGTTTAGTATTTGTCAATGATAAACCAGTTACCAGTGTCATCTGAGCTGTTTATTTATGTGATGCTGACCCATTTGAATTGTCTAATATTAGTTGTGCAAATGCTTGCATTCATTTGGGCCTAAGACTTGGAACCATTAGTTAATCTAGTAATCTGCTGACATCCTCTGAATTTCACCAGTCTTGTCAGTTTTAATCACCATCTTTGTCAGTCTTCAAGACAGGCCGACCTAAATTATGTTGCAGTGTAGCTCAATAAGTACACGGATCCCTTCATCAACGTTGCAAAAACTTGGGTCCATCTCAATGTCATCGCACAGAATTAGTTGGAAATTTTTAAACACTGAGAAACTTAGGCATTGGTTTTAAAGAGTATAAATGGTGCATTGTGTGTGGGTAAACTCATCCTTGTTTTGTTGACAGATGGAGGGACCGTATGCAAAGGGAAATAAGACCGCGGCCTTCCTTGTTCGCATGTCGCTGGAGCGGTGGGCATCCCGGTGTTTGCGTGCCGACAACACGAGTGTCATTGTCGCGTACTTTGACCCTCCAGGAACACAACCTGATTTGACACGAGAGGGCAGCACTGCCAGCACCGCCAGCACGCTACTCACATCGGACCTGGCGGGTAACACGAGTCTAAACGACGACATCGAGTTGGACCCGAGTTTTTACGACGCCGACGAAGGCATCCGTGTGTTCCAGTCGGTGCACAAAAAGCACAAGAAAAGGAAGCATGGCATTAAGGGGAATCAGGGCACGGAGGTGAACCGCGTCGCTCGGCCTTGGTCGCTGGGTAAGCCCCATTGCTTGCTGAAGAAGGAGCCGCGTTGTTCACACGGTGCCAGACTCAGCTCGTGTCCGTTGAAGCACAATGTGTCGGTGGACCCGATTTCTATCCGGGTGATCACAGGGCGGCCGGACAGGTTTGTGTCTGCAAGTACCACTGACTTACTCGCGGAGAAGACTGGCAGGTTAGACCAGCAGCTGGACAGCGACGCGGCCCAGCCGCAACAGAAGTGTATAGCACCGCCAGAGAGGTCACCAGAGGTCAAGACAGACGACGCCAGTTGTGCGGGTCACGGCGTACGACAGGTCGCGTCGAATATCACAAACAGCAGTCACTGTCTCAGCATCAGTGACTCGTCAGACACGTGTGTCAGCGAGTGCAAACTCGGACAAACGCTGAGGCAAAAGTCTCCGCTGAAAGGTGTGAGCCAGGGGGCAGCACCAGCACTCGTCGCGGCGATGTGGCCGAGTAGCATGGCGATGTCCGCGGACAGTCGGGGAGGTTGTAAACAGAAGGCATTCCGTCGATGTAGGAGTAAGAAACGTGGGACAAAGAAGGCTGGGGGGAGCGAGAATGAGGACAAATCACACGGGAGCAAGGCGGGGAAACGCAAGCACTCCCCCGGCGGTTCCCGACCACTGAAGCGACGGCGGATGATCGCCGCGGTGAAGACGCGCCTGCTGAAGACGGTCATACACAGAACTCGATTGCATTCAAAGACGGCGCTGCGGAGATCGTAGACAGACAGCGTTTACACATACACTGTGTGTGTACCTGACTTGTGGCTGTTGTGGCTGGTCTATATAGCCGGTGTGTAGTAGGAGGAGGGTTTAGATGTTTGACTGTTCCATGGGTGAGAATGTCTGCATGTGTGTGTGCTACCACACCGCCGTGCCCATGTGCAAAAGCATTCACTGCCAGTGAACTGTTTGGAACTTAGCAAAATACCTTGTCGGTCAGTTCTAGTGGGTGAGAGTACTTTAGTTGTGACGTGCCTGCATTTATAAGTTTCACCGCATGAGACGACTGGGTCAGCGACTTTTCTACGTCGATGGTGAACTGTTCCTTGCTTCACGTTTTCATTCAAAACTGGGGCACAAGACAGAGGGGTGACAGAGGGGTGACTGGATCCGTCATGTGTCCAGAGCGAGGCACAAGACATGGGGGCAAAGGGTGGTAGACGCTAGGGCAACAGGACCCCCTGTGTCGACAGGGGGTCAAGATACAAGGGCGAAGGAGGTACAGGATGCAGGGGTAACTGACCCGTGTAGCATTTATCAATGATCTCTCTCTAATGTACTTCCGTTTTACATGCAGCATTTTTGTAGTGGGTCATTGTCACCACTTTTATGCATTTTGATGAGTATTTATGTAGGCAATGGCCATTGTCGAAGACACTTTAAGGACTGAGACTGTGCCTGATTTGGAGGGTGCAAGAGGCAGTTAACACCAGTTGTTGTAACTGTGTTTGTAGTCACTACTGTAAAATATCCATATGGACCACCAGCATCATGACACATGACTTCATTCATCATCTCGCCTGATCAATTCATGCTTACTACTGAAGATGTCTTATATTTTAAATTTGGGCCAAGTACTGTACATATATAATTATACATAGCCCTGGTTTTTAGTAATTATTCAATATGCTAAATTTATTATGCATGAATTAATTTTAGCCAATTAAAAACTGCCTGCATAATGCAATTACTGTTTACTCTGTTTACTCCAGTTTATTCTTTGAGAATGACATAATTTTATGAAAACATGATTTACCTGTTTGAATTGGTATGTTATTTATCAAAGTTGGATCTTCAGGCGGAGATTTGCACAATATATGTTGCAACTGCAAATATATTTTTAATAAACCACAACAACAACGAATATTTGTGTTTTTATTCTTCTGTCTTCTATACAAAAGTGGCATGGTTACATTTTATACAATTATATGTTCACTTCCTGGAAGTACTTGATGATACAAGTAATGATGATACATAGTGAACTAAAAAATTACTGCAATGATATTATGACTTTGAAGCAAAGATATAAATGTTATGACTTACGGAAACATGGGCAGTAAACGTTTACACTGTACATAGCATACAGTGCAATTAGATACGGCTGGTAATAGTATCTATAGATTCTGCACAATATAAATGCAGATTTTTTAGGAGGCTAAACATAAGATGACTTCAGCATACTGTCCAGAAACTGACAGACTTCAGTACTGTCAAGAGCTAAGATACTTCAGTATTGGCCGGGTGCAGAGAGACTTTTGTCCATGAATTTCCTCTTCACAAAGCACATCCACCACTGAAAAGAAACGGCTGCATTTGTGAAACCAATCAAGTAATGTATACATGGGGTTGTTACATTGCATGATATCTGTAATGTACATTTCAAAAAGTTGTATACATTTTTTTACTGACACAAGTGTAATGTAAACTACCTGAACTGATGGGTATACTGTGAGCCAGGTCAGGGGACAGATGTAAGAAGTATCTGTTTGTATACAAAGGTTTGAATGGGAACAACTCCCCAGGACACTGACAGATCATAGTTGCAGAAGATATAAAGCATGTTGAGAACTACGCAATTACATCTAGTTCCTTCGTGTGATGGTTCTTGTATGTAAATGTTACATGACGCCGACCCATCCACCGCAGCCAGTGGCTGGGTGCAAGTAGAAGACACTTACTTTGCTGGGTTTGTCTGTGGCAGGATCGAAGACTTTCTCTGCGACCCTCACGCCCGTCTCATGGCGGATCTGTTGTAGGTAGCTCCTCATCAAGTCTACAACGACACTACTCAGTGCTTTACAGGGTACAGTGGCCAATCCATATCACCAGTGCATTCGCATTATCACTGCACTAATGCATCACCAGTGCAGTCACATCATCACTGCACCAACACATCACCAGTGCACTCACATCACCAGTGCACTCACATCACACATGCACTAACATAAAACATTAACTATTATATTTAAACACATTTTTTTATCTTAACGCTGTCTGTCTTAATGGTGTGTGTCAAAGCAACAGTTTTTAACAGACCATTTGTGATGAGCAAACCAGTTACCAGTGTCACCTGAGCTGTTTATTTACGTGATGCTGACCCATTTGATTTTTAGTCTAAAATTAGTTGTGCCTCTTAGGCCGACTTTGATTGAGCTACGCGAGTAACTCGCGTAACCCGAGTCCCAATCGAACAGCCGAGATCACTCGAGCACGTGACCATTTTTGACCTAGATTAGCTACTCGAGGCAATCGTGAGTTTTACAGGATTCACTCGAGTAACTGACGTAGGCCCCCTACTGCATAAGAAATTAATTAAACATTACATGACACAATCATTTAAAGACTTAAATATGGATTAAAGTCAACACATTCTATGAATTATAATTAAAGTCCAAGAAGATGAACGTCAAAATTTACACACTAAACAACAGATTACTTTATTTTATTTATTTACATAAGGGGCTTATGTCCGTGATCATGATCATCCGTTGGATTACGCGCGTAGTACTGCGCGCGCAGTGTAAACCGGATAGCACATCGGGTTACGCGAGTAACTCGAGTAGCTCAATCGAAGTCGGCCTTACGTTCACAACAGAGACCACGTGGACTTGGGGACCCAGACCTCTGTACCTCTGTCCTGAGTAACATAGACTTGTGACACGGGCCTAGTCCACCATAACGCTGTCCTGCGTAACATAGACTGGTGACAGTGACACTCACCTTCGTCCATTCTGTTGGCTGGCCTTGCGTACATGGAATTGAGGGGAAACTGGGCCTCTCCGGGCAGGTAGAATCGCTGCAAGGCCAGTGAGTTCATCTCCTTCAGGCCTTGGTTCTTAGACTGACACTACAAGCAACACAACCTCGACGTAAATATCAACTCAACCAACACTGTTTTACAGTGTTAGTGATAGACACTGCATAAGCTGTGATAGTTCGTTGTTGAAAGGTTGATTTTAGAGACAATATTTTATACTACAAAGTTCTGAACATCTTCTGGTCACAGACAACTCTTTGATACATATGTAAACCTTCTGTAGCTTTCATAAAACAAAAATTTACGTTGCTATCACCAATTACAAGAACATATCCATTGTACACATTCAGACACAGAGACAATGAAAACTAATTCAATTCTCAGCAGTTGTCCCCCCACCAGTCAAAAACACCATAGAAGACTAATTTTTTTGGTCCAAAAACATGCTGTTATAAGTAAATATGTGTACCGGTAGTGATTGTGTGTATTGGTGATGAAACACATGCTATGGCTAAATACACAGTCAATGTGTACAGTCTGTCTTGGTCACACATATAATAATGTATACAATTACAATAACATAAAGAACAGAGAAAATATTCTTTTGTTTACATTTCATGTCTGAGTAGATAGAGTTGCTACGGTAACATGGAGAGATGTGTAGTTTGTTATATTGTATGTTGTGTGATTTGCATGCACTCAGTGACCTGTATGTGCACTCAGTGACCTATGGGTGCACTCAGTGACCTATGGGTGCACTCAGTGACCTATGGGTGCACTCGGTGACCTGTATGTGCACTCGGTGACCTGTATGTGCACCCAGTGACCTGTATGTGCACCCAGTGACCTGTATGTGCACCCAGTGACCTGTGTGTGCACCCAGTGACCTGTGTGTGCACTCAGTGATCTGTGTGTGCACCCAGTGACCTGTGTGTGCACCCAGTGACCTGTGTGTGCACTCAGTGACCTGTGTGTGTACCCAGTGACCTGTGTGTGCACCCAGTGACCTGTGTGTGCACTCAGTGACCTGTGTGTGCACTCAGTGACCTGTGTGTGCACTCAGTGACCTGTGTGTGCACTCAGTGACCTGTATGTGCACTCAGTGACCTGTATGTGCACTCAGTGACCTACGTACCCGTTGTAGTTTCTTGAGACACTCAGTGATGTACAGTGTGATGTAGATCAGTGTTCTGTCAGCCTCATTCTGAAACAGCAACAGTCATGTCAGAAATACAGCTGCTTTGCTTCAGGTACTTTTATTTATACATCAACACACTTGGTTCTCCTTTCAGACTCTCAGGTCAACAGTATTTGTTTGCTATCATGTTTGTTGGCATAGATTATCTCCTGTGGGCTGTATTTGATATACTTACTCTGAAAACTGGAAGAAAGCCAGAGAAATTCACCACAAAGTTCTGAAACCATCGCACTTGTTAGGCTTTATTTTATCAACAAAATTGGATGTGTGTGAAACTGTTAGTGTTCATTTATCTATGGTGAGTAATGTTTGCATTACATCGGAATATCACATAACAACTTATTTTGATATTCATTTCAACCCAAAAACTGCCCTACCATTACTAATGATATTACAGAATTTCCGTAATCATTACGGAACTTTTTCTCAGATTACGGTAGTACGGGAACTGCTCCGGTGTTACTGAGATAAGAACTGCAGACACTTAAAGTAATGTTCTGTTAAGAGCATACCCAGTGGGTATGTGGCTAAACAAAATACGATTGGTTATGGTTAAACCACATTTTCATCACAGTAAACTCCAGTAAGTGGTGCATCCCTCTCTGATCATTACGGAAAAATATTGTTTTCAAGTAGGCAGTCCTGATATCGGTGCAAACAAACAATGCTTTGCACCAAATTTACTGTGTCTTAAGTTAATTAAATGCAATCAAAGGAATTGGTCACGTTTTAAACAAACACTTAAGAAATCACCACACAAGCCAAGCGCTAGTTACACAATAGGTCGGTTTGTAAAACGATTGGATTGGTGCCGCGAAGCCGACGACAGAGCAGAAGCACAATAAAAAATGAACTCAGCAACGCAGTTGTACTTCTGTGTTAAATTTCTTAATATCATTAAATTGTTTCTAGATACACCTGTACAAGACAAACATGAGGACTTCATAAAATAAGTGACAGTTACTTACATTGTTATTATTAGTTGTAGCGCCCATTTTTTCCCTGGTGACATAAACTTGGGGTCCACGACTGACCGCATTATATCAAATTCGTGTTATAACGAGGCGCGACTATATAGTCAGGGATGTCCTGGTGCACCATCATGCAACTGGGGCTGGTGATGTAAACGTGGTCTTAATGCACACTGATTAATATTGCATTGGTTAATATACGTACCGGGTATTACACGTGCATTTGGGACTTATAAACAATTCCCACTCACCCTAACTTCGTAGTTTTTGAAGAAAACGTTTGCCTTGAAGAACATCAGTGCTTCATCAATGATGTCCTCAGCATCTGTGACAATGTGTAAAACCAGGTGGATAGTTTAAGCTTTATAAAGTATGTCAACAAAATGATGATCGACCAAATAATAATCTATCACATTAAATCAGCCTCGCTGCAGCAGACAACCTCTTAATGCAACCAGCTTTTCAGAATAACTTACACCTCTGCAATGTTTGAAAACTGCTGTATAGATATTATCATTTCTCACAGCGTTTACTACTCATGACGACCACACGGCTTGACTGTGCAGGGTGACAATGTTAGGTTTTGGTTTCATTTACTGTTTTGATACATCAACTGGTTTCACTCAGTTTTGACTGTCATGTTATTTTGTGTCATATATCAACGTTTTCCACAAATAGATGAACAACAGGACAAAAGTACTTGAACCCAATACCCATCATTTAAGACTCAAGAAAGATAATAATAATAATAACTTTATATTTAAAGCGCCGTATAGCCGGACTTTTTTTATAACTCAGAAGCACATAAAATACATTGTAACACATACATATTTAAAATATTCATAATCAGTTTAAACGTGCACATAAAGACGAAATGTAAAATGATAATAAATAGATAATTAAATAAAGCTTCTAAAATAGCCTACAAGTAGTTTACAAATGCGGCCTTAAAAAGATGTGTTTTTTTAAGTTGGACTTAAAAAAGTTCAGGTGAGTCTATTAGGTGCAGACTGTCCGGTAGATCGTTCCACATTCCACAGGTGCGGAGCCGTCACTGAAAAGAAAGTTGCCGTAGGTTCATAGTTATAAGCCAGCGGCTGTACCTGTTTTCATTGCTGGACCCTTGAAGTGTGTGCGAAGAGGTAACACAGCAATGTTGCCCGCCAGCTGTGGCGGCTTGGCAAACTGTGAATGGTAGGCCTGAAACACATGACACGTCAATAAACACATCTATCACGTTGGGTACTCACATGTTGGGTAACCAACTCATCGTAATTATAATTATCGGCAATCATCATAATTGTATCTGCAGCCCATATTTAACTGGTATGGTATCATTGGTATGTACATATTTGCAATGGAACAAATATATAATAAACGTCACAAACCTACAGACTTCCACCAAAATTGGGAAACAATTTCTAAACTAATTTTATGCATACACTAAAAAATCTGATTTTTTATCTACCCGGAATGACCCTTGCCAACCCAACCATGACTGTGTGATGTCATTAGGAGTGTAGGCTTCAACCAGGACCAACACTGGGCAACATACTAATTGATAGAGTATGCATGAACCCAGGAAAAGTAGAGTGAATTAACTGCTTAGTTTGAGGTAGTTTTGCAGTTTAAACCTGAACCTAAAAAAACGCTTCATGCCACAAATTCCATCTACCATACCTTTACTATTCACATACTCTTTTAAATTAAAATGACTTTCTTAACGATCATTATCTACACGAAATACACTCGTATTTGTGTCTACACATTATTTTCATCACAGTAAACTCCAGCAAGTGCTGCCACTGTAGATCTTGATACTACCCCTCCAACTACAACCGCATGTAAACACCTGATCTTGTCAAGGGAACGTTCAACCTGACCTCTTGTCTGGTCCCAATGCCCCAACCATTTAGTCACAATGTACCAGCAGGGTAAAAGAGAGTGGTCGTAATGCGTCATGTATGCTTGGGCCATTCATGTAGTAGGGCACTCAAGCCCTGGACTCAGGCTAGGCCCTAGGGCATTCCGACTATAATTCAAAGAATGATACAGGACAAATAACAGGTATAACAGCAAACTCTACGCCGTCGAGTTTGCTGATTCCAGATTCAACTGAAGTATCTGTGTTTGTCATAACGATCTTCTTTTTGTTCCTTCTTCCGAATACAGCCTAGCTTCAACATGCTGAAGATACAGGCGGGCATGGGTGCATTGCAATGTATCAGAACCATAATGTGTGCATGTAACAGTAATGCGTGCAAAAGAACTAGTTATATCTAAAAGGTGGAATAATGGAAAGTCTGGATATTGCTCTTAATTAAAGGAATCAAGGCTGTTTTTATTTACAATATGCTGAGGGAGGGAGTTCCAAAGTCGAATGGTATTTGGGAAAAAAGAATACAAGTGGTAGTTACATCTGGCGTGAGGGATAAGGTAAGACAAGGAATGTCGCTTTCTAGTGACTGTGTTTAAAGGAATAAGATATTTATTTGTAGGTATACCCACTAGGTCATTTGATATTTTGTATAACATGCATAGTTTTGCAACTTTTCTACGGTCTGCTAGGGATCTCCAGCCTAATGACTGGAGCATATTAGTAACACTTGATGGGATTCCCAGAGAAGTTGAGATGGGATTCCCAAAGAAGTTGAGATGGTATTTGATTGAACAGGTCTGCCGGGGAAGTAATGTGTAAAAGCGCTTTGAGCAGTCCTATGGACTGGATACTACGCTATATAAAAAACCTACTTTTTTTTACTTTATGGTGACGATGTAAAACATATCGAGCTGCCCGGCGTTGGATCATTTCAAGTTTATTTATTTGGATCCTTATTTATTTGTGTAGCGGTGTAAGGGTCCCAGACAGTAAAGCTATTTTCCAGGATAGGTCTAACAAAGGTGAAGTAAGCAAGAGTTTTTATTTGGATTGACGAGACTTTGAGATTTCTGCGGAGGAAGCCTAATGATCTATTTGCTTTTGAAGAGATGCTATTTATGTGGGCATTCCACCGAAGCCGACGGTCAGAAGTTATGGTTATGCCAAGATATTTAGACTGTGATACAGTTTCAAGTAGTTGTCCGTGGAGAATATTCTACTAGACAGAACGGATCTCATTCCCACCGCAAGACGGATACCCCACTAGACTGGCTAATAAGTCTAGTATACGGAAGTCGGAATCGTCGATAATAGCCTTAAATAGGCCTTACTCATCACTGACAGCACTTTCCTGATTGTAATTTCACTGATGTTACTGTGGGGACTAAGGTGAATCCATGGTGACTAATCTAAGATCGACCTATAGTATTAATCGTCATATTCCTAAACAGTTATGCACGCTGCAATACATCAACATACCGGCATATTAATGTTTTGTTATCACTTCGAATCCTGTACGCCTCTCAAACGGATCCGGTTGTGTCAGACTTCCGCTGGGATCTGGTTCACGGGTCAATCAACAGAGGCGCTGCGAGATATGTTTTTTTTGTTTCCGTGAGGTGTCACCACTTACGAACGGTTGCAGTCCTCATTTTATCAGCTTTATATTTAGTGGTAGTATTAAATAAGATGTAAAACATGCACATGCGTAAGCTAATCCACTACACACAGTGAATCAATAAGAAATATAGTTATGCATGTAACTATAAGAAATGTTGAAAGGAAATATAAGAAGTTATAAACTTACAAGTAGGATTCCTTATACTACACAATTGCACTGATAATACATTATACACTACATAATAAACGTTAGCCTCAGGTTAAGGTAGATTTAAACTCATGGTATGGAAATAGATACACAACAACAAACATGGTTAATTTAAATAATGTGGTTTTTACCAAATCTATATCATGACTGCCGATATGTGTATTTGAACATACACGTATGTGTGTATGTATGTATTTGTGTGTTGGAGTCTGTTTTTGTGGCATCGGTCTGGTAAATGGAAGCTTGGAATTGATGGAAGTGAATTTGGTGAGCAGATATTCATCATAAGTCACATCAATAGTGTTGTGCTCTGGCTTCTGTTTTCATAATTGGTCCATTATCATACATTTTCTGAAGTAGGACCATCCATAAGGTGTCTGCCTGAGACAACAGTATAGCTAAGCGCTGTCACAGATAATGTATTGACCTTGACATCCTGACTTGCACTTTATGGCCGGCTGTCATTGATATGTGCATATCTGCTAAGGGATGAGCCTATCTACAACCCAACCAAACCAAGCCATCCTTCACCAAAGACTACACAATTAAATTTGTACAGAAGGTATTCGTTTTATTAAATAAAGTACACCATGCTAGAGTGTGTTGTAAAGGCAGACATTTTAATGTACACAATTCATTCAATCTAGGCCAGCGTCTGGGTTTTGTCCCGAGACACAAAGTCCTCTATGCTGGCATTGCGTTCCGTGTTAACTGTCAGTGAATGTTTGTCAAAGTTCATCGCTGCATCGTTGCCGAAGTTGAAAAATCGCTGCAATGCATTCTGGGCCGCCATATGTTCTGCGATGCTCACAGTCTCACCAGCCGCTGCCAAACAGAGACCCAACATTTATCAGAGATCAACCAGCAGTTTCTGTTTAATATTTATAGTTATGGTTATCAGTCAAAGCTGCTGCACATTAAAATTCATCACATTAACATCTTGCTTGAAAAATGCCTACAGGTGTCTCTATATACTGACATTAGAGACTACATTTGTACGTGTTTACTTACATTAGAGACTACCCCTGTCTGTGTTTACTTATAAATGAATGATTACAATGCACAAAACAAAACCACCTTCACATACATATCCGTTATCATTATCTGATGTCAACAATTTGGCTTATATCCAGCATGTATTCATGGTAGGGATTTTTTTTTCATTTTAAATTTGCAAACGTTTCAATCATAAGAATGCTTCTAATAAACCAAGTTTGTACAAATCTGATTCAACATGTTAGACATTTATAATATGGATATATTATAGTTATTTAGACTACAGATATCATATTTATTAAATTACTTTATTGATTTTGCATTTTGTTCTCCGTTAAATAACATTTTCCTGACTTCAACATTTAAAAATGATAAAAAGCACTAAATAAATAACAAACTATATTAAAGCAAGGGTGCCAGCTCCTACATTAATTTTTTTCATTTAATATTAGTAATATAAATACGTTCTTATGACTAGAACGTGCATGGTGAAGGTTTACTGCCTGCCAATTTGTATTTCATTACTTTATTAAGCTCAGAACAATATTCACAATTTGAAAGAGTCCGCCTGCAACACATTCAAATGGTAAACAAAACATCCAGTTTCAAAATAAAACTGACTGGCAATAATGCAGAGGCAAGCAGGGATAACCGCAATACCTCTTGATGTTTAACTTTCCCATATCTAGACAGCAGACTTCCCATTACAAATTACTTCACAGATAATTCTGGGCAGAGAAGCTGGCACCCTCCCTGAGAAAGTTTACACGGAAATGCATAAGGAAATGAACCTTTGCCAATGAGTTGCTTGTTGCAGTAGATGCCAACCATGTACGCGGCAACGACCGTCTCACTGCCCGTCTCCCATAGCAACCTACAACAACAATGTGTGCTTCATAACCACACTGTGTAGTGTCATCCATTACGGGTTATTCATAACTGTAGCTATTTAACTCTTCATAGAAAGCGTTCTTCTTCTCTTCTCTTTTCTTCTCTCAGATAATGGACGGGGCCCTTTGCAGGATGTATAAAGTCCAACGAGACTTTGTGAGTCCACTACAGGTTACACATTTACCCCTTGGGAGGGATCTTTTACTTCCCCTGATATAGACACCAGATAGAAGTGACTCTTACGAAAGGCACAGGCAAATGTGGGGTGAACGAAATTGCCTACGTTTCGAAACGGCGGTAGGTGGGATTGAACCACCTTCCCCTCAATTGAGTCCAGCGCTCTACCATGCGACCACCACTCAACGTTCTAAATGACCACTCTATCATGTGACCTGGTGCTAGCAAATGCTAAGGCATCAAAATATAGAAGGTGAACACATGGTGCACTCCTACACATTCGTTGTATATTTTGTTGAAATTCTGGCCAAGAAAGGGTTTCTTTGTGGCAAAAACACAATGCAGTTTGGGATGTGTAGGCCAGAATGGTTTATTTACGTGGTGCCACGCAGAAGTAGTAAAGAATTCACATATATTGTCGCTGGTAAATGAAAACGCTTGATGGAAGTCAATGCAAGTTTCTGATTGTGACATACGGAATGCATGACATACTGGACACATCAACTCACAGAGCCCCAACATTTATTAGTAGCTTTTTAGTGTTATGACATCATACTTAGATAATTTTAAAACATGATACATCAACATTATATAAACATTACATATATATATATATATATATATATATATATATATATATATATATATATATATATATATATATAAATGCAATAACTTCTATTGCGCCTAAATCTTTGGAGACCAAGCTCAGATGCACATCAATACAAAAGGGTTGATCAATCTCAGAGTCAATAAATCTATATCTATATCTGCCATCAGGGAACTGGTATGTAAAGTGATAACCTGTAGCAGTCCAGACAAAGTCTTGTACCATGTGACAACAGTTTTAAAGTTTACTAAACACAACAGGTATGTTCAGTAATGATGCCTTTTAAGCGACTGCCAAAAATTGGGAAGTCCATGTGTCATGACACTGTGAAAGTTGTGGTCTGTGACAGTGTGTGTATGCGTGCGTGTATGTAAGAGTGTTGGGTGATAATGGCGCATTGAAAATCACAACTTTTACTACCACTAGTCTACCATTGTGTTATATCTAAATGTAACAAAAATCCGACTGTACAAGATCACATGGGCAGACCTCTGATCTGTACAAGATCACACATGTGTGACAGACCTCTGACCTGTACAAGATCACACAGGCAGACCTCTGATCTGTACAAGATCACACAGGCAGACCTCTGATCTGTACAAGATCACACAGGCAGACTTGTGATCTGTCTCGTTGTGTAGTACTGACCTTGACTCTGGCTCTGCCATGCCCTGCTTGGCCACAATGCCAGCCAGCAGACCCATGGGATTGGTAATGGTCCACATTGAGTCTAGGGTTTTGCCAATCAGTTGAGTAAGGACAAAGTCATGAACAAACAGCTGTACCCTCTCCGTGCCCTGAAAAAATGTTGTTCTTCAATTTATGTGCAATTATAACAGGTAGTTATTTTTATTAGAACTGTATTCAGCACACAGGAATGCTCAAAGCACTTTAGATCCTGACAGACTTGTCAACTCAAACACAATCTTTACCTCTCTGGTAAAAATTCAGCCACAAATGCAAATGCGTACAAAAATTCACGCCATTCTCTCAATCATATATCTGAGTGAAACTGAGCAGTGTAGAGTGAACACACCTGGAGTGAACACATTCAAAGTGAACACACTTTTTTGAAATTGGAACATGAAAATTCAAGATCCGCTAAACTGGGACAGTCGTCTCAAAACATTTTGTTATTTGCCTACAACTGTCTTTGGAAAATAGGTGTTTTTTCAACATTTCGCAACAGGGAAATGTCTACAAAAACTTCTGTATGTCTTCACTACCCCTCCATGTACAAGCGCATGTAAATACCTATTTATATCTTGTCAATGTCTATAAAAACAAAACCACAAACAAAATGTACAGCCAATTGTACAATGCGTTGAATTCATACGGCATCATGTACTGTAGCAGCAGATAGTAATAATACCAATAACTAAAAATGTTTCTCATCTGTTACAACTTAATGCAGACACTCAACAAACATTCAGGTGACCCAGGAATGTGGCTGGATATTAAGACTTGTTACCTGGTCAGTGTCAATAGCCCCGATGACCGCAGTAAATGCCTTGCTCAGAGTGCTGTCCGACACAGGAAACTCCTACAAAATAGAACAGTTTCACAGAAATCTCCATGTAACTGTTACTGAAATTACAAATGATTCTAAATAGCAGTTACTGAATTCCCAAGAGATGGTGAGTAACTCTGACTGAAACACAAACACCCCTAGTAACTGTTCCTGCTCTCTCCCTCTCCCTCTCCCTCTCCCTCTCCCTCTCCCTCTCCCTCTCCCTCTCCCTCTCCCCTTTCTGTACTGAATTTTACACAACACCAACGTAAACATAAGAGTTACTGTACTTTATGTAACACCCAAAATAACAGTTACCAAAGATTTATAGCCAATCCAAGTAAAAGTTATTCAGCATTATCAGACACAAGTAACAGCTGCAGATGGTAAATAAACCAATCAGCATAGTCCACTGGTACATATACTTATAAAGCCATGAATAACTGAAACAAAATATTTGAATTGCATTTTACAAATGGAAACATTATTTTGTCAATATCCATGCACATCTTGTGTTTATCAAATTACATATGACTAGAGTGTGACTGACCAACTACAGAATTGTACAAAGCTGAGATGCACTTACGCTGGCTAGAACGATGTCCTTCAGTCCAAGATAGCTGCCAATGTAAGCGAGCATTTCGTCTCCCATCAGGAAGTCACAAATGGCACTAAACGTAACAAATAACATCGATTTCTTTATTAATTTGCCCAACTGCTCCAAACCACAAACCCTTTACACAGTTTCGGTGTGGTGTTATGGATACAGCCAATTCCACCGCAAGAAGACATGATTACCTTTTCATCTACATGTGCGTTAAATTGACAAATTTACCTGTGTCTTTAAGTGGACAAAGGATGCATGTCTTACAGTGGTACCTTGAATAAAGCTGGCAATATGCCAATTCTTTTAACCCTAGAAGTGACCAGGGCCGAAAATCGGCCAAAATGCACATGCCTCTGTTGTAACAATGTTCAACCGGCCGACTGGAACCAATGTAATTTTATGTCGGAAAAAATCATAAAAATTACATTCTCAACGGATTTGTTTCATTTTTGTTTTATATCACAGCTAATACATGAATCTGCATTTCTCTAAATGGCGAAGTGCATTCATCCATGCCATCATTATCTGGCAGCAGGAGGAAATGATTGTTTATTTTTATTTTTAGTTCAATTTCAAATACAAATATCCGCATGATTTTTATTTATTCTACAGATATTATAATTTTATTATAATAACGCAGCATTCTTTTAGCGTTAAACATCCATATTTTTATGACCAATATTAGCAAAGTTTTAATTTTTATAGGAACAGTATGCTACAGAGGATTTTTCTTGGTCACTTCTAGGGTTAAAATACTGTTTTGCAAATACCTTCTATGTAGTAGACATATCTGAGATCCCAAACAACTCAGTCTACTCACCCTACACCCTCTTCAGGCAGATTAGGGTATGTACTCCGCAGATGCCCTTTCACAAAGTTGTTACACAGATTCTCCCCTGCAAGAACACATGCACACATTCAGAAAACTTATTACAATGTGTGCAGGGTAGAAGTCCGTAGAGCACATTGTGTTTTGATAGTACTATAGTCTCCTTTGAAACACGAACATTTGTTTTGCATCCCTGACCAGGAGCTTTGAACCATCTGTAGCTGGAATGAAACAACACTATACATGGATAGTATAAGTATGTGAGTGTAAGTGCATGCTTGCGTGTGTGTGTGTGTGTGTGTATGTGTGTGTGTTGAGTAGGTGTGTGTGCTGCATTGGTGTGTGTGGTGGGTCAGTGTGTGCATGCTGCATAGGTATGTATGTTGTGTGTGTGTGTGTGTGTGTGTGTGCGCGCGCGCGCGCGAGTGCGCTGTACAGGTATGTGGTTTGTGTGTTATGTATGTGTGTGTGTTTGTGTCCACAATGGACATATTACATGGTTTCAACAATGTCCACTAAGGACATGTTTACTATAGTTTGACCCGTGTAACAGAATGCTGCTTGGTCTGAGCAGATCAGGAGGAGTTTAGACCTTACCCAGTACTGAGAGCTCCTCGTTGTGTGAGATGTCAAGAGAGAGCTCCTCACCCCCCTCCTCTGTCTCCAGTGCCTTCCTCCTCTCACTCTCAGCCTCGACGTACGACCTGTCAACATGACACCATTGATACACTGTCATAATGACCTGTCAACATGACACCATTGATACACTGTCATAATGACCTGTCAACATGACACCATTGATACACTGTCTTAATGACCTGTCAACATGACACCATTGATACACTGTCATAATGACCTGTCAACATGACACCATTGATACACTGTCATAATGACCTGTCAACATGACACCATTGATACACTGTCTTAATGACCTGTCAGCATGACACCATTGATACACTGTCTTAATGGTGTCACGTAGTTGTACTATGGAAGCGACTCTAGGGTGACAGTGTGACGTGACACATTGGTGACAGCTCACACAAACATACAACCTATCATATACATGTATATGTTTATAATAATTATTACAGGAAATGTACTGAGTGGCCCGCAATGTTCATGTATTTTATGCATTGTATTTAATACATCACACATTTACCCAACACACATTCCAAACCAGCATCAATTTCAATATTTCACAGATATTCTTGTGAGTGATCATGTGACTACCCCTGTGACTTACTGGTCAGTCAGGGCTGTCCGCAGAGTGGCCTCACTCAAGTCCTCTCCCACTCGCTGACCAAATGCATATACCTCGGCACTGTAGTTCCTGTAACATACCACAGTCGCCATGGCAACCATCTCAGACTAACCAGATGCAGGATTTGGTCAAAATGCACATTTTGGTATCAAATATAAATACAAGTAAGCCAAATCAAACACAAT
Source organism: Oasisia sp. SBJ-2009 (assembly GCA_964017155.1). Lineage (NCBI taxonomy): Eukaryota > Metazoa > Annelida > Polychaeta > Sabellida > Siboglinidae > Oasisia > Oasisia sp. SBJ-2009. The sequence goes on from OZ024865.1 coordinate 25,608,622, forward strand.
GCTTTTCTAGATTTCAGTTGAAATACAATTAATGTTTTCCAATATAAATATATTTCAATTTTTGATTCAAATACAATTCTAATACAGTGATAACATTTTCCAATACATACATATATTACTAAATTAACGATATTGTATAGTGTGTAAAATATATAATTATATTTAATGTTCACCTATTAGATTATGTATTCTATATAATTTTAGATTACTTATGTGACTTTGTGTGAGTTTTACTTGAATGTAGTACTGCAGAATAAATTGCAGTGTTTTATGAATAAATATTTATTTTTCATAACAACATGACACCTTGAAATTTACTAGACCACCAAACAAATTGACAGGATGGTTTATTAGTCAGCCCTTATCTTTACTAGTGTACATACCAACTACCCTTGCATTGGTGGAAACCTAGCTTCTTTGTGCTATAAATTGTTTTATGAGTTTACACATATCATACATGGATAGTTTAGCCTAAATCACTATGTAATGTCCATATTAATTACTGTATTTTTCAATCCAGCAAATTCAATTTTACACAAAAGCTATTTCAGCCTAAGGGGCTTTCTAAATATGTTTTTCATCCAATAATAAAATAGTGTGTGTGAAGGGTCCTTCTGGGTTTTCTTAACAAATAAGTTACATTTCCAGCTGTGTTTGTAAACATATAGATTTATTAAATAAATCGATAGGTTTACCAGTTGCAATCCACTGACATTTTTCATGTTCTAACCATTCCTTTCAATAGACCCTGTCTGTGTACACTACTTGTAATTACTTAGCAACTCCCAGTCAACATATCAGTGCAATTAACTGGTCATCCCATTTTTTATTTGGACTTGATGGGTGGCATCAATCCTATCCAATTTCTTTTCCATTACTTGTTTTTTTATATTCACAAAACCTGTAAAGCTAAGAATACAGTTAACTGTAAATTAACTACTGTTTTGAATGTTTGAGGTGTGTTAATAATTGCTACCAGTTAAGCCATTCTGATCGGTGACGTTCAGGTTCTGGCCCTTGTTCCAATCGCCGTTTGTAGAGTGATCTGTACACAGGTAGCATCCACTTCTTGTAGCACCGCACAGCTGCAAATGGAAAGAAAGACCCCAAATTGTAATAACATAGTATTTATTGTACAAAGTAATTGGTTAAACTTTGCAACATATCATAGTTGTAAATAGATTCTAGACACTCCTGTTTTTACTACATTGGCTCAGTCTGAATATTATGATATATTCAAAGGAATTGGAACCCAGTGATATATAGCCATGTATCCTAATCTAGCATGCACTCAATACAGGCTGTATCCTATTGTGATTCTGCTAAATTTCAGGGCTACAGTTCTACTTTATTCCAGCATGTTTTTTATTTGAAATGCACTGGCATATCAACATACAGTTCTGATTGCCATTCCAGTCAATAAGAGTGACAGAAGAGTAAAAAGCATTATTCTTTATGACCAAAGACTAAATAAGCATTATTCTGTATCCGTAAAACTTAACCATTTTAGTATCACAGAGCCGATTCCACTGAACATCTTGCAAGGCGTGCCAAGCAGCATTGACTGATGTCCGTGACAACATTTTAAATGAACCAGTAAGACAAATAATTTCAACAAGAATGTATTCAACTGCTAGTTTTTATGTATGCTTAATCTTGCATTCACTTGACAACAAAAATAAACCGGAAGTCCCAAAAGTGAAATATGTATGTTTGCCATGCAAAATGCATTGAATGACTGTGTAACTGCATACATTAGTGAAACTATATTATGTTGTTGAGTTTTTTTTTTAAACTAAATAGACAATTATCTGTACTTTCAGAAATTGTGGGTATAACTTGAACATTGTGACATTTAAACACTAAATGCATAAAAACTACAACTTTAGAACAGTGTTCAGGTATTAAAAAGGCTTGTATGTTAGCGCAACTTTGTCTGGCATTTAAAGATTTGTTTAAATAATCAAAAAATGTGTGAATAGTATGCGGTCAATTGTAACAAACAAATAAAAAATAGGTAAAACTAGTACACCGTTATCACCTCTGATAAAAAAAAATTGTACTCATGACGCGCATTATCCAGGGTCGATGGGTTATTCGTGTGATAGATGGGTGTATTATCGCTCAGTAATGCGAGAAAAAGCTCGCATTACGAGGTCCACTGGGAATCTCAGAATGAGTAATATATACTACCCGATAGAAGATACTAACGTATAGCTTGGCGCTGTGCAATCAGTCTGCCAGACAATGCAGTGCGTCTGGCACAAAACGACAAGACATTTCGAAGCACCAAAGACATGTTTTGGGTGATTCGAGTCCGTCCTATAGCCTCAGCTACCCAGGTTAAGGCACGTTTGTTTTCAGCCTTGATCTCACATAAGGCGCTGAGTATTCGCACAGCATGGCTCCACGAATATAAAATGCGGTCTTTTACAATATCCACAAATCGTCCATGTTTGCATCACATCAAGAACCTCTGCTGATAGTAAAACATCAACATTCGCATAAACAACCGATACAACGAAAAGACATAGCCTTCTTGATTTTATAAATCCAGGTAAACCGAGATCGGAAATAAAATAATGAACTGTCCCCTGTGCCCGTCACCGCGTGCCGTTTACGAACGTCAGGGGCGCTGTCAATGTCAACTAACGCAGAAACTTGCTAGAATATTGGTTAAGCAGCTTTATTTTAAATGTATTAGCGCTGCAAGATGTTCATCACGAGATGCCTAATGTACTATATCAGAAGGAAGCATTTTCCAGGAAGATTAGATTTAGGGTAAGCATCGATGTTATTGCGACCAATTATAGTGAGCGATAATAGGGTATTCTTTGGGGGATGTCAATGTGTAACTTGTGGTGGATTTGCTAAATCCTTAGGTGGACAACACTGAAAAGCAAGCTCGCCAATACTCTGGCTGCTAACATATGGCAAACATATAGAAAAAAATAGAATGATCGTAAGGAGACCAAAAGAAACAAGGGAGATTTTTATCGTCACAATCGTGTTCTAGCACAAACACGTTTTAATAATAGACAATTAATCACTGCCACTGGTGTAGTATGCCATGTTTGTCTAGTCTATCTGACCAGTAGCTGTCTGCTGCAGCAAACACAAGATTATCCCTCGGGTGACGTCACTGATGAAGGCTCGTGCACTTCAGCAGCTCCTGCTTGAACAGAAAAACCTGGACTTTCTCGAAAATCCGTATCTAACTGAGGTTGGTTGAAATTAGAAACTTGCATTATAAGTTATAGCTACACTCTGTGACTTCCATCGTTATGATTATCTTAAACAGTTTTCCTTTTTATCTTGAGTAACATATATATGTGTGTGTGTACACGTGCAAGTTATAATTATATTTAATCAAATCTGTTTTAATTGGAGTTGAATGCTGCTGAGACTGAGTGGCATGAAATAATTAACATTTTTTGTTATACTTTTATAATTACTATTATGATGATGTAATATTAGTATTATGTCATGTGTATAGTTAACAAAGTATATCTATATAATTTTAATAAATATTGTCAACTGTGTCAAAGTGACAGGCCTCCATGGATCAACCCATTATTATTGTCAATGTCATGTATTATAATTACATTACCAACTGTCACATTGGTTTCTGACCATCCACATCTTCCCTAATTATGATGTATTAACGGTTTGATAAATTTACATAATGCCTTACATTTACATGATTTATCATTTTTTTCCGTACTTTTCAGATATCAACTATTTCTAGCCCAAAACAAGCTAAAAATTCTTGTTATGGTTGACCTGACATTAGCACATGTTTGGATGTGGAAATATGACCTATTTGATTATTTTTGTGCATCATGTTTTCGGACAGTGGATGAGCTAATTATTTTTAGCTCTCCAGATTTTTAACTGTATGAGTTGTGAATAAAACGGTACTTTTGCAGTTTAGGCCCACACCTCGAAAAAAACATCAAAATGTTCACCTACGATGACCAAACTTCACATGGTGTATCTACTATACCTGTACTACGCGTATGCACTTGTCACGTGATCAAAAAATAATAATTAATGCCTGAAATTGATCAAAATGTGTACGTAAATAACGCGCTTTGCTCGTCGAGTCACTACTATCACAGTGAACTCCGTCAGGTGGCGCTGAGGAAAGCGTGTTATTTACGTACACATTTTGATAGATTTCAGGCATTAATAATTATTTGTGGATAATGTGACAAGTGTATACGCGTAGTACAGGTGTAGTACATACACCATGCGAAGTTTGGTCATCGTAGGTGAACATTTTGATGGTATTTTCGAGGGGCCGGCCTAAACTGCAAAAGTACCAATAAAACAAGTTGATGTTGTGTGACGCAGGCAGAGGAGGAGGGCCACATGGAGGACTCGGGCAAGATCCAGAAGATGCAGGAGGACTATCTGCACGAGAAACGACAGAAGACGATGCTGAAACACAGACTCATGGACGAACATCTGGACCACTTGAATGTAACAAAGCAGTGGGAATGAAAATAAAACAAAACTTAAACCGTGTATGAGTCTGTCGTCACACGTTCTTGTCTGGGTTCCTTACAGATCCTGTAGTAAATGAAGGGCATGAATAAGATTTCTCTGTGAACTTTGACCCGTAGTTTGTTTGAATAGTCAATAGAACAGTGGATTTTCAATCAGGGAATCATGGGCAAAAATCATCAGGTTGTTGTTTTGAACATTTGCACATTTGTTCAATCCACATTGCTCCAGTTCACTCGCCTCTATGAATGTTAACATGGCTTTAAGCATTGGTGGATATCAAGTCTGTGTTTGCAGGCTAGGAGTTTCATAGCTATTAAGCTGATGTTATATAATAACGACTTCTTATGTGTCAATATGCTCAAAGATCAAGGTCAGTGGTGCAACAAAGCCAAGGGATTAAGCAAACTCGTAATTCTAAACAATTCGCAAGTGAATGAATGAAGGTGCTAGGAAGCCAAGGAGGATAGGGAGCATTAAAGAGATATGTTTTTAGATGCCAGTGGAATGACACTATAATTATTACCTTCTAATTTAACACTGGCAGGAAGTGAATTCGACACAATTGGTGCCGAGAAAGTTTAGGTTCTTTTTCACCCAATGAAAGTACAGTGGGTTACTACTTTTGAGCAATATTTTAACACAATACAACATCTAACAAGGCCATTGTGTATCCACAAATTGTTTTAATAAACACTGCATGCGATAGGACAGGCCAAATGTGTCAACATATGGCACAGATCTGAAGCTGTTGGCTCCAATCTAGAAACTGTGCACTTTGTATCAAGTTACGAAGCATAATGAACTGTGCAGCGCAATTAACAAACATTCCCTGTAGTTGCTACATGATTGATCCACTCCTTTCTAACGCTCTGTACAAATTGCTAAAATGTAACTAATAACAAACCATGTGGAGTGTTTCTGCGCCAACAAAGGGTTACTATTGTACGACAACATAGATATACTATACTATAGACAGCTTAAATAATTATGTTCGCTCCACGGTCTGTGGAGTCTATTTGCTCTGTATAACTTGAATGATGCAACGACAGCAGACAAAGGTTAACAGTGTTCATTCACCAAGCTTCAGTCATGTTGTGGATGTTCTCTGTCCAAAATAACACTACGCAGTTTGCACTGGTCCATAACACCCCAGTTCATGGCGTGGCACCTGCATGTTTATGGACTTGTGAACTGATGCAGCTCCCTTTAGTCTGGTGTGTCACTGTCGTGTGTTCACTGCGCCTCCTCAGCCTTCTTTGCCTTCTTCTCCTTCTTGCGTTGTTCCTCGTACTTGGTGAGGTCTGTCTCGGCCAGGAGCTCCGTGACGACTCCGTAGCCCAGCGTACTGCGGCCATCCCTCATGGTGAACCTCATGCCCTTCTCTAGGACCTGGGCACAACAAACAGGGATTAGGGGCTGTTGTATATGCCTAACTGTCATCTCATGCCTTTCTCTAGAACCTGGACACAACAAACAGGGATTAGGGGCTGTTGTATATGCCTAACTGTAACCTCATGCCCTTCTCTAGAACCTGGACACAACAAACAGGGATTAGGGGCTGTTGTATATGCCTAACTGTAACCTCATGCCCTTCTCTAGCACCTGGACGCAACAAACAGGGATTAGGGGCTGTTGTATATGCCTAACTGTAACCTCATGCCCTTCTCTAGAACCTGGACACAACAAACAGGGATTAGGGGCTGTTGTATATGCCTAACTGTAACCTCATGCCTTTCTCTAGCACCTGGACGCAACAAACAGGGATTAGGGGCTGTTGTATATGCCTAACTGTAACCTCATGCCCTTCTCTAGAACCTGGACACAACAAACAGGGATTAGGGGCTGTTGTATATGCCTAACTGTAACCTCATGCCCTTCTCTAGCACCTGGACGCAACAAACAGGGATTACGGACGGACTCATGTATCTAACCCCAACATCATTCCGTTCTCTAGAACCTATATACTGCAAGCCAACTGCAATAGATGGTCTCATAGCCCTAACCTCAACCCTTTCTCCAATTTGGCAAGACAAGGATCAGGGATGTCTCCTACATCTAGTGATGTATTTTAAAAACATTAAGAAGTTTTAGAATAGACTCTTTTAGTGGACAATTTATTTCAGTGGACACCTTAAGCTGCATGTAGCAGACTGACGATGGAACAGGTCAGTGGAAACATTCACACATGAATCTATCCTAGAAGTCATCAGATGCAGAACAAAATCAGTGGTTTGGATGTCTGCCAAATGAAAATACAAACAGAGCTTTCAAAGAAGACAGAGACAGTGAGAAATACAACTGTAGTAACCAAATCAGACAAGACACTGCTGTAAAGAGACATACGTACCATGTTCTTCATGATGACAAACTCGATGGAGGCGTCCTCCCCGGGCATCACCATGTCCTTGTCCGAGGGCAGGGTCATCTGGGCGGGGGCGTCCCACGTCTTACAGAACAGCTGGGCCTGGTAGGCGTTGGTGTAGGGCTTCTGTCGGCCTCCCTCGTCCTTCGACAGCAAGTACACCTGCACAACGGAAACAGTGTGTGTACAGCACTGTATCCTCTGGACTGCTGAGACAACTTTGCACTTAAGTCCTTGGCTCAACTGTTCAATCAAACCATCTGAATTTCTCTGGGAAGCATTTTATCTTAGCTGGATGCAGACACCATATAAATTCCAATTTTTTTATTCTGGTGCAATTAATGTGCACTAATATAACCAATGTCTATAGCTCACATCCTCACAAGCCAGATGTGACTGTAGGGGTCACTGTGCTGTACTACTGTATCCTGGTTGATCATCTCCACAACCCATGGAAGTAAGCAGGCGAACTATTCGAAATCCCAATAGAATGACCCATTCGCATGCTAAATATTGCATGTAACATGAGCAGCAAACTGTATCACATGACCAGAGGCTGACCATACACCTCATGGGTGATTTCATTGGTCGAGGTTAAAAAAAGAGATTTGCAGGGTTGCTGTAGGCTGGTATTGGCATAATCAGCCCGGCATATCTGTGCCACATTTTCTTGTGTACCAGATAACAAGTTTTTAACAGTTCCAGGTCACGAGTGTGTATCTGTGGCAGGTAGCGAGTACGTACCTGTGCCCTGAAGTGGTTGTGCATGCTGATGGAGCCAGGCTTGGAGAGAACGTGGCCGCGGCGAAGCTCGTCCCTTTTTACCCCCCGGATGAGGGCGCCGACCTGATCCCCTGCCTCCGCCCGGTCCAACATCTGGTGGAACATCTCCACACCTGACAACACAACACAACACACATGATAACACACCTTTCAGGTCAACACATCTGACAACACGACACACCTGATATCACAACACACCTTTCAGGTCAACACACCTGACAACACAACACACCTGTCAGGTCAACACACCTGACAACACAACACACCTGTCACATCAACACACCTGACAACACAACACACCTGTCACGTCAACACACCTGTCAGGTCAACACATCTGACAACACAACACATGTCAGGTCAACACACCTGACATCACAACACAACACATCTGTCAGGTCAAACACACCTGACAACACAACACACCTGTCAGGTCAACACACCTGACATCACAACACAACACATCTGTTGGGTCAACACACCTGACAACACAACACACCTGTTGGAACAACACACCTGACAACACAACATACCTGTCAGGTCAAACATGCCAGACAACATAACACATCTGTCAGGTCAAACACACCTGACAACATAGCACACTTGTCAGGTCAAACACACCTGACAACACAACACACCTCTCAGGTCAAACACACCTGTCAGATCAACACATCTGTCAGGTCAACACACCTGACAACATAACACATGTCAGATCAAAATACTTGACAACACAACACACCTGTTGGGTCAAACACACCTGACAATGTAACACACCTATCAGGCCAAATACACCAGACAACAGAACACCACTGTTAAGTTGTGCATATCTGATAACATGTGGATGGACAACACCACTAATGGAACACATCCACATGCAACACTACTGTCAACACCACTTTCATGTCCACTGTCACAACCAACATCAGCACATGTAGTTGCAACGTGACACGTACCTGTGATGGTAGTTTTGAATGTCTTGCCGTGTCCCAGAATGATGGCGTCGTCTCCCTTCTTGATGACACCTCGCTCCAACTTCCCCGTCACCACAGTGCCACGACCTGCAGGACAACACAGGTAAGGTCAGGACACCACAGGTCAGGACATCATAGTATTTGTGTGAAAGGTGCCTGCAGTTTCAGTTTAATTTAATGACAGAATGTTGATTCCAGAATAGGTAAAGATAGCACATTTGCCAATGCTTACAACTCCTCTGACATCTTACCTTGTGAAACACTCAAGTTAAGTTCAGGCAATAACACTGGCTCATTTGGTAACATTTGAAAGTAGAAGAAATTATATGAATACAGCTTAGCCAGTTGTGTGAATGGTCGACAGGGTAATTATAATATTGGGAATTTGGGATTCATCTTTCAATTAGGCAGGTGTCAGCACTGTTTTCACAGGTGATAGTATGTTACTAGTTTGATTCAGGCGACTTCCAGACACTGTGCATGAGACTTGGATGCACCTAACCACGTAGGCAAATAATTTGTAAATTGTGTGCACTGTAAACTATGAAATTTCTGGATTCTATGGACTGTGAACAATGGCATTTGTGAATTGTGTGCACAGTGAACTGTAACATTGTTGAACTGTGTGCACTATGAACCATGATATATCTGAGCTGCGTGCACAGTGAACTGTGACATTGTTGAACTGTGTGCACTATGAACCATGATATCTCTGAGCTGCGTGCACAGTGAACTGTAACATTGTTGAACTGTGTGCACTATGAACCATGATATCTTTGAGCTGCGTGCACAGTGAACTGTGACATTGTTGAACTGTGTGCACTATGAACCATGATATCTCTGAGCTGCGTGCACAGTGAACTGTAACATTGTTGAACTGTGTGCACTATGAACCATGATATCTGTGAGCTGTGTGCACTGTGCACGATTACATTTATGAAATACATGCACTATGAACTGACATTTGTGAACTGTGTCCCCTGTGAACTATGACATTTGTGAACTGTGTCCCATGTGAACTATGACATTTGTGAACTGTGTCCCCCGTGAACTATGAAATTTGTGAACTGTGTCCCCTGTGAACTATGACATTTGTGAACTGTGTCCCCCGTGAACTATGACATTTGTGAACTGCGACCCCTGTGAACTATGACATTTGTGAACTGGGTCCCCTATGAACTATGACATTTGTGAACTGTGTCCCCTGTGAACTATGACATTTGTGAACTGCGTCCCCTGTGAACTATGACATTTGTGAACTGCGTCCCCTGTGAACTATGACATTTGTGAACTGCGTCCCCTGTGAACTATGACATATGTGAACTGCGTCCCCTGTGAATTATGACATTTGTGAACTGCGTCCCCTGTGAACTATGACATTTGTGAACTGTGACAGGTGTTGTGAACAGACCAGCGATGGAGAAGACTTGTTCTATGGGCAGGTAGAATGGTTTGTCCAACTCCCGCTTTGGCTCGGGAATATAGTTATCCACGGCGTCCAGTAACTTGTTTATTGAATCAACACCAATCTCTGGGTCTCGGCCCTGCAATCATCAATTTACACATATTTTTATGAGTATATTTTTCGTATTTCACATGGCACCTAGGTCTAGAATGGTACAGAGTTATCACTTTGTACACCAAGACAAGTTTATGAAACTGTTATGTACACAAGTTTTGGTATGCGCTATCGCTTGATAATGTTTTCATAACACACCAGTAACAACTGTGGGTTTTTCGCTGTGCAAACTTAACTGCTACAACAAACTGCTGTCAGTAATCCAACTTTGCATTTATACTTATTTTTTAGAAACCGCTATCAGCAAATGTTTGAAACAATATAAAGTATTATCGACAAAACAGCACCACTGTCAGTAATATCCTAAAACAAACAGTAAAGTGTAGAAGAGATGTGCCTACCTCCAGGGCACACAAGGCTGAGCCAATGATGACTGGTGTATTCTCCGAGTCAAAGCCAAACTCGGCCAATAACTCTCGCACCTCCATCTCCACCTGGTGGCAACATCGAACATCATAACTGGTTAATAATACGCAATTTGGCAATTTAAAACAAGAAGATTTGTTGCCTAACAAATAGGCCTTGAATTGTCTCGCATGGTTAACATGTGGAAGGGATATGTAAAATAAAATTAACAAAGCACCACATTGAACAATATATTGACAGTACAACGGCTACACCATGTTGTTTTACTTAAATGACAACTTTTAGGTAATACACACACAGGCACGCATGCATGCACACCATAGCTGTAGGCAGACCCTTCCACCTGTCATTTGGATCAGTAAAATCTGTTTTGGAACACACAAATATGAAGGTACAATTTGTTTTATTTCTACTTTTCTTTGGACAAACATGGATCATGTGATAAAATGAAGTCATGTACATGTGTCTAATTCTTTTCATGAAAGAAAGTAAAAACTCTTCAAAATTTTATACTAGTACTAAAATAGACTATAAAACTTACCAGTTCCAACATTTCAGTGTCTGCTGCATCAGCCTTGTTAATGTAGACTACAAGATGGGTGATTCCAATCTGCAACACAACATAGCATTCTGCCTTACACCATCCAATGGACAATTACACCGACACAAGACATCTGGTGACTTCGATATGGCCTATATTAGAAACATAAGATATTATACCAAACACTTAGAAAAATTCAAACTCAATATGAAATAAAGAAAACATATTCATTTGTAGCATCCGGTATGACGAACCACTTATTTGAAATGACACTCATACCAGAGAGAGTGAATCAAATGAGCCTAGTCTCACCTGTTTGGCAAGCAGTAAGTGTTCCCGTGTCTGTGGCATTGTTCCATCTGTTGCAGCAATGACAAGGATGGCTCCATCCATCTGAGCTGTGCCTGTGATCATGTTCTATACAAAACAACATAAACATTACAACTACTTGTACACGAATGTAAAGTACCTGAGAGCAGTGGTATTGATTTGGGCACTATACTAATAAACTGTATTATTATTATTATGCCACACAACAAGTACCTCCCAGAAAAAATTAACCTGGTATTTTTTGGCATGTCATAAATAACAGTAAACGTGGCATAACAAAGGTAACATATTCTTATGTCTGCATGTCTTATATCTATTTGAATTTCGTATTTGAAATTGAAGATGGAAGCAATGTTACCAAAAAACAAAACATGACTATTACACTTCCAAATAAAGACTGCACATACAGTCTGTACTCTGTAGTCACACACCTTGATGTATCACACACCTTGATGTATCACACACCTTGATGTATCACATACCTTGATGTATCACATACCTTGATGTATCACATACCTTGATGTATCACATACCTTGATGTAGTCAGCGTGACCCGGGCAGTCGACGTGTCCATAGTGCCTCTTGTCTGTCTGGTAGCTGACCACTGCAGCGTTGATGGTGATGCCTCGAGCCTTCTCCTCGGGGGCCTTGTCTATCTCATCATACGCCTTGAAGGTGGCCTTCTTCTTCTGTGCCAGCACTGACAGCACACGCATCACATCACTGACAGCACACACATCACATCACTGACAGCACACACATCACATCACTGACAGCACACACATCACATCACTGACAGCACACACATCACATCACTGACAGCACACACATCACATCACTGACAGCACACACATCACATCACTGACAGCACACACATCACATCACTGACAGCACACGCATCACATCACTGACAGTACACGCATCACATCACATCACTGACAGCACACACATCACATCACATCACTGACAGCACACACATCACATCACTGACAGCACACACATCACATCACTGACAGCACACACATCACATCACTGACAGCACACACATCACATCACTGACAGCACACACATCACATCACTGACAGCACACACATCACATCACTGACAGCACACACATCACATCACTGACAGCACACACATCACATCACTGACAGCACACACATCACATCACTGACAGCACACACATCACATCACTGACAGCACACACATCACATCACTGACAGCACACACATCACATCACTGACAGTACACGCATCACATCACATCACTGACAGCACACACATCACATCACATCACTGACAGCACACACATCACATCACTGACAGCACACACATCACATCACTGACAGCACACACATCACATCACATGACTGACAGCACACACATCACATGACTGACAGCACACACATCACATGACTGACAGCACACGCATCACATGACTGACAGCACACGCATCACATGACTGACAGTACACACATCACATCACTGACAGCACACACATCACTGACAGCACACGCATCACATCACTGACAGCACACACATCACATCACTGACAGCACACGCATCACATCACTGACAGCACACACATCACATCACTGACAGTACACGCATCACATGACTGACAGTACACACATCACATCACTGACAGTACACGCATCACATCACTGACAGCACACATCACATCACTGACAGTACACACATCACATCACTGACAGCACACACATCACAGACAGCACACGCATCACATCACTGACAGCACACACATCACATCACTGACAGCACACGCATCACATCACTGACAGCACACACATCACATCACTGACAGCACACGCATCACATCACTGACAGCACACGCATCACATCACTGACAGCACACGCATCACATCACTGACAGCACACACATCACATCACTGACAGCACACGCATCACATCACTGACAGCACACGCATCACATCACTGACAGTACACGCATCACATCACTGACAGCACACGCATCACATCACTGACAGCACACACATCACATCACTGACAGCACACACATCACATCACTGACAGCACACACACATCGCATCACTGACAGCACAGACATCACTGACAGCATACGCATCACATCACTGACAGCACACACACATCGCATCACTGACAGCACACACACACATCACTGACAGCACATGGATCACATCACTGACAGCTTTCAAGTTATGGCAGTTTGAAATTTAGAACTTAGACTTTTTGTGACAGCTTCTTAAGGAGTTACGGGACACGACCAATTTTTTTTTGAAAAACACTTATAAATCTCTCCAAGACTTGTTTTCAGGGAGTCACTACATTGAAACTAAGAAGATGGCATCTTTAATTTTTTTTATTTTCAAATATTTTGGCGCGGGAGGGGGTAATAATCGAACAAAAAAGTCGAAAAATAGCATAAGTTTAAATGAATAGAACACTGAAACCCATATTGTCATTTACATTATTCAAGTGTTTCTGTGTAGGTAATGTACCATTCTAACTTTCTGTGCATGGCCATTTGTCTATGTTACTTAGATTTTTTTTAACGATTTTTTATAAATATTTTATTTTTATCTTCAAATTTTTCATATTCAAACCCCCCTATTATGTGACTCACATGACTGATCATAATTTCAATGCACAGGAATGTAGATATTTATGGTACTGTTGCTATATGTAAAGTTGGTATGCATTACTTGGTTAGTTTTTGAGTTCTATTCACTTTTACCTGAAAAAAGTGATAACTGAGAAAACGGCATTTAAAGTATGAACTGAGACATTTTAATATGTTGCAAACATCAGATCTTACAAATAAGCATCCACATTATAGCCTTACCATTTATACACAATATCTATATGTTTGTAACAGTAATTGTTAATCATTAGCGACATAATTATGTTATTGTTTACCCCTACCCCCATAATCTGTAATGCAAGAAATCATAGCCGATGCACTATTTTAGCCAGTTTTCACTTAGAATACACACTAAATAGGTTGTATCAGGATACCTAAAGCAAATATTCACACTGAATGCAATATAGATAGATTATCATGTAAAGAATCCTATTCAGATGGTTATTTTACCTAAGTATCGCTAGATTTTGTAGTCCGTGTGCATCCACGTACAAAAAATATGACGCCAGCCAGTTACCATCAACTAATAACAGTCTTTATTAATACATATACATTCTTTTGTCCATTAAAATGACAATTGTATCATGTTTTCCCTCCCCATTCATATTAAAATCCAATAATATAAACATCATTAGCATAGCTAGTTTACTTCCAGAGATGCATCAAGTCTAAATCCGGAAAAATGCAATTTGTGCAAAAGCCGCCAAAGTTTGAGTAACAATTTGGCAATGGCTTCAGAAAATATTTTGTTACTATTAATATTGTAAGTTTAAATGTTCTGTTATACATGTGGTATCATCAGTGAGGATGGATAGAGCAAGTAGAAAGTTGTTTCAAAATTATTTACTTGCTCTCAAGTCATATGCAGTTTGTGCCTATAGTCATGTCGTATTATGTATGCTATTTCAGCAACCTGACGTTGTTCACCAAGGTCTCAAAATGTATTATCTATGTTTGTTATAGTCTCAGGAACAGTTAAAACATTACCAAACAGGAACACAGTCAATTGCACTAACAACTGCATGACTGTTAGGATCAGACACTGAGCTGACAGGAGCAAGTTTCCACTGAAGAACAGCTCCAGAGTGTCATTGATTGCGAGAAGTCATGGCAGTCTCAAGTGTTGGTGATGAGTTTGTGTCACCAATTTCTGCATAATATTTCTAGGACATCAATTGCAGTAACAAAGCAAAACCTCTGCAATCATCCCTGCAAGAACTCAAATGCAGCAACTTGGCAATGGGGATAATCCACCGTCTGAAGAAGGGTCAAGCACCACTGAGGAGATGAAACCGAAGTGAAATATATCATGTATCAATAAAAAGAATTTGTCTAATGGAATGTAAAATTGTACTATGCATGCATGCGTGCGTGCGTGTAAAAAAGTAAAACAATATAATTAGCATATGATTATGAGGTACCATTTAGTAATAAATAATTGTATTTATTACAAATTTAATTATATTGAAAAATTCATAGACCATAACTGTGAGGCTGAAGTCTAACAGCTAAGTAATAACTCACATAAAACATAGTCATTTAGCTTAATTTTCTAACTTGTTTACTCCAAAAGATAAAACCCAAAGATATATACACTGACTGAAAAAACACCAGCTAAATATATCAACAGCTGCAACTGACAATTCAGCAAATACTCTGATCCATTCCAATAAGTAAAACAACACTCAAGTTGTGACCGAGTTTGGCCATGGCCCATGCTGCAAACACCACCAACGATCCCCGCCTTCCCGTTCTACCTACGGCCGTCGGCGCTAAGCTGTCGCCTGCAACGTATACTCCTATGCATGGCTGCGTGCTGCAGGCAATGCTATCTAACACTGTTCGATATCCGTCTTCCCCGCCGCCCTCGGGCACCGCAGCCGCCGTCGGCATCGTCGCCGTCGACGCCAAGCTGTCGTCTACGGTGATTACGTACGGCTGCATTTCCATCGAAACACGCCGTTTTGCCACCGAAAAATCCCGTTTCGCACACGGATCCCGCACTTATGCGGCTTTCCATTTCTTTCTCTGACTAAATTCAGGCAAATTTATAACGTTTGGCAGCGAAAGGATCCACACAAACGTCGTCGAAACTGTAGTTAGGCGCCATCTTGTTTATATTCGGTAATGGCAACATGGTGAATCATGGGATACGGGCCACGCCTTATATGGAATTATCCAGGTCACCGCAGGTCACGCACACAGCGGAACTTGCCGATGCTGAGTTTTGCTGACGTGTCACAACGGCGAACGCCAAATAAGGAAATAGTCGGTCGAATTGAGCTTGCGTTTATTAGGATTTCCCGTAAATACAGGTCAAAGGGCGGGGATGCTGTCTACGCAATCAGTTAGAGGACAGATTGGCGGTTCTATTCGTACCAAACAACATGGCGAACGGTGAATGTACGGTGGCGTTACTAAGGTCTAAACATCGCGTATTTTTCAACAGATCCTGCGTCTTCAAAAATCAAACGGATTTAATAATTGATAGGGGATCATTTTATTATCGCAAAAAGGTCATTTAGAGGTATATAATTGTTATAAAAGTGAACTTTATTGATAGATGACATGCACAAGTATTAGAAAATGGCAAAAACACGTTTTTGATATTTTTTTCGAAAAACGTCATTTGAGCTGCCGTGTCTGTCCTTAATTACAGCACAAATATCATTAGCAGAACCAATACATTAGAGCTGGGTGTCTTCACCCTCACACGGGTGGGATCAAAACAAAACTTATTTTTGATACCTTACTAAACAACAAGACAAGACAGAATGTTTTTTTTTAAATACTCCTAATAAATCACTGGCCATGTACCAAGGTGGGGCCTATGTGTGTGACTGTGAGAATGTCTATTACCTTTAGTGATGGCAGCTGTGAGAGTTGTCTTGCCATGATCAACATGGCCAATTGTACCAATATTTATGTACGGTTTATCACGTACAAATGTTTTCTTCTGAGAAGACGGCATGGCAGCGAGTATCCGTGGTGATGTGTGCAGCCATCTTGCTTTGCCATAAAGTGCAATGTTCTTCTGCAAAAAATCAACAAATCCATCACAACATTTCACGTGACCTGTTGTCATGCCATCAAAAAGTGGACACTGAACATGTGGTGACATCATGCATTCTGTCATACATTTTGTTGAAACTCTAACCCCAAAATGCTTTCTTTGTAACAAGGCATTTAAGGTGGCAAATGTATGCAGTAAAGCTTGATGGCCATCAGAATACACGAGTGTCTATGCCAGGGGAAGTAAAAGATCCCACATAGGGGTAAGAATACCTGTCATTTGGACGGGTAGAAATATGGGTAGACGGGTAAAAAAATGAAGGAGCACAGTCTTCAAAAATCATAGATATTGTCAGTTTATGCCTAAGAAATGTCACATGTGTGTTTGTAATTCATTTCAGGTCAAAAAACACATTTTAAAGTTTGTAAACTGGCTTAACAGTTGCCATACATGTATCCACCAAAAATGTGTGAATGACAACAATTTGATCATGCATAAAGCCCTGATGACTAGCAAATAAAGTTGTTATTATTATTATGAGTTATTAAGTGTGGTGTATGAACAAACTTACACACTGGTGAACTGAGCACAACTTTTGTAGTGATCCACTGCTCCCTAAAACAAATGAACAATGTTAA
>OZ024865.1:25631356-25683856 GCA_964017155.1 Oasisia sp. SBJ-2009
TTAGGAAAGCTTTGTGCTGTAGATCAGTCGCCACCAACAGCATTTTCTAATTCCTTTCGTCGACTCTACCTATGTCCCAGCGTCAACGGTGCTGTGCAAAGACCACGCACGCCGCGCACCATAATCTATACGCGTTGCATAATTCTGCTAAGCCAGTGATAAGTAGATAATCTGAAGTGGTCATTCGATCTCGGATTACCCGGCGCACTTAATGAATTTGGCAACCAACCGGTGACCACTTGGTGTGATCAGCCTCAGGGACCTTATACCTTAGGTCTATATATGCAAATAATGCAATGAATCCTTTAGTTATCAAACTGTCGACTGTTTTCGACCAAATCATCAACATCTTTGAGCAGCCGTGGTACCCAGTAGTTGGGCAAAGACTTCCGCATTCTGTTTCCAGATCTGCCTTAATTACTGCCTATATACTGTGCTATCCTCTGCCAGATGGTGCCCTTCCAGTACGTGTCTAGTTCGTCTATCCGTCGTCTCGCCGGTCAACCTCTATCAATGAGACTAGATCGTTTCCATTCGTAATTAAGGGCTCCAAGTGGTGATATGTACGGAAGACCGTTGGTGCCACGGTAAAAATATTTTCTGACAGCCGCCACTTAATTATCTGGCGGCTGCCACATATAATTATATGGCGGCCGCCACTGAATTATCTGGCGGCCGCCATTTATAATTATCTGGCGGCCGCCACCTAATTATCTGGCGGCTGCCACTTATAATTATCTGGCGGCCGCCACTTAATGATATGGCGGCCGCCACTTAATTATATGGCGGCCGCCACTTGTTTATATGGCGGCCGCCACTTAATCGGCCGGAAAATAATTAAGTGGCGGCCGCCATATAATTAAGTGGCGGCCGTTAGAAAAATGTACATTCACTGTGGCACCAACGAGCTTCCGTAGATATGCGATGTCCAACGTTTAACTCGTATACATTTTATTTCATAAAAATATGATGCATAATTCGGCCTGCGTGGACCTGTATTTCTGTGATTCTTCCGGATTCGCGGAATAGAAACAGACTCCCGATGTTTTGCTTCTGATCAACAACCGCGCCCTTCCCCACCTCCTCGTGTTCCGAAGTCGAACCCAACAGGATGGAGATGCCGCGACGCACATTACTGTTATAAATTAAGATATTTTCTTTATTTGTTATAATCGAAATATCAAACTTTGTCGTTGACATTGCCAACAATGTTGATGCAATTGCAATATTATAATGTGCAAATTATATTACGATTGCGGGATGACAATTCAGAGATCAGACAATACGTTTTGCCATTTTAAAAACTTTCCATTATGTGCCCAAACGATCTGCCCAAACGATCTTGACAGCGTCTTCGGAAGATGAGGAGGCTGTAAAACGTTTGTTGTCGCGCCGATGACACCTTGCGATCGGAAGACTGGGGGTGTTCATTTTTTCCTAACCTAAACGGTGAAACATTGCACAAGACTAGGGAGTATGGGGCAAAGGGCACTTCCACACATTTAAAAAGGTATAATTGGAAACGTCAAATTCCAAACGTTTCGCAACCTCTAGTTTCGCTTTGCCGAAAGTTATCGATCATCATCATGTCTTCAGCAATTTAATTAAAGTACGATTGATATGCAGTGGGTGTTCATGTGCACCTGCGCGGATCGTGAATCGATACGAGACGGTGTGTCTGCAATGCTTCCTTCATTACTATAATGATTGCATGTGGTGTAACCAATCGCCCACGCATTAATTGTGACTTAATATGCGAAACACCTAATTTAAGTTACGTACCGTCACACCAATTTAATCAGTGCGGTAATTAACCGTCTCGTACTTATTACATTTCTTAATATCGTGTACGTATTAGAAGGCATTCATGTGATTAGCAGATATATAATTTGACAGCGATTATATATATATATATATATATATATATATATATATATATATATGTGTGTATGTGTATGTGTATGTGTATGTGTATGTGTATGTGTATGTGTATGTGTATATATATATATATATATATATATATATATATATATATATATATATATATATATAATAAATAAATATATATATATATATATATATATATATATTTATTTATTTTGTCCAGAATTATGTTACTATGTAGTTACATGTACAACCAATTGTGACGTTGTATGATTGCGCGGACGTCAATTTAAACTACGTCTATAATCATGAACTTATCAAACCGGTCGATTAGTAATTTATTGCACCGGAAATTAAATAACCATGGCCGATGAGTGGAGCCTGCTTCGCGGTCTGCCGATGGGTCAATAACATTTCCTTTAAACGATTGTATGAGCTTTTCAGCATGACCTCCAATTAGACCCACGAATACGTGCCGCTCAATGTACTTGTAAACATCTGTAGAATTTGCAAGATATACAGCCCGCTGTGACCATTATGTATCGAAGCCTATCCACTGGCACTGGCAGTCAATAACAAAAGCACGATTAATTCCACACTGTAGGCGTCTATATCTGATTTAGTTTAGCAGGATCAACGATATGCAGAAGACCACTCGCTGTCAGCTCTGGTGTATCTGTTGCCAGACCAGAGAGTAGTCTTACTTCAACTTTTAAGTGGTTTTGTATGCTAGCTATTATAGTTAGGGACAAGGCCGCAATGGATGACCACCATACTCGCGTTCACTGGTATGTCGCTTGAAACTTACTTCTACTTCTATATGACTATATGGCTAACCATTGACATTGTTAATTTAATCCGACGTGTTTATATACGCTTATTTTTTTATGCAAGTATAATTGTGCCGAACCAAATCTTCAGTCTGCCAGATATGTGAAGCACTGTCACTGAAGCCAGTGAAGGCGCTGGCCAAAAAGTGTATACAAAAGAATACATACTGATTATCTGAAATATTGTCATTAATTTACTTGTTGCGTTCGATAATTGTGTCATTTGCCTGACAAGTAGGCTTAGCAGCATACTACCAATTGTGCCACGCAGTATGATATACGGCATATGGTACGTGTCTAATCATGCAGGCGGTTGTTCGACAAGTGTCGCCCGTAGAATCTGAAATAAGAAATGCTCCCTGAGCATTCCGATTTTGTTGAATTCGGTTTCGCAAACACTTTCGCGTCAGTACCGCGCGGAGGGAAGCGCTGGTGGATAGTGGGTAAGTAACGCCACGTCGTTTACTGAACTGTACATTCATTTATGAATATTACTATGAAGTTACTAATCAGTGTCGTCAAACGTATATATCATTTAAGTAGGCTTACGTTTTTAGTTGTAGTGTACCCACAAAAAGTTGCCATCGATGTCAATGACGCTGACACGGGGTCAGTGACGCGGATGCTTAGCAACCGATTTATAGCGCCAAAGCATAGCAACATCAGCAACAAGTCGACGATTGTATATCATACCAGATCACTGATAAACATGTGTATATCAAAAAATAAACTGGTAGCGTGCTAGAGTGATAAATATGGATTTCATAAATAGATTCATACATCAGGCCATGCGCCACCTATAAACAGTCCTAGGCAAGCCGAGGGAACTGTCATTATTTAAAGGAAATCTGAAGGGCGGTGAAGATAAAAATAGAACCATATTGGGAGCATATTATTATATGCAATATTATAAATATCCAATTCAATAAAAAAATTCTGGGAATTTTGTATTATGGAAAAAAGGATGTATTATTTTTAGACTGCCATGGTGCAATATAGTAAGGATTATATCGTAACAGGTTTTCTGTAAAAATCAATCTACATTTTTGCAGCCATCTGTAGATTTCTGTAGAAATGTCAAAAAAATTGAAAACATTTGCTGAACAACAATATCTGAATTAATAATTTGGAGTAATTTTAACAGATTAAAGTTCTGTTTTGTTCAAGGACATCGGATGGTCCCCCGAGACATGTCGCTTCATCTCACGCTATAATCCAGCGACGAATGATGATGTTTTCATCGGGTCTGCCGGGGAAGAACTGCACAGCCCCCCAATGCCATCTGAAACTACGAAGTGCCTCCGCATTCCCCCCTAACATCTACACCGTGCGCCCCCTCAGTTCCACCCCTGGAACACAACGCAAGGTGGGTGGTAATTGTATGTGGGGTGGATATAGGGGGGGGGGGGTCATCTATAACAGATATCACATCTACGGGGGCACACACAATGAATGTTACTTGAGGATCACTGAGTACAAGCACCCTATAACCGTGTTATATTTAAGTTTACTTTTGTTACAGATTCCCAGCAAATTCATAATGTTTTGATAACGTTAGCATAATTTTATGTTTAGATGACTTATATTTAGGTTACACATTTGTTTTCTTCATATGTGATGCTTCATGGTGGTCAGTAGGTATTCTACATCATCAGTGATAAGATATAAAGGCTGTAATCATTAATGGGAAATAAACAGTATTTTTTTTAAATTATATTTTATTTGCATAATTATATAAACAGTGACAAGTCGATGTATACTTGCAGATACAATGATAATTTTATTTTTCCAAACAGCAGAAATATAAATAGATGGGATGCTATATGTTTTCTTTCTGATACATGTTCTAGGAAAAAACGAAACATGATTATGTAACAGTGGCGCCACACAGTGGTGGGTTAATGCCATAATTGGTCAAATTGTACCATCGCACTTCTGGATATGCACTTTTCGGATGTAAGGAGACATCAGGACATGTTGAATGTTGTCCTTTTGTTCATTTTTTATGAGTTTTGAAGAGAAGGTGTCAGCTCCTCTGTAATTAAGCGGTAATTTGTAACAGGACATCTGCTGTTTAGAACGTGGGAAAGTTAAACATAAAAGTGTATTGCGATTAACTCTGTTCACCTTTGCATTATTGCCAATCAATTTTGTTTTGAAAATGGATGTTTTGTTTAACATTTGAACATGTTGCAGGCATAATCGTTCCAATTGCAAACATTGTTCCGAGCTTATCAAGTAAACTAAGCACAAATTCGCAGGAAGTAAACCTTCAACATGCGTGTAGTAGTCAGAAGAAATAATAATAGATTAAAATACTTAACCATAGGAGCTGGCACCCTCCCTCTAATGGTTATGGAAGATTTCAAAGTATTGTCAGTTGGTGATGTAACAAACTTTCTTTATGGAATATTGGTTTTGATGATAAAACACTTTCAAAATTATATAAAAATTCCAGCCTAATGGTATACCAGCATATCGTACACTGCTGTAATATGGCACTACATTTTATATAACTACAATAACACTGCTGTTATGTCTGTCATTATTTTTCATCATATATAACGTAGAGTGCCATGGCTCAGGGATAGAGCCCCGGACTCTTGGCTACGAGAACCCGGGTTCGAATCCTGTGCTGCTGTGTTAAAACCTAGGGCAAGTTTTTTCACTCTACATTGCTCCAGTTCTCTCAGCTGTATAAATGTGTACCTGGCTATAGACAGTGGTGGATATGTGTACGAGCAGCCCTTGCACATTAATTATAGCATATGGCTGGATGCTTCCCAGAGAAGCCGAGATGGTGTCTGAGTGAACAGGTCTGTCAGGGAAGTAAAGTGTAAAGCGCTTTGAACGGTCCTGAGGAATGGATACTGCGGTATATACTTGAATAATAACTAATAATAACAAATACAGTATTTGTCTACGCCATATATCTAGCAATAAAACCATTCAGAGGCGCATTACACTTTACATGAATATACAGATTACCTAAAATAAAAAATAGAGCCGTTGTTGTAAAATAAATAGATAAGTAAAAACAAAAATGTTCAATATAAATAAATAATATTAATCTTAATAATACTAAAATACTCATACTGATAAATAATAGTTAATTATATTACTAATAGTTAATTATATGTAAAAATAAATAAATAATAAAATAGTTGATAAATAGAATGAATGAATGAATATTTTTATTTACCCCTAAGGTGCCAAGGAAGAAGCGGCGGCCTCACACTGCCTGCAGCTTTCCGTCTGGCCACCGACGTGACTTGCTCAGTGACGATGAGTTTGACTTGTCAGACAGTGCCCACTGGGGTGACAAGTTGGCCCGCTCCCCCCGATTGGCATCACACACTGTCTTTTCTGATTTCTCCGATGACATCTTCTCAGACTCGGGCTGGGACACGGACCTCGAGGTCGAAGGTGATGATTGTAAATGTCTTTGTGAAATTGGATTTCTAATTTCAGTGTAACTTTTACATAGTATTACATGAATGCACATGGTAGTTTACATTTGTCATCGGGAGTTAAGTGTGTTAAAATATATATTGCAGATACTTGTCATTTGCGGTTGGCATATTCAAGTACATATAGTTTGCACTTGTCATCTGGAGGTGTGTTAGAGTATGCACAGTTTACACAGTGGCTCTAGCTTCAGATTTTTGACTAAGAGAACCCGGGTTCGAAACATGTGCTTTGAGGTCAAACTTTGGTCAAGCTCAGTCATTCTGCATAGCTCCAGTTCACACAGCTGTGTGATTGAGCACCTAGACAGTAGTGGATATTTGTGCATGAACAAATTGAACAGGTCTGTCAAGGAAATCACATGTAAAGCCCTTTGATCTGTTTGGAGGATGGGACACTACGCTATGTAAGAACTTACCTTAACTTTTTATACACTTGTCACTTTGTCAGAGCCACCCACCAGCCCGGACTTCTCCGGGACGCGTGTGTACAAGGACTCATGTAAACAACTTGGTGTCATCCCAGCGTCATACTTCCTGCGTCACATTGATGACGCTAGCCTCAACATGACACACCATGGAATCGGGCCAAAGAATATCAAGCCCATTGCCATAGCTCTTGTGGTTAGTGTCAACTTTTCTACCATAGTATGGAATGGTATCAGCAGGGAGGGTGGCATACTTCTCACATGGTATAGAGTTGTACCAGCAGGGAGATTGGTATACTTCTCACATGGCATAGAGTGGTACCAGCAGGGAGATTGGTATACTTCTCACACGGCATAGAGTGGTACCAGCAGGGAGATTTGTATACTTCTCACGTGGTATAGAGTGGTACCAGCAGGGAGGGTGGTATACTTCTCACGTGGTATAGAGTGGTACCAGCAGGGAGGGTGGTATACTTCTCACGTGGTATAGAGTGGTACCAGCAGGGAGGGTGGTATACTTCTCACGTGGTATAGAGTGGTACCAGCAGGGAGGGTGGTATACTTCACAGGTGGTATAGAGTGGTACCAGCAGGGAGGGCGGTATACTTCACAGGTGGTATAGAGTGGTACCAGCAGGGAGGGTGGTATACTTCTCAGGTGGTATAGAGTGGTACCAGCAGGGAGGGTGGTATACTTCTCATGTGGTATAGAGTGGTACCAGCAGGGAGGGTGGTATACTTCTCAGGTGGTATAGAGTGGTACCAGCAGGGAGGGTGGTATACTTCTCAGGTGGTATAGAGTGGTACCAGCAGGGAGGGTGGTATACTTCTCAGGTGGTATAGAGTGGTACCAGCAGGGAGGGTGGTATACTTCTCAGGTGGTATAGAGTGGTACCAGCAGGGAGGGTGGTATACTTCTCAGGTGGTATAGAGTGGTACCAGCAGGGAGGGTGGTATACTTCTCAGGTGGTATAGAGTTGTACCAGCAGGGAGGGTGGTATACTTCTCAGGTGGTATAGAGTTGTACCAGCAGGGAGGGTGGTATACTTTTCAGATGGTATAGAGTGCTACAAGCTTGGAGGGTGGAATCAGGGTTCGTACAGCATGCCAAAAGTCTTGAATGTTCGCAGTATTTACTGTAAGGTTGACATAATCACCAATTAAGCTGCAACTTAAGGGTAAGGGTAAGGCATATTTAGATATAAGTAGTCAGTGGACAATGAATATAAAATAGGATCATGAAATATCACCACAACATGCAAAACTTAGTGCACTACACAAAGCAATCTAAACATAAATATGTCAGTCACTCTGTGTTAGTGATCGTGAGTTTGTGTGACATTCTCATAAATCATCATGCTGTTTATTGCATTGCAATCATAAGACTCAAGAGCTAAGTTAAGTATAAATTGTTGGAAAGTGAATGAAGGAAAGAATCCCCCGAGGAAACATGTATTAGATTGAATAATAAACATAGACTGTAGAGAGTTTTGGTGAACACACGACAGAGACTTAACAGCTAAGGGCAGTAAGGCCTGATACAATCAGTTTGATAGGATCTTCAGTATAGGTATGACACAGTTCAGATTGGCAACAAACATGGGTTTATTCATTGTGCATTTACTACAACATCATTTTCTGGCAATTTCTTAATTTTAACTAGATTGATGCCAACAACATGCATTTTTTCTCTTCTTTCAATATTTAACAAGTTTCCCACCCAGAGAATTAACCCCACATGTCACATGCACAAGGAAGCCCTTGGCTTATAGAGACATAATAATTTATTCATGAACTACCTGGTAAACGTTTTCAACACAAATTGCAAGACATTTTGCTCCAATATTATTTGGTTCAATATTGACTTTTAATAATATTAATTATTTGCCAATTTGTGTTTTGTCCCCAGAGTAACCCGTGTATACAGGAGCTGAACTTGAGTGACAACTGGCTGGGGGAAGAGGGGGGACGCTATGTATGTGACATGTTGCGGGAAAACATGTACATCTCAGACCTGGTAAGTACATTGAAACATAAAAAAAAATTGTTAGATGGACATTAATTGATTGTCCGCAATAACATTGTGTCTGTGGTTGGTTCTACATTTGCTGATCAGTTTGGGTGTCTTATCTAACAACAGGTCAGATTTATGTTGTATCTTGTGCCATGGATAAATACAATGAGAAACTACTTCTATGTATGTGAGTATCTGGAAAATATATGTCTTCTAAGTGCTATTTGTAACACATTTCTTACCTTGCCTGCTACACATGGTAAATATTAGCAGTTTTGAAATAATAAAACATGCAAATCAGATGAAATTGCAGTGCTGGTCTTGTCATAAGTTTAAGTGTCATATGACTTTCTTTTAGACTTTGTCTGAAAACAAACTAGGAGCAGCCTTTGCCAGAGACTTGTGTCAAGTGTTGGCAGTCAACGTCAGTCTCACCCACATCAATCTCTCTGGTGAGTTTTTGGACCTCTTGTTGGTTCCCTCATTCATAGTGACCTTCCATTCCGCCCTCCCAAAGTCACATTTTAATTGTTGGTTCCCTCATCCTCAGAGACCTTCCATTCCACCCTCCCAAAGTCACATTTCAATTGTTGGTTCCCTCATCTTCAGAGACCTTCCATTCCGCCCTCCCAAAGTCACATTTCAATTGTTAGTTCCCTCATCCTCAGTGACATTCCATTCCGCCCTTCCAAAGTCACATTTCAATTGTTGGTTCCCTCATCCTCAGTGACATTCCATTCCGCCCTCCCAAAGTCACATTTCAATTGTTGGTTCCCTCATCCTCAGTGACATTCCATTCCGCCCTCCCAAAGTCACATTTCAATTGTTGGTTCCCTCATCTTCAGAGACCTTCCATTCCGCCCTCCCAAAGTCACATTTCAATTGTTGGTTCCCACACCCTCAGTGACATTCCATTCCGCACTCCAAAAGTCACATTTTAATTGTTGGTTCCCACACCCTCAGAGACCTTCCATTCTGCCCTCCCAAAGTCACATTTTAATTGTTGGTTCCCTCATCCTCAGAGACCTTCCATTCCGCCCTCCCAAAGTCACATTTCAATTGTCGGTTCCCTCATCCTCAGAGACCTTCCATTCTGCCCTCCCAAAGTCACATTTTAATTGTTGGTTCCCTCATTCTCAGTGACATTCCATTCCGCCCTCCCAAAGTCACATTTCAATTGTTGGTTCCCTCATCCTCATCGTCCTTCCATTCTGCCCTCCCAAAGTCACATTTCACGCTGTAGATCCGTCTCAGTTCTGGGAACCATTTCAGTAATGTTGTTAAGAATTTATTTTACATTTTGCTCTCAGTTTTGCATTTTTTTTCCTTAACAGTGATATTGAAGGCGTGAAAACTATCAACACTGTGACACACCATCATGGAAATAGTGTCCTTGATAATATAACAATGGATATTTGCATTTTGATGGGAAAAATTAATTTTTTTTTTTTATTTAACTCTTTACAGTGCAGGGCAGCCAAAATCGGCCAGTAAAGTTACAGTTCGATGTGGATTGAATTAATGTTTTCTGTATTTCAGGAAACTGGTTTGATGATGAGGCCGCAGTTTACCTGGCCACAGCTGTAACTGTGAGTGTCTGGAGACCTTCAAATGTTGAAAATGTTCAACAAAACATCCATGCTCCAAACATAGGAACAAATGTTATAAACATAATGCTTTTTTATATATATATATTTTTTTAATGGAAAATATGTATGCAAATTTACAATTGATGAATTAGATGAGATAAGATAGCTTTATTGCCATGTGTTCACATTGTAGTTACAATAAAACATTGGTATGTGTAATGATATTGGTCGTCATACTAGTACATTCACACGATAATACATTCACATGCACCAAACGATGATGTTAAAATAGAGCTTCCATTCCATTCCATTCCATTCCATTCCATTCCATTCCATTCCATTCCATTCCATTCCATTCCATTCCATTCCATTCCATTCCATTCCATTCCATTCACTGTGTCACAGATTGACTGTGTCAAAGATTAACTGTGTTTCAAGTTGCATATGTCATAATCAGTTATTCATGTGACTTCTGTCATGCTTGGACAACAATGTTGATAATGATTGTAATTATGTATGCATGGTTATCTTATTTTAGCTGCATCTCATAAACCAAACAGTATTTCTAATTGTTAATATTCTTAACATGTTTAAGCAATATCACAGCCGTGTTGCACATAATCACCACCATTCATGTTGTGTATCCACAACCGAGCAGAAATGCTCCAGAATGGAATAAAATTAATTCTCTTGAATGCAAGAAGAACATGAAGCAGAATTTAAGTCTCAGATACTTTGTATGGCAACAAAGTTTACAACAGGATGTGTGAAAGTTACATATTAATTTATTTTATAGGATTACGGATTTTACTAGGCAATATGTCATTTGGGGGAAAACAGAAGAATATTGCAAATGGGAAACATATAAAGTGGCAGTGCTTGAGATAGATCCATTTTTAATATTAAACATTTTATTAATGGTCTATACAGAATTTCCATCTATTACCGTAAAACACCAAATAGAAGTGCATGATATAATATTGCAGTACTCTCACCACATGTTTTAAATATTATCACTTCTTTGATTTTGAATGTGCTTCAGAAAACAACAAAGATTGAATATCTGAACTTAAGTGGAAACAAGCTTGGCCCGGGCGCGGGGGTCATCCTTGGTCCAGCCGTGGCTGAGAACAGTTCCCTGCGACATCTTGACCTCAGCTGGAATGGGTTGTCCCACAGAGGCGCCGTCGCCATTGCAAATGGCATCAAGGTGAAGGCTCTCTCCAAATAAGGAATGGTCCCTGAATGTGAATGATTATATATATATATATATATATATATATATATATATATATATATATATATATATATATCATAGGATATCATGCTCATTTAAATTTTGTTCTTTAAGATTGATTTTAGCGTTTGTCTACCTTAAAACTGTTGACACCAGAATTTGCCTGTGTCTTAAAGAGATACTAAAAGCCGGTGATCCCTTCTATCTGGTGCCAGGGGAAGTAAAAGATCCCACACAGGGAGTAAATGTGTAACCTGTAGTGGACTCACTAATTCTCATTGGACTTTAAATGCCCTGCAAAGGGCCCTGTCCAGTATCTGGGAGAAAGGAGAACCGGTGTGTCAGAAATAATGTCCACAGTGATATTGCAGTGGTTTTTCATTTTGATTTTTAGCTGCAACAGACATTTTTCATACCAGGAACTGCGATTTATCAGCATTCTCATGTTTCCAGCTCAATGTGCTCATGTCCAGCATCAACTTGGCCTGGAATGGTTTTGGGATGGACGGAGCAAAGGCCCTTGGGGATGCACTCAAAGTCAACTCAGCCTTGATAGAACTCAACATTCCGTATGTATTTTACTTGGTTTCTTATGTTACCAATTGAAATTAGTATCAATGGCACGATAAGTCCTCAGAATGAACTCAGACATTATCACGAAGGGCAGATCTGGTAACTATATTTTTAGCACTGTTTAAAGATTTGTCAGTAGACTATTAAAGTAGATCGAAAATACAGTCTATTGTTTAGGTGATAAGAAAAATTATTTCAAGTTATGATTAATACTAGTATATGCTAAGTAAGCAGAAGATGTCTTCATCTAACCAAACTGATTTGTTTTCTTTCAGAAATAACCGTATTACGACTGAAGGTGCAGTTATGCTGGGCAAAGGCCTTGCAGTAAATGATTCGCTCAAAGTACTTAGGGTATGTTTTTGTGACGTAATGGCAGCATTTGTAAGTTAGTAGCAGCCTCTGTGACTTAGTGACAGCCTTCGTGACAGTGGCTGTCACATTCTGTAACGGCTCTGTTTTAGGAATGTGAAACGAATTGATTCATATGCAGATTTGTGTGCGCTGCATATTTTATTATCAGCCAATCGCTGCATCGTACGTGGTTCACATGCGCTTCCTGGATACCTAGAATATCATGTGTCCATGTGCATACTTCAGTCCATAGTCCATCAATACATTTACATACCTTCCTTTTTGAATTACTTCTCTTAATATTAATGTCAAAATGTCCAGATACAAATTTTCACCACTAAATAAACTAATATATTACCAATCAAATAAACGACTTTACTATTAAACAACATTTAGGTAGACTGCTCAAGGCTTGTGTATGTTCTGGGTGTTATTCTGCCCCTTGCACAATGATCCCTGTCTGTTTTACTACTCCACTACAATAACAACACAACGTCTTCGTATTTTTTCAGCATTTATGTTGCCCATTTAGGACATGTCTCAGGTGGCCACCCAGCAAACAAGGAACCATTTCTGAACCAGTTGGCAGGTGTCATACTGGTTCATAATTGGTACCACTCCACCAGTACGTGTTTTCATGTGTGTTCACATGAATACACATGTTCTGTCTGTTGTCACGAGTTTTGAATGAGTTTGACACGAGTCGTACTGGGTCAGAACTGGTACGGTTTCACTGGTACGTGTCATCACGTGAAAAACTCGTGATTTCACGACACACCAATTTTGTTCACAGAATCCGGTGAATGTACGTGAATTGAACCAGTTGAACTCGTGAATTCACTTACAGAACGTGAAATCACGGGTCCTTGTTTGCTGGGCAGACTCATGGCTGTTTAGGATGGATCCTCGGCATTAAACTTCAACTTTACAGCTCATATTCTCATCGTGTGTCGTATTACGTTTATATCTGACATTTATAAATGCAAGCATCCATAGGCTCATGTTTTGTGTGAACTGCATATCTGTATGTCTGGTTGGTGTCACTAATCAGGCCACCCTTCTAATCAGGCCATGTTGGGTCCCTGGCTTGGATGCCTGCCTTAGTTGTTGTACCACAAGTGACAATTGCTTGGTTTTTATGCTTCTCTTTCATGTTTACAGATGGGTAAGAACCCCATGTGTAGTCCTGGCTGTTACGCAATTGTTGCTTCGATTCTCAAGAATGAAAGCAGCATCATAGAAGACCTTGATTTTTCGGTGAGTCAACGCATTCCGTCTGTGTGTGTAGTTACCCCACAGAAGCGTCATATTTCCCAGTTAGGTTTTTGTATGTTTGGTGTGGGAAAATATCTACTGAACTATGATTATTTATGGTTAGATAAGATGTTAGTAGCACAAATTTTCAGTACAAATGTTTTTCTTCAAAACAAGAACTTTTTAGGTGTAACCTGAGTTAATTACGCCTGTTGGACATACAGCTATACTAATAAAACCGGCTGGCAAGGATAAATATAAAGTATCACTTGGAATTAATTTTACAACACTATCACTCCAGCAGTGCTGCCATCTGTAGGAATTTGTATTTTCCAGTCTTTGTTTACTGTATTTTACAATTACATTTATGTAAGAAATGTTCACATTTTCCTTCTGCTGGATGGTGTTGTTGTACCGCTGCCTAGGGTAATTATAATTAGGCAACGGCAGAGTAAATAAATAAAGGTGATCAACTTAGTAGATAACTTACGATGTAATGGCGCAAGAGAAATATGATCAAACACCTTATATAAAACTCGCCAGGAGCAATCTTTATTTTATACTTAAAACATAAAGGTAGTATAATAAACTAACAGTCAAAGTATAATTTAAATAAAATACAAATCAAGCGCTACGCACAAACTTTGTGCTCCGCAACGTGTTCATTCTCACAGTCTCACCATCTGAATACCCTCGTGTCTTTCCCTGCCCTGGTATTTAGACCTTCTCCCCAATAGCGGAGATCATGCAGCTACGCCCTCTGGTGGGCATCCCCTCACCTTGATGGCTGCCGTACCATAGTATACACGTTTTCATAATGATAGAACATATTTGTGAATAGCCACTTCTTTTGACTCTAGGACATCCCTGTGAATAACGACTGGTGAATAGCCACTTCTCTTGACTCTAGGACATCCCTGTGAATAACGACTTGTGAATAGCCACTTCTCTTGATTCTAGGACATCCCTGTGAATAACGACTTGTGAATAGCCACTTCTCTTGATTCTAGGACATCCCTGTGAATAACGACTTGTGAATAGCCACTTCTCTTGATTCTAGGACATCCCTGTGAATAACGACTTGTGAATAGCCACTTCTCTTGATTCTAGGACATCCCTGAGAATAACGACTTGTGAATAACCACTTCTTTCGCCTCTAGGACATCCCTGAGAATAACGACTTGTGAATAACCGCTTCTTTCGCCTCTAGGACATCACTGTGAATAACGACTTGTGAATAGCCACTTCTCTTGACTCTAGGACATCCCTGAGAATAACGACTTGTGAATAACCACTTCTTTCGCCTCTAGGACATCCCTGAGAATAACGACTTGTGAATAACCACTTCTTTCGCCTCTAGGACATCCCTGTGAACAACGACTTGTGAATAGCCACTTCTTTTGACTCTCTCTCTAAATAAATATATATATATATATATATATATATATATATATATATATATATATATGACATCCCTGTGAATAACAACTTGTGAATAGCCACTTCTCTTGACTCTAGGACATCCCTGTGAATGACGACTTCAGGGAGCTCCTGGTTCAGTTGAGGGAGCAGAGGCCAGACATCCGGGTGAACTTCCACGGGGAGGCAACGACGAAGAAACAGAAGCAGGTGGTCCACCCAATGACGAAGCTGAGGAACTTCATCGAGCGCAAGAACATTCGCCTGTTGGACTTCTTCAACATGCTCGACACAGACCACAGCATGAGCATCACCAGGCAGGAGTTCAGTGAAGGCATCCAGGTGAGAGCGAGGAGTTTACTGCTTTGTTTAATGGAAAGGAGGCAACTTATTGTGTAATGGTGGTATTGTTTATAAGGAAAATATTTCTGGGTGATTTTATTGTTTTCTCTGAGAGCAGTCAACTTCTGCTGAGTTTCACAAATATACACATACGCACATACACTCACATCCACACACACACACACACACACACACACACACACACACACACACACACACACACACACACACACACACACACACACACACACACACACACACACACACACACACACACACACACACACACACACACACACTCGTACACACTCGTACACACTCGTACACATGCATACCTACATACTCAAAACACACACGCACATATGCACATGTGCATACACTCACATACACACACATGCACCCTCACACACATACACTCATACACTCATACACTCATACACACACACACCACACGCACGCACGCACGCACGCACGCACGCACGCACGCACGCACGCACACACACACATGCACCCTCACACGCCCATATATTCATGTATTACTTTAACCATTTCAGACATTGTCATCATTCGATATAGTTCCTTTGCTAAAACGATCAAATAAACCATCCAAAACGTACGACAGCAAATCATTGGTTGAAATACTGCTTAGCAAATAGCAAAGCTTGCCAAAACCTGAGTAGCAGCCTGCCTTACAGAGTTGTCACAAGCTGCTTGATGGGCATGTTGTATAGCAATGGTTAATGCGTCTGGTCCAGTTCAGTGTACATGATAATGTAGATGAATCCACTTGCTTTTTTTGTGATGTAGAAATCTGGCATCAACTTGTCGGATGAAGAAGTTATCATTCTGCTGGACTACCTAGACAAGGACGGGGACGGCGAGATTGACTACAGGTGATTAAGAGGAATCTTATCGCATGAAAAGCAATCGCTTTCAGTTGGGAAAAGTAATTTGGGGATAACGGGCTAGCAGATTAACCACCAAATTCAGTTAGACTAATAACTGTGATGGTGAAGTTGTATAATCATGTGATGGTGTAATATGAACGTTTTGTGTATCAAATCACTTTTGGCATTAGTGTATATATCCAGTTTCTAATTCAGTTTCGTTGCCTGAGAATTAATTAATTCAGTTCGGTGACAGATTGAGTGATAGTTTACGTCACATCACACAACACTAGCTTTGTCCTTGTTACAGTAGAGTTATCCTGGGATAAAAAAAATTCCGAAACACTAACATTAGTGGAATGATTATATATATATATATATATATATATATATATATATATTCCGGAATAAACCGCTTTACAAACGGTCTTCTCCAGGTAGAATTTGTTTTGTTTCGGATTATAGTGATTCTAGGATAACTCACTGTAGGAGAGGTTTAATTGTCTGTATTACTGGTCACTCTGGTTTGTGTGTATGCATCTGTGTATATTTGAGTGTGCATGCGTACGTGCATGCATGCATGCATGCATGCATGTGTATGTTTGTGAAGATAGTTTGTTTAATTGAATGTTTGTGTGAGGGTGTGAAGAGAGAGTTTATGTGTGTATGTGTGTGTGAATGCATCTGTGTGTCTATGTGTATGTGAGTATGTGAGTATGCATCTGTGTATGTATGCATGTGTTAGTGTGTTTATTTTTCTGTGGGTGTATGTGTGTCTGTGTAAGTGTGTATGTATCTGTATGTGTGTGTATCCATGTTGTGTGTATGCATCTGTGTGTGTGTATGTGTGTGGACATGCATGTACATCTCTGTGTGTATGTGTAAGTTTTTGTATGTGTGAGAGTGAGAGAAAATCTATCAAAATTAACTCATTAGACACATATTAAACATACCACAATGATCTTATTTGCAGTGCACTTGTACATAAACGACTATCAACAATGGGAGTAAGTAGTAGTAGGTAATGATTATAGTAAGATCAATCTAGGATAAGTATAAGAATGCCTGCCAACATTTACTGAGCAGCCATCTTTGTTGAGTTGACCTTTGACCTGAAATCATAGAATGTGTTTGTTGTTTGTTTCAGTGAACTTGTCTTCAGCAACCATCAGAACTAACAAACATACAAGTTTATGAAGAGCAAAATGCAACTGCCAGATTTGGAGACGAGAGGACAGCAATGTTGCAGCTATGTTTGCAATACACAAGCAGAAGAATTTAGTCAGAAATGTGTTTCCTTTCAGCATGAGCAACTGCCGATTCAGGTGTAATCGTGAAGCTACAAACAATTGTAAGGACACTTGTGATCATGTTGTTAACTGAGAAACATGTGCACTTGATCATGATGATAAGTTAGAAATGATCACGGTGTCAGTATATGAACGTATTTATGGGAAAAACAAGTTATGCTCCGATGTTGATTAAATGGCTAACACATGTCACCAGTCACTCACCACATATGTGAGTTTGTTTCTGCTTGCAAAAGAATGCCAATATACAATATGTTTATTATCCTGTTCCTGAACTAGAAACAAGAGCCAATAGTTATAGGTGATTTTTATTACATTGTAATATAATATGTGTGTTTGATGGATAAGTTCAAATACACAGATGATTATGTGTGTTTGATGGATAAGTTCAAATACACAGATGATCATGTGTGTTTGATGGATAAGTTCAATGACACAGATGATTATGTGTGTTTGATGGGTAAGTTCCAATACACAGATGATTATGTGTGTTTGATTGAAAAGTGCCAATACACAGATGATTATGTGTGTTCGGTAGAAAGTGCCAATGCACTGATGATCTTGAAACTACAATGGAGGAAACAATTTGTAGATAAGCATTAACATGCAAATAGAAACACAATGCACATAACATCAATCAACCATTTTTACAGTGCCAATTTGTTTGTTTATTTTAAGACATCTTGCAGAAGCGAACTGCATTCATTTGAATGTCATGCTGTCTAAATGTTTATATCTATACATTTTGATAAAGTGGATGAATACTTCGTTGATTGTGTTACTGAAGGAAAGGTGTTTTAATGAAATACATTGTAAGCTGATTATTATCGCTGAATATTATCACTCTAGATGCTCCAAGCAGTTAGAAGGCATGGAGATTATCCATACTACCGTGCTTCCAAATAATGGCTTATCAATTAATCACAAAGCCACTTGATTACAATTGCTCTAATATGTTTGCTATATAGTCTCTTACTGCCTTGTTTTTGGTAAAATGGTATTTCTATCATGTGAGTTGTTCATGTATGTGATATAAATTTACATACCAAAATGTGAAGATCGAGAAACACAACTTATGTCGGAAAAGTTTACATTATATATATTTATGTCTAGATAGTGTTCACAAACTTATTAAAATATATCACATTTACATATGTGAACTCGTGATGCTAATTATGACACCGTGAGTGAAGATGGTTGGTGTTGCTGATCATGGCGGCAGACCATGAAACTGTGATTTTAATTGGGTGTATCTTTAGATATTTACATTCATGTGTTTTATCGTTATACAGGATAATTAACGGTATTGTCAAGAATTGTAATTACAGAATCATTGTGTTTATATTAAGAATGTCACAATGCCCTTATTTTGTTAATAGAGACATGATCATTTACGCAGTGTGGCTGGACAGAACATATATGGTTTATTACATTTCAGAGTCTGATTCCATGTTACTAGTATTCTAAAAGGGGCCATGTCTATTTTAGAACAGCTGTGACATAATCAAGGTTTTTATAAGACACTCACCTTAATTAATACACAGGCATATATATATATATATATATATATATATATATATATATATATAATATATATATATATCATAATTAACTGCTATTGTTTGCACTGTGTGATATATTTATATATATATACATATTCATATAATCTATGTGTGTATATATTATATATGTATGTATATAATGTTATATATATATATATATATATATATATATATATATATATATATATATATATATATATATATAAATATTGGTGCCTAAATGTGAAACAGCAGATACAGATATGTTGGAATGTACTAAACTGGACACTGGATGCATTTTAACATAATTTCATGGCAGTTGCATTTTAACTCCATGATTGGTTCAGTTTACTGTTTTTATTCTAATTACCTGGAATCATTTAACATATTTCAGATGATTTTACATAAAATTGCACCCATAAAAAACTGCGTACACAATTGTATTGTATAATTAAAACATTGAACTTTTGACTTGAATTTTGTCTGCAAATGTTTGAGAACAGTACATTTATAACAAAGTCTACATGCACACAAGCAAACACCTAATTAACATTCGTGTTTTGATAGCACTCCTTGGTGCTGACACATGTTGGTTGTGTCAACATGTCTGCCAGGCTGTGCTGACACATCTCTGTTGTGTCGACATGTCTGTCAGGCTGTGTTGACGCATATGTTGATTGTGTTCATATCTCTGACAGAATAATGTACGGTAATGCTATGAACATGTGCAATATGTGTAAGTACCATGGGGCCCGGTAAATCACACCCCTGGGGTATCTTATTAAAATTGGTAGATGTTACATTAATTGGCAGACACAGTTCTAAACCAGTTTGGTTGCATTCAATTTAAAAAAAAATTATATCAATTTATTTACCCATTCATTTATTGTTGTCATGTGCAACAGCTACAGTTTCAAAACTGGTTAATTAATAGATTTAGAGTTTCTCTTAATTTATCCTGGTGGGTTGAGAACATATGGGGGCTCAATATTTCATAAAGCTGTACGTGTACGTGTGTAGTTTTAGTTGTTGATTTTTTACAATCTATTTCTGGAACACGCGGTGAAACAATAACATAATTATGTGCCTTTTTAAAGAGGCCATGTTTGTTTTAAATTCCATATGAACTGTTATTTGTGCACCACGCAATACACACCACGTTCACATTGATCCCTGGCTTTATGTGCATTAGCCGACAAGCGGGAAGCCGCGACACAAACCTGTCGACAGTGTTGGCCTCAACCTGGCACGACCCCTGGCGAGCAGTCATCGCCGTATCGCACATATCGATCAGTTCGATTATGCACGCACATGTCATGGATCTCCGCCTGACAGGAGCGCGGTTCATCGAAGTTCTTTGAACTGACGAAACATCGCAAACAACACGAACGAATCGGATCATGAATGTTATCGTGTCGTCATGTCCGAGTTCTTGCGGTGGCAGTATGCCGAGCAGCATGGAGACGGTCCCGACAGATATGGTCGACGGCTTCGGTAGCGACGATGACGCCACTGAAGGGCCGGGCGTGTGGGGCAGACTGTTTCCCATCGGCTCCAGCTTCACCGCGCTAGGTTTTGACTTTTGTATTGTCATATTTAGTTTGACAGAAGCTGTTCGGTCGTCGATTAGTTCACTGAAAGTTCAGTCTCTATCAGTCAGTGCGTCACATCACATCACGGGAAGGGGGTTCCTTCATGCATTATTAATCCCATAATATGATAAAAATGGTTGCTACCATTCCATGCAGAATTCTGTTTCAAGTCAAGAGTGACAAGACTTCCACGTTGGACTACCCCGGGTAGTCTAGATGGTAGTCTAGATCGATACTCTAGGCCTAGAGTAGGGGCTAGACCTAGTCCTAGGGTTGGCCATGGACACAGTGCTTGCCAAGTTATGACTGACATATAACAATAAATTATACCTTAAAACCACTAAGATATTGATTCTTGATCCATGTGTAACACACTTAATTAGCAATTTAATAACTGATTCACTTTATCAGTACGTAGGTCTATCACACAACAATTTATAACTTATAATCTTAAACTATAATTACACTGTAGCATTTAGTTTACAGTCATCTGGGTGTTAAAAATACTTTCCAGGTCACATTTGTTGTCATTAGTCACTTTTATGCTTCTCGCTGGATCTCATATATATATATATATATATATATATATATATATATATATTAATTAAATACGTCTTTAGGTGATCTTTTACTTTCTGACCTCATCATACAAACGACACCCTATACAGCCATCAAACCTCTCAAGCAAATGCAAATCATGTGACTTAATTCATTGCACCATAATTTGTGATGGTGATGATACAAACATATAATATTTCAATTTATTGAATGAAATTTTAAGCGACTCTTCACACTAATCAACACAGGATAGTTAACAAACAGCATGTGGTATTTATACTTGTGTTTGTTTGTACATTAATGATTTTATGTTTATTGGATACACGCAGAAACATGGAAATTTGTTAACACTCAGAAGATTCGACAATACTATATGATATCTAAATGTGTTGTTGATATACAGCTGTACTGTAAAAGTGCTTTAAGAGCTAATGATGATGCAATGTCTTAATGACACTGACAGACTTGGTGAAGGAGCAGTACACATTTGGTCGAGGGGACAACTGTCACTACCAGTTCAAGTCTCCGGCCATGAGGAGACACCCTTGCTTCCAGGCCTACAGCAAGCTACACTTCACACTAGTACAGGTACATGCTCAAATTGTACATATTGACCAAACAGATGACCAAATACATTAAAGGGGCACTGTATGGGATTGAACCTTCCACGCGAAACGGCAAAATTTGGCCGACCCGCGAGAGGCAGCACCATCACTTTATTCAGTACCTAAAAATATCTTGTTGACGTTACGCAGCCGAGCGGTGGATAAAACTGCGACAACTGACAAGACAAGCGTGCCGCGTGCTAACTGTTGTTGCTATGTTTAACTCATGGCTTTTAAAAGTGATCCTGGACAGTGCAGTTGTGGAAACATCTGTAATAGATTGGAAAAGAGAGGCGCGTGTCCGGTTTGATTGAAATTCAACAAGATATTTTTAGGTACTGATGGTGCTGCCTCCTCGCGGGTCGGCCAAATTTTGCTGTTTTGCGTGGAAGGTTCAATCCCATACAGTGCCCCTTTAAAAAGACAAGAAATGTATAATAATGACTACATAGTCGGGCTCCCAAAAACATGCAGTATTGTCTGGAAACACGCTCATAAAAAAACTGACCATATTTGGAGATGTCAAAATTATAGGTGTCCTAAAGCATTCAGTTCAGAAAAAATATTGCCAATTTGTAGGTAAATTGTTGATTTGTCTGAAAATATGCAGTGACAGTGACTGAATACATACAGTCACTGTGGTAAGTGGTGAGTGGTTACACCTGAGTCTGCAAATATCTTAAAATGTGATATTTGCAGATAATAATAAGAGTAATAGATTCTACTTTGATGTTCATACATTGATTACCGGGGTATTGTAGAATCTATTGATGCACTCTTCATATTATAGCTGTTATGACTTATGAGAACAACTCTGCCGTGTATGTGGTGATAAAGTCAATTGAAACTCTTACTTAAATTATTCCTATACTGCAAGACGTTAGATGCAGAATGTTGTAATTCACCTTGACTTGTCTTGCTATGCTGCTCTACAGGAGAAGACGTCAACGGGAACACACGTCTTTCTCGTTGACATGAGCAGCAATGGCACCTTTGTCAATGGCGAGAAAGTGGGTGAGTCGTGTTGTTGTTTATTGTGTGAAGTGTTGCTTAGCAACAAGTTTCATCAGACTAACGGAATAAAAAAATCAGCAGTTGACTGTATGATATTAATGAATTCATCATCACTCGCTGTTAGATGTCAAAATGTTGGTTGAAGTGTCAGAAATATACAAAATGTATTTATGTATTTTGTAAATATATATATATATATATATATATATATATATATATACATAGTGATACATATGTATATTTATAAAGTACCTTTGAGAGCTCAGTGCACTGCATATTTTACTCCTTGGCAGACCTATTCAGTCAAACACGTCTCAACTTCGAAGGGAAGTCTTAACACTTTTGATGACCGACTGTTTTAATGGCCCACATTATGCTGTACAGGTAGTTATTCTGTTGCTGGATTATTTGTTAATTATATATTAATTTTTTACTTTGCAGGCAAAGGCTGTAAACAAGTGATGGGTAACAATGATGAGATTGCCCTTGCATTGCCAAGAAATAAAGGTAACTTAGTGTCTTTCTTTAAGATGGTTAGAAGTCAATCCTTAATTGTATCTATCTCATTTAGCAAAACATTGACACTGATGTATGTCCAGACTCCAGAGTGACCCATGTGTCTAGTGTGGCAATGTCCAAAGTAACACATGTGTCCAGTGTGACAATGTCCATCTGGCATCGATCTTATCAAATTGTTTGAAACTTTAATGTTGGAATTATTTTATACATACAACGCCTGGATCGTCCTGTAGATAAACCCATAAGATCATAAGCTAAGTTTGATTATAGTTGTGTGATATACTTATAAGCATATCCAGATGTTTGTGAATCATACTTGTAGCGTTCATTTACATGGACGGCAGCTGTAATGACGACAGTGACCTGCCCGATGAACTCAGGCAGCAGTATACACTGTCTCGGATACTTGGCAAGTGAGTGTCACCAAGCAATGTTGTCAAATACATGGTTGTGTTTAAATATATTTGCAGTTAGATTACCATTTCCAACACTAGTGGGACAAGTAAACATGAACATTTTATATTGGAACTTGTCCTATCAGACAATGGGGTTTGTTGTCCAGAGTTAATATTGAGCTCTGTAATTTGATATATGACATACTACTGTACTAGAATTTGTTTTGAAATGTAATGCAGCGTGTTGTATTTGGCAGCCTGTGGGTGTGTTACAAGGCAACATGTGGGTGTGTTACAAGGCAGCCTGTGGGTGTGTGACAAGGCAACCTGTGGGTGTGTGAAAAGGCAGCCTGTGGGTGTGTTACAGGGCAGCCTGTAGGTGTGTTACAGGGCAGCCTGTGGGTGTGTTACAAGGCAGCCTGTGGGTGTGTTACAAGGCAGCCTGTGGGTGTGTGACAAGGCAACCTGTGGGTGTGTTACAAGGCAGCATGTGGGTGTGTTACAGGGGAACCTGTGGGTGTGTTACAGGGCAGCCTGTGGGTGTGTTACAGGGCAGCCTGTAGGTGTGTTACAGGGCAGCATGTGGGTGTGTTACAAGGTAACCTGTGGGTGTGTTACAAGGTAGCCTGTGGGTGTGTTACAAGGCAGCCTGTGGGTGTGTTACAACGCAGCCTGTGGGTGTGTTACAAGGCAGCCTGTGGTTGTGTTACAAAGTAGCCTGTGGGTGTGTTACAACTTACAAGGCAACCTGTGGGTGTGTTACAGGGGAGCCTGTGGGTGTGTTACAAGGCAGCCTGTGGTTGTGTTACAAAGTAGCCTGTGGGTGTGTTACAACTTACAAGGCAACCTGTGGTTGTGTTGCAGGGGAGCCTATGGCTGTGTTACAGGGCAGCCTGTGGGTGTGTTATAAGGCAGCCTGTGGGTGTGTTACAAGGCAGCCTGTGGGTGTGTTACAGGGGAGCCTGTGGGGAGGTGAAGCTGGCATTTGAGAAAGGCAGCTGTAAAAAGGTTGCTGTGAAGATTATACAGAAGAAGAAATTCTCTGCTGGGGGCAAACAGCAGCTCGACAATGTAAGTGTCTGCCTCAGTTGTCCCCTGTCACGGACATTACGAATGCTGTCTGTGTAGTTGGTTTGATTTTCGTAATCACTCATTGATTTGATCAAGTTGATTGATGATTTATTGCAGTTGATGTCATGGGTGGATCTGAGAAACGTTGGTACCTAGACAAACAGTCATCAATTTTCTATTCTGACATGCATTGAGACCAATATTTACTATCTTAGTGTTGTTCAATCAAAAATGTCACACATATCCTGAAATATTAAGATGTTACCCCAGAGTCTTAGATCCATATTCATTTGACCGCTCTTAGCTTTACTTGTGGATTTTTATGTTAAAAAAAAAAAAATTGTAGTTGTATTTTAATCCATTGAATTATAGTGCTGTGTGTAATGTTAGGTGACTTTACTTCAGAAATGTGAAATCTGACCATTTTGTGTCTTTCAGAAGGTGTCAAGACAAGTGATGACGGAAGTAAACATTCTTAAGTCACTCAAACATGTGAGACTTTTCTTATGTATAAATAGTATATAACATGTTTAAATTACTTTATTTATGTGATTTATATGTACATATTGTATATTTGTAAATAAATAATTATCTTTACCAAATGGATGAAACGTGGAAGATACAAAGGAAATGTATCGCATTCAAAATAATTACTTATAGATAAAATTAAATTACACTTCAAAGATATTCAGATATTACTTTCAATTAATCAATACAACATTAATCATCCCTGTAAGGACAATTACATTCTCGTTTGGATGGGCATAATGTATAAAATATGTAATATACTTGTAAGCATGTGCATATTATATTTAAAATGCTATATAATATATATAGTATTTAAAATATAATATGCATATATATATATATATATATATATATATATAATTATATATAATTATATATATATATACACATATATATATATATATATATATATATATATATGTATATATATATAAAGTACAGCTGTATATAAAATATAATATAGGTAACAGCATAATTATTATTGGCTTTTCATAAAAAAAGATTAATTAATTTAAACTGGTTTTATTTATGCTAATTTGTTTTTGTTTTTACGGCTGTCTATAATAAATTAATGTTTCCTTGCTTCAGCCATGCATCATCCAGTTTGAGAATCTGATAGACACAAGTGACACACTCTACATCGTGTTGGAATTGTAAGTACTCGATATACACTGTATTGTGTGTGAACTGTTCATTGGTTGTGTTCACTCTCATTCATCATCATTGTCATTTGACATGTGTCCAGTCTACTGGGTTTGTCTATCCTCCCACTCTCTTTCTCCAACAGTCCTGAGCATCTCATTGGTTGATAACCATCAGACTTAGACAGACTGCCTGTTTTTCCTTGCCCTGCTAAGACATGGTTGCCACTGGTCAGGGAAAAGTCAGGGAATTTTGTGCTGGGTCAGGGAAATTTGAGATTTTGAGAAAAGTCAGGGAAATACAGAAAAATCCCTTGAAAGTCAGGGAAATTTGACTTTCTCATGTCATACGTGTAATGTCGCGAACTCGAATTCATTACACGTAACGATCGCGTGAAACAATGTTGATACCACAAACATGCTGTTAAAAATGTGGATACCATACGTTCTTCAGTTGGCTGTTGTAATAATGCCATAACTGTTCTTTTGACAATTTTAACATAGTTAATTGCTAATTATATGTACATCGTGCATAACTTTCCATGATTATTCAGCCAGCATGGTCAGGGAAAATGAATCTTTGAGTCAGGAAAAAGTCAGGGAAAAGTCAGGGAATTTTGAAAGCTTCCATGAGTGGCAAGTGGCAACCCTGTAAGAGAAGCTGTCCCACCCACCACTAACTTTGTACAGCCCTTTACCCAATTCAAATGTCCATACCACCCCAGCCTACTTGTTCTCCTGACATCTCTAGTCACCTCCATCTCTTCTTCTAAAGTCTGCACTGGTCTGTCTGTCATTTAGTGTTGAAATGGTTTTCTTTTATATGACAGCGAGAGAGTTGTCACTTGTTAGTTGTCAGTGAGAGTAGCATGAGACAGCTCAGTGTCTGATATGTTAGGGTCGTGTTGCTGTAACACAGGTATAGATGTGTTGTCTATAGATGTGTTGTACTTGTGTCGCTGTAACACAGTTATAATGTATGTTTGTTGTAGGGTCGAAGGTGGGGAGCTGTTTGACCGGGTCGTCCAGCTCGGTAAACTGGACGAGTCAACAGCGAAGTTGTTCTTCTACCAGATGGCGCTGGCTATAAAGGTATAGTCTCAGTTCGGTCATCA
Source organism: Oasisia sp. SBJ-2009 (assembly GCA_964017155.1). NCBI lineage: Eukaryota > Metazoa > Annelida > Polychaeta > Sabellida > Siboglinidae > Oasisia > Oasisia sp. SBJ-2009. Next base: position 25,658,523 of record OZ024865.1, read on the forward strand.
TTCTGGATGACCGAGACATGGGAAAGTTATCAGAAACTATTCAGTTTTATGACACGTTATGTCAACATGTGTCATCGCACTAGCACAGATTAACAAATCTGTCCAGTTTAACCCTGCATGTGACCAAGAAAAATCCTCTGTGGCATACTGTTCCAAGAAAAATCATAACTTTGCTAATATTGGTCATAAAAATATGAATTATGCATCATTTTAACGCTAAAAGGTTGCTTTATTATAATAAAATTATAATATATGTAGAACAAATGAAAATCATGCGGATATTTGTATTTGAAATTGAACTAAAAATATAAACACCCATTTCATCCTGCTGCCAGAAAATGATCGTGTGGACGAATATACTTCATCATTTAGACAAATGTAGATTGATATATTAGCTGCGAAATAAAACAAAAATGAAACAAATCCGTTGAGAACTATGATATTTATGATTTTTTCCGACATAAAATACGTTGATTCAAGGCGGCCGATTGCGGCCGCGCTTGTTACCGTTGCAACCCAGGCGCTCGGCCGGAGAAATGTCGCGCTGCTAATTTGGTGAATTTTCACCCCAAAAACGCCTCCAAAGTCAATCAAACTACATGAACTAATATAATAACCTTGTTTATGAATACTGTCAAGCATTTTGTCAAAATATCAACGCAGAAACTTGAGATAATCAAAACGAAAGTTGCGAAGCGGATAAACGGTTGTTTACCGCGCCGCCATTTTCTCTTCAACTTTGGCTTCGCGGGGTCGATGACGCTACATTTGAAATCACGGTTCTGATTGGCTGTATGGACTGAACCCACATGGGTTATTTTTGGCAGATTGGCCACTCACAGAGCTTTGTTTTGATACCGAATGTGTGGGGGTGTCGACTTTATGAATGGATGCGTAAATTCATTCATCTGGACATAGTAAAATCTCCCAAATATGAGCAGCAACTGTATCACGTGCTTTTTAAACTCGACTGCGAAGACTCTGTCACTGAGTCTACGCAAGGAAAAATATACATGATCTAGAAAAATCTGTCAGCTATCCAATGATACCAAATTTTTGCGTGTCAGTTTAGCGTGATGGAAATGAATTTTTTTACAACAGAGGCAGGTGCATTTGGGCCGATTTTCGGCCCTGGTCACCTGCAGGGTTAAAGTAGTTGCTTGTTGCTTCTGACTAATGTGTATTACTTATTTATGGCAGCGTACAATTTTGTAATCTTGAATTGCTTAGTAATTTGTTAACTGAAATGTACTTTCTTTGTGTGTATTGCAATGATTTCTGGCGAAAATATTTTTTGACAGATTCTCATAATTCTCTTTGCTATCTGGGAGGTAGATCACTGTCCTCTGTTTCTCATGATTGCATATGAATGTATATTTGTATCGTCAAAGAGTTGCCTGTGTGTTCAGTATCTCCATGACCAGGACATTACTCACCGAGACTTGAAGCCTGAGAACATCCTCCTGATGTCTGACAGCCACGAGACTCTAGTCAAGGTTCGTAGCTCCATATGCATAAGAGAAAAAAACACATTGTTATTGTAATGAATTACATAAATCTATGTCAGATGTCCTAGTGATTTTTTGGCTCACAAACCCAATTTATGGGATATTTTTAGATTTCATGGCCATGACTAACATCCACTCAAAATACATTAAAAAGTTGCTCTGTTCTTCCCCGTGTTTAAATCTGCCTTCGGTCCTGATCACAGCTTTCTGTTTGTTCCTATCCGTTCGCTCAACCAACCATCTCCAGTTCTCCTCCCTTTGCTCTCTTCCAATCAGCTGCCAGTCATATGAATACATCTCACCTTACCCAGTCCAGGTTGACCACTGCCTTTTGCTTCAACCCTCTAGGCATCTGCTGTCTTCAAAATGAATCATAACACAAACATTATAAAATTAATGCTCAATGTTGTCTTTTTCCAAACAAAGTTTAGTTCTTAAAACTAAGGTCACACGACATTAGCAAATGTGCTTTCTCTGCAGCTGCATAAATACCTGAGATAAACTGCCTACTACTGTTAAATCATCTACTACTTTCAAGATTTGTACAATAGCCTATCAAGCACTCTCATCTACACAACCAGCAAGAAATTCCATACAGCTACGCTCAACCAGTAGTAACACTCTTTACATTCCTCGGGTGAAAATGAAAGCTGGGACCCGAGCTTTCTCGGTTGCCGCACCAACGGTGTGGAATTCGCTTCCTGCCAGTGTTAAATCGGAAGGTAATATAGTTTCATTCCGCCGACATCTTAAAACCTATCTCTTTAACACTGTCTGTCCTCCTTAGCCTCCTAGCAACTTTACTGTTGACAACTCGTGCATTTTTTCAAATACGAGTGCTTAATCCCTTGCTTTTGTCGCGCCATTGAGCTTGATTTTCGAGGATATTGGCGCAAAAGAAGTCCTTGTTATCTAAATTATAGCTATTCTTCGTTAAAAACTCCAAACATATTTGTTTGAGATTGCACCGTAAATTGTTGGCGTGAACTGAGAAACGAGGCTCGTGTTCTGTCACTCGTAACCATGTGATGTCCATCAGGTGACTGACTTTGGCCTGTCCAAGTTCGTTGACAGTCAGACGATGCTGAAGACGTTCTGTGGCACCCCCACCTACCTCGCCCCAGAGATCCTGCTGACAGCCGGCACGGGGGCGTATACCAAGGCCATAGACTGCTGGAGTCTGGGGGTGATTCTCTACATCTGGTGGGTTCTCCTCCGTCAAGTCTATCACCTTCCTCCCCTTCAAGAAACCACCTGACAGACGGGGAGCGGTGGTACCGTGTTAGAGCACTGGACCATCAATTGAGGGGACGGTGGTTCAATCCCATCTACCGCCGTTTCGAAATTTAGGCAATTTCGTTCACCCCACATTTGCCTGTGTCTTTCGGAAGAGACAGTAAAGGCCGGTGGTCCCTTCTATCTGGTGTCTATGCCAGGGGAAGTAAAAGATCCCACACAGGGGGTAACTGTGTAACCTATAGTGGACTCACAAATTCTCTTTGCACTTTAAACGCCCTGCAAAGGGCCCCATCCAGTATATAAAAGAAAGAGAAAATGAGAAAAAGAAAGATGTTTCCTAGTAATGTCCCAGTCGGTCAGTTGTGACAGTAAAACTGAAAACTGTTTACACTTGTTTTTCTCAACTGTTTTGCTCTCATAAGTCATGGTTTCCATTAAGCCGTATTTACCATTTATTTTATACAACAATAAGTTACATTGTGTCAGTGGTGACACAAGCAGACGTTTGAAAACAGAACATATATAAACACAAATATCTTAGAAAGAATTGGTGGAAACAGGAGCGAAAATTATCTGAGAAAATAAAAAATTAAGCATGTCATTTCCTGGTTTTTCAAGACCATGCTGGCCCTATGGTTATTAAAGTAAAAGTAAAGGCAGTTCTTATATAGCGCAATATCCAGTCCTTGGGACCGCTCAAAGCGCTTTACACTTTACTTCCCTGACAGACCTGTTCACTCAGACACCATCTCGGCTTCTCTGGGAAGCATCCAGCCATATGCTACAATTAATGCGCGAAGGCTGCTCGTACACATATCCACCACTGTCTATAGCCAGGTACTCATTTAATTCAGCTGAGTGAACTGGAGCAATGTAGAGTGAAAAAACTTGCCCAAGGTTTTAACGCCGCAGCCAAGATTCGAACCCGGGTTCTCGTAGTCGAGAGTCCGAAGCTCTACCCCTGAGCCACTGCGCTCTACATATTATTACATATTAATAATATGTGACTGCGTGTGTGTGGTCATTATTTAAGTTTTACAAAAAAAACTAAGTTCAGCTTTGTGCAGTTTTGTTGACCTGCTCAGAGGGTTGACATTGTTCTCTTGTCACTTGCAGTCTGGTTGGCTACCCTCCGTTCAGCCCAGACCGTAAGGACATGGAGCTGGGGAAACAGATCACAGGGGGACACTACGACTTCCCCAAGGCCTACTGGAGCAATGTGTCAACTGGAGGTGTGTCCTGACTCTTGTGACCTGCCTCGTGTTGTCCCTTTTGTGTCCTGTATGTCATTCTGTTAGTAACATAATTGCTTTATTAGTGCAACTATGCTGATGCAAGCATGCCACACTTGGTAACCACAGTTAATCAAATAAATGTCATAAAACATGATAATGAGTTTTCTTAATTAGCTATACTGTTCACAAATATTAATACATAGTATTACATACTATTATACTCAAATATACCATTATATCCTAATTGTGCGGTGTTTCCTGTTAATATGTTCTCCAGATGTATTGTTTCGTTGCCTTTTTAAATATATTCATAGCCGTACAATCTTCACTATGTGAGTGTGTTTTGTTTGGTATTGGTTTTACAATGTAGTATTTTGTAGCCCTTCATATCTGTGGAGGTCGGAGGTATTAATGTTGTGTCAATGTTACTTGGTGTGTGTCTGGAGACACTGTCAATGTCTGTTGTTTGCAGCAATTGACCTGGTGAAGAAACTGCTCTGTGTCAACGTCAAGAAACGACTGACAGTGACTGATGCCCTCAACCACCCCTGGTTGAAGGTACAGTAGCCTTTCTAATACGACCATTGGAGAGTGTTGATTGAAAAGTATGGTTACTGGGGCATGCTGGTTGAGAATTTTGGTTACTAGGACATGTTGATTGAGAAGTATGGTTACTGGGGTGTGTTGATCTGAGGTGTGTTGATTGAGAAGTATGGATACTGGGGTGTGTTGACTGAGAAGTATAGCTACTGGGGTGTGTTGTTTGAGAAGTATAGCTACTGGGTGTGTTGGTTGTGAAGTATAGCTACTGGGTGTGTTGGTTGTGAAGTATAGCTACTGGGTGTGTTGGTTGTGAAGTATAGCTACTGGGTGTGTTGGTTGTGAAGTATAGCTACTGGGTGTGTTGGTTGTGAAGTATAGCTACTGGGTGTGTTGTTTGAGAAGTATAGCTACTGGGGTGTGTTGGTTGTGAAGTATAGCTACTAGGTGTGTTGGTTGTGAAGTATAGCTACTGGGTATGTTGGTTGTGAAGTATAGCTACTGGGTGTGTTGGTTGTGAAGTATAGCTACTGGGTGTGTTGGTTGTGAAGTATAGCTACTGGGTGTGTTGGTTGTGAAGTATAGCTACTAGGTGTGTTGGTTGTGAAGTATAGCTACTGGGTGTGTTGGTTGTGAAGTATAGCTACTGGGTGTGTTGGTTGTGAAGTATAGCTACTGGGTATGTTGGTTGTGAAGTATAGCTACTGGGTGTGTTGGTTGTGAAGTATAGCTACTGGGTGTGTTGGTTGTGAAGTATAGCTACTAGGTGTGTTGGTTGTGAAGTATAGCTACTGGGTGTGTTGGTTGTGAAGTATAGCTACTGGGTGTGTTGGTTGAGAAGTATAGCTACTGGGGTATTTTGCAGGACGAGGGAATGCGAAGAAAAGCAGAGATCTTGATGTACCCGGGGGACGGCATGCTCCCCCCACAGACAGACTGTGTGGTAAGTTGATGGCAGACAGAGAACTCTCTACCACGACCAGAGCATAACAGAAATATTAAGGCAGCTTCCATATCTCATTTGACCAATCACAATTTCAGTTCTTTCAGTCCCAAGTTATATGGTCGAAAGAATTTGCCTAGGTTGTCACGTAGATGTGTCAAAGCCAGTTGCCATGTTGACAGTCACCTGTCAATACACTGCATTGGTTTTTGACAGTTGGTGACATCAATTTGGACACATTCTTGTATTCACAGTGGATATTCCAATTTTTTGTAACTGATATATGCAGTTTTTAATTAATCCTGTTAACATGTTTGTTTCATTATAATTCTATATATACATTTAATTACAAATGTTTTTTAATAATTAATTACAATCCTGATGACATATAGAGAAAAAAACTGCATGTACAAGGTTCTAGTTTGGGCTCTGTTTGTTTTTGTCTGTATAAGATCCAGTCAGTAATATATTGTTCAGTTCACCAGACTCCGGTTTGATTTGCAAGACAAAAATATCGGAGAAAGTACTAATTTTATTGCCAAATTATGTTATATGATTTACCAAAATTACAGCAAAATGTGCCCAAACAACCTGGCATGTAGCTGATACAGAGCAGCATTGCTGCTTGAAAAACTAATTTGTAATGAGATGAACAAATACACATATTTAACTTGCATTCACCACAAACGGCACAACTTGACGTGATAGGACCTACTGGTTTAACTTGTCTGCAGTCCTCTGAAAAGAAAATGCAATTTTTCAGCCGAAGAAGAGGAAAGGAGACAGCGATGAGCATTCACCTACAAAAAAGAAAACGCCGGCGAAATGACTTTATCATTGACATGTTGAAGATAGTGACTATGAATTCTTATACATTCTATGCATCCATAAAGAACTGTGATCTGTTATGAGAGAAATATTTGACAAATTACTTGCCATATGTGACAGCAGACCCAGATATACAAGGTAGTGTCACATGTACGTAGGACGTTTTCTGTATTTTATCACCATTTAATGGTGATCACACATCCGTGGATATTTGAAAAGTCAAGTGCAGATGTATTGCATAAATTCCTAAATGCAGATGTCCATGGTGCTTCCGTGTAGAAATTAGACCTTGTTCACTACAGACATTGTGTAGCCTACAAGGTTTATATTTGTGATGCCACTTGGATTATGCAGTACATGAGTGTGCTGTTGTAAATAAAAATTAATGCTATAGTTAATGTACAGAGAGTTGCAACAAAGCAGTTTCTTGGAGCAAGATATTCCTTACGAGGAATGACCTAAGAAGGTGAAACGCCCCATGTAGGTACATAGAGGAATAGGGTTGATGGGGTGGAACTATACAGGCTGCTTCAAATGTCTGTAGACATTGTCGTATTGTTGACCTAGACAAGGTCATGGGGTCATAGTAACAAGGGGTCATAGGTCAATATTGTTCAAAGAACGTTGTTGAAGAAGATGCCTCAATAACCTTTTTAACCATTGCAGTCGTAGAGAATCTCTACGACTACAAACTATAAGGAAGTCATTTTGTGAAGTTGTATGTTTGCTATCATCGCTTAAAGGCAAAAAAAGTTACAATTTCCACATATACTCAATTTTTTAACGTCAGCGGTTTACTCAGAATGTGACTTTAAAGTCTAAAATTCTAACGAAATCCACGATGGTCTAGACGCTGCCATTAAGTGAAGGGTTAAATTGACTTGGCCATTCAGCGCGCGGCATTCTATGTCTGACCCTTAACCTGCGACAGTTCGTTCAGTTGGCGTGACATCTAGCAGCTGCTTATAGACGTGTATCTAAATCTGTGGTTAAATCTATGGTAAACTTTAGTAATTATGCCTTACTGTTCGGCATACGGTTGCAATAATAGTTGAAACAACCGGTAGTATTGAAGAAATTGATTCATATTTACGGGCGTACTGTTTGGAATCCCTCCAGTCTAAGTACAGTTCACTTTGCTCGGTCCATTTTTAGGAGAAATGCTTTGAAGTAGATATGTAGTCATGTATCATCAGTTGATGGGATGATTTCAGCGATAACAATAATAGACAACTTTATATTTACCGTCATCAGCATGTTACACGCGTTGCCGAGTTGCAGCCATCAGTGAATCTGCGTGGAGAGCGCCTCGATCACCGTCGTGACGTCATTCTTCGTCTAAGATGGAGTCGCGCGTAGTATTTGGATGGTTGGGTGTTAAAAAATATTTTTCTGGTAAACCGCTGGCGTAAAAAAATTGAGTATATGTGGAAATTGTTACTTTATATTAACTCTATTAGGTGTATGCCACGAAACAGTTAACTTTGTTTTGCCTTTAAATTAATGCTGTAATGCTGGTGCTCTACTGCAGCGTACCAGAGTAATGTGATGCATCAATACTGAGTGATCTCTCTATCAAGGCTACAGTTTGATGGCTGCAACTGTCTCCTTCAGATAGTTATACAGAACTGTGTCACTATTTACATGAAGCATTTATAGTTTTGTACGTTACTTGTATAGTTGTGGCTAATCTGCTTATAGTTTATGAAACATTGTACATGTAAATTATGAGCACATTGAGCTAAAGTTGATCCAGTAGTGAGGTGTTTGTAACATATCGACCACAGATTCACTTACTGTGTATTTAGTTTACACTTTCATAAGCATAAGTACTACTATTACAATAAGTGTATTGTTATCGTAAATACAGTGTTTCAGTTAATTATATTGCGTAGTAAATATATGGTGTGGAGTAAGTTAAGGCTTATTATGCTATGATTATCATAGTGCTTTGTGTTCAGAATGTTCTCATCTGTGATGAAGATTAATAAGCTTAAACATAATTTCCTTATGTAATATGTATTGATGTGTGAAAACATTGTTGAATGTTGATACCAAGTCAGGTGATGTTTAGAATCATTCCAATACTGTTGTATTTTGAATTCTTCCAAAGTGTCTTGCTGCCACTTGAATTGGGATTTGCGAAGAAAACTTGTCACCATTTTCATGAATACATGTTATTAGTGCCAAGTCCTAGCATGTTGACGTGTTAGACATAGACCCAAATCAAGCCAGAAGTTGTCTTTTGTGATATCATTTTTGAAAATGGATTTTTTTCTTGTCCAGCACTCACAGAACATCTACCCCATGGGTAGATCAGATGACTACCCCATCGGTAGCGATGCCTCGTGTGTGGACAGTTCTAAGTAAAATCTAAAAGTACAAGGACAATGTCATGCACAAAACAAAAGCACAACAATGGATAGTTATGTCAGTACTGTGTCATTTTATTTTGCAGTATTACAATTAATTGTTTCTGGAAGTTTCATATCTTTCTTTTCAGAGATATTTTAGAATAAATATTTTTAACAACAGCATGGTGTTACTGCTTTATTCTATGTGTTATACTGAGCATCTTTTTTTAAGTTTTATTGTAGATATTGTAGAAACTTCAGTACTAGAAATCACATCAATAATGCAAATACGCTAATGCTGTCATGACTATTTTTACTTTTGTCCAAACATAGCAATTATTTTATTTCAATGAAATGGATTGGGTAAGACAAAGATCATCTTGCATAAATTTGTTTACCAAAATAAATGTTCAACCCAGAAATGAGTTGTCCTAATTTGAACAATAACCACATTCAGACTACGGGTACACCATTTGGTGATTACGGTGGTGAATAAATTGTCGGAACAAACACTGGCATAGCACAAATAAATGAAAACGAGCAACTTTCCACCCAATTTTATTGGTCTCCTAACATACTTGATAACAACTGTAGTATTCTATGTACATCAACAGTATATATTCACAGAGCTAAGTGTGAGTTTGTCTATGCACATTCACCAGACATCCGGAACTACACACACACAACATGCAATAATCTCCCCTGTAATTAACATAACATTCGGTTATTTTACAAATTAATTCCTTATACTAAATTGACTGCATGGCAAACGAAAGTGCTCTCAATATGATACATGATGATTGTAACATAAATACATCTGACTATGAAATGTTTCAGCCATACTGCAGAGATGTCCAGCCAACTGTATTTTAATTTGGCATCTTAAATATGACACTCCAACAGGTCTTATGGCAGCCTGCAAGATTCATTTTGCTCAGCACGAGTTTTGTTTGTTAATGTTTTATCTACAGTGAGTGAACAGTTAAGTGATATACACTTGGGTTTATGTGAGGTACATCTTTCTTTAAAACATCAAAGTGACTGCTAGGGATACAGTAGCCCTTGTTGACCAATCGTTGACACAACTCGTTTGTACTTGATTTTGCTGCACGTTTGGCCTGTTAATTTGGCCCGTTTATAATGTTATCGCACAAGCAGCAGACAGTTGCTGGATATCATGTTAGAGATATATTAGCTGGGAGTTAAACATGACATACCTAATACTTTCTGAGATTTATTAAACCTATTTTATTTGATGATAAACACATCTTCTGTCAGCACCTCTTGGGCTACTGTACATAAAGGCCTGAGGGTCCGGCCTGTCCACTCTGACAGTGACCACAGCCAGTGACCACAGCCTATGATGGCTACACAAGGTAACATGTGACAAGGAATGGCTGATTTCATCTCATCTCATCTCCTAATGATACAGCCCAGGGTGTGATCAGTGTGCTGGTACTTAGGAATACAATAATTATATTATTTTCATATTAATTTCAATTGATACAATTACATTTCCAATTAATACAGTCTGGGTGTTCTGCTGTGTGGCTTACAATTACCTTTGTACACAACACCACTAGACAAATGATATTCATTCACAGCAGAAAACATGAGGACATCCATTAGTTCTACAAAAACCCAAATGTAACCAAAGATATGACACTGACTGTTTTGACCACCTTTATCAACAAAACGTAAACATTTCCACGTCAACAACCCATCGGTGATCACTGCAGCTACTCTCCGGAGTTCTATTTTTAAACAATGGAAATGTCTTCTAGTTGTAAAGTTGAGTATCAAATGACGGCATATTAAAACACTGTCAACTATCTGATATCTGAAATACTTCACATACACATGACATAAAAAGTGGATATATTTACAGCCCTACACCGGTGAACAGACACCCACATTTACTGCATAATAAAGTGTATTGCATAAACGTGACACATATGAGAATGCATCAAAGTGCAATGAACCAGTGTTTATCCACACCCAGACTTAATCTACTTGATGCAAGGGTGCTCAATATATTCAGAAAACGTCATCTATCCATAACAACTCATATATTCTCTTATTATTTAACAATGACATACTAATCATATACTAACGGTGACATGATTGACTGGGTATATAATAAGGATGTTAACTGACATACTTGTTATTATGTCCAACTCTTTGCATTTACCTTAGACGTTTGTTGTTTAATACATGTGAAAACAAAGATGAAATCATGTTGTGACCAGCGGACTCCTGTTCTGTAACGTACTTACAATTTAGAAATGTTACAATGCTACAGAGTTTTTTAGTTTCGTTAAAACACCACTACCTAGAAAACGTGTGCAATTGAAGCTCAACATTACACGCACACGCGCACACACACACACACACTCACATACACACTCACACACACACAGCATCCGTCATTTTGGATGACACTTCAATATTTGCTTATCTATTGATGACATTAATCATTATAATTATTCTTTTCCAATACATTTATCACATACATAGGACATTCAAACGTCTCTTTCCAGAACTTTAATATTGCACCTGTCCTGAGACTAGCTGAGACAAATGAGACGCTCTAACAAGGATATTATTTAAACAATACTTTCACTTAAACATGAATATTTGAAATACATAACAGGGATATTACAGAGAGTATACTAGGGCACACAGTGGACCATTAGATTAATGCATTAACCACACATTCATACCAATTTCTTAACTGTCTGTTGAACATAAAATGATTCAACTTTATGGTAGCCTATACATGGGATTATATATAGTATTTTTGTCTGACCTTAGAATTTATCTAGAATGTTTCAGAGTTTCTATCAGTTCTGTGCATTTGTTTGAATACTTTAGTATTGGCACCGAGTGTTCAATTGTCCATTGCCGTGCAATGTTAGATATCGACACCACCAGGGGTCGCCTGTGCTGTGGCTTGGTTGACTTCGTTGACGATCATCCTGGCGATCTGAAGGGCCATGTCTTCTTGGGTCTGAAACAATGGGACACTTCATATACACACCACACACACAAACACCACACACACAAACACCACATACACACCACACACACAAACACCACATACACACACACACCACACATATACACACCACACACACAAACACCACATACACACACAGCACACACGCACACACACCACATACACACACACACCACACATATACACACCACACACACAAACACCACATACACACACCACACACACAAACACCACATACACACACACACACCACACATATACACACCACACACACAAACACCACATACACACAGCAGAGCTGTAACAAGTACATTTATTTTGTACTTGAGTAAAAGTAACCCTAGAAAAAGCTACTCAAGTAAAGGTAAAAGTACTTCTAAAATAATGTACTTGAAGTACAAGTAAAAAGTAAAAATATGTACTTGAAGTAAACACAAAAGTACTTTTCTCCTGAAACTAGTTCTCACTGTTGTGAATAAAACAAAACATTCACAATTATAATTTAGTGTGTACACGCTATGCATAAAATATAATATTTAATACTAAGAACTATAATGATGCAGACAATACTGCGTAGGCCAACTAGGCCTACAAGCTGTATATACACCATGCTTTATTACTAATAGGCCCACAGCAACCATCGTATTCATAAGTTGAACTAGAAGTAATTCACGTTGTCATAGGTGTGTTACATCTTTCTTAAAACGTTCTTATCATCGTGGGTTATAGATGGATGTATGATTAATTTTATCCTGTGTTACTTGAAGGAGGCATTCGGTCTAGATGAATGCTTATAATAACGTGTCTTTTGAAATATGTCTTCATTTGTAATAATTACTAATTGTAACATTTATAAAAAAAACTAGTTAAATTAAACAGTTACAAACACTGATCTATATTAAAAATAAATAGAAATTATAAAGATGTGGTTCCACAAGACCGGCAGGTTTGCGGTTGGCGATAACGGGGAGCCTTCGATATATATAGCATGTGCAGTCCACAGTGAACATCTAAAGCTAATCAACTGTGTCAACAATATGCAAGACACAAGAAGACAAGTAAGGCAGCTGTTTTTCATGTCTACTCAATGCAAGGCTTTAAATAATCTCAGGGCCAATGCCATTCATGGGCATTGTTGTCTTAGAGGCCCAGTCAGGAAGTCTTGTAACACTCAGTTCAGGCTCAGCAGCACCAGTGCCAGACCCCAGATTGCAATTATCTCACTGGCTTCATCAGGTGACAAAGCAAATCGTTTGTACAACTGATCTGGCCAGTCCAGGACACTTAACATATTTGCTTGTTGTAAGTTCCGGCTGATGTTTGTAAATAAATCTATGCTAACTGCAGACATTACCTTGCTTCCGACAGGTGCTTTTAGGACATTTGCAAATTTAACAAAGAAATTATGAGTACTTCACTACATTTAGATAAAGTACACATATTTTGTACTTCGTTACAAGTAAAAGTACTTCCAAAAAAATGTACTTCGTTACTCAAGAAAAGTAAACTTTTCTACTTAAGTAAAGTAACGAAGTAAAAGTACTTCGTTACATTACGGCTCTGACACAGCACACACAAACACCACACACACAAACACCACACACACAAACACCACATACACACACAGCACACACAAACACCACACACACAAACACCACACACACAAACACCACATACACACACACACACCACACATATACACACCACACACACAAACACCACATACACACACACACCACACATATACACACCACACACACAAACACCACATACATACACACACACACCACACATATACACACCACACACACAAACACCACATACACACACACCACACATATACACACCACACACACAAACACCACATACACACACCACACACACAAACACCACATACACACACAGCACACACACACCACACATATACACACCACACACACAAACACCACATACACACACAGCACACACACACACACACACACCACACACACAAACACCACATACACACACACACACACACACACATATACACACCACACACACAAACACCACATACACACACACACACCACACATATACACACCACACACACAAACACCACATACACACAGCACACACACACATATACACACCACACACACAAACACCACATACACACACACACACCACACATATACACACCACACACACAAACACCACATACACACACACACATATACACACCACACACACAAACACCACATACACACACACACCACACATATACACACCACTCACACAAACACCACATACACACACACACCACACATATACACACCACTCACACAAACACCACATACACACACAGCACACACGCACACACCACACATATACACACCACACACACAAACACCACATACACACACACACACCACACATATACACACCACTCACCATACACCAGACACACACACACACCACACACATACACACCACACACACAAACACCACATACACACACACACACCACACATATACACACCACTCACCATACACCAGACACACACACACACACCACACACATACACACCACACACACAAACACCACATACACACACAGCACACACACACATATACACACCACTCACCATACACCAGACACACACACCACACACATACACACCACACACACAAACACCACATACACACACAGCACACACACACACCACAAACACAGAGAAATTACACACACACACACACACGCACACACCACACATATACACACCACTCACCATACACCAGACACATCACACACACACCACACACATACACACCACACAAACACACCACAAACACAGAGAAATTACACACACACACACACACACACACAAACACACACACCACAGTACACACACAAAATTACACACACAAAATTACACACACACACACACACACACACACACACACACACACACACACACACACACACACCACACACACATAAAAACACACATTGCACTGTTAGAATCCATAATGTTAATCCCTTTAAAGGCTACTACTTTCTTCAGCTATTAAGCCAAGTCAGACTTTATAAGACATCAAACATTAAGACGTCTCTACATAGTTTATTTCCATCACTGTAATAAGAGTAAAATATACGTCATATAGCGTATATATAAAATACTAATAGTACAGTTATTTTCATGTAGCAGCTGTTTCCTTTAAAGTGCAAATTGCATGAAATAAATTTAAATAATACATTGCTAGGTTACATGTGACAGAAACATCTGCGTACCTTATCCTTGCTTTTCAGTTTCTGGAAAAATTTCCCTAAAACAAACAGACACCAATAATGAGAATGAAACAATACCATACACAAATACCGTATTCGCTTTACTAAGCTTACATTTACATGGCCTAATTAGCCTACATCTTCATTTTCAGCAGTCTTTGACACTGATTTATGACAAAAACATATCACATAAGATCTATCATTTATTGTAATTACTTCCCTGTCAAGCACTGAACCAGTGACAACCTCAGAAACATCTGGACAAGTAAATGACTGACTAAATCATCTTTAGATATTTTATATTACAATGTGACACTGGTAGAAATAGTAAAACTATGGCTGCGCCACTAGGCAACCATTGTATCATTGTCAAAGAAGCATGTTTCATCAATAATTTTTCTTAAGCATACTGTACACTTAACAGCACAAATATGGTACAAAATAATGTCTAGAACCTCATAGACTTGTATGTCTCACACTGCATCTTCAAAACTATTTCCCCCAAAAAAGAATGCAAGCAGTAACTGTTTACAGTAATAACATTGTTACACATATCTAGGCAACATCTACACATAAAGTATGCTTATTTACCTCTCATTTTGTGAGAACAAATTGTACCAAAAAGTTATCTAATGAAAAATAGTTAAATGTAAAAATAATATAATTTATTTATTAATGCATAGGTATGTGAAACAGTTTTTTTTATAACTAAAGCAATGTTAAAGAAGCAATACAACACCTTCAATAACAGAACATTTTACATGGCCAGATTTTTTGTAAAAATACCATCTACAATGCTTAGCCTTCTGGGTATAATAATAAAGTTTATTTTAGACAAGAAGTCCATATATACATACATACATAAAATACAATTTAAAAAATATGAAAAGTACAATACATATAATACAATCAAAGCAATGATGTGATCAATGTAAAAATATAAGTGTAAAGTTAAAAAAAAGTCTAAATATATGAGGAAATTAATTAAATAAGTTGTAAAAATAAATATTAAAAAAATTGATTAAAAATAAATACAATACTAATGTCATGTGTACAATAACGACCTCCAGTATGAGTACATACGGCTCTTAAAATGAATATCGGTATGGAGGTAATTAATAAAAAGAATATTATCTGACTGATGAAGACGACATAAAAGACTGAATATGGATGAACGAATGCGTTCATTGAAGGATTTAATGTAGTTGGTGGCAAACATAAAACTTGCACTACATCTTGAGGGTAAGTTGAGCAAAATTCTGAGGCTATTATTGTATGCGACAGTAATGCTTTTGAGGCTATATTTTTTTAATTTGCACCAAAGACTAGAAGAATACATAGGAGCACGGTATGCTTGAAATAAAATAATTTTGGTGGAAATATTACAAAGACAAAATTGTCGAGCTAATACATTGGCTTGGGCATAAAGGTATCTTTTTTGTAATAACATTATAAAATCTCCACTTGCCCTTTTTCTTCTTGTCATGATCAGGCTCTGGGTCAAAGTCAGACACAAACTGTCCCACTTCATTGATTCGACCAAGAGTGAGACTACTGCAAAGACAAAGTGGATTTATGTCAACCTGTGTCTATGTGTCCTTGTGGGCCTACTTGTCACACAGATGTCAACCTGTGTCTATCTATCACACAGGTGTCAAACTGCATCTACCTGTCACACTGGCACAATACATATTATTTATTTCATAACTGAATAATGTAGGCCTTGAAAAAGACAAAGAATTCAAGTTAAAAAGACACAAAATTCAAATTAATTTATGTTGTGTTGAGTGGTGTAACCACTACACAAAGCAGGACCTATTCAGTACAAAGGCCGATTGCTGTATTCCACATGCCAATAATAATAATAAATAACAGTATTTGTCTACGCCATATCTCTAGCAATAAAACCATTCAGACGTGCGTTACACTTTACATGAATATACAAATTACCTAAAAATTAAAAATAGAGGCATAGTTGTAAAATAAATAGATCAGTAAAAAATGTTCAATATAAATAAATAAATAATATTAGCCTTAATTATATTAAAATTGATTAAAAAAAATAGTTAATTATATTACACTTTGAACATAAATAAATAAATAATAAAATAGTTGATAAATAGTAGATATTAAAAATAGTAGATACTAATAAAAATAAATAATAGTTAATTACATTACAATAAAAAAATAAAATAGTTGATAAATAGTACATATTAAAAATGTTCGGATGTTATAAAAATGTCTCACCCCTCCTGGTTGCGCCTCCACAGGGAGTCAGGGTTGAAGCAGGCGGAGTCGATCCTCATGTCAGTGTCGATGCGGCTGATGGCGCGTCGTGTCTGCTGACTCTGGGTGTTCATGGCCAGCAGGGTGTTGCGAGAGCCGACACTGGTCGACCCACCGCTGCTGACGCTGTGCTCCGAACTCGCGTCACCGTCTGCTGACAAACACAGCCGTGTCCAGGTCAAACACAGCAGTGTCCGGGTCAAACACAGCAGTGTCCAGGTCAAACACAGCAGTGACCGGGTCAAACACAGCAGTGACCGGGTCAAACACAGCAGTGTCCAAGTCAAACACAGCAGTGTCCAAGTCAAACACAGCAGTGTCCAGGTCAAACACAGCAGTGTCCAGGTCAAACACAGCAGTGTCCAGGTCACACACAGCAGTGTCCAGGTCAAACACAGCAGTGACCGGATCAAACACAGCAGTGACCGGGTCAAACACAGCAGTGTCCACGTCAAACACAGCAGTGTCCACGTCAAACACAGCAGTGTCCACGTCAAACACAGCAGTGTCCAGGTCAAACACAGCAGTATCCAGGTCAAACATAACAATAGTGCGCTAACACAGAGGATTCTGCATGGGAATCTTGCTCTACAGCCACCTCTGTAATACACCAGCCTCTGTAATACAGCCACCTGTGTAATACAGCCACCTGTGTAATACAGCCACCTCTGTAATACAGCCCCCTCTTTAATGCAACTGCCTCTGTAATACAGCACCCTCTGTAATAATAACCGCTCTGTAACATAGCCCACTCATCATCAATACAGCTACCTCTGTAATACAGCCACCTCTATATTAATACACTAGCAGAGTTAAATCTCGCTTCTGGAAAGAGGCTCCCATGGTAAAATGTTGTTACACTGTTTCATTGTGTTCCACTGTTACATGGCACGGTCACATAATGGTGCAACAAAACATTAAAATGTGGCAGAATCCACGTATGGCCTTACGAAATATTGAGCCCTCCATGTTCTCAACCTCCCCACCTGGCACCCACACATGAAATCTGAATCACAGGCAACATTTCAGCTTGATACATGATAACTAACAGAGGTGTGAGACTACAGAGAAACAGAGAAACACTGTTTTAAAAACACAAGCACAAGAGGCAGGAATGTCTACTACAAGCCAGAAAAGGACCTGTAAGTGAGAAGAAGAATGTTGATGTGTAAAGTAAACAATAAACAGCCCCACCTGGAGGGTGTTTCTTCCTCATCTGAGGCAGGTCGACCGCCAGCTGTACTGTGTTGATGAGTTCAGACAAGTACTTGTAGTACACATCACTCGACAAGTACTGCATGAAGTACACCTGCAACATCAACAGTACTGCATGAAGTACACCTGCAACATCAACAGTACACATCAACAGTACTGCATGAAGTACACCTGCAACGTCAACAGTACTGCATGAAGTACACCTGCAACGTCAACAGTACTGCATGAAGTACACCTGCAACGTCAACAGTACTGCATGAAGTACACCTGCAATGTCAACAGTACTGCATGAAGTACACCTGCAACGTCAACAGTACTGCATGAAGTACACCTGCAACGTCAACAGTACTTCTGTCACTGTCAACAGCGAGTTATAATAATAATAAGAAGAACATTTATAAAGCAACTTCATATAAAGTTGTTATAATAATAATAAGAAGAACATTTATAAAGCAACTTCATATAAAGTTATGCAACTGTTCATATGGTAGTGCAATAAGTAATGAAGTTATTGACTTTATGTGGCATTTTACTGCAATTACTCTACATATTTGGACACCTAAAGATAGGCTAAGAGGCCCTGAAGTCCGTTGGGTTATATTGTAAGTTTGTAACTATCAATGAAATATATTTTGTTGAATCAGTCACCGCCTAAACTCTTCACCATAATCACCACATATTTTAAATTGTTTTATAATTATTTATTGTGTATATATATATATATAGTGTATTTATATATATATATATATATATTGAGCGCATTGATTAATGATTTGGTACAGATTGTGTAATATAAGAACTATTATTTCTTTCTTTAATTTTTTCACCTAACTGGCATTTCCATTGGTTATTTATATGAGATGACCAGAAATACAGCCATATTGTGTGAATGCAGCAACAGGACTAGTCATTGGTGGTCTCAATCAAGATATAATTAACCACTTCCATTCCACTCAGCCAGCCCAGTGATCAGAATACAGTTAAGTTGTTATCCAATTGTTATGGTTTGACCGAGCTGTTGCTAGGCAACGGGTCACATGACGGACATGTTAAATAGAACAGTGTGTGGCGTACACAGTTGAGTGTCTTCAGCACTATCAGTTTGGCGGCAGTGAAGCTGTCAGGGCGTGGTCCTGTCTCCTGGCAGATGTTGTTCTCCACCTCAAAGCGCACAGAGTCGGGGAAGCCGAGAGGGTGACTGGCTTGTAGGGAGAAGTACCTGCAACCAAAGGGGGTAGGGGTAATATGGGACATAGGAAGATATACTAGAGGACATAGGAATGGGTGATAGATGATGTAGGAAGGGGTAATGTAGGACAGATGATGGTATATCAAACTAACAATACTCACAGTAGTAATAACAAGTATACAATAAAGATACATCTTCACAAACTAAAGCTCAACAACACGTAATAATGTTATCCATGGGTGAAAAAATGCTTTGACTTGAGACACACATTCAAATACATCCACATGTAGCAGATAACTTCTGTCAAACAAATGAGGTGATGAATGAAAATTAGGGATCGAATTGCGTGGCAACTTCATGACGGTTTTTCTGCTTGACCCCAGCAAACTACTCACTGATTAAAATCGACGTTAATTTTTGTTTCTTACAACTCATCTGTAGAATTCTGCTGAAATCAACAAGTTATCACTTATTTATTACCAGCACGGCAGCACCATAGGATCACTCTGAAGTGAAGTTATCACTCACTTGTCATAAAGCACCATAGGATCACTCTGTAGTGAAGCTATCACTCACTTGTCATAAAGCACCATAGGATCACTCGGTAGTGAAGCTATCACTCACTTGTCATAAAGCACCATAGGATCACTCTGTAGCGAAGCTATCACTCACTTGTCATAAAGCACCATAGCATCACTCTGTAGTTGAGTAGGGTCACCACCAGATGTCGTCACCAGCTGTTCGAAGCTGTCCAAGTCTTGCCAACACTGTAGCAATGCGATGGCACCTTCTTGCTCGAGGTACTGAAAATGTGCAATTACATGCACGTTTACAGATCTGTTTATTAGATAGCAGCAAAGATGTGACATTGTACAGAGAAGACAGGTAACTGTTCTATGTGACATTGTACAAAGACGGCATGTAACTGTTCTAAATGACACCTGTACTGTCCTAAAGGCGGGTTTACACCTAATCTTATCTACACCTGGCACTGTGGATCTTCTCCTTCTCTTCTTTTCTGAGATACTCAGGGCGTTTATAGTCCAACGAAAAACAGGTTACACATTTACCCCTGTGTGTGATCTTTTACTTCCCCTGGCATAGACACCAGATAGAAGGGACCACCAGATTTTAGTGTCTCTTCCGAAAGACACAGGCAAATGTGGGGTGAACGAAATTGCCTAAGTTTTGAAACAGTGGTAGGTGGGATTGAACCACTGTCCCCTCGATTGACAGTCTGACGTTCTACCGCGCGACCACCGCTTCCCATTATCTGAGTCAACACATGACCTTTGACCTACCTCCATGAAGTAGAACATGGCGGAGTCACAGTAGAGGATGTCAGGGAGCAGGACCTTGGTACTGGTGAGGACGTCAATCTGGTGCTGACAGTGGTACTCACTTTGTAGGAAGTCAGCAAAGTACCTGCACATATCAGTACCTGCATGTCAGCAAAATCAACACAGTACATGCACCCATCAACCAGATACCTGCACCCATCTAATTAGTCATGACATTATGTACCTACAAAGCAAAATTATGATTTTTTACTGTAATAGAAAAATCAACTTCGGCGACCTATGCTAACTCTGGTTGTAATTCTACATTAATTGTTTTGTTTGTCAACACAAGTTTTTCAAGATACACATATATTTAGACAAACATGATGAGAACTTTATAAAGCAAGTGGCAGTTATTGCAGCGGTTTGATCAACCGTAGTGTCTATTTCCTCCTGGCGGCAGACATTCTGGGTCCACGACTGTCCGCGTTATAGCCGATTCATGTTATAAGACTATATAATGAGGCATGACGCTGCATTGGTCGTTGGTAAATACAAGTACACTGATGGATGATGGTATGGCAGATAGATAGGAGATTTTGTTGAAATGCATAATTAATATAATTTTTTGGCCCAGGTTGTAGGGAAACTTTTGCTTAGTAAATAATGAATGGGAATTTTTTCTGCCAGATCCCTTGTTTCCATGGCAATAAAGAAAATGGCCACCAAATGGCAAATGATAGCATTTATAGCCCATCTTGAAAAGAACAACACTGGAAGTAAAGCTGACATGGCCACGTGGTTTGGATTGCTGTGTTCTTCTTGATATTCTCTACCATCTGTATAAAAAAAATCCTTTTTAAAATATTTGTATTTTATTTTTGTGTGAACTGGTTTTTTCAGCGGCAAAATAACGTATTAGAAAACGGCAAAAACACATTGATCTTTTTGCCAAGAAACGTCATTGTAGCTGCCATACCTTGCCTTAACTAGAGATATTTGTGGTTACATTCACAGACAGGTGACACTCAGTACAAGAAGACACAAGTGGACAGTGGACACTCACTGTTGCTGGATGATGTTGAGGACAAAGTCACAGCAGCCTCTGAAGCAGGCGGGATGCACCTCCCCATCCTCTGGGCAGATCTCACCTACAGTGACACAGGCTCGTCATGTATGTTTACGTTAATTGTTGGCTGGATTTGACCTGCATTGACCCGAGAGTAGCCGCACTGGTCAGAGTCCTATAGCCTCCAGGCAATTTGGCTACACAACGTCCACTACGGAGCGGAGCAATATGAATATGGGCAGTTTATTTGTTTAGTAACTGACCAGTTTGCATACACTATCACAATTATCTATAAATGTTAAATTAAGTTTCTGACCAACCATCATTATTTTGAAGTGGTACTGATGTGTATATAAATTATAAATTCAGACAATTATTCCCAGTGTGCTCGTACAATGGCTTGTGTGCGTCGACACATGACAGCATTGGAAATTCAGCCAGGCAATGTGATAATCTAACATTCTTGGTGAACCACACTATGGATGACATTTACTCACCCACTGTAACATTTACTCACTCACTGTAACATTTACTCACTCACTGTAACATATACTCACTCACTGTAACATTTACTCACCCACTGTAACATTTACTCACCCACTGTAACATTTACTCATCCACTGTAACATTTACTAACCCACTGTAACATTTACTCACCCACTGTAACATTTACTAACCAACTGTAACATTTACTCATCCACTGTAACATTTACTAACCCACTGTAACATTTACTCATCCACTGTAACATTTACTCACCCACTGTAACATTTACTCACTCACTGTAACATTTACTCACTCACTGTAACATTTACTCACCCACTGTAACATTTACTCACCAACTGTAGCCTTTATTCATTATTTATTTATACTTTGTGAAATGTGAACTTATATGCTGAGTGCTCCTTGTAGTTGTTTGTGTAAGCCAACTAATTTAAAATTGCTGAATCTTAGGAATTTACCGTTGGATCATTGACTATGTTTTGTAAGCAAGTCGCTGATACTACACTTTACACAAAATAACGGACCCTGTACGCATTCCCACTTACTGATGGTCTTGTTACGGAGTTCTTCTGTGATTCCTATGGGTTTTTGTGCGTCTTTGGAAATGTATTTGGAATAAATGTGGACAGCATCACTTTCAACACCTGAAAGAATAAACCAGTTTCTACAACACTTCAAATAAACGGAGAGGTATCTGTTCCCGACGAAGGCTGCTGAAGGCAGTTAAAGCGCTGGTGTGAGACGGACTATTTCCATTGTGTGGTGAGGTTGAGTAGGTATGCATAGGTAGAGTGAAAGGATGATGTAGATTGGGTGAAATGTGTACAAAGTTAACAGTAGAGGGGATGGCTCCTATCAGCAGGCCATGGCTGACAGCAGAACTCTGTGTCTGTAGACTTGAGTCTGACGTGTTTCAACCAACAGGGTGTACATAACCGTGTCAGATGGAAGAAGGCAACTGGGAGAAAATTGAACACAAAAGAATTTAAATTTGATCACAAAAGTAGGTACTTATTCATAAGTTCATAACACATCAAAATATTGTTACCAGAAGACATGTTTTGTATAATGAAAATAACTTACATGCCTATGTTTACATCAATTCGGGAACTGGCATAAATTTTAAATATACAAAATTTTATATCATTATTAGATAGTATGATTTTAATATCAAACATGTCGTATACTCACATTTCTTGAAGTGTTCTTGAGATGACTTATCCACATGTAAGTCATTTGTATCACAAATTGCATCACCACAATTGGCACCGGCCGTGTCATGAACCCGAGATGACAATGAATCGTTAGACAGTGGCTGTGCACAAGGACCATCTGATTTGTCACCTAACGTCATTGCTGTTTTATTGGCTGAGGAATCGGAACTATCACAATAAGCTGTACATTGCTTGCACTCGCTAGATACACCACCAGACGCCAGATCCCCTGAGGCTGATCTACAGTTTGTTTGCAACACATTGGAGTTGTCCAGACATTGGCCACTTGGCCAATCGGTCAAGGTTTCCCCTGTACCACCATCGCTAATGTGGGAACTGTTTCTTGGATCCGAGTTTGCATTTGTGGGGACCGTTAGTGAGACGGTCTCCCCATGTGACCATTTCCCTGTTTCCAAGTTCACATTATGCGGCGTCCGACTTTTCACTGGAAGATGGCTGTCTGACAGAGACCTCAGATCATTCACCGACACATTTGTGCTGCCAGTTGCAGATCCCGAGTTGTGCTTTTCTCTGTGACACGCAATGTTTTTCTTGGCTTCTGACGAGACAGCGAAACTCTCAGCCGCAAGCCAGAACCGTATCAGATGGCCAGCATCGTGCTGATCGAGATATTGGATGAGGTATGGCAGACTGTGTTTATCGTTGACAATTTCACTGAGACTCTTGTTTAGTCGTGACCCCCGTGGAAGCAACGATTTGGCTTCATCATCACTGATGCAGGCATCAGCTGAAACATGGAGACACAATGACTAAGTTATCTTACAAGACATACTTAAAGTATCTCAAGTAAATTAAGTTCACAAATTTATGGGTTTGTGAGAAGAAGCATACCTGCCTTTTAGTTTTATCCCTACATGTTCAAATTCAGTTAAATATGTACTCAGTAACATTTGAGGTGTTACATCAATGTACCATTGTATAATGTAAAATTTATTTACTGATACAGAGTTTTCCAGATATTGTAAATTTGTGACGTAATGTAATTTAGACATCCATACAATCATGCTATAAACCCACCATGACATTCATATAAGAGTATGTATTATATGTGCATGTCTGTGTGTCTGACTGTAAGTATAAACAAAATATATATAACCTTCCTGAATTGCAGTAAACAAGATTACATGTTAAAAAGTAATTACCTGTTTATGTGAAGATTGCACAAAGTTTGTGCATTAACAATAAACTGACACATATCTCCAAGATACAAAACACTCTCTATTTCTCCATTTCACTGACAACAGGTATGTTTGTTTGGCATTATTATGACACATGTATGTGGTTAGTTGCTTGTTTACCTTCTGCACCAGACTGCAGGATGAGTAGAGGACTAGACTTCTCAATTACAGCCCAGGCTCCATCAACATCGTCAGACGCTAAAACACACACAAATGTTCTAATATTATCTTAGGCATTACCTAATTTTTCAAAATATTTGTACAATATAACTTAATCTGAGACAATCTCTACTAAATAACATTAACAATTACGTCCACTTAAGTGTGCAACTGTCACAAATTTGATCTTCTTTGGTGATTATACAAAACTGCTTGCATTTGATATAATTTGTGGGTATACAAATTTAAAAAGACAACTTTTCTAAATCTGTCATCATGTCATT
>OZ024865.1:25688856-25693856 GCA_964017155.1 Oasisia sp. SBJ-2009
TGCCGGTAAGAGGATATAAAACAAGGTATTATTGTGCATACACTACGTGCATGTCTCTTCTTCTGAATGTAAGTTTGGGTTTACTGTGTGTATATTATTGAATGGAGAGGAGGAGAGACGTGTGTGGTTTGACTGCAGCCATTTATAAAAGCTCCGTTGCCCGAGTAATTCTTTAAGCGGAAGTTCACCAAATCAGTGGTATTTCGATACTTCGTCCCACTTGGGTGACGGAATCCAGAGTAAATTTGCGTGAGCCTCCGCGTTGGCGACGTTTTGTGGGCGAACATTTAAACTGCATAGACAACTTCAGCCAATGTTCCGACCATTGAGTCAAAAGTGACAAAATGTATATTCTATTGTTAGGGGGAATCGAAATGATCGAGGAAGAGACAAGATCGGGGTAAAGTGTTTTTAATAAAAATATGAATCCAAAGGAGGTGCTCTTACGACAAAAATGGCAAGGACCTAATCTCAGAAAAAATAGAAAATGGCGGTCTATCCCTTAACAAAATACGCTAAGCAAAACAGTGGTAGAACGGTTCGCATATTTTAGCATATGCTATATATATATATATATATATATATATATATATATATATATATATATATATATATATATATATATATATTATATCCACAAATAATTCTTTACGGATGAACCCTAACACACATCTTCCAGACACCGTCGGCGACAGAGGGCAAGGCAGATGACGCAGGCAGCGACCACGCCACCAACTGGCGCGTCTACTACTGTCCAGAGTCCAACGCCGACAGCGTCAGTTGCCGTGACGTCATCACGCACAACATCAGCGCGAGCATGCGCGCGCTCGTGTCGGTTGCCATGGACGCGAACTTCCACGTCCGCAGCTCGGGGGAACTGGTGGCGCCACCAGCGGATGCGCAGCATGTTGTGACGTCAGACACACACAACGGCAGTGGCGACACCTGTGGACGCGGGTCGCCGATGGGTGACGAGGGTATTGTCGTCTTGTCAGGCGACAGCGACGTGTCTGGGGGTGACAAGGCGACAACCTCGAGGAAACCACTTCATCCTGACGTCATCGCCGGCTACTTCAGCGACCTTGCGCCATCTGCCGGCCATCTTGCCACGCCGGAAGTCGATGCGAGCGCCCTCTATGTGCCGACCGACGACACAGAGGAGTTGATAAAGCGCATCGACGACTTTCTCAACAGCACCACGACAACGGCACAGACGGCGCCCACTCAGACGACGACACCGACACACGTCACGCTGACGTCACATGCGTCACCGGCGTCACAGACGATGCAGGCATCAACGCTGACGAAAGTCACTCTGACGTCACCGGCGTCACAGGCGACAAAGATGACGCTGACATTACCAGTGACACCAACGATATCAGCATCACCGGCATCAACAGTGCGAGGGACGTCACCGGCGACGGACGTGACACCGATATCATCAACGACAGAGGTTACACCCGCGTCACCGGCGATACACGTGTCACCGACAGTAAAGGTGACATTTTCGTCACCGAAGACAAAGGTGACTTCGATGTTACTGGCGACAAAGGTGACACTGACGTCACCGGCGTCAAAGGAGACACCAGCAACACAGGTACCGGCAACAAAGGTGACTTCGATATTGTCGGCGACAAAAATGTCTTTAGATTCACCAGCAGCAAAGGAGATACTGACATCACCACCGGCGTCAAAGGCGACATTGACGTCACCTGCGTCAAAGGTGATACTGGCGTCATCAGCAAAAACGGTGACTTCGGGATCACCGGCTGAAAATGTGATTTCAGTGTCACCTGCGTCAAAAGTGACACTGACGTCACCAGCAAATAAGGTGACGTCGGGATCACCGGCGACAAAAGTGACTTCAGTGTCACCTGAGTCAAAGGTGACACTGACGTCACCAGCAAAAACGGTGACTTCGGGAACACCGGCGACAAATGTGACTTCAGTGTCACCTGCGTCAAAGGTGACACTGACGTCACCAGCAAAAACGGTGACTTCGGGAACACCGGCGACAAATGTGACTTCAGTGTCACCTGCGTCAAAGTTGACACTGACGTCACCAGCAAAACCGGTGACTTCGGGAACACCGGCGGCAAATGTGACTTCAGTGTCACCTGCGTCAACGGTGACACTTACATCACCAGCAAAAAAGGTGACGTCGGGATCACCGGCGACAAAAGTGACTTCAGTGTCACCTGCGTCAAAATTGACATTGACGACACAGGCAACAAAATTGACACGTCCAGCACTGACGGTAAAGACGACACTGACGTCACCGGCGGCCAAGGTGACCGTGTCCACCACCATAAGAGAAAGTGACGTCAGAGAAGCCACTGCAGTGATACCGGTCACCAAATCAACCACGGACAGTCCACTGACAGTCCAAAGAGCTCAACCGGTCGAAGCGACCACTACCGTCCCGCCGGCGTCGCTGGTCCAGCCGCGATCACTTCCGGTTGTCAGGTCTGATAGCCACACGGGCGTAGCGAAGCTGACTATTGCCAGAAAGGCGAAATCTCGAACGACCAGAGGAACGCTGTTGATATCACGTGACATCGTCCATAAATCAACGACTCCTGCCGCGTCCACTTCAGACGCTGTTGGTCCAGTCCTTCGGCCACTGGCCAGCTGTCCGGACAAGGCCATCTCCACCCTCAGGGGCGTGTGTCGGGACCCGGAGCTGTCTGCGGCGAAGCCCCGTCACGCAGCCGTCGCTCGGACGTGTTACCTATGCAGGCCGGCAAAACGCGAACTCAAACCGGAAGTGCGATGCAGCGCGCCGGCCGAGGGGGACTTCCGGAAAACGCACAACGTCATCGATTACCCGGCGCCCAGCCGTAGCTCCAGTTGGGCAACGCGCAGGCGCAGAACGGGTCCGTTCATTCGACGAAAGAATGCGTTGTGACCACAGCGATCACGTGGTTAGGAAGCGTAATGCTAAAGGGTATATTTAACGTGAACCATGTACAATGACAATCTTCATTGCAGAGGCTCATTTCCGGTCGCGCGCTCCCCGTAGTTTGCCTCTGCCACAGCTGATTTGTTTATGTCGCTTTTTGTACATGATAATTGCGCCTAAATTCAACAAACTTTTTTGCATAAAATGCATAATTTCTTCAACCAAAGAATCATAAATCTTTTCATTGCGATGTTTCGACCACGAATAATTATGTATAGTATGCACTGTATAGGAGAAATTAGGAAATATTACGGTCTTATAGATTTATTATACAAGCATCACAAATAAATGTCTACCTGGTAATAGCAAAAAAGGAGGAAAACCCGTGCCACGATCGCCTTTTCTCACGTGATTCTGCCGGTAATTTCACTTCAATTTCCGCCAGACCTGACGTCACCTTTCAAACGTAACGCGTAATCACTGCTCGTAAATAGTCCTCTGACGATGTTGTGTTTGTGACGTCTAACCAGAGCTAATATATCAGAGGTGGGTGTCTTCGTACATACAGCGCCATCACACGGGTGGATTCAAAACTTTTTTTTATACTATATTAAACGACGTCCGAGATTGAACGCGGTCTGCGCGCGTTTGGTCCCATCGGGGGGGGGGGGGGTGTCCCAGCTCCTATCTAATAGCTCTGGTCTAATTGGCAAGAACTATTTATGTTTGTTTGACGTTTAGTTGTTTATATTTGTTGATATTTAGTTGTTTTTGTTACAGCTAAATTGTGATTTATATAATATTATTAACACAAATTAAAGTGTAAAATGCGCTATTTCGAGGAAACAATAAACGTAGTGGAAACCGGAAGCATGCGTAGATGCCTAATGTTATGGGTGGTTTAGTTCGATTGCGGATTACATAACTATTCGGGCACACATGTTCTCTGCCATCTGCTGGCCATGTCTCTCTGTAGTTTTATCGTTCACATAAACACGGTATCCGGCACTTGAACTTCCGGATTCACATACATTCACACTTGTGTGTGTGTGTGTGTGTGTGTGTGTGTGTGTGTGTGTGTGTGTGTTTGTGTGTGTGTGTTTGTGCGTGTGCGTGTGCGTGTGCGTGGGCGTGCGCGTGCGCGTGCGCGTGCGTGCGTGCATGTGTGTGTGTACAAGCGAGTACACTTGTACTAATAAATGTGACAACTGCTGAAGTGGAAGTGACCTGAATTGTCGACGCGACATTCACTATCGTTGCACTTAGTAGAACTTTGACGCATGGATTATAGACGTAGTCGGATTAGGCACTCCGAACGTTCGCCCACAACTGTTTAATCACGGCGGTGTATATAAATATTATCCGCGGATAATCTGCATAGAGCCAATAATAAAAACACTTTCAATGTATCTCTTACGTTATATTCAACGTTGTCTATGATACACGGGGAACCGCAGTGTAACTATAATATAAGTTAATACATATAAACGTCCACAAACACAAAAGTATATTTTATACGCATGACCAGCTTTCACAACCATGCTCTGCAGCCACGCAAGGACTCCTTGAAAGTCTTTCTCAAGATATGCTCCATAGATCCAGCAAACTGAGAGTGTCTTGGCTGTGACAGTTCCCCACGGCACAGCAACGGACACCCAGACAGGTGCAGTGATGTTTTAGGACAGTCGAATCAGTAAGGCAGCCTAGAAGCGTACGGAACGAAAGATGACAGCCAGCACTTCCTTCGCCTCGTCCCTAGCTTATATATAGCTTATAGCTTATATTACTTTCCATACTGCTCACTGCTACCGGAACATCAAGGGTCCGATTGGTCTGATCAGCTCTCTTCAGACTCCAAAGACGAAATTCCACGATACCATGGTCATTATTGACTACAGTGGGCTAACATCGTCACCTCCACACCCACGGTTAGAGAGTACGGGTAATTACTACTCGTGCTTGTATGACTTACGAGTAATTACTACCACGTCATTGGCTCGTGCTTGTCTGACTTACGGGTAATTACTACCACGCCATTGGCTCGTGCTTGTCTGGCTTACGGGTAATTACTACTACGCCATTGGCTCGTGCTTGTCTG
>OZ024865.1:25698856-25701356 GCA_964017155.1 Oasisia sp. SBJ-2009
CTAGATATTTGTGTATGAATATTCTTCGCGCGTTAATTGCCCTGTTTCCCAGTGAAGTTGCGTGTAACGAGGTAGCTAGTTCCGGGGACTGGATGAACACTTAAAAATATCCTGATGAGTATAACGGCAGAAAATAGTGATTTAAGAAAATATTGCGCAGCAAGATAGAACCATTTGTCAGATGCATTTTCAGAAAAAGGAACGTCGGATGTACCTTACGACTATAAGTATATTCTCGATTACGAATTAATAAGTGTGGGCAAATGCGGCAGAATATCGAATGTTCAATTTGTAATAAAACGCGTGTAATATAAAACCAGTGTAATTTATAATTATTTAACTGTAGATAACAAGCGGGCGATATTCAACCCGTGGTGCAGCTGTACAAGTCTAGTGGACTACCTGAAGAAGAAATGCGACTGCGCCAATATAGGTAAGTGTTAATATATCGATTTAATTTTAAAATACATAACACTGCGCGAAATGTAATAGAATTATCTATTTTACATACATAGCGCATATCTCCATAGCGTTCACAACGCTTTACATATGGTTTAACTGAAACTACAATATAAATAGTGAACAGTAAAACAAATTGTATAATAATAATAAAAATTAAATAAACAAATATAATATAATAAAGAAAATGAAGACAAAATATGACAATTTTGCAAGATTAACATGAAATATGTCATGCCCTAAACAAAACATGTAAGTCATTTACAAATTGCTGCTTAAAGCACAATTCACTGTCATACACAATTCTATTAAACAATTTCCCATCATATGACTTGACATAAATGACACAACAGAACATCTTGAGTTGAAAGCCATCATTTGTTTGTGGTACATAATTAACAGCCAATGAGACGTTTCCAAACTGTTTCTACGAGTTATCATTGTCAATATTTCCCGCAGTAGTCACAATAAAGAGTAGTCGTGTTTTGAAAGCAAGTGACCACGTTGCTTGTTAGTACTCAGCAATGCAACAGTCGGCACGCAGGAACTGTGCTGCATGCCAGTTATAGTGATCTATGTATCTCTAAATATGTAGGGTTATTGAACAAAAGCAAAACATGTCATTGTATCTTAGAGCAAAGCAACTATTCCTGTAATCACGTGAACTAAGCCGCGGTCTCTATATATCAATGAACGTACACCTGACCTACATTGTGCAAAACGATGTCGCGGCACCTCCATTAATGCTATGCCGTTGTAATAATTGTATACACGAACAACTCTATTAGTGACGGCGTTGTCCTGCGGGTGTTATTACTAACAGCAATGACATCAGACTAAAAACGTTTCAAAAGAGAAATACATTCCGCCACCAAACTAACAATCACCGGTAGAATTAGGCCTACTAATTAGGATAATGTATTTGACTAAATAACAACGCACTTGTTGACTAAGAATTCAATACCTAAATGACAAACCATGTCCTATGTGCAGGTAAACTGTACAGAGATCAAACGATCTGTACCCGCCGCCCACCAGGTTGATTGCGTGTGTTAGGTTACAATTATAGACATATATATGCACATAAATAACGAGTGAACGAGTCATTGCATAGTCATGGTGAAGGCTTTCCGACGATGACATCAGACCAAATACGTTTGCAAAACAGCAACCCTTGCAATTGACTCCGCAGGCAAGAACATTACTCTAAAGCGAGAACTGTGCACGAGAATGCTTATATCACCAGATATTATGCGACACTAGTAGTGTAATGTAAAAATTATACTCGACACTTATGAAAACATTGTTGGCTGGGCAAAGCTTGACGACAGATTTCTGATTGAGGAATAAGTCAATTACGGAAATTTGGATTACATGTTTTCGTTAACCACATATCAACTCGCCTGTGTAATTACGTCCTGGGAGTTTATCCTTATTGACACGTAGTCATTTTCTCCGGCGACAAACATCAAAGTACATATACATGTCACTTTCGAAACCCAATATTATGAATATATGTGGATTCCATTAAACCATCGACTGTAGATTGCATGTATACGGTGTGTGTTTGTGCCACTGTTTTGACCTAATCTTAATGACGTCAGAAGAATCTCGAATGTTTAAAACAGTAATCATTACAACATACCGCCAAAGGCCTGACAGTCTGACACCAACAGTAATCGCTGATCGACAGAAGAGATAAGATTACAGGTGTGTTTCACGAAATAGCATCGTACACATTTCACAACTTTCCGGAAATCAAACCGGTAAACCAACAATACTAGACATATATTTGACAACCACTACACACTCTGGTAATGTTTATTCTATTTTATTGATGTTAATGGATTAAACAAACATGAGGCATTGCATTGTTCTGACGGCTGCTCTCTAGAACCGCAAATGATATCAATCAAATCGTTTTTGTAAGAGCAAACCTATTGTGGTATCTGTCAACGCACGTACAACAGGTATTACCGAAAGTTGTTTTCCTCCTTCATCCTTGTTGTACGTGGTTTAGGGTCAGTCCGAATACTACAGC
>OZ024865.1:25703856-25808856 GCA_964017155.1 Oasisia sp. SBJ-2009
GTATACTAGACGATAACGGATCACTTGAATCATTGTTTTGATATACAGTGTGTATTGATATCACGGATGCTTTCTAGGTCAATGTTCTCGATATTGTCCCAACTACGGAGGTGTACAACACTTACGAAAATGACGCACCGTTTTCTTTATTTTTGTTTGTGATCTGAATACAAACTATTCTCAAGCATTGACATAAATACTTAACTCATTGCTTCAGCCAGCGCGTGGACACATGCGCAGAAGCACCCTTGGCTTATCGCGGGATCAGCTGGATTGCAAGAGTAATAATAAATAATAATCACGCGCCAATGCGTAATGTTTAACTGTGGTTTTAAATACCAAATCAATATCGTAATGTGACCTGGGTGAACACGTTTATTTTGCTTCCAGCCCACGTGGACCTAATCGACTTGGACGGTCAGGTAACGAACTTGTCAGAACACTCGAAGGAGTACGCGTACCCTTACGTCGGCAGTCGATCTACGTACATCCTTGTCAGGGTGGAAAGTGAGTACAAACATCGTTAAAAATGATTTATAGTAAAATGAGTATACATTCAACTGCAGTGATGAAGTCTAATCCTGGTTCCGTAGAGCGATGCTGAAACCACGGCGTCACCGCGCACCATTCCAAATATGTCAGTGCCAATTCTAAGAATACAATATGGACATTTCGATATACCTATGTTCGCTGTAAAAACATAAACATTAATAATAATAATTTTGTTTTATGGAACGTATATATGCATGCGTGTTAATAATGATTTCTCAGTACTAAGTAATTGTGTTCGAACCAATGAATAAAATCCATTTTTAGCACAGTAGCGATAACAGTTAGATTATTACCTTTATTACCAATGTGGTGTGTGATATTTCGCATCGTTGTGTTGTTTACAGAGCAAAACGGCACAGACGCGAATGTATATTTTCCTTTGCTGAATGATCTTGACATGTACCACCCAGAACTGGCAGGTTGGTAGTTTACCGCTTCTGTAACAAGCTCTCTCTGTCTCTCTCCTCGCCTCTCTCTCCTGTTACTCCGCTCTCTCTCTCTCTCTCTCTCATATCTCTCCTCTCTCTATTCTCTCTCTCCCTTTTTCTCTCTCTCCTCACAAATCCTTTCTCTTCTGCCTCTCTCTTCTCTCCCCTCTTTCTGTTATATCTCTCTCTTTCTTTCATTTTCTCTCCTCTCTCCATCTCCTAGCTCTCTTCTCTCTCTCTCTCCCCCCCTCTCTTTCACTCTACCCTTCTCTCCCCTTTCTCAAGGGGTAAAGCGGGGAAGAATAATATCCCGATTACGTCCCTACAATGTTCCACAGCCACGAAATCGCTTACACCACCAGATGAAAGCATCTGGTGGTTTAGTCAACAAACATTACCTAGCTAGCCGAAAGATCGCTCATACCCTAGAAAACAAAGGCAACCAAAGTCCTCAATTTTCGAAAGTCAGGATCCAACAACAAATAACACAATCGTGCGGCACCCGTATATATATACACTGCATTTGAACTGTAGTACGTTTAATTATTTATACTTTATGTTTAATTTTAATAGAGTACGAAACAATGTCACACAGAATATTGTAAACAAATGAAATGGTAAATTCTTTTAATTAATGTTTATTTTATATTTAATTTTAATTTTAATACAATAGTGCCATCGACCTATTTTATATAAACATTATTTATTATAATCAATACATTTTCTTTTAAATTATGTCATATAATGTATTAAAGTAATGTTTTATAATTATTCTAATATTTTATATTTAATAATATTTTAATATGTATTTGTTTATAATTACAGTTTATTTATTTTTATCTATTTATTGCTACTGCGGTTATGTTTATATTGTTATGAACTATATATTTTATCTAAAGCTTGTTTGTATGTATGTATATGATGTATGTGTGCATGTAAGATGATGGCCCATTGAAAATCACGATATACCACGTGACATGGTTACCATCAAGAAATAAAGCTTTTACTTACTTACTTACTTACTTACTTACTTACTTACTTACTTACTTACTTACTTACTTACTTACTTACTTACTTACTTACTTACTTACTTACTTACTTACTTACTTACTTACTTACTTACTTACTTACTTACTTACTCACCTGCGCCATTGCCTGTTCCAGACAAACTGCGGGCGACGAGTCACACCCGCTCCGAGCGACGACGCAACAAGTGGAGCGTCCTGAAGAACGTCACAAAGTTCAACAGTCACATGGCAAAGGTGACGCGCTCGAACAAACGAGACTCGGCGAGAAGTGACGGGTCCTCGAGAAAATGAACACTCCCTGATGTCGTAACAGGAGACAATCAGTTGTGCTCCGTACACGGACTGATGTGACTTGTATGGGACATTACTTGGGGACTGACGTGATCAGTAAATACATCTACAGTAGAGTTTCATTGTTACTGTCGTCCTTGCGACTAAAGTGACCCAAATACCGAGGTGACCGTAATGACGGAAAAAATGCCATACTTACTATTACAAAATAATTTGGGAGCTTCCCAAAGTGGTGTTAGTTACGATGTGGTTGTATTCCAGAGGTGACCGTAATGCGAGGTACTACGGTAGTTGCATACCTCTGTAAGGAACAGATTCGTGAGAGACGGATTTATGGTCGTGAATACACGATGAAGACACCTAGTTTGTTCCGTCAGTCGGGATGTTGTGTGTTGTCCATAGTGCGGCGATGAACATTAGAGCCGCGCGATCATAGATTTCAAAAGTCTGAAACACCAGCCATTGCTGTCCCAAAAGTCACCAGTCGACGGTGTTTAGTGTAGGCCCTATACTACTGAAATATTTTGTTTAAAATATGACTCTTATGGATGTCGCATTCAAACTGCGCACAAAACCGCGGACTTACGCAGTTTGGCGTCAATAGATAGGCCAGTTTTGCGAACAGGATATCAAAAAACTAGGAAGAGATAAAGTCGCCCTTCTTCTATGGCGCGCTACCGTTGTACTGCGCTTCACTGCCAGTGTTTTGTTCCAAACACACTCACCAGATGGCACTACCAGTATCACATGATCGGCCACGTGAATAGTTTGGTGTACTGATTACATTTTATATCATTTCACTGTTAACCACGTGTTATATGTATCTACCAAACGAGTTTACATATTGAATATTAGTGACACGACACACTGTATTTCAATTAATGTATATCGATTTATTGAACTATGTATAGTTGTACGGTAATACATATTTATTCTATAAATACTTATTCTATACACACTGAGTGAATATTTTGCATGTTTCAATAAAGATACCTTGTGTATCTTGTCCGTATATATCCATGTATAACAACTATCAAAACGCAACATAACAATTTTATATTTGTGTAGGGATTATATCGACAACAGCGCGACAATGTTGCCGAAGGGCAGGATATATGCTCTGGTGTGGAAAAAGCACGAAGAGTAGATTAAACTATATTATTGTAACATAGACTAGCCTACTGATTGCCGATATTCATCTGAATGAAGGCACACAATTTGGTTTAATTTGTTCAATGTTTATAAAAGTAGACATCATTAATCACATCCGGAAGAGCTTCAGTTAGGTATGAAAAGTTGTCGACCATGGGATGTGTCATGCCAAATCCCTCCCATTGCGAAATTACTCCCATTTGCCGCTCTGCGTCTGCGCCACGTACGCTGCGCATGCGCTGTCTCGCAAATTCTCGCGAACACATTAGACTCGTCAGCCTCGCTGCCCTCGTTGTTAGCCTCGTTACCCTCATCGCCGAGTCACATTTATAAACATAATAGCAGGCTGTTTTCTATGTCCCTGTATCAACCGAAATTAGACATTCGTTACCTGCTTTGTCCGTCAGTCCGTCAGTCCGTCAGTCCGTCAGTCCGTCAGTCCATCTCCCGTGTATACACAACACCTACAAACCTATCTACTTTGTTATTTTTACGTTGGTGGCAACCGATTTTTTCAGGTTATTGCATGTCTGGCATTCGGTCATGCCTCTTAATCACACACGGGTTGGCCTGATTCTGTCGTTGCGTGGCAGACGGGGGAAACATATTCTATTCACTACGGACAATTTATTTCATGCAGTTGTTACATCGTGCCGTCATGTCCTAAATAGCTCTCTACCACAACGAGGGTGCTCCGTCAGCTGCGCTGAAAGTGGGTCATCAAGGTGTGTCCACCCGTTAACGGTAGAGATACCAGCTAGCATGAGATAGGCCCTACCTAAATATTTCTTTTAAAGTATCGACAACCATCACTGAGCTCCATCAAGTAGGCTGGATGGAGCTTGAGAAATCCCACAATTCAGTTCCTGGCTAAAGCTGCCGACGATTTCAAAAACGGTGAAATAAGCTGAATTGCACAGCAGTAATAATTATAGAGAACATATTATTAGCTTTATGAACATTATCTACTATACTTTACCGATGTCGGTAGTCTTGTTTTTTCTACGTTGGTGTGCAAGTCATTGTTACAGAAATTAAACGTGGTTTGTTTTCTCTTCGTGTCAGCAAGATAGTCATAAGGCTACTTTCTTAACTTACCCAGTGAACTAAGATGGTGTGTTGACATCCACATGATGTGAGTTCGACCCTACCAACGATATTATACACTATACGGGATATACGTTAGCATAACTTTAAGCGACTGTATATGAACAATCTAAGTTGTTTTATTATTGGCTCTGGTAAAACCCATGAAACAGACTCAACGGAAAACCAATAAAGCAGTACACGCCAAAGATGGCTAATCGCCTTTATTCAAAAGAAAACGAACCAAATTAAGACAAAATTCAACATATTGTTAGTAACAGGAGTGCAAGCAGCATAATGCAATCGTCGTAGCTGCGAAGCATTCGTTCCAATGTTATCGGGTCCATCGTGTCAACGTAACAAGAGTTTGAGGGACGAGAAAGAACCCGGAGTGTCCACTGTGCACAGTGAACGATTGGGGCGGTCCTCCCAACTGTCCTCACTTCTCGTAGCCGTTCGGCATTGCATTCGTCTCCGGGTTGTGAAACAGCGAGTGCATGCCGTCTCCCCATGGGAACTTCTACAACACATTGGTTGGACGTGTGTGACGGACCGTACACAAGACCAACTTCTACAACACATTGGTTGGACGTGTGTGACGGACCGTACACAAGACCAACTTCTACAACACATTGGTTGGACGTGTGTGACGGACCGTACACAAGACCAACTTCTACAACACATTGGTTGGACGTGTGTGACGGACCGTTCACAAGACCAACTTCTACAACACATTGGTTGGACGTGTGTGACGGACCGTTCACAAGACCACCGGACACTTGCAACTACACCTTATCAACAGTCTAACAGACACTTCCATCTGCATCGTCTCCCATTTCCCTAACCTCAACACGTCTCCGGCAATATATCTACGACGTTAAGGCAAGGTACGTTGAGAAGTTGATTTATAGAGTCTCCAATGAATGATTAAGAGAATGTTGTCTGTTAAAAGTATGTCCTGATTGTAGAAGCTTGTTAGAGATACACCTGACAAACTGGTGTACGGCCTACAAACATGCAATCTGCAAACATACTCAGCGATGATTTTTCTATTACATAATAATGTATTAGTGATATGTTTTTGTTTAAAATAAGAAGAAGAAATTTAGTGTTCAAAGAGAAACATGATAAATACCACTGTTTAGCAAACGTCTAGCCAAATGTAACGACTTTTTCTTTAATATCGAACTTCATTAAACAGTCTAGTTTATATTGAAGTGATTCTATCGTCATGATATTTAGCGCATGCGCACACCTACGTTGAGTGTGAAAACGGAGGTCAGTCTGACAAGTGACGTACCTTCGTTCGCCGGCGAAGATGCTCGTAGGGCACGAACTTCGGGCGTCCCTCGGTCTTCAGTAGCTCGTGTTCCTCCTTGTGCTTCATGGTGGCGTTGATGTAGGTGACAGCGACGGCGGGTAGGGCGACGACAAACGACACGATCTTCCACATCTTCTGACCAGCTACAAACATACGACACATCATGCCACGCCTCGTCACGTCTCGCTACACGAGTACAGTTTCTCCCAGACATGCAACATTAAATAAAATCCAGTTTAACAGACATTTTAATTTTACTATTCTTTTAAGTATATTTTAGAATATTTTGTGTAATGTTAAGTGTGGTTTTAATGTATATGCTTTAAATTCATTACGTGAAATGTTTCCAATTATTATTTCAATCAGACGCTTTATCGTTGTATGATAATATGATATTGTGTGAAATTGCTTATTTTATTGTGAATATACATGTACAAACCAAGTTGCCTTATAATAAACTGATCTTATTGTCGAAATCCCTATTTTTTACATTCTATGTTTAAATACGCAGTGAGCCTACATCTTGCACCCGTTAACCATCTGGTTGTCTTTGTATTCCGATCACGTTTGGTCATCTATACTAAGTGTCACATAGAGGGGCGTCGACCCAGCTTATAAAGTGGGGGACGGGGGAATGGACCAATACATACATACATACATACATACATACATACATACATACATACATACATACATACATACATACATACATACATACATACATACATACATACATACATACATAATATATTATGTCTATATGATATAATATACAAGTGTATATATGTATATTTTTGGACATGTAGATATATATATATATATATATATATATATATATATATATATATATATATGTATATGACCTGACATATATATATATATATATATGACCTGAAATACATATACATGTTTTAATAAATATAAAACATAATTTATGGTTGGTCTGGTGCTAATTCTAAAATAAACAAAGACCTTTATGTTATGCTATCTAAAATAATTGTGTTGGCTACATGTATTTGAATAGGGGCCATGGCCCGCCATAATCACTGAACATTTGGAGGGTAAACTTTGGACCTATAACTTGCTTGCCTGATTCACAGAGTGACAAAGTGCAGAGGTTACATGGGTGCCTGTGTAAGACTTCCCTGTCCCACCTTTTGGCAAATAAATTTGTCATCACTCAAATGGGATCAAATTACACAAAGTGCAGGAATCTGCTAGTTCCGCCGTAGGCGATAAGTATCCGACCAGGCTTCAATCCAAGGGGTGACAAGGCAAACAAAAGTTAATCATCTATAATGTGTTTGATGGCTAGTGCTTATTAATATATCAACACGTACAAGGGTGCATAATTGTAGAGCCCTGGTATGATGAATATTTACTGGACTAAGATGAAGTTACGCGCTGCGGCCAACCAAGAAATGTATCTAGTGATTTTCCATTGGGTAGTCGGAAGTTTATATCTGAACTGGTATATTAATTTTACTACTAGACCGACGTAGGGATTTTAAGAGAGGGGAGTGATCAGTCTCGCTATGCGCCTGTAAATTTGTTTTTCTGAACTGAACAAATGGGGGGCATTTCCTATGCTGCCCCCTCAGACTTAAAAGTGGTGGTCGTCCCCCACCGGTCGATGTTCGTGGTCATGTACACGGGCCTACGGTTAGCGAGTAGGGGTACTTCATTTAGAAGTGTGACTGGCATTAAAGATGATTTTGCTGTTCGGTCAGTATTTCTTTTGATCAACATTTTTCATTTAGACTTGTTTCGTGACACACAAAAAGAAAAAAAAAACATGTAATATAAAATTGTTCGCGATATAAGTTTCTTCACTGATTAAACAAAACGATTTCGACAAACACAAAACCTTATGGATACCGTTAGTAATCATTCACGTGATCCGAACCAGAATTGTGGGGTGTTTTGGCTGCATGCCAAGCTAGTTGTCGCCGAAGGTCGGGCTTGACTTTCCAACTGCGAAACAATACTGATAGGATAGTCCTTACAAGCATGGCACGAGCCTAGTAAACAAGAAGGCAACGAACCCCCATGGTCTCCTGTCGCAGCCGATGGACCGGCAACGGTAGAAAACTGTCTCAGCGCGGGCAGCCGCGCGCCGAAGGTACCCCAAAGTCTGATGGCCATGCTGACGACTGAATACCACCTTAACTGCTTCACACGCACACACACATCCAACGCCAAGCACGAGTAGAAGAAGTGACTACTTGATTTATGTTTACTATTTATGGATAAATCTTTCAGGCGTCGTCGACCTAGTTCCACCTGTCGACGACACCACGGTTTTGTCCCATCAAATCATCCTCCGTTTCAGACACGATCGACACGGTTGAGCAACTTCGGTCTTTTGACTTTTATCTTAGTTTCGTTTGCAATGGAATTCTTCATGAACACGAGTTTATATGCAGGAATGTCGCACAATGTATGCGACTTGAATATACTAGGTCAACTCGTTTTTTCGTCTCCAATGTTTTTACGTTTACGACTCACGCTAGCAGCATTTGTACATAATGGGCTAGGGTGATTGATTTGGACAGCCAACCTTTGGTAGCTCTTTAAATTTTACATGATGACACCCCTGTAGTGTTCCTGTGCGTGTATGTCATAGTTGTTTCAGGTCTGTACGTTTACTGAATACAGTAGCACTTGGCGATGCTCCAAATGGTGACTACGACATCAGCGAGGCTGGCTCTCTCGCACCTTGACAGACGGCGCCATTCCGTATAGTCAGAACCCACATATAAAAGCCCAAGAGAGCGAGTTGGCTCTACAGCTGGTGAATAAGTATACAGTTCATCGTACGCTTGAGATAATGTAAGTACTTCGTAGACCTTTGATTTCAGATAAGAAATTACGATTTTTCATCTAAAGCAAAATAGCAAAGTTGGCAAGTGCACAAGCACAATTAAGTTAACACCCACAGTTGGTGCAACAAACAAACTCGTTGACGTTGGAGCATTGCTCTCCATCGGTCGTCTCGTGAAGGAGAAATGCCATAAAGGAAGGGACATCATACAAACACACTCTAAGTTGGATTAATACCGTAGTTTCCTTACTTAAACACACAACCTACTGTAAGGTCCAGGACCAACGACTCGATGAAGCGGGTGAACGTAGAAGATTCAATATTCAACAGACTTTATTGTCCATTTAAAACGGAAATTGTTCTTCAGTTACACAGTAGAATGACAATAATAAGATTGCTGAGCCATAATATATACGGTTAATAAGACACAATAAAATTATAATAATACTAATCAGCACTAAAATTGGTAAAGTAAATAAATTAAGTATATAAATAATTACTCTAATATAATCAATAAATAAGAAAGTAATATTCCGTAAGTGGTTCTTTGATAACACACATATGATAACATTAATAATATTTACTAAAATTGGTAAATAGATAAGATTAGATAAATCAGTACAACAAGCGTATGGAATAAACAAATATATAGTATATTAAAATGTAGCATTCAAAATTGAAATGCCAGAGGGTATCGTCGATTTCTTGAATAGGTTCGTTTTAGCTAGTGAAACTTTTAGACGTCTCCTTAACGGATGTGTCTGAAAAGCGTCATTCAGAGGATGAATAGGATCGTACAATATTTGCCTGGCCTTCCTTTTCAGTGCAGCATTGTATATAGGTGTTTCTGTTCGTTATCAATCAACTCGCTAGCTGTGTTGACAATGCGAGCAAGCATATTTATTCTTGGCACTGACATTGCAACACCACGTGATTATGTTAAAAGATAGAACGCTCTCTAATAAACCCCTGTAAACAAATTGGAAAATATGCTTGCTAACATCGAAACTTTTCAGCTTTTTCGTTGTTGCGCTTTTTGTTAACATAATCAACATGATGACAGAATGACTAGCTTTCATCGAGTAATGTACCTAGGTACTTGACATTCTTCATCATTTCTACTTCTTGATTATCTACGAATATCGGTTTTTGTGGGTGAGTCCTTCCCCCTCCAAACATTAACTCTTTAGTTTAAGAAAGGTGGACTTAAACCGAAAAGTTAACGCATCGATTTGAAGGAGATATTCGGAAAGAGAGTGTTCATCTTTAAGACGTCCCACAAAAGGGCTACAATGGCCATGTCATCTGCATATTTAGTCAGGGTAAGAAATTAATTGTTAGACGATATGTCGTTCGCATATATTGAAAACAGAATTGGAAAGACAAGTGCACATCAGAGATGCACTTACAACGGGCCAACATTATTATCTTCGCGCCGTTCATGGTTAGAATTTGCACAGTCAGTAGATAATTTGTTCCATTAATTTGTCGTCCTCGGTGAAAACGAATAGTTCTTGTTAAAATGCTACACATTTCCAATGCTAAAATCTTATGTCATCTCCTAGACCAGCGCGTTTTGCACGTTTAAACTTCGGTGTGATGTTAGTCTTAGGGTGTTCACATTTCAGTAAAAGATTAACAATTGATGACTAACAACAATAAATAACTGCGCCCGCCTGAAGGAAAAAACAAGTCACAGACTTGTCATTATATCACCGACCGAGTCTGAATAACTTCGTCGGTGAACGTTTTAAAGAGACCCATCATTTGTATTAATATGTAATAGTCAGTTTAAATTAATTGATGCTTAATGTGTTTTGATATGCAGGCAAATATTTTCAAAGAAAATGCAAGTAGGTAAAGAAACGAAACGTTGGTTAATTGAAGTCATAGGATGGAGGTGGCTGGACAGTTCTCTCTGTTGCCACCTCACGGAGTAATCGAGGCAAATCCTGCAATAACCCCGGCTTCATATACAGTTGCAAATTTGTATTTCTGGTTATTTTGCGTGAATATAAATTGAATGTTTAATACGTATAATAGCACACTCTTATAAAGTATGTGCTTATTTTAGTTCTGATTTCATAGTTGGCCTGAAAACCAATAAGCTACTCTACCCTATTCTGTGGTAAGGCCAGCGTGGTGGCAACATTGATAAATCATTAGCGTCCCAAGCGGAATAGGGCAAAACAGTGCTGCCACCTCACGGAGCCTGTGTAATCAAGGTTACGACAAAATCTGGCAGTGAAGACAAACGGTAGTGCCACCTTGCGGAATAGGACATAACTGCGAGTATTTTACCAGTAGAGCCATGCAGCGGCCAAGAAACC
The DNA here is from genome assembly GCA_964017155.1 of Oasisia sp. SBJ-2009. Taxonomy (NCBI): domain Eukaryota; kingdom Metazoa; phylum Annelida; class Polychaeta; order Sabellida; family Siboglinidae; genus Oasisia; species Oasisia sp. SBJ-2009. Next base: position 25,714,869 of record OZ024865.1, read on the forward strand.
AATTTAGAGATAGAGGTTTACGCCATCTGGCGAATAAACACACATTACTGTATACCATTCCCCAGCTATAAAAACATCATGTAGAGAAGGATCTATCATAAAAATGACACTGCTGATATGCTGTATAAGATAATTAACTAGAAAAATGTATATCCTGCTGTACCCAGGGAGTACGTTGAATTGCCTTGTATTGAAGAGGGCATGGAGGAATTTTCAGCTATCCATTTCGTTCTGTGCATATTTTTGACCATAATTTTTTTCAATAGCTTTTACTATTCAGTAACTGCTCATCATAATGCCACCATTTAATCTGTACGGTCAATGTCCAATAGGAACATAATGACACAAGTGCAATGCTATTACTTATACCTTACCAATATCATTTATGCCACAAGTCCATTTCCTTTCTACCTTGTTCAAGAAAACATTCATAGAGAAAATATTATTCCAAGTTGATGCTACGAAATAACTTTTACCCATGCTATAAATTGTTATTCTGGCATATACAAATATTAAATTTCACAGCTGTTCAGCAGACAAAATCAAATTGGATTTTACAAATGACACAACACGAACGAATTACAAACTATCCGCCATGTTTATTTCGGGATAATCGAACAACATTTCCATCCGCAACTGTTTCTCCTAAAACTGTACATCCAACTCCCTCATTAAGCACTTGACCCGTCATCCCATGGGACGTCATAGCACAAGTGCAGAGCGTCAGTATCTTAAAGTGTCCTCCTTACACAACTCTTCACTCCTCGTGCTCATAGCCATCGGGCAGTGGGTTTGTGTGTGGGTTATGGAAGAGGGAGTGGTTGCCATCTCCCCACGGCCATTTCTACAATGCAAATCAACACATTCAGGAATACGTCGCTACAAGACAAACGTGTTATAGGGCCCGTAAGTGTGTCACGATAAATGACGTGACTCCGCGCGATTGGAGCTCATTGGGGTCTAAGCGAGACAATTGGGGACTGGTCACAAGAATAATACACAATAAAATAGTTTACGGGATTTGCATTTTACATTGCTGTACATTGTGGTTTCGATAAGCACTTATATCTGACAAGTTGTCTAAATTCGCATAATCATAACACATGTGTACGTTTGCCCCAAACAGGTTGTACTACGCGAAAAATGGCACTTTTCATTATTAGTCAAGATCGCCAAACGCAAGTACTTGCCGCTATTCATATTGTCATGGAAACCACCATTATAATCGATTAAAATTCATGATTTCCGTGATCATTGTCACCGGCAAAGTGTTCCACTGCTTCTGCTTCTAATAATCCTTCGGACAGTATAACTGAAATAGTTAGACTGGAACCGTTCGATTATTACAACCAAAAACAAGTCCTATACGTTAACATGGAGAATATGGACCTCCTGCCCCCAGCCTCGTTTTCGCACGCAAGACTTACACGCCCTATTATTGGCAAATAACCTGTTGGCTGATACAGAATAATCTGGACAGGTTGAACTTGCCATGGCAATACTATCAGTTATCCAGTACTGTGTGTTATAGTGCCAAGAAGAAACATTAATAATCTCAAATGTGTCTTACTATTTACTAGTTGCCAGTACACACCACTTGTGTGATCTTCACCCTTGAAAGACGTTTGTACGTTTATATATAGTCTAAATATGATTAATTATTTTTTTTGAGATATATGACGTAAACGAACACATCTATTTTTGAATAGCAACTAGATAAGATCACTACAGGAACTGAAAATAAACGTGTCACTATTGGGTATAATTTATCCAGATACGTTTCCCCTTACAAACATGAGCCAAAATAATTAAAACCTATTGCAGGTATCACTGCTCCTTTCGTATAAAAAGCATACAGTTTGTATCCTAAAAATAATGGCATATGTGTCATTTAGTCTGCTTACCAATCTTCAAAACTCTATCATAAATATTCGTAACTGAGCCTCTAAAAATAGTGTTACCTTGTTGTGATAAAAACCTATAAATTTGCTTACAACAGTTATACAGTTACAAAACTTTACATCCATGCCAAAGTTTGAAATACTGTCCAATGAATCTCAAATGTTCCGGATAAGCCAGTTTTAATGCACATTTTAACATTTAAGATCAGCCAGTGTGGTGGAAAGTTGCCAACTTAAACCACCAAAGATTGTTATCCATGTGAATCAAAACTGGCAATGGTACCAATCTGTAAATGACAAAGCTTTGCTTGCCTTTGAGCGGAGGCGGAGGTGTGGGTAGGCCACAAACTCTGGTGGGCCCTCCACTTTCAACCTCTCGTGTTCCTCCTTCTCTTTCATCTCTGCGTTCACGTAGCACACAATCACGGACGGGACGGCGACTGTGAATGTGAGAATCTTCCACAGCTTCATGCCGGCTGCAAACATCACAAACAACAGTTATAATGTCTGTAACAGCTTTGGTTACAACTTGCAACACTGAAACAGTGATATAAACCATAGCACATTAAACAATAAAAACAACAGAACAAAAAGAACAATCACCAGGTTTCCATGGTTAAATATGCAAAGCAAAGGGCAGTCACAACATGAACAATAATGCTTACATATACTATTTTTTCTAGCAACCAAAATTACAACAAACTCAAATATAAATGTCTTAATGGCTACACTACTCACATTTAGACAATCACACATTTACACTTGTGAACTGATCAGATCCTGCTCCTGGTCAAAGTGCTTCCTGACAATTGCACAACTCGTTAGACACGGGCACTCCAACTAGGATTTTGATATACCAGTAATCACAATTTTTAATTTTTCTTAGGTGGTGAGGACTTGCCTGACTGCGTAAACTGACAGATTTTATAATTGAACAAACTTCACGTGAATTCCAACAATGTTAGTTGTTATAATTGACAGCTTGTGGAGTACGGAAGTAGGGAGCTGAAGAATGTGTATTATCCAAAGCCGCTGTAATTTTTTTGGGCGATTTCAACAAATAATAATCAGACTACACACATGCTTTTGTTTCAAGGTAGATGTTCAAAAGTATTTTTTCCCCAAAATAGTGAAAAATAAACATTGTAGATTCACGTAGCATTATACATTTATTGTTACACACCCCAAATTACATTTTTTCTGGCTAGACTGAGCCTCAACTAAACGTATGTTGTAGCCAAACTCCATGTACCAAGTTTTACTGCCAATATTCATAACATTACATCTTTTTTGCATTAACATACTAACATACTAAATAGTGCTTTTATTAACAAATGAACAAAACACAAACACAACTCTTGGTAACACATTTATTTCAAATATTATAAACAATGATTTGCAATGTTTAAACAAATTACAGTTACTGAGAGTGAGATATTGTGGACGAATCATAACTGCAATTAAATGACGTATGCAAATACAGTTAGAGGAGTATGTAATCATATAAAAATGCATTAAATGCGAACAAAATGTAACTTGTTTACGACGCCGTGGCGTGCGTGACGATATCAAGTGGGCTGAGTTTGACCTTTTGGTAAGAGCCCACCCGGTAGTTACCTACGGTCGCTGGACGGTGAATGTCAAGGCTGGATCACTGGGTACTATGTCATTAAGATAATTCGCCGTACAGCGTTGGAATCATGTGCCTATATATATCCATTTGTTAATAAAACATTTATTTTACATGACACCATGACATCATTCGACGAGACTAGCGACTACGATAGAATCGCTAGGTGGGTCCAGGACCGTAATTCGCATGAGCGACGCTGGAACTGCGACGCTACAACCACCTGCAAAAATACAATAGTTGCAATGCATCAAATCACATACAAACCTCCATGATCCCCTGCAGTTGCAGATGGGCCAGCAACGCTGGAAAACTGCCGCAAAGCGGGCAGCCTTTTTGCGAAATTACCCCAGAGCGTAAGAGCCATGTTTGCAACTGGGCTTCACCTTCAAAGTAACGCATGCGCATTACTGTCCCAGGGACACACAGACAAGTTTTTCCAAGGAGTGATAAATCGATTGATCGGTAATATTTAACAAGATTTAACAAGATTTAACAAGATTGCCACCTAGAGAATCAACTCTAGATGGCAGGTGGACAAGGAAGCCGTTTGGCTTATCGAGAGTCCAACCTATCTATTTAAGTATACCCTGCCCGTCTTAGGTATATGTCAATTTTATTTTTAAACATATTAACACTTCTAGCACCTACACAATCAGCTGATAATTTGTTCCATTCGTTTACTATTCTTTGGGAAAATGAAAATTTTCTAATATCTAGTCTACACTGCTTCTTTGCTAATGCAACTCCATGTCCTCTAGTCCTTCTCTCTTCCTTGACCGTGAAAAAAATATTTCTGTCAATATTTTCATACCCATTCAATATTTTAAAAACCTCAATCTGATCTCCTCTCAATCTTCTGGTTTCTAGTGTTGTTAGACCACATTCTTTTAGACGCATTTCATAACTAATATTCCTGAGTTTTGGTATCATTTTTGTTGCTCTCCTTTGTACTCTTTCTAGCATATCAATATCCTTCTTGCGATATGGCCTCCATGCTTGTATACAATATTCTAAATGAGGCCTAACTATTGTTTTATAAAGCGGTATTATTAGTTCTTTTTCTTTGTATACTATATTTCGCCTAATTAATCCAAGAATTTGGTTTGCCTTCGCTGCTGCAATTCCACACTGCTCTGATACCTTCATGTCAGCACTAATGGTTAAACCTAAGTCCTTTTCCTTTACAGTAGTATTTAGTACAGTACCACCCATTGTATATTGTGCATTTTCATTCCCATGTCCTGTGTGGAGGCACTTACACTTTCCAAAGTTAAACAGCATTTGCCATTTCTCAGACCATTCTATCAACTTATTTAGATCATCTTGTAAATGCTGTCTATCTGCATCACTTTTTATTTTCCTAAACACTTTTGTGTCGTCCGCAAACTTCAACACCTTGCTTGTTATGTCATCATCCAAATCATTGATATATATTAAGAATAAAATAGGTCCCAATACTGATCCTTGCGGTACTCCACTCAAAACAGATTTCCAATTTTAAACCTCCCCATCAACTACTACTCTTTGTCTTCTATCAATAAGCCATTTTTCTATCCAGTTAATCATACTATTTCCTATGCCATGGGCCTTTAGTTTAAGTAGTAATCTTTGGTGTGGCACTTTGTCAAAGGCTTTTTTAAAATCTAAGTAGATTATATCTACTGGTGATCCCTCATCTACCCACTTTGTGACATCTTCCAAAAAACATAACATATTTGTTAAGCATGACCTCGCTTTTAAAAACCCATGTTGAGATGTGTTTATCAATTTATTTTTAACAAGAAAATCAACCAAGTGATCTTTAATTAGTCTTTCTAATAGTTTACAAATCACCGATGTTAAACTCACTGGTCTATAGTTCTCTGACTTGCTTCTTGATCCTTTTTTAAATAATGGTATGATGTTTGCTTCTTTCCATTCTACCGGAACCACTCCTTCCTCTAATGCCAAATTGAACACTGTTGCAAGTGGTATGCTAATTTGTTCTACAATTTCCAGTAGTAATTTGGGAGGAATCCCATCCACTCCTGGTGATTTATTATCCTTCATATCTCTTATTTTCATAGCTACCATTTTTGGGGTTACAGTTAGTTGTCCTAAATAGTCACACTCTCTCCCTTCGAACTTAGTCTCTAGTACTGGTAATGTACTAATATCTTCCCTGGTAAACACCGAACTAAAGTATTCATTTAGGTTTTCTGCCATTAAGAATCCCTCCGTTATTATGTTTCCATCACTACCTTCTAGTGGCCCGACCTTATCTTGAACTTTCTGTTTACTTCGAACATACGCATAAAAACTCTTGCTGTCATGTTTTATGTTGAAAGCTATTTTTTGTTCATAGCTTCTCTTCGAATTTCTAATTTCAGCTGTAGCTTGATTAAGTGCTTCTTTATAAATGGCATAGTCTTCTTCACTTCCAGTATGTCTATATGTCTTCCACATCATTTGCTTGTACTTGATTTTTCTAATGGCTTCCTTCGATAAGTGTTTCTTCGTTGACCTTTTCCCCTGTTTTTTCAAGGGGACAAATTTGTCAACGACGCAGTCAATTTCCCTCTTTAAGATATTCCAGCATTCTGTTGCTGTCTTATTCTTCAGTGTGTTATTCCAGTCTATCTTCGCTAAATATTCCCTCATGTCCTTATATCTTCCTTTGTGAAAATTTTTCCTGTACCGTATTTTTCTGTTCCGTTCTCCTTTTACTTTGATGATAAAATGTATCTGGTTATGATCACTACATCCCAGTGGCTCACATATATTGACATTATCAACAAATTCCTTCTGTGAGCTCAAAACTATGTCCAACACGTTCTTGTCCCTGGTTGGTTCTAACACATGTTGAAAAAGGAAACTATCTTGTACTAAATTTAAAAACTCTTGATCCTCTCTCCCAGGACTCTGTAGAGATGTCCACTTTATATGCCCATGGTTAAAATCCCCCATAATAATACAGTCCCGTTTACTCACTTCTTTTATAGCGTTGTGCATTTTTTCATTCTCTTCTATGCTTATGTTTGGACTACGATAAACTAACCCAACAGTTAATGTTGAGTTTCCTGTAACTATGTTACACCAGACAGCTTCACATTCTGCTTCTTTTTCTAATTTTATTTCATAAGCCTGGATGGATTCTTTAATATATAAAATAACTCCGCCTCCCCTTCTTCCTAATCTATCTTTCCTAAACATTACATATCCTGTCATTCCTAATTCGGCATCTGATATATCGGGGGTGGCCCAAGATTCAGTTATACCTATTATGTGAGGGTCAATATCTTCTACCATAATGTTTAGTTCATTTCTTTTGTTTACTATGCTCCTTGCATTTAAACAAACACATTTATAACCAAATTTCGTAGGGCTTTCCAGGCTGTTTTTTGCTGATTTCTTTTTGCTGTCTTTAGCTATGCCTCTAGTATTTGGCTTCTCTGTGTATCCCCCCTGCGAAACTAGTTTAAAAAATTGCAACCTGTTCCTCTGTCCATAGATTGAAGCAGGTTCTCGGAGAACACTGCTGCGCCCTTTCCGCTTAGATGGAGGCCATCTCTCACGTACATATCTTCCTTCCCAACAAAGTATCCCCACAAATCTACAAATCCAACTCCTTCTCCTTCACACATCTGCTCCACCAGAGCATTGATTGCCATCCTCTTACAGTTTCTATAGGTTGCTCCCCTTCCTCCGATTACTGGCAAGATTCCTGAGATAATGATCTGTTCAACTCTTGTCTTCTTCAGTTTCCCTACCAACTGTCTGTATCTTTGCACTATTCTAGTTGTCCCCTCCCTGTCTGCATTGTTCGTCCCTACATGTACTAATATCGATCCTCCCTGGCCATGCCCCAACACGTTCTCTACCCTATCTGTCACATGCTCAATCCGAGCGCCCGGAAGACAAACAACAACATCTTCTCCTTTGTTTAACGTCTTGTCCGTCTTTCGCAAAATTGAGTCGCCCATAAAAACCCTTTCTGTTCTCAATGCACCCTCGATCACTGCTTCAGAGTAGCTCCTCCGTTTTGCATCTCCCTGGTTGCTGACTTTCCCCCCTGCCGCTTTCTCTGTTCCTTTCTTTCCTGTCTCTTTTCTTCCTGACATCTTCCTTGTTATTGACTTCCGTTTGGTCATATCTACTCTCAGTTCCTTTCTTCCCTTCGTCTTTCCTCCTGTCGCATCTACTTCTATCATCTCCTGTCCCCTTGTCCCTCCCTCCTTCTCTACTGTCACTTTCTCCACTGTCTCCTTCATGCATGGCATGTTTTCTGTTGTTCTTTTCTCCATTTGTTGTTCTTTCTCCATATTGATAAAATTGAACTGAAACAAATGTGTACACATTTTAATATTGAAATCTTTATTACGGACACAGTTGGGCCCAAAGATATACACCCTCTGCAAAAGTTTCAACATTACAAGAATGTTCCTATAATTCTATGGTTGTACTATCTAGAAGATACAATGCACGATAACAACATTATTTGGCGACATCAATCGTCAATAAGTATTATAATTTATTATGAGGACACGCTTTTAAAATCGGGTGTGACAGTTGTTTTATGCTAATCAGAAGAACAATCGAATCAGACCATATCCAGAAATAGCCAGTTATCACGGTGGCGATATCGTGCACTGTGTATAAAAGTGCTGCGGCTTATAATAGAGTATGTTCGAAATTATCCGTGGCGCCCCTTGTGGATATCAAAACAATTATTTGTAAACATTATTGTCGTCCATGGAACAGCGTCTTTTATTTTCCGTAATTGCGCATATGCCTTCCGTACGATATCATAGGTTGCTATGTTGAGAGTCCGATATTTTGTATTTTGCAAACATAGCCATGTATTGCGCTGTAGCGCTTACATTTTCCCGTTCCCGTTTCACGTTCCGATTGACATTTCTGCGCATGCGCAATAAATGTAAACTCATCAGTGTGCCGCGAAAGAACAAAGCAATTGTGGTATAAATACTATTGGTTGTTCGTTAGGGTGTATATAACCTCTCAGCAAAGTTATTTCTCGCAAATTAACACGAGGCAAACACGGTTTGAAGAAAGTTTTGCTAGCAAGCGTAAATCACATGCGCCATAATCCATGACAGTGGTTAATTTAAACAAACTTAATATTTGATTGTATTGAACGATATTTTAAGCAACTCTTCTCAGTAATCATCACAGAAGAGTTAACGAACAACCCGTGGCATTTATACAAAAAAATTGCTTTGTCGTTTCGCTGCACATTGATGATTTTACATGTATCGCGCATACACAGAAACGTCAATCGGAAAGTTTATAAAGACCGGACAATTTTAAGCACGATACGTCGATAGCGCATTAGATCTTGCATTCATATATGGGTTTTCGTATAATATTAATAAACAGTGAAAACATAAACCTTGACTGATAATTACGACTGAGTGAGTGAGCTAGCATATGACATATGCCGTAATATAGCTTCCTTGTCGTTAATTGGCTCGCCGCAGATGCTACATAAACATGACCTCCACCTAAGCAACTTTCAACTGCCGATGTCGTTATCTGACGAAGTGCATCAAGGAAGGCACCTTTTGTTCAAACCCCAACATTAATTTCGTTCCGACGTGGAGGTTCTTCCTAGCAGTAAGTCATGATTGTGGCCACGGTGGTCTGATCTTTCCCTCCAAATGCTCTCAAATTCCCAGCAAAGCGTCAATTAATTTCCTATTGTATTGACTTAATTCATAGTTACTAGCTATTATACAAATTAGTCACTGTGTGCACGGATGCATGATTGTTGATTGTCCGAACTAATTCATCTTACCTCAAGATCTTACCTCAAGACCGGTCAGTAGTTGCCCAAACTGAGCATTGAGACCGTCTCAAGATTTGTATTCTGAAGTTGTAGGTCTCTATTGATGTATTTTTTTTCCATATATTTTATTTATATCCGGTTTGTCAAAGCTGGTTAGTTTGAAAAGGTATAATTGTACAGGTCTGGGTGACCTCTCCAATCTCTTCGGAGGCGTGATTTCAGTTCGTTAATTGTTCTGGCCTGGACTGTGTCTTCTGAAAGGGAGTTCCACATTTTAACCACTCTGGTCGAGAAGAAGTGGTGCCTGTAGCCAGTTGCTCTCTGTGTTTGGAGTTTTTCGCTGTGCCCTCTTGTTGTACCACTGGCTTTTTTGAACATCAGCTTTGATGGGCACTGTGTACATCTGCAATCCTGGTTGACCGAGTCTATTCTTTTGATGATTTTGAATGTCTGGATGATGTCTGTTCTCTGTCTTCTGAAGGTAGGTAGGAAGCTGTAATTCTATTAGTCTGTTGTTGTATGATAGTCCCTTTGTTTCCGGCACAAGTCGTGTTGCCCGCCGCTGAACTTGTTCAATGAGGTCTTTGTCTTTTTTCAGGTGAGGGCACCAGACACATGACACATACTCCAGGTGTGGCCTAACCATTGCTTTGTATAGCAGGAGAAACGTTTCTTTGTTGAGGTGTCGGAATGATCGTGCTAGGCTTCCAAGAACACGGTTGGCTTTCTTGACAGCATTTTCAATATGGTCAGAGAACTTGAGTTGGTGGTCGATGGTTACTCCAAGGTCTTTTTCGGAAGTTACCACATCTAACATATGAATGTTGCCACTGGCATTGTTCATGTTGTAAATGTTCTGCGGGTTTGACTGTCCGAGGTGTAGAACATGGCATTCATCTGGATGAAAATTCATTTGCATCTTTATTGTCCATTCCTGGAGCTTTGTCAGGTCTTCCTGCAGAGAATGTGGTGAGTTGTTGTCATATGTTAGTGTTGCATAGAGCTTGGTGTCGTCTGGAAACATTGACGTCAGGTTGTTCATAATCCCTGGTACATCGCTGACAAACATCGTGAACAATATCGGTCCCAGGACAGACCCTTGGGGAATTCCGCTTAGTACACTGCACCAGTTCGATTGTTCTCCATGTACAGATAAGTAACTTACCTTCTGTCGCCGGTCATCTAGGAATGCTATTATCCAAGCTAAGGCCTTGTCCTTTATTCCAAAACTTTCTACTTGTTTCAGAAGACGTTGATGTGGTACGGTGTCGAATGCCTTCGCGTAATCGAGGTAGATGACATCAACGGGTATGTTGTGCATCAAGGCCTCACTCCAGACGTTCAATGCTTCTAATAAATTTGTGTTTACACTTTTCCCAGTAGTGAAGCCATGTTGTTGTTCACAATCCAGGTGGTTCATCTTGATATGTTCTACGAGCTGCTGAACAATCACTCTCTCCAGAGTCTTGCAGACGATTGATGTCAGGGACACTGGCCTGTAGTTCGCTGCGTTTCTTTTTTCAGATTTTTTGTAGATCGGGCAGATAATTGCATCTCTCCACTGTCTCGGTAGTGTTGATGCATCGATGCTTAATTTGAATATGATATTGAGAGGCACACATAGTTGTTCTGACATCTCCTTCAAAATTCTAGGGCTGATGCCATCATTGCCTGGTGACTTGTCAGTCTTCATTTGAAGAAGGCATTTCTTCACCAGTTCTTCTGTGATTTCGAATGTAGTGAGTTTTCCGTTTTCTTATTCAGATTGCTTTACTACGTTATAACCAACACATAGCAACTCCTGTCAGTCTTGACCAAACGCATCATGGAATATTCCTTAGAGAAGACACAGAGGCCGAAAATAGAGAACGTCTTAGACCGGAAGTCGGCAGTCTAAAGCCAAAAGGAAACAATTCCCAGATAGCCAAACGATATTGGCCCAATATCGGCCCGATCTCGGCCATCTCGGCACCGACATCGGCCCGATCTCGGCATACGACATCGGGCCGATCTCGGGCATCTCGGCCCTATGTCGAACCGAGATAGACGACATCGGTCCGATCTAGGTTTTGCACATGGGATCGATCTCGGTCCGATCTCGGCAATCTCGGCTGCATCTATAGCATGCCTAGATGAAACCGATATAGCCTAGATGCAGCTGAGATCCCCGAGATCGGACCGAGATCGGACCGAGATCGGTGAGATCCCCGAGATCGGACCGAGATTGGACCGAGATCGGCAATCTCGGTTTCAGCTAGGCATACTGCCTAGATGAAACCGATATAGCCTAGATGCAGCTGAGATCCCCGAGATCGGACCGAGATCGGTGAGATCCCCGAGATCGGACCGAGATCGGACCGATCTCGGTGAGATCCCCGAGATCGGATCGATCTCGGCAATCTCGGTTGCATCTAGGCTATATCGGTTTCATCTAGGCAGTATGCCTAGATGAAACCGTTATAGCCTATATTACTTGGATACACTATAGGCTAGCTGTGTGTGGCTTAATGAATAGGTAACCAAGAATGCAATGACATATTTTGTTTTATTTTCATCACACAGTGGCAAAGTTTCCGAGGTTCTTCTCTTAGCCCTGTCCCCATTCCAGTCTTTGGGCCCCATGAACGGTTTGGACAGACACTTCTGGATGGCGTTTTCTGTAGGGCCTACGAGGTGTCTTCATTTCTCCTGATGTCTTCTGCAATTAAAATGAAAGAGACATTAAGCTAGATACCATCTATATTTAACTAATATCACAGATTGAGCAACAAAATAATTGTTTACAAAACTATATATATATATATATATATATATACATGGTTTTGTAAACAATATATATATATATATATTCAATTTGTGGCATGAATTTATATGCGCACGCTTGATTCTGTTGAAGATTATATACATTTGTTTTTTATATAATTGTTTACAAAACTATATATATATATATATATATATATATATAGTTTTGTAAACAATTATATAAAAAACAAATGTATATAATCTTCAACAGAATCAAGCGTGCGCATATAAATTCATGCCACAAATTGAATATATATATATATATATATTGTTTACAAAACCATGTATATATATATATATATATATATAGTTTTGTAAACAATTATTTTGTTGCTCAATCTGTGATATTAGTTAAATATAGATGGTATCTAGCTTAGATAGATAGGTTGGACTCTCGATAAGCCAAACGGCTTCCTTGTCCACCTGCCATCTAGAGTTGATTCTCTAGGTGGCAATCTTGTTAAATCTTGTTAAATCTAATGTCTCTTTCATTTTAATTGCAGAAGACATCAGGAGAAATGAAGACACCTCGTAGGCCCTACAGAAAACGCCATCCAGAAGTGTCTGTCCAAACCGTTCATGGGGCCCAAAGACTGGAATGGGGACAGGGCTAAGAGAAGAACCTCGGAAACTTTGCCACTGTGTGATGAAAATAAAACAAAATATGTCATTGCATTCTTGGTTACCTATTCATTAAGCCACACACAGCTAGCCTATAGTGTATCCAAGTAATATAGGCTATAACGGTTTCATCTAGGCATACTGCCTAGATGAAACCGATATAGCCTAGATGCAACCGAGATTGCCGAGATCGATCCGATCTCGGGGATCTCACCGATCTCGGTCCGATCTCGGGGATCTCAGCTGCATCTAGGCTATATCGGTTTCATCTAGGCAGTATGCCTAGCTGAAACCGAGATTGCCGATCTCGGTCCAATCTCGGTCCGATCTCGGGGATCTCACCGATCTCGGTCCGATCTCGGTCCGATCTCGGGGATCTCAGCTGCATCTAGGCTATATCGGTTTCATCTAGGCATGCTATAGATGCAGCCGAGATTGCCGAGATCGGACCGAGATCGATCCCATGTGCAAAACCTAGATCGGACCGATGTCGTCTATCTCGGTTCGACATAGGGCCGAGATGCCCGAGATCGGCCCGATGTCGTATGCCGAGATCGGGCCGATGTCGGTGCCGAGATGGCCGAGATCGGGCCGATATTGGGCCAATATCGTTTGGCTATCTGGGAACACGCATCAACCGTGAACTCTGTATCACTTCATGTCGTAGCTAGACCAGAACCAAGGAGATTATAATCCAAATGAATAGGCAGGTGTAATAGTGTTATAACTTCGTAAGATAGAGAGACAAGAAGAGAGTGGAGTTGGTACAAGTGCAAGAGGGCCGTGAGAGTAGGTGGCTACCCGTCCTAGGCATGGAAAACGGCAACACATAGTAATAAAAATAAGATAATAAAAGAACAACAACAGCCAAGCAGTATGCACACACACCAATACAAGTGCGCGTGCGCGTGCGCGCGTGCACGCACACACAGCAACTTAATTGCTTCGCTGCACCACACATACTCACACACATGTAAGCACATCCATCTGACGAGATGTCTAGGCCTAAAGACTGAAGCCTAGAGCAGGGCAAACTTATGTATGTAAGACGAACAATTTCGCCCACACTGAATTGCACCAACAGATAACCACTTAAAAGAGGTGGAGGGGTGCAATAGAGGTAGAAGGGAGTGATAGTAGTAGACTAGGATACACATAAGGAGGCAACGTTCTCTTAAAACAAGTAACTTAGATGTGCGCGATGACGTCACCCGAGCGGGACATGTAGGCTACTCGTGATGACGTCACCCGAGCGGGACATGTAGGCTACTCGTGATGACGTCACCCGAGCGGGACATGTAGGCTACTCGTGATGACGTCACCCGAACGCGATGTGTAGGCTACTTGTGATGACGTTACCCTAGCAGGACATGTAGGCTATACGTGATGACGTCACCGGAGCGCGACATGGAGGCTATTCATGATAGCGTCATCCGAGGGGAACGTGTACGCTATCCATGGTATTTGCAAGACAAGCAGGCATAACATAAAATGTATCTGATAAATTAGTTATGGTGAACAATTATGAGTTATTTGTAGATATTTTTAATAGTCCTAAGTTTATCATGGCGATTATTAAAGATCTAATTCTACGTGGTGTAAACAATCTCTGGAAGATTATTCCACAATTCTGTCACATTACTGATTGAAGAGTAATTTTTTTATCATTTGATAAATTTCTGTTTAAGATGTCCGAAACGTGAATTATCCAGGACGCATTTCAGGTGCCTATTGTGCAACTTAATCAATACATTTGACGTGTTAAGCGAAATTATGCCACTTTTATTTCCTAGTATGTTAAAGGGCCCTAAAAGGGAAAGGTTACATGCTAGGCACGTTCGAGTTAATACAAACCAACCATTTCGAACGGGAATCACATTTTTAACGTAAGTGGCTTACTAGTAATTTCAAAGTAGAATATTTTACTGAAACCAGCAACTGCACGTCCATCAACGCGCTGATGCGTCCGGCCTGACCAATCAGCGAAGAAGTCACATGTCCGATGACGTATCCAGTGCTTTCCAGTTCATTATAGCAGTTGTAAACACAATGTTACGAGATACGCGCGGTCGGCCTTTGTGCATTGAGTTGCGTGATACATTATATCATACTGCTCGGCATCTGGCTGTAACAATACAAATGTAAAAAACAAAGAGCTGTAATAGTTTCACTCCCCGTTGGAGAGACCAGAACTGAAGCAGTGCATGGCTTGAAACTATGACTAACTTGCAGTTCCAGCGTCGCTCATGCGAATTACGTTCCTAGACCTAGCGCTTCTCTCGTCGTCGCTAGTGACTAGTCTCGTCGAATTATGTCTTGTGTCATGTAAAATAAATATTTTATTAACAAATGGATATTTATAGGTTAGATCATGGATGGAAGCCCTTGATCTAGCAGTAAATGCAGTCTACTTTCTTCGAATTCCGCCAGTTTCTCATCGTATAGTGGGTCAAGATCAATAGAAACGACGGCGACACTTAAGTTTTGAAGCATGGAGTTATGTAAACGACACCTTTGACATAACTCGCTAAATTAGTTTTCAAAAGTACTGCCTTTCGTAGTTACACAGTTCCTTTTTTTCAGGTTGACTACTCGGAAACTGCCAGCATGACAGATGTGCAAGGAGCAATTGTTACGCCACAGACCATCAACAATGACGCATCTCATGAAGTTCGGCAGACGATGTGTTCAAAAATGTTTTATTCATTGGTTTCTATTAACTATTTGACGTTCATAGCATGTAACTTTCCCTTTTGGTTCCCTTTAAATTAAGGATTATCACTAGGAAGAATCTACTTATCAGATATACCCGACTTCCCAGCCCCTGGTGTGACAGAAATGAGAAACTCAAAGACGACTGGTAAAAAATTGTAATCTAATTCCTCAGCAACTTATCTACTAATGAATAACCGAGAATGAGCAAGGACTGCTTATCATCTGTACAGAGGAGACAAGCCACCCTGTTCAATCACTCGAGTCGGTTTCTGAAGAACTGCACCACCTGATGCAAGAGGTCATAGCTGTGTCCGTCCACCCACGTAAACTGTAAGACCACGTTGTCCTTTTCTTGTGTCACCGTCAGTGAGAACCTCAGCAGATAGTCATGTTCTCCACCCTGTTTGCCATCCTTGCTGTCCCCACCCTTCTCACCCCCTTCCTTGTGCCCCACACTGTGGCTGTCCCCACCCCCGTCCTTGTGACCCACCCCCTTGCTCTCCCCACCCTTCTTGGCTACCCTGACATCATATGTCCCTCCTTTGTCCAGATCATCACAACCGTTCACTCTGCCTGTAGAGATGTCACCACTGCCAGAGACTTCTGTCACCAGATGACCAGGTGAGTCACCAAACTTGGGGTCAGTGGTGGTCACATCCCCCTGTCCATTGTGTGTCCTAAAACTGCTTGACACTATTGCGTCCTGTCCAAGCCTGTCATCAGCGATGGTGTCAACGTGAGGCTGTCCGTCACACTTGGTCTGTTTCTCCCTGCTGGCCTGCTGTTCCATCTGCCTGCGCTTGCGGCGCTGATGTGACCACGTGTTCTGTTTGGCTGACACCTGCCACTTTCTCGACGTCACCGTCGGGTCAGTCACCTTGTGGGTCATCTGTGAGGGAAACATACATGTTACAGTAGTAACTACCAATCTTAAGACCCATTTACACGGCTCAATGGCTATGGCAATTTTTATAGCTCCGGTATCCGCCACGTGGTGGCGCTCATTGCACGTGTTATATTTCATATGTGTGTGTTTATTTCTAGTTAACTTACGTAAGGCTGCGTAAGTGTTCCTGTAAAGTTAATCCTCTACATTTACTCTGCCGTTGCCTAAATATAATTACATTATGTAGCGGTATGACATCACATGAGAGAGAAGTGAAAGGTAAGGTGCTTTAATGACAGAGGGTGACACCAACCCCAGGGTTTCATGATGTGACATTGCAACTGCTACAGCCTGATCACCTCACATAAACAGTGTATCATGACGACTAACATCACAAACAATGTGTCGCAGTGACATTGCTTGTGACAGAACTAGTTCACAGGTATCACACTGCACCTCGGACTTCCTTAATCAAACAACAGGCATCCCAGGTAACCTTACCCCTCATTTAAAAGTGTGACAAATGTTACATTTACATGTCACATGGCCTTCACAGTTCCTAATTATGTCGACATTGTGTTGTTGCAGTGAGGGAACCATCTAACATTACCCTGGCTTTTGAAATTCTACTGAAAGATGAAAAAGAAATAGACCATCAACACTGACATCTATGTTCACTACCTGCAGTTGACTGAGTAGTTGGATGACCTTGTCACTTATACGCCACACCCTCGATGCCCCTGTGTCCAGTGTCCCACATGGACAGGGCAACTTGATGAGCAGTGGTGGTCTAGTCTTGTGTCGACTAGACTTGCTGATGGGAGGCTGAAGGCAGCAGAGGGTTTGTTAGATGAGGCGGGGTAAATAGAAACAGGTGTCATACGGTTGACTCACATTTCTTCAATTCAATATGTGAGTGTAAATGGGGTTTGTGTGCATGTGTGCGAGTGGGTATATGTGATATTGGATATGTAATACTATGTACAGTGTGTGTGTGTGTGTGTGTGTGTGTGTGTGTGTGTGTGTGTGTGTGTGTGTGTGTGTGTGTCTGTGTGTGTGCGTGCGTGCGTGCGTGCGTGTGTGTGTGTGTGCGTGTGTGTGCCCACGTGCATGTGCACATGTACACGCGCATGCATACGATATCGGGCAATATTTGCCAATATTAAAACATTTGTATGCATTCAATACATTTCCACATGACTACTTTATCATGGGATTTTTTGGATTAATATATATATTGTTTACTAAATAACATCTACATTTTGTTTAATTTACCAAAGAACATACATCATAAATCACCAAAGACACCATAAACCCAGCTAATGCATCTCATAAACAACATCATTTTACATAATAAAGATCTGATGCCTATGTTCATCCTTATGTTTGGAAAACAAATGTATTACAATCCTAACCTTGAAAACGACATGGTCATCAAATGTCCACCCTAAGGTCCAGCGCATTGTCCTGCCCTGGCACAATTCTGTAGTTCCAAACCTGCTGATCTGTAACAGAACAAATTAGTTTTGACAAGTAGTTTCATTTTCATAATCAGGTGACCTTTTCACACCTTTGTAACCATCACAGCATATGTAACCTGTCAAATAGTCTTCAATGTTTATCCATTTAATGTGTATGGCACGACGGTAGGATGGATTTTTTTCTTTCATTTTTTGGTGCGGTGGGGCTATTTTTCAGTATAAATGTATTTGCAATTAATCAATCAAAAACATTTTCAAACAACAAAATACAATAAATCTGAATTATTTTATTATAAGGTTTGCAGTAATGCATAAATATAAAATAAAGTGTTGAGTAAATGTTCTAATTTTTTAATGTTTTCTTGGTGAATTGTACTGCTGTATGCCAATATGAGAAGAAAAACATTTCCCATATTTTGACTGCTAGTCTGTGGTGGAGAAAACTAAAATTCTTATGCCTGTGATCCAAGTAAGAATAGAATTTTTCTTGTCATATTGTAAGAATTTCTAGCGTTCTGTTAATTTAACAGGGTCAATCTGGTAAACTGATTTATTTTATTTTAAAATAGACAAATATTTAACAAGTACAATACACAAAGTACTATCTTATTTCTGCACTTCATACAACTTGCTAGGTTTCTATAAACAATTCAGATCTATGAAATACTTACCCCGTGTTTGCGTAGTTCTGCCTTTAATGGCGCCAAACTAGATTTCTTCCCCAACATAGTTGTGTAGATCCTGCAAAAAAGAGTTATCAATGATAGAAGAATTGCATGGGACTTTACTTACCTGGTACTTTCTTAATTACAGTTCACTGCTGATTAGTAAAGTGTTGCTTCTTTTGTTTCTTTCTGGTAAACCTTACGTTACTGTAGGATGGTTCTAATCCCGGGATCCACTTGATTCCTCACTGACCAGAACTAAATCTTCAGAATCTAATGTTAAAGGTTACATGCTTTCCTGGAGTGTTTTAAGTTTCTTTTCCTATTTGTTTCTTTTACGGCTCTTACCCTCCAGTCTAACTACCTGTATACAAGACTGGCTTCCTCCCAGTTTACTACAGAAGTCGGCCATGAGCCAGATGCTGAAATTTGGGCAACGGGTACATTTCACGGACAAATGCTCAGTGCATTTTGCATAGATGGAAAATATATGGCAGTATTGCAGGACTCACAGCTTTCATGACAACACATTTTCAGTGAAACTGCTGAAAAGGTGGCCATACACAATCCACTATAGAATAATGAATATGCAATTCAGGAGTATAAAAATTCCACAGAATGTGGGCAAAATATTCTGATACACAGGCGTAGGTTTGTAACTTTCAAACTGCAAATAGTGTTAAGGTATTTAAACACAACTTGGGTGAAGTACATCTTCAAAATACAAATTAGTCTTAAGGAACAGAAAACCTTGGTATATTGACCACAGATAATTATTCCTATCTGACTGACAAATGTGGTTAATTGAATTTCAAGTAATTAACAGGTTAAAAAGACAGGTGAATATATAATATAACTAGCCATATATTAATTCTCATACCCAACTAAAAATATTTTTAATCAATAAAAGTCAGTTAATAAATTAAGCAAGATCAACAAGAATTAGTTACATTTAATTATTCTATGTTACCCCCAAGGGTAGGTATTTAATCTGTTATGGGCTGCGGTTTGACTTTTGACAAATTACTGTGGGCCAAGCTGTGAGGCTGGCTGCGGGCCAAGTTACTGCGGGGTGGGTTGTGGGCCAAATTTCTGTTGGTTGAATGATAAAGTTACTGCGGGCTGAACTGTAATGCGCGGGGCGGGCTGCGGGCTCAGATTTCTAGCCCACGCAGGGCTTTAGTATACATTCTAAACTATGGGAACCCTCTGTGTATACTCAAGCAGCTGTTTTTGTAACTGGCACTTAAGAAACTGTTGCTGTCGTTCACTTACCTGACTCTACCTCTCAGTTCCAGACTGTCAACTATGATCTGCTTCACAAACGCCACCTCTCCTCCGACCACGATGCTCTCCTGCGGAGCGGCCGTGCTCACAGACTTTGGCTCCGGGCGTTCCTCCGACCGACTCGTCAACATGCCCCACGCCTCCAGGTTGCTCCCAAAGAACGGGGGGTTACACATGCAGAAGTCATACGTGTCCCCAACGTCAACCACGCCACACAGTTTTGTGTTGGACGACACCTGCAACACTGTTGACAGGCAGGACTGTATTGTCTTCTGTCAAATGTCACCATTGTTTTATCTAGTTCACCTGTCTTTTGTCATATTTGGACAGGTTAAAATTTGATTTTGGACAGGGTGCAAATTTTAGGAGCAAAAAGATTATTTATTGCTCTAAAAATGTGTAACCATGCATTGAAAAAAAAATTCATGTTATATATTTCAAACTGCTTGTTTCTAAAATGGCAAAACAAAACCAGACCTCTTATTCTACGAATGAACTGTTTTTTTTTATATAAGATCAGGTGAGTGTACCTCAAGATCCGAATTGGAACAGTCATTTACACAAGAAAGCATAAAAACACTATTGTAACTCAATATAAATGGGCCAAGAGGCCTTGCAAGTATTTAAACTATAACACTATGATATTGGTGAATCATATTTACAGATCATTAAGGGTTGCAATGGAAGTAAAATTATATATATTATTATATGCCAACAAAGACACACCTGGAAATAGAATGGCCAAGGAGACTGTTTTGTGATGACTGTGTAGTGTATACATAAGTTTATGTGTAATTAAAAATACTGTTGACTTTTTATGCCAATATTCTGCTCCAATTGTTTAAAAATTGTTTTAAAATTTCCAAGTTTGCTTCCTCTGCAGTTTTCCATTGGTTGTACATAACTACATAACTAGGTACCTTGCAGGAGAGTTGGTGAGCTGCAATAAAAGATGTAGAAAATGTGAAATTCTGTCATTTCTAAGGAACCATTAGAAGAACGCAGTGGCTCAGGGGTAGAACCTTAGACTCTCACCTAAGAAGACCTGCGTTCGAATCCTGTGCTGCAATGTTAAAATCTTGGGGCAAGTTTTTTCACTGTACTTTGCTCCAGTTCACCCAGCTGTATAAATGAGTACCTGGCTATAGACAGTGGTGGACATGTGTACGAGCAGCCTTCACGCATTAATTGTAGCATATGGCTGGATGCTTCCCAGAGAAGCCGAGATGGTGTCTGATGAACAGGTCTGTCATGGAAGTGTAAAGCGCTTTGAGCAGGATTCGGTACTGCACTATATAAGAACTTACCTTTGCTTTTTTTAGAATGGTCAAAGCAAATATTGATTTCTTGTGCATAGTGGTATTACAACAGTGACTTTCAATATAAAATTACAGAAAATATTACTATATTTGTTTGAAAAAATATTCTCGCTATATACAATTTTGCATTTTGGATGGCATTGAGATGCCTTCAGAAGGACTCGATCAAATGCAGATTTCTTGTGTAGCACTACAATGGAAAATTTGTATGCAAATTCAGAAGAAGCTTATCCTGTTAAAATGAGGGGGTTTATACATCTTGTTTTAATACATGTTCTTATGACTACAAGATACATGTTGAAAGCTTACTGCCTAACTAAACTGTTGTTTAGTTGCTTTATTAAGTTTGGGACAATGTTCTAAATTTGAAGGATTCCATCTGCACCACGTTTGTCACATGGTAAACAAAACATCCAGTTTCAAAACAAAATTATTTAGCAATAATGCCGAGGTGAGCAGAGTTAACTGTTGTACCGGTACACTTTGATGTTTACCTTTCCCATGTTCTAGACGGCAGACGTCCTGTTACAAATAACTGTTCTGCCAATTCTAGACAGAGGAGAAGGGTCCCTACCCTCTCTTGAAGCTCTGTCAAAATATGCATTTACACTGCTCTAGTTATTTCTGTCAAGTGTCACAGTCTCACAGACCTTGTGTAACTTTGCAACATAAAATTATTTGTAAATATTATTCAGTAACAACTATTAGTAATTGCCTTCTTTAGTTATGACAATTATTCTAATAAAAGCAATTCAGAATCTACAGGCTAGCCTCTACACTGGACACTGACAGTGGAGACTGCTGGCAACTGTTCAGTGTAACATGAATCTAATTGTGTTGGTGACAAAAGCATCTGCTGGCCACTAATACCAGATCAGTCATAGGTCAGAGTTCACCCTCTGTAGACACTGGAACCACAGGCCAAAGGGTAGGGGAATACACAAGTCTGCAATACACAAGTCTGCCAATACACTAGTCTGCCAATACACAAGTGCTGCAGGCACACAAATTTGTGAATACACAGATCATGCTCCCAGGACCAGGCAAATGTGAACATTTTACCTTTTGTGGGAAGCGCAGAAGTGCCAAAACAAACATTCAAATTCAATTTTTGTATGTATTACCTGTTTTAACCCGAAGATAAGGCAAAATCAGACAAAAAAGTTGGTAAACAATTTTTGAAAAAATAGGCAAACTTAAAATGTACCAATTTTGGACTCTTGAAGGGTACTTTTAAATGTCTTGTGTATAATGATTGTGCCATAATTTACATATATGCCAAATAAAAAATAGATCCCAAATGGTTTCTGAGATATGGAAGCTACTGCGGGCAGTGGACAGATCATGGCACATGGTGCAAGGTGGATGCATAACTTACTGAAAAGAGGAAAGAATTATACAAATATATAAAATTTTACTTAACAGCACATATAAAATTCATGTTTAATTGACAATGTCATACCTTGGACAGCGTCTTGCAGCTCATTCTTGGCCACGTTGCGTTTTGCATATTCGGTGTTGAAGTCGTCTGCTTCAGTTGCGAGGAATTTCCACGAGTTCTTCTTAGCAGCAAGCAGGGGATACACACAGGATGCCCCAGTTCCTGGCAGGACAATTAACACATACACCTGTACTTGTTTACTTTCATTATAGCTTTATCAAGAGACTAGTTTACCTGTCATTTGGATAGAAACAGTTGAGATGTGTAAATTGTGACCTGAAATAAACTACAAACACGTGTGACAATACATTGTGAAAGTACAGCTGACAATATCTATGTATGCTTTTTGAAGACCTTTTTTGCTCCTTATTTTTTACCCGTGATATTTCTACATGTCCAAAATGGGTTTTCTCCATATAAATGATGGGTAGACAGGTTTCTACTTAAAGCTATGCATGTCAGTGGAATATGAGATAACTGATAATCGCATATCACCACCTGAAACCTTATGAAAGGAAACAATTTAGAGGGAGACCAACGACAAAACAGACAAAAAATTCTGTCAGAATATAGGGCAAAGCAGGCAAATGTAGAAACAGCAAATGAACACATAATAATTAAGTCTTCTTTTGGTTATATATATATATATATACAAACATATATATATATATATGTAAATATATATATATATATATATATAACAACAGTTCTGTCTGTGGACTATGATATCTGTTGTTTCCTAACTTGATCCAGGGTGGGGATCTTCAGGTCTCCATCATTTTAATGTGGCACTTATCACCATCAGAAAAAGAGGACGACTAACAAAAAGGAAGGACAGGGTAAAGAAAGACATTGAGGGGGCTGAGAGAGGACGATTTCGAAGTCTAGAACAAGTGGCTACAACTTGTTCATTCCAGGCCAACCCTGTGAATAACCATTGTGACAGAAGAACAACTATTTAACAAAATATTACCAGGGCTAATCCATCCGAGCTGAGGCTCTTAAACACACAGCGCCCTCACACGGATGGTATAATACTTAAAAAACAGATACAGTACTAAATGACAAGACGTCCGAGATTGAGCAAGATCTGCGCATGTTTGGTTCTGCAGGGGGAGTGCCCCAGCTCATATCTAATAGCTCTGGTATTACCTATATCAATGCCTTTTATGTTGTCATATTTTTCTGCCAGCAAGTCTTCTATCCACAGTATATAATTCAAACGCAGTGGAATAGCAGGTATGAGACGATTCAGAGGCATTTCAATGTCAAGCCCAAAGTCTTCTTTTAGTAGTGCCCAGCTGAGAGCACGCATACATTCTGGCTTCTTGAAGTCGAGGTGTACGTGTTCTTTTGAATCCTGTGTGGTATGCTTGCGAAATTCTTCATATTTCAATGCCAGAGCCTTGAAGTCAGGTTTCTTGTCTTTGTAAGGATTGCGCGGGTGCATGAATTTGTTCAGAGCCATTTCGACCTGCAAGGACAAACACTTTGTTGTTTATTTTAAATATATCAATGTATTTTTCTTCAACTGACGGACATCAATGCTTAAGTATGCCTCCAAGGTGGGTGGAAATAGACATAGAAAGTCACAAAAATAATGTTAGTTTTACCTAGGAAAAAAGTTACATGAAATAGTCACAAAATAACTATTCAGACACTGTCTAGTTAATACAAAGGTTTAGTTTGGTATATTTTATTTGTTGGTTATTTTGCTGACCAACCACTCATCCAAAGGTTGTCCTAAGGTTGTAAATTTAATGGTGTAATTTACTTATAAATGTAATGGTGTAATGAAGTCAAAGGATATTTAATAGTGTAATCGTTATATCTAAGAGCGATTTGGAGTTTGCATGGTGCACCGAGTGTCCTTGCAAAATGTGGATGTTGCCTCAGTATTTTTTGCGTGAAAATGGATCTTCCCAGCAAACAATGACCCGTGATTTCACATGTTCTGTAAGTGAATTCACGAGTTCAACTGGCTTAATTCACGCGTGTCCGTACATGAATTCACCGGATTCTGTGAACAAATTTGGTGTGTCGACACGGTCTACCATGAAATCATGAGTCTTTCATGTGATGACACGTACCAGTGAAACCGTACAGTTATTTACCAGTTCTGACCCAGTACGACTCATGTCAAACTCGTTCAAAACTCGTGACAAGACAGAACATGTGTATTCATGTGAATACACATGAAAACACGTACTGGTGGAGCGGTACCAATTATGAACCAGTATGACACGTGCCAAATGGTTCTGAAATGGTTCCTTGTTTGCTGGGTAGCAAAATCACACACAGGTCCATATAACGAGAATAAGGCATACTTTTTTACTGATGACATTGCTCCTTGGGGCAGCTGGTGCAGTATAGTATAGAGATGATGAAATGAACGGTACGTTACGAAACACATTACACACAAATGTCTTATGCAACTGTATATTATATTTACAAACTTTTTTATTATGTGTTTCAATCATCAACATGTCGATCAATAGGCATTTTATGACTAACTTACGTGTTTGTTACGATATGTTACTAATATTATATTTTTTGTCAGTCATAACTATTTTTTTTCACGGCACTTATGTACAAGTCGGACCCACCTCAATTTTGCCATTATAACTGTATTTTTGCCAACATTTGATACTTGATTTGGTTAATTCAATCAATTATAATCATCTTGTGCATATTTATGTTTTATAAACAGCGCGTCTTAGCAGGCTTTTGAGGTCGAAAAGACAGTGCGGTCGGCATAGACAAACTGTTTATCGCTCATTCCATGTGCACAGCGCAGTAACACATGCACCGCTGCGCTTGCGACTGGCACAAATCGCGCTGTCTTTTCGACCTCAAAAGTATGCCAAGACGCGCTGTTTATAAAACATAAATATGCGCAAGATGATTATAATTGATTTATATATATAGTTAACCAAATCAAGTATCAAATGTTGGCAAAAATACAGGTATAATAGCAAAATTGAGGTGGGTCCGACTTGTACATAAGTGCCAACAGCGACAAATGGCAAGATAACCTGTGACAACCAGCAGGCATTTGACGTGAAAAATGGGAGCTAAAGGTTCGAAGATAGTGCTATTTAAAATTACCTATGCTAGTTACACATTTCCGAAAAACGGCTTTGCGAGCTAAACCCAGCCAAAACGCACGAAACAGAAAACCCGGTTCTCGCACGGTTTCCCGTTGCGCGAGATCTGGATGTGTCATGCGCCCATATCGCGTCGGTAGGATTGTGGGTAAATTTTCAACGTGTAGGGAGGGCATCCTGAAATTATTTGGACAATATCCATTTTGTTATTCCACTATCACCTCATTACGGGCCGCATAGGTAAGAAGGTTTTATGAGTTGCTAGGCTGCTTAGTTTATAAAGACTTTCCCTGTCGTTTAAATCGTTATTTGAAATTTGTATGCATGGCTGTCGTTTGGAGAAATGGGGCAGCCATGTTTGACGTCTTCACTTCAGTGAATGTTTGACAGAATTTAATAAGGTCGTGTAGCTGTTAACACTAGTAAATAAAACAAGCTCATTGGTTCGCATTAAACCATTATATATTCATTTTAAGTGTATGACCTGTACTTCCCGTTTATTGTGCTCAGCATGCGTACTAAATGATAATGTAATGTCGATACAACAACCGTATTCAACCAAATAAACGACCCTCACCCTGGGCCGGGGTTGTGATCGGCCGATCTGCTCTTACGCAAATTAAGGGTCGAGAGTACCCATTCCCGAGGGTAAGCGTTTCACCGTTGAGAAAAATATTCCTTCACCAGCCATCTGTGCTCGTAATTTTTAGTTTCGTGTTGTTTCCAGCACTCGGCAGATTAACTGACTAGTATGTCACTGTAAGCTACAGTAATGTTATGATCTTAGAATAATAAGGTATCATTGTCATTGATTACTAGTCAGCCTTTTTTTAGAACATCTATGCCAAGCTGATCTTTCTACCTCATATTTTTGCTAGACACACATTTTTGGTGGACACATGGATGTTAACTGTTAAGCCCGTTTACAAATGTGTGTGTTTTTGACCTGAAATCATAGCTTTATGCAGAGACCCGTCCACCCGTCATTTGGACGGGTAAAAACGAATATAGATGGGTAGAAATATGGGTGGACGGGTAAAAATATGAAGGAGCAAAAAAAGGTCTTCCAAAACCATAGATATTGTTAGTTATGCCTTGAAAGTGAATATGGTGTCATTATGTGTGTTTGTAGCCCATTTCAGGTCATCAGGCACATTTGAAAGTTTGTAAACTAGCTTAACAGTTAACATCCATGTGTCCACCAAAACATGTGTGACTGGCAATAATTTGATCCTGCATAAAGCCCTGCCTGAAATTGACTACAAACACATATGTGACAACATTTAAAATCACACTCATTCGTAAAGCATAACTGACAATATCTATGATTTTTAAGACGGCTCTCTGCATCAAACTATGTGCACTAACCACTACATATCCTTGCATTCTGCGCCACTCAATACATAACAATATTTTATAGTTAAAAGTAAAAATGGGCAAAATTTGTTCTCAGACTCAGGCTTCTGATCCTAAGTACTGCAGAATATAGTTTCTAATATAAAACAGACACCACTAATAATTTAGGCCAGTTAAGAAATGAAAGATACATTGGCAACATCCATAACCTTGTTTGGTGATTAAAATGATTGTCTAGTATAAATAAAAAATTTGGGTGGAAGGTGTACATTGAATTATTAAAAAAGGTATCTGCTGTGGCTGCCGTGGGCAGAAGACAGTGTTGAGATAGTTACTGAACATTGTGTCCAGAATCATAAGAGGACATAAACATTTATGACACAGTCAATGCATGTTGTAATCTAGAAATGGCAAATATAGCAATACATATCTTTACCATGACATGTACAGAGTGTATTATAACTTTTTATTCATGAAACTCCATTGGCAACCAGTAGCTCCAAACACAGCATAATTAAATTAAGAAAACAAAAGTTTATACCAATTATGTTTTTAGTAATATAACTTGATTGTTGTATTTCAAAACAGTAAAAAACAATAAAAAACAGACAAAGAATTGTGATATAGTCAAGGAATGGTCATTCTCTCCACTATTGCACTGTTGAAATTGAATTTCTAATTATGAAATTGTTGGAAAACGACCACAAACACTTAATCTTTTCCACAAACCTATCTACAAATTCTACGTGATATGTTCACATTGACAGTAGTTCAACTTGAATTATGTGAAATAACTCAAACTTGTCGTGTATGTTTCAGGTATGGCTTCAGCTGCAGTTGGCTGTGGGTGCCCTGCCTCGAGCTAGTGTCTCCCCACCACCAATATTTCATGGGAATACAACCGTTGTCAAGGAAAGAAGTCCTTCAAGGAGTGTTCGTTCCTTGAACGTCATAACTGGGACGGTTTCATGCCAGGGTCCCCTGTGTTGGCTTAGAACCAATCTCTGGCACTTGGCGCCTGTGAAACAGAGAGGAAATTGTGCACTAGTTGCTGCAGTGAATATTAATGCGGCGAGCAAACATGGTGTTATCACACAGACAGAAGGAAGAGCTGTAAGTATACTGGTATTGAAGAATTTGCCATGTCATACATGTGTAAATAATAAAATGTAACATCAGTTTGGTCCTTTTTGTACCGAGGCAAGTTAGGTTTGCTATACCTTGAAAGTTAGCTATAAAATAATTCTATTGTAATAATAATATATTTATTTGGCATAGCGCCACATCCATAATCGTTCGTGGAGCTTCACAACATATTACAATTTAAAAGACATAAAATAATATATGTATACAACAAGACAAATACTAGTGTTTTAAAATAAATGTAAAAAATAAATATGTATAGGTATATAAATAAATAAAATTATACGGTATTAAAAAGCGTAGCACTTTTAAATAAATAAATAAATTACGTATTAGTTTTAAAAATACATAATAATCGATCTAGTGTATAATTAAATCACAATGATACTGATAAATGACAGTATATGTATAATTATTATTAGTAATAAATAGTTTAGTATATGTTAAATAATAATAATAATTACGTAACAATAATGTCAATAAATAAGTCAAAAGTGTATAATTATGTATTGATAATATTAGCAAATAATGGTAACAGTTTGAACATGGGAACTTCTCGTGAACCCCACATTTTACAGTTTTAAATGATTTATCTTTTATTCAGGACACTGAGAACATATTTGACTAGTGTGTTGACCTGTGTGGTATGCCATTGTCATTGAACCATTTTGTTCAGCTGCAGTATCAAGTTACATCAAATGTTTACTAAACAACATTGCACATACATGTCCGAAATAGGTGAATGTTTATTTTTTGGGCAGTGTTAAATGTTAAAACATTCTTTTGTAACAAGCAGTTTACAGATTTGTATAGTGTTGTGTTGGCATATTTGGGATATGGAGTCCTATTTTATTGACATACAGCGTAAGTACGGTTTTGCTTTTGAACAAGTGGAGGTAGATTTTTTTACGAAGGTATACTTTCCTACAGGGAACATGTGTGGCATTCTCAGAAGTGCAATATTTAATATTTAAATTAATGTTTGTTTTAAATCTCTTGTTTGCTGTTTCCTGTGTTACAATTCCCCCTTGATGGTATGCACAGGTCTGTGCCATTCCATGTGTCTTGTGGCCCCATTCCAATGGTTTATGTTCATGTGTGACCTTCTTTAAGGTAACACTTGTCCCCAGTAGATGTGACCCATGTGTGCAGTGATTTATTGGCTAGGCGTGTGTTACTTCTGTGCTGAGTTACGGCCATATCTCAAACATCTGGCACTCCAGATCAAATCTTCTCGAGAGCATGATTTTTGTCACCTGTGTAGAATTATGCTCCTGGTGATATTTGTCACAGAAGGCCTCTAGAGGGCAGTGACTACCGTTAGAGGTTTTTATAGATCTAAATTGGTCATATAGCTAGGGATGGGCAATGTTGTAGTTGTGGAACATTTAGCCAGACAGCGTAGCTTTATCTATACTTTGCTTGTAGGTTCTTGTCTGTGCATATATTGTGATAACTAGGACTGGTCAGTTTCTGTGGGTGTTTTAAACTCACCCCATTACATATATTTTAAACTCACCCCATTACATATGTAATTGAATAACATGTTCTCATCTGCAAACATATTGTCAGTAATCTGCCCACTGCCCACCAATTTTTAATTGAGTATGGTTCTATAAAGTGATACTATTTTGATCTTTCTAAAAATAATTAGCATAAAGCAGTATGTTGATTGTATATATTGATAGTTGATACATTGTTAACTATTGTGAATCCAAAGTTCTTGGTGTGTTCTGGAGTTCTAAGGATTCAGTTTTGTTTACTGGTACTAGTTTTTATTTGATTTATAAATGGGTCAGTACAATTTGCTCAATGTATTGTCAGATACATGAACAACATAATTTATTTATATTTTGTCTTATTAGATTGTGAATCCGAACGAATGCACCATTTATCTAACCACTTTTGGTGTATGACCCTTGTTGACCTATTTTGTCCAGTGTGATTGTTTGGACACTGTTTGACTGTATCATGTCTATATGACAATAACTGATATTAGAGATAGATCAAGTTGCACTGTTGACTTTATAGGTGGATGTTCACACCTGATACTACATATAATATCATATGTGTCTATATCAGGGCTTTATGTAGGATAAAATTATTGCCAGTCACACATGTTTTGGTGGACACATGGATGTTAACTGTTAAGCTAGTTTGCAAACTTTCAGATGTGCCTGATGACCTGAAATGGGCTACAAACACACATGACACCATATACACTCACTTTCAAGGCATAACTAACATTATCTATGGTTTTTGAAGACTTTTTGCTCCTTTATTTTTTTACCCGTCCATATTTCTGCCCGTCCATATTCGTTTTTACCCGTCCTAATGACGGGTGGACGGGTCTCTACATAAAGCTATGGTCTATATCCAGACAGAGATTGCTTTTATGTGGATATGTTGTGGAAAACTGAATTAATAAATTATATTTTAAAAAGATTATATGTATTTGTGCACGTAGCCATTGAAGCAAATTATGTTGTTAAAATATAGATCTTTCCAACTTACTTCGGTTCATCTGCGACTGACCTGAAAAAAGTAGCACTTTTATTTTTATATAGCCCTTTGGTTAAGGGTTTTTGTCTCTTGGTGTTTGGCGTGAATATATGGTACTTGACTGATTACAGGGTGATTGTTCCGTCTGCAAGATCTGACGATTACTTTGCATAATATCCAAAATATTGGATTTTTTTCTTCAAATTTATGTCATAGAAAACATCCCTTAGAAACCATCTTCTACAGTTGGGTATATGCGGTGCATACCAATTAATAACTTGAAAAAAAAGAAATAAAAATTGGTTAATGAAAGTTAGATTTTGAAAATATCTGAACAAATTAAATTGTTTTATTTCTTCGAAGTTGTCAAAAAAAGCGTGTGGTGATATCTTTCCTTGGAATCACCTTTTATAGTACTAAGACAAATAAGTGACTATATAATATAATAAAATGTGTATTCCAGATTTAATGATTAGTTCAAAATCTGCATTAATGAAGTGTCACAGGATTAGATGGTGTGAAAGACTTGTCAATCTGACCAAACTTACATTTATCACACTTGACAAAGCTGCATACAAATGCTGTGTACACTGGAATTTGGCTGTAATTTATGTGTTTACCACTAGCTGACTGGGCAGTAAATGACCAAGTGACCTTCACAATACTGGTCAGGCTGGTCTTACTAGTGGCTAGCACACCATGTGGTTCAGTAAGGGAAATGGCTTAAATTTAAATAATTAATTCTGAGAATAATGTAGCCCTTGATTTGGAAGCAGGATGCACAACAATGAAGAATAAACAGACCAGGCCAACAGGCTGACAAACTGAACTTTCTTCTGGTACTTACTATTGTAACATGACACCACAATTTGTATTCCTGTGAAGTTATGTTTGCAAGTCCAACTTGTGGTTCTAAATTAAATCAAAATAATGTAGGCTGCTGCCATAACAAAAGATGACCCAATTTTTGTTATATAAACAATTGTTTACTTTTGAAGGCATATTAGTAACAGCCAGTTGCTATGCCATTTAATACATTAATATGATAAATGACATCTTGGCCACTGCTGCCTGGAGGCTGAGACTGTGGAGTGTTGCAAGTGACTATGGTTCCAGTGCGTTCAGAATGTGTCCTTGACTGGATTTCATGTCACTGTGTTTGTCATTTGTCATTAATCACACTTATGTGACAGGACTTAGCAGCCGGGACACTAGTAGTTGGCAGACCGATAAACGTTCTCAAGCTGAAGAGCATAATGGCTGAATGCCTTCTATCATTATGCCGTAAGGCATAACATGTGAAGCCTTCTGTATTATAACTGCAGAGCTGTAGATGTATAATCTGACAGGGTGTATTTAGTAAAAGCCGGTACATTGTAATAGTGCTGTCAGCATAATGCCATCACTAGTGCTGTCAGCACAATCCCTTGACATTACACCTGTGCTGTAAGTGTTGTGCCTGTGTATTTTTTATATATGCCAGTGTCCC
Organism: Oasisia sp. SBJ-2009; assembly: GCA_964017155.1. Lineage (NCBI taxonomy): Eukaryota > Metazoa > Annelida > Polychaeta > Sabellida > Siboglinidae > Oasisia > Oasisia sp. SBJ-2009. Next base: position 25,747,002 of record OZ024865.1, read on the forward strand.
CTGCTGTCATCTTATAACTATAATACCTATAATAATATAGGACTGAACAACTTAGAACATCCCTGGTTAACTACCATACGCAATGAAACTGCTTGAACCTTGTGTTATTGAAACAACTTTCATTGACCCTTGGTTTGAAAATCTGAACTGGGCCCTGAGGAATGGTCTCCACATCTGCTCTATCTACACAACTGTAGATATCCAGCTGATAACATTCCTGCAGCTTTATGTTATTGTTGAACAAATAGTCGTATCATAATACAGCTCATTGTACTCTGCCTGCTTTGTAACAGTATAGTGCTAATCTGTGGCATTCATCTCTTTCCAGAAATAGAGCAATAGCTGACTATCTCAGCTCAAACGGTTTCCTCAAGTCACTGAATGAGTTTCAGAAAGAAGCAGATGTGGTAAGTACCAGCCATTCTACGTAGAGTCCAGTGTGTGCAAATAGGAAAACAAATTCTGCATTTAGGTAAACTTTTTTTTATATAATAAATATAGAATAAGCAGGATGGCAAAACTGTAAAAAAATAAAGTTTTCATTGTAGTCTAGATGTAGAAAAATGCATCAAATTTAAGTGCACTGATTGATAGCATTATTTAAACACGTATAGTTATTACTTGTCATTATTACGCACACATCATATGTACCATTTGTAACACTTACTCTACTCCGAAATTAACACTCAGATTCACTGTTTAAAGATGTATACGCACATCTTTTCTTCAGGTCATTTCTGAAACATTTCTGAGACTGGTTCTGGTTGATATTGTGCTTCATGAAATACATGCAATTATTGTTGCATTAAGAAATGTTCCTTGAAATGCTTTACTGTCTGTCTGCATAATTTTCTTGTGCAAACAAAGCCAAATCTCTTGACTGTGTCATAATTAACACCCTGTCGAGTGCTCCAGCTGTTCGCCTTTAAAGTGCATTCTCACATAGTGTAGTAATTAACTTCTGATTAAATTTCCCCCAGTGAACAAAGGTGTCCCAGCAGATGTATTGTCATTCTGCTGATAGACAACCCTGATTAACTAAGGCTACTCAGCCTAATGACAGCTGACCACTAGTTTTTGGTCATGCATTGTCCAGTTAGTTATCCACTGGCCTTCTGGCCAACATTTTACAGGCTCTGATTTTTGTTGGAGTCAGACTGCTTGTTTCATCTGCTGTTTCTTAACATGTAAATTGGAAGCAGTCCATAAGACAGCCAATACATCTCTGTGCCAAGGAGAGATTGAAAGAGGGGAATGGGCCTTAAAGTCCCAGGGGACATCGAAAGAGGGGAATGGACTGCTGTGCCCCAAGGAAATTGAAATATACTAATGGGCCCATGTAACCTGGGTGAGATTGAAACAGGGGAATGGAGCTCATTGCCTATGAGAAATTAAAACAAGCAAGTGAACCTTGTTACCCTGTGGTTTTTCAAAGTTAGTATATTAATATCTGTTTTTAAATTGCAGCAAGGAGAAGTAGAGAAGAAATACGCTGGACTGCTAGAAAAGAAATGGACGTCTGTCATCAGGCTACAGAAAAAGGTATGTTTATGGCTGAGACATTACTAGACATCATTGCTGTATCAGAAAATATTGTATTTATTTATTACTGTTGTAAGAAGTAAACTTCCATTCTGACTGTGGTCCAGTTATGTGTTTGTTACACAGAATGCTGCATGTTTATTTAGTCATGTACGGTACACTGTTCAGTGTACTTCGGGGAAACCGGTCTGCTATTTTTGTCACACGTTTCTATTGGTAGATATGTTGTTAGGGGAAGGTTGACGTTATCTTGGCACATTATTTGGCATTGCTTTTTGTTATCAAGTCTGTGTGGCAGGCAGTGGTGTCTTATTTCACTGCACTGATATCAGCCTGGGTAATTCTATCTCAATCACAAATGTGTTGCTGCAAGAAAGTGTTGTCATTTTCAAAAGGCATTTAGCTATCTCGTACTCATCTAGGATGCTTATATCGCTGTACTTTTCCATTGCAGTCTATTGTGCATAGCTTTTTAAAGTTTGCGGACCTTTATTTGTAGTTCGTACAGTCATCCCTGATTCCCTGTGCATACTTGCCAGGTAATTGGTTCTGTTATGATTTTATTATGTCTGATAGTGGCCTGCAAATTGAGCTCACTTTCATCTTACTGTCTCTGAGATTCTACACATGTATAGCTCCCTGGCCAACCAGTGATGATGAGGTTGTCTACTGGTTGTGATAGCTTTACATTGTAGCTGTGTTTCAAACTCATCCAATTGGATCCATGTAATTCTTTTGATGGTTGTCCAACTCCAATAATTCAAGACTGCTCTGAAAATATCCATTTAAGATGATCAGATAAATTTATATTAATAAAATCACAAAAACTGGGACATGGGACCTGGTCAGTGTTACAACTGGATAACCCAAGTAGCCATATGTTGCTGGTCAAACAGCCCACCCAAGTAGCGACATGATGCTGTATGTTGTGAGGTCACACAGCTACATTTGTATTGATTAGCTTCAGTCTACACTTGCGATGTTCTCTCTCTGAGTGTGTTTGTGTCCTCGTTATTGTACACACCTCATTAGTAATGCCGGAAATGTAACATCAGCATTCATGCTGCTCTCTAGGCTCTAGAATGGTTCAGGCAGCATCTTCAGTGCACCTCACTAATAAATGATACGTAACCGGCTGTGGTTTATGGGGAAATTCTCAGTAGCTTAAATTGAAATAGTCTGGTAAATATGTTAATAATCTCATAAAACTGGAAGTGACCTTATTATGTGCACCATTGGTAAATTTTTGGTGCTTTAAAATGATGTTGAGTGAACACAATACTTGAGGTTGTGTTGTGGAGTTACAGTTTAAACAGGAATGTACAGCTGCTTCAAAAATCAAAATTCAGAGAGACAAAAACAAAACATCCTTAACATGTAACATTATGCTGGCCTACTAATTATTTGAACATATGGAAAATGGTAATGTGTTGAGATCCTCCTTGTTAACACCCTGGGCTGTCAGGATCAGTCATGGTGTCAAATGACCTGGATGTACTGACAGAATACAGTGCATTCTAAACAGGTGCTTTCTTCGAAACAGTGCTGAATTTGTTTGTCCTGTCAGATGACGTTGTTAAGTCTGATGTATCACACTGTGATGTCCTACTGTGTGCTGCCCTCGTTTTCCAGTTGAACGAGCACCACACTGTCACGGTTCAGTGATTTTACAACACTGCTGCATTGTGTGCTGTAGTAGTGTTGGTGTCTGTAGAGATATGTACTCACACATTCGTAGACAGTTGCTGCACATTTAGAATAAAAGTCCATTGTCAAGACTCATGGATTTTTTAGTTGTGAGAGGGTATCAGTTTTTTCTCATTAAATTAAGTTTTAAGAGGTCTCTTCATTGTGTGACGCAGTGTGTAGCATTAAACAGAACATGATACTGACTTCTCTCCTTTTCTAATGTATTACACAGTAAAACTTTTCTTGAGCGAACGCCCCTCCAGTCCAGCAAAGGCGGTCGCTCAAGAGAGGTGGTCGCATATAACAGGTTGCACAATTACGAATGTGTACACGCATGTGTGTATAATATATAAATAGGTGGGCAGGCGGGCGGGCGGGCGGTCAAGCAGGCATTGTACTAGTAAATGATCATTGATACATTTTGTATCGATGACTATGTTATGTATAAGTCAAGGTATAAACATATTGGGATACAACTTAATAAAAAATATTAATAATAGTGTATTATGTTCATCATTGTTAACATCAGGTCTAGATTTCTGTCCAATGAAAATTCTTTGAGCACTGTTCACCTAAATCATCAATTTCTAAAAAAAAGCGCATGTACAGTTGTCTGCTTAAAAAAAAGCAAGTTCTTATATAGCACAGTATCCAGTCCTCAGGACCGCTTTACACTTTACTTCCCTGACAGACCTGTTCATTCAGACATCATCTCGGCTTCTCTGGGAAACATCCAGCCATATGCTACAATTAATGCGCGAAGGCTGCTCGTACACATATCCACCACTGTCTATAGCCAGGTATTCATTTATATTCAGCTGAGTGAACTGGAGCAATGTAGAGTGAAAAAACTTGCCCAAGGTTTTAACACTGCAGCCAGGATTCGAACCCGGGTTCTCGTAGTCGAGAGTCCGAAGCTCTACCCCTGAGCCACTGTGCTCTAAAGCAGTCTGCTTTACAGCATTGTTCAATTTCAAAGTTTCAAGCAATTCGTCTGCCTAGCAAATTGAAGCAGTGAACTGGGGCTGACTTGTGACCAAGTCGAAGTTGCACTGTGCCCGTAGATATACAGCTTATGCTGAAATGTAAGCGGTGCCGGTGTAATGACATCTCCTCCTCGTCTCCCTCATCCTCGCGCACTTTGATATACTAATCAAATAAACTGACCAATCAGATAAATCGATGATGCAGGTATTTAATGAACTTGAAACCGACGACGAAACATGTCCCAATCACTGTTAGCAGGTGAAAACAGCGGTCGCGTGAACAATTTGTGTGGTCACGATTGGCAGGTAATAGTTCACGGCAGGTATGTTTTAATCAGAAATGATCCGTGCCTAGGAAAGCTGTCATTGTCATAGATAGCCCAAGACAGGTTTACTGCAGCTATTAAGTAATTTTTGTTTTGCAGCTCTACACCTAGAGTCTGAGTGAATACACTATCTTGATACACTATCATCAGTGGTTTCGTGTCGGATGAATCACCATGGCAATATGTAACTTCTGACGTCACTGATGCCTGCTGGGGATCAAACATGCACTATTGTCGGCCGATAGCCAATCAAATTGCATAACGTGTTGACACCACAATATTGGTTCGTTCCAAAGAATGCAAGCTGCGGATGACCTTCATGCATAGTCACCCTCTGCCAGAACTCTGTCTGAACATGAGGCAGCAGAAGGCCATCCCACTTAGCTAGCAGACGTCAGACATGCTGCATTGTTGTATGGCATTGCCTGATACTGTATCGGGGCCTTTAAAGATGCACGCTTGGCACAAACACTCGGGTCAACTTAGGCCTGTATGCAAAACAAAAAATTTGCTGATCTAAAAATAATTTGGGGTAGACACATTAGTGTTAATAAAAAAAACATGTATGACATCCTTTTTCGTACCATAATTGACAATTGATATGAATTCTGAAGACCTTTTTTGCTTCTGATTTTTTATAAGTCCAGTGGAATTCCTACATGTCCAAAACGGCTTTTACCCATCCAAAAGTCGGTATAAAGCTATGCTTGAGCATGACGTGTCATCAGGCCTACGTGTCATTGATTTGGTGGCATGTTGCACTTGGTGTTGTCACAATGCCAGAGTGGCATTGTTTACTTGAGAGAGAGAATTTTGAAAGCAATTACAATTATTGACACTTGTGTGTATTAGGCCTCAGTAACTCTAACAGATAACAGCTGTGTAGAACCTTATGTAAAAGTGCAGCCTTAATCATTCCAGTGTTACGTCTACTCTCCCCAGATGCAGTGATCACTGAATACTGCATTCTCAGTGATTATGCATGACAATGGATTACGTTTCTTCATATCAAGAGTTCGGTTACAAATATACACTTTACTAATTATAGAAACAGAACACATATTCTGAAACTTGAATAGTCAACTTGTAATGCAGTTAAAAAATTATTTATAATTAATTTTTATACTAATATATATTATATGTACATCCCTTGCCAAGTGGCTTGGCCATCTCGCCTTGCATTCACCTTTGCCAATCTGTCCATCTCATCTGACTTCCTGTCAGCCATCTAGCTGAAATGCTTCATTTCATCCCAGCCGCTTGGGTTAACAGTCAACAGTCAACAGTCAACAGACGGTCATCCTTCTTCTGTCCACCATCTTTGTTCATTTCATTGAGATCAGGGCTTTATGCAGGATAAAATTATTGCCAGTCAAACATGTTTTGGTGGACATACATGTGGATGTTAACTGTTAATCCAGTTTACAAACTTTAAATGTATTTTTTTGACCCGAAAAGGACTACAAACACACATGTGACCCCATTTACGCTCACTTTCAAGGCATAATTAACAATATCTATGGTTTTGGAAGACTTGTTTTTTGCTCCTTCATTTTTTTTACCCATCCACCACCCGTCCACCCATATTTCTACCCGTCCATATTCGTTTTTACCCATCCAAATGACGGGTGGACTGCATAAGGCTATGATTGTGATTCTTCGCAGGATAATTGTGATGAACATTTTCAAATAAATTGCTGTAATTTCTGCTTTGCCATGAGAGTAAACAGTTCCTGTAACAACATTCATAGCAATGAGAGTTGATGGTTTCTGTGGCAATGTGTATTGTGGTGAGAGATGATGGTTGCTATGACGGTTGCCATGACGACGTGTTGCCAGGTGATGGACCTGGAGGCGAAGCTGGCGGAGACGGAGCGAGAGTTCAACACAGGGGGACCGAACCGTGAGCGACGCAGTCCGGGGGAGTGGATCCCACGCCCCCCAGAGAAGTACTCCCTGGTGGGTCACCGCAGTCCCGTCACCCGCGTCATCTTCCACCCCTCCTTCGCCGTCATGGTGTCCGCCAGCGAGGACGCCACCATCAAGGTGAGTCGGTTGCGCTTCACTGATTTTGTCAGTGATTGGAGTTTCCTATCAATTATAGACAACGTAAGCAAACCACGAAAAAGGAATTCTGTTGCTCATATGTGACATGTTCTAACGAATTGCGTTGTATTGTGCATCTGTACACGCAGACAAGATAAAACATGATCAACATTGTCAAAATGCACATCATCACGGCAGGGTAAACACTTATTCTAATCAAATTCAACTCCACTGAATATTCGTATTTGATTAGTATTCAACATTTCCATGGACATTACATTCGACTCAAGTGAAATGCCCGATTCATGCTATCAAAAGTGTGTTTAGTGTGAGATTGTAAGTCCAGAATCATGCTGTCATAAGTGTGTTAGGTGTGGGATTATAAGACAGGACTCATGGGAGACTATGAATACAACCTGAAGTGACACTTTGGACTGCAAAGGATTACTGATGTGTTTATTGTGTGTGCTGATGAGAAGGAAATGACAAGCACGGACTGAAGTCATGAGGTGTAAAGGGTTACTGATGTGTTCTGTCTGTAGGTGTGGGACTATGAGACAGGAGACTATGAGCGCACACTGAAGGGTCACACGGACTCCGTGCAGGACGTCGCCTTTGACCACACGGGGAAGTGGCTAGGTGAGTGTCTCACGGTTCCGGTTTGGGTTAACCCTTTGACCAGACAGGGAAGAGGGTAGGTAAGGTGGGTGTCTCAGGCTGTCTGTCAAGTGGAGTGTCCTATTGAGACGTTGAACCTGTGTGAAGACCATGCATGTGATAGATATCAACAGAAATCTTTCTCTGGATACGAAATATTGGTAATTGAATTTGCATGTACATAAATTAGAGTATTTACTACAGTAACATGCTAGTGGATTACTGGCACTTCCCACTATGCTAACAACTGCTGAATGAGCTTGGGGATAGTATTTGTAACACGTTTGGATTTTTCATGTTATGTCGAACTTAACATTTATGAGAGAGAAACATGCTAGACGGTACCCTGGAGAGAATTAAACAATAACTTGTAGAAACATTGAATATTTATTGAGTCTGTTGACTGGATTTTCATGTCTCTCTGGCAGCGTCCTGTTCCGCGGATCTAAGCATCAAACTGTGGGACTTCCAGGGATTTGAATGTGTGAAGACAATGCATGGTAAGTGCACTACTACATCATTCTCGTGTGATGGGGTTTGCTGCTAGGAGGGTGAATAGTGTCCATGGGTAAACCTCTCAGTGCTATCGTGGCAGGAGAGTGAGTAGTCTTAAATAAGCCTCAGGTGGATGTCAGTGCTACAAGGCCGCATGTGAGAGGATTGGGACGAGTCTTCAGTCCTTCAAATGTAGCTGAGCTACAGATATCTTCCTGAGGTAATCAATGGCTGTGTTGAGATGACATCATCCAGTGTGATGACTTGTATTGATCCACCAGTGTACTCAGTCACACACACAAACCAGCTGGAAACACTAGATGTAAAATACACAAAACATGAGAAGGTCAGTTGCTGTAGGAGTACTCCCCCACTAAGTGTTGGCTCCTCGTGATGTATCTATTTATGCCAGTTTCTTCACCCAAAATAAACTTTTCCAGATGGTCGAATTACTATTAGAGCTAACCTAAATAAAACAGTGAAACAACATCAGAAATCAATAGTGGTGAGTAAGAAAGGACTACTCATCGATGCTGGTGCCGGATGAAATGGAATTATTTATGTGCTTCGCTATGAATGCTGCAGCCTAATTATTCTATGAAGGGCATGCTCAGCCAGGCTTTTACAGACAGGAGATGGTCATAATTGCACGACTTTTAGAGGTAGTGAAGTCTGTGTGTAAAAAAAGGAATTAGACTAAGGTTTTTCTAGGGTACCACTAATGAAATATTGAATGAGTATGATACGTTCACATTTATGTTTTTTACATACAAGAGATCAGTTCATGTCTGTGTTTCTGTAGTTCTAGCCAAGAGAATTTCTGGTGTTTATGTCAATTATATATTGGTATAATCTTTTAGGTTCAAACATTACCTAGATAATTGAGCCAGAAAATCAAGTTTTTCATTTGGAAAAAATCTTTCCTTTATTAACCCATTTTATCCGGAATACGATTCTAGTCGTAGTTACCCTTTTTATCCGGAATACGATTCTGGTCGTAGTTTGCACTTGGCACAGCTTCCCCGCACTCTGACGTTTTGGAATCCCATTGGCTGGTTAACACCGAATGACATCAGTATATTGGGATCACTAGGAAACCCATATTTTTCAACCAATCAGTGCCGTTCTTTAGGTATTTGCCGTCCAAAGTCGGCACCCCCAAGCCAAAGTGAAATCAAAGATGGCGTCGAGTCGCAAAGATCGTTAAATGTTGACGTATTTCGAAGGATAACTCCATTAATTTACTTCATACTGTTGATGACAAGAAGGCAGACACGTGGATAGCTGATATAAGATGGACGGTTATGGTATTTGATGCGATATTTGTCCGTGAAGACATACTTTGAAGCCATCGAAGTGGGGTCGACCGACAACGGCATTCATTTTTGCTCACTGCGCACCACGCCATTTTTTTTGGCGCCAAACAAAGTTAAGATGATTTCCAACGATGGTAACTACTTCATCAATAAAGTGACGTTTGAAATGTTGACCAACGTTGTTACTTTAGAGTACTTATTTATTAGTTATAAGAAATAAGCTACAAAATTATACATCGTTGACAGAAAATATTTCACAAATTTGCATAATTCCGCTCAGCGGCGCCACACATTGGCGATTCAATCGACTGACATGGGGTTATTACAAAAAAATTTACATTATGAGATTATTATCCAAGATATGTGGACAAGTTGTATACCTTTGTTTTCAGCAGAGAGTAATGCATAAAATAAAGTCAACTTGCTCGTTGACATGTTGTCTCCTTCTTGGCGAAAATGTCAGGTGAAAAGTAATGTGACAAACCTCAACATAACCTAGGTTTGAATTTATTGGGCATGTTTTGTCAAATGCCACATAAAATATATATGATAAAACTATGAGTTTGTCAATGCGACTTGATAGTTTATTTTATCTACTTTCTAAAGGTATATCACATTTAAAAATTGATTGAGAAATAATAAAGTTATGTCCATTTTAAATGAAGGCCTGTCATTTTTTAATGCTGACAGATTGATTTGAGGAAATGATCAGGAACTGGCTGCAACTCGTCTGCACTAGCTTCAGGATAAAATGGGTTAATGGGTAAAATTATTTTATAATGATTGATCCAGTTAAAAACTGTTTTGGCTGAGGGTGTTATGCACCTACAAGCTTTGTGAAAGTGCAGATATACTGGAGATCTCCTGTAGCCATTATTGGTTTACATGTGTATAATTAAGTATTCATGATAATAAATAATTGATTACATCAGTAGTATTATGTATTAGTTTTCTTTAAGCAACGTTTTCTCTATCAGTTGTGTATTTGTTACAGTGAAATTTGAGTGTAGTTTCTGTACTGTTCATTGTGACTTTTGAAGTCATGACACTGACTTTGCATGTCCTGCAGGTCACGACCACAATGTGTCCAGCGTGTCATTTATGCCGAGTGGAGACTTCATCGTGTCATCGTCACGTGACAAGACTATCAAGATGTGGGAGGTGGCTACTGGGTGAGTGCCACAGTCTGCAGTGGACGACAGCAATGTTACAGTAGACCATGTGTAGAGTGTAGTGTGTGAATGTCTTACCTTAGCATGTCAATGTGGTTGAAGTGTTAATCCTAGGAGAATCTCATCTTGTTGACCCCAATTCTGAAGTAGGGTCTATTCAGTCTCAGGTAGTTTACTCCAAACAGCCCAAACTTGGGCTAACGCAGGAATTTGTGACTTTCCCATTATCAATATCATGTGACATGTTTGCGGTAAAAAATGCAAATGTGTCTTGTCTTAAAGTTTTAAAACAGAAGTACAGATAGATGCTTTTTTGGTTTTGTAAAGTATGCAGTTAAATGTGATTAACCAAAAGGATATTTGATCACTCTTGTATTTGAATATATTAGATGTCCTACAGCTATCCATAGCATGTGTCGGACAGTGGAGAAGTGGTTAATTAAAGCAGTGTAGGTTAACTCTCAATGCTGTCTCTACGTTTGCATTTGCTGCGTGACTCTGGGTTTGCAGTTCCTGTGTCACTTGGTGACTGTGTTTGCAGGTGCCATGTCACTCACTAACTGTGTATTAGCAGGTACCATGTCACTCACTAACTGTGTATTAGCAGGTACCATGTCACTCACTGCTGTGTGTTGCAGGTACTGTGTGAAGACCTTCACGGGCCACCGTGAGTGGGTGCGGATGGTGAGAGTCAACCAGGACGGCTCCCTGCTCGCGAGCTGCTCCAACGACCAGGTGACACTCGGCTTGTTGTCTCACAATACATTTATGACACAGTCACTGTGATGCTGTAGATGACAGTCCCAAAGAGAACATAATCACTTTATTATATTACATATTTTTTTATTGTATCGTTTTGTTTTATTTGATTACACAATCAATTTATTTTATCTTTTATGTATTAGCTCATAACCATGGTTCTTCAAGGACTGTTACTTTCCTGATACATACGTAAAGGAAAAGTAAGCATCATCGATATATGTAGTCATAATTGTAACCACAATTACAGTTTCTTGGTGCAAGTGAAGTTGCTCAGCTTTCTAGTTTAACGGAGGCTGACAAATGAGTAGATTCCATTACAAATCAGATGAATTTTAATTTGTTCAAACTGTCACCCTAAACCTGGTAAGCAAGGTATTATCATCACCTGAAAGTTAATTTCTTAATCTATGACTTTCCAACAGGGATAATGTATTTCTGGCTATCTTCTGTCTTGTTTGTGTTGTAACCACCCTATGTGTTGTAGACCCTGAGAGTGTGGGTGGTGTCATGTTTGTAATCATGTGTTGTAGACCCTGAGAATGTGGGTGGTGTTATGTTTGTGATGATGTGTTATAGACCGTGAGAGTGTGGTTGGTGTTATGTTTGTGGTCATGTGTTGTAGTCCCTGAGAGTGTGGGTGGTGTTATGTTTGTGGTCGTGTGTTGTAGACCCTGAGAGTGTGGGTGGTGTTATGTTTGTGATTATGTGTTGTAGACCCTAAGAGTGTGGGTGGTGTTATGTTTGTGGTCGTGTGTTGTAGACCCTGAGAGTGTGGGTGGTGTTATGTTTGTGGTCATGTGTTGTAGACCCTGAGAGTGTGGGTGGTGTTATGTTTGTGGTCGTGTGTTGTAGACCCTGAGAGTGTGGGTGGTGTCATGTTTGTGGTCATGTGTTGTAGACCCTGAGAGTGTGGATGGTGTTATGTTTGCGGTCGTGTATTGTAGACCCTGAGAGTGTGGGTGGTGTCATGTTTGTGATCATGTGTTATAGACCCTGAGAGTGTGGGTGGTGTTATGTTTGTGGTCGTGTGTTGTAGACCCTGAGAGTGTTGGGGGTGTCATGTTTGTGGTCATGTGTTGTAGACCCTGAGAGTGTGGGTGGTGTCATGTTTGTGGTCATGTGTTGTAGACCCTGAGAGTGTGGGTGGTGGCGACGAAGGAGTGTAAGGCGGAGCTGAGAGAACATGAGCATGTGGTGGAGTGCCTCGCCTGGGCCCCGGAGTCGGCTCTCCCGGCCATCAACGAAGCCTCGGGCAACTCGGTGAGTCACGGCTCGCACTGCCCTTCTCATTCGTTACAGTATTGATGTAGCTATGGAATTTAAACTTGTTTGAATAGTAATGCCAAACCTGCTCTAAGAAGACATGTATATAGTTTACTAAATAATGGTGCCCTGATCAGTAATATTTACATGTATACATTTTGAAAAAGTTATGTTATTATTAGCATGAAAAAGTGCCCAACTGTCTAAAAATGTTTCATTGGACATTTTCTGCAAGAGAATCGGATCAAGGCAGAGCAGTTTGTTTCTGTTCTCTTCAGTGTATCTTAATACAATTTGCACAGGGAATGACTTCATCGCAGGCTGATTCTGTATTACAATACAAAAAACCAACACACTCATGCATTCACACACACACACACACACATACACACACGGGTGACATGTTGACTGGTGTGACTGTGATTGCAGGCAAAGAAGGGCCAGCGACCAGGACCGTTTCTAATCTCTGGCTCCCGCGACAAGACGATCAAAGTGTGGGACGTCAGCACCAGCATGTGTCTCTTCACCCTCGTAAGTAGCCAGCGGTGGATGGATCATGTGGATCCAGGATCACGTGGATCCAGGATCATGTGGGTTTAGGATCGTGTGGATCCAGGATCATGTGGGTCTCAGGTCATGTAGGTCCAGGATCATGTGGGTACAGGATCATGTGGATCCACAAACAACACATCATGTAGGGGACGGTTTACGTGACACATGTACACCTTTTCGTATGACTGGAAACATTACTAGTGGTTGAATACAAGTGCCCAATATGTTGCAATTTCCTCAAACTCATATTTCTGAAATCATCTGGTGCCAGATTATGCTGAATGTCAATGTGACATGGTTACCATCATGAAATAAAGCTTTTACTCACTAAAGCTGACAGTGTCTGTATGTGCTGTACATGACCGTGTTGCTGACAGGTTGGCCATGACAACTGGGTGCGGGGCTTGCTCTTCCACCCCGGGGGCAAGTTCATTCTGAGTGCATCTGACGACAAGACCATTCGTATGTGGGACATCAAGAATCGACGCAACTGTAAAACCCTTGAAGCACACGCTCACTTCGTGACGTCACTCGGTCAGTGTCTGCCTTCACGGAGCCTCACAATCGTGTGTGTATATATATATATATATATATATATATATATATATATATATATATATATATATACATACATATATAATAAATTATATATATATATATATATATATATTATGTACTATATACTTGTGGCCAGTGTCGTTTTATACCAGGTGCTATCATGGCACAAATGTTTGATATTTTGTGCAGTTGAGTGCACAAATATATTGTGGGATGTTTTTCAGAATTGTTTTCGCGTGGTTTCAAAATGACTAGATGAATAAAGCTGGAGGGTGTACTTTGTATGTGTTGGAGCCATACGCTAGGAAAATGACATCATTAACAGTCGATGCACATGTTGAGTATTATACCAGTATAATCACGTTTACCCTTATATTGTTGCCATTTATATTTGGCACATTTCTGCACTTTAATAACTGTCAGATATGCCACAGGTTTAATTTGTTTCAGATATGCTACAGATTTAAGTATAAACAGACTAAATTGACAGCGATGGCACTGTGTATAACCGTGTCGACTTGTTTGTTGCAGACTTCCACCGTAACGCGCCCTACGTGATATCTGGCAGTGTCGACCAGACGGTGAAAGTTTGGGAGTGTCGCTAGCGGCCCGCACACGCTAGGTTATTTATTTCGGAGCATCACTGTTGCCTCAAACCAAGCCATGATCGCCATGTGCGGCGGGGGTGGGTCAGGGCGGGGCGGGGCAGGGAGCTGTTGATGTGGTCATTGTTGTCCGTGTGCTTCGACGGCTGTTGTGTGTCTACGTTCGTCGCCAGTCCACGGACACCGCGTCGTTTCGTTTCGTCGTCGGGCGACGTCGCTTCTTCGATGCGTACTTGTGCCGCCCTCCAATTGGTGATGCGAGGTGGTGGCAGAGTTAGACGTCACACGATAACACGTGTGTGTACAGACGGGTGGCGACACCGTTGTCCACGAACGGAGACTGATACGAGAAGGCGCCATTATTGTGCTACCGCTGTGACGTTGTCGCCTTCTGCCAGTGATCAGGCGTCTACTCTACAAGCTGCCACACTACACTACCCACTGCCTTCACCCTCTGTGGCCGTGTACTTACATTTGGAGCAGGGCAGAGGCGAATTGTCATACGGAGAAGCATTTGTGATTGTTGGCCATGTGAACTGACTAATGTGACGTATGCGTGCTCGTGGTCCCAACCCCAGCATGCATGGACCGTGGTCCATCGTATGGGTCTGTGAACAGACCATGCGTATGTTACCTGTCCAGCAGGTGCGGACTGAGTTAACTACCCACGTAGATTGTCCGACCTTGCCTGCTTTCAAGTGCGTAGCGACCCTGTTATCGTTGCCATGGTGACTTCAGTGTCGCTATCGCTGTACGCTTGCTTGTCTGTTTCATATGTACAGTGTTCTGTGTATAATCTCCACCGCCGATGCTGTCACTAACAGGCTGTAATCTCTAGAGTTGTAAAGACGTATGTTATGTATATATAGCCATGTATGTGTCCCGTGTTGAGCTTTGCGACGACTTGAGCGAACTACACCAATAGTGTTGTGATCAGCGGATGCACGCACACGTCAAAGTTCAAAACCAGTTCTCCGGACGTAGATGTCGACTCGACAGAGAAACGTTTATGACAAGGGACGAATTTATTTTGCCACGATAGTTTCTTGTTGTCTCTTCACTCCACTCCACTCCACTCCATGCGGCGAGCACTTCGCTTCACCCCGCTTGTCCGGCGGGGGTGGGTGAATATCGGAGTTCAGTGCAGAAATGTTTCTTAAAACACTCGTGTTAGTGTGCTTAAAATGTGGCCACCAGAGAAGAAATGATGCTGCAGCCGTGCGCCTGACTCTGCCTGCTCTGGGTGAATATTGCTGAGTATGTCTGCGAGTGAATGTTATGCATGCTGCGAGCGTGACGCTTTTGTTCGTCGGCTTGCAGTCCCTTGTGAAGCGTGCATTTACATGTCTCCGGGGCAGTACGGCATCCTCGCCGTCGACGGAGAAGAGGCAGTGGATAGTCGACCTATGGACTCATGTATTGTTGTTGTTACTATTTAAACTTGTATAGGATGAATTGCGCTGACGCGCCGCTCCCGTTGGCCGTGTTGTATTGCACCGCGTTTGTCTGCACCACCGACTCGGCGGTGCAGAGTTCTCGCTGTCACCGGCTCTCACTCGTTGCACGACCGACTGCCACTAGCAGCCGAATGCAGCCAGTGAGTCGGCTTGGCTTGTCTGTGGTGTCATGACAACCAGTGAGACGTTTGTCTGTCTGCCGTGTCGTGGAGTATAGGAAAGCCTGCTGCTACTTGTGCCAGGAACACGACAATGGACACCTTGATTGATGGTCTGCTTCAGCACAGCCATGGCATAGTGCTTCCCGGCGACAAATAATCAATTAAAGTTGCTGATTGCAGATTGGTTGTCGACGTTATCGTTGTCTGAAATTAACTACTAATAATTATGTGTAACAGTTGTAAAGTGTAGTAGCGTGGAAAAGTGTCATTGTACCAGTTCACTGAATGTCCTACCACCTCACACCCATTCACGCAGCGACTAACCAATGACAGAAATGATTATCTTAAAATACTTTCGTCTTAACACTAATGATAAAAATTCCCTAGATCTATTAAGGTGGCTCCACCTAGGGAATGGCTGATCATTCACTTTGTCCACGTAACAAGTAAATACAACTGCAACTCTAAATAAGTGTTTGTTCTTTTTGAACTAGAGCACTAGTTGTCACCTCGGAGGGTAATTGTCCAAGGATGTGAGTGAATGTAGAAAGAACTCGGAGGGTGTCGTGCTCGGCGCTGAATGCAGGTGATGACAATACAGAGCACAGTTACACTTCCTGGCGTGACCCATTGTAGTACCTTAATATTGAGTCATTTGAGATTTTGAAAAATTATTTATGTGTGAAATGAGTACAGTAGGGCGGACATACTAGTAGATTCAGTGCTGTGATGTATCTGCAGTGTAATGACGCGTGCCAGCCAGAGTGTAGTTGGTGACTGGTGAATTTTTAGCCATTTTTTCTTACATGACCCTGAGGATGCAGAAAAACATGCATGAATTTTAATAGTCTGAGATATAATTTTTACAAAATTATATTTTGAGCAGTATATCAGTGGCATGACTGCAGTTGCATTGAATATAGCAATTTTAAACATTTTCTCAGGTAAAGTTTCCTTATAATCCGACAAAACGTTAACATGGCCGCCAAAGGGAAAACCAACAGTGCTCTGTGCACTACACTGTAAAGCTTGTTTGTATAATTTTCCTGAAATGGCAAACATACTCGAGATTCACAGGTTGATGTGTAAGTGCGTAAGACGGACGTTAATTAATGCGTCTGTCTCACGCAAAAGCGGTGAGACGTAGCTGTGGAGGAGAAATACTCTAAATGTTTTAAACAGTTCCTTTTAAAATGTAAATGAATTCATTTTTTTATCCTGTTAACATAATTATTTCATATAATTCTACGCCAACATTTAATTATACATGTGTTTTATTAATAACTTATAACTCTGGTCGTATATCGACAAAATACATCAGCATATGCGGAACGGTCACTGCATGGTTCACTGTGCATGAAGATTCATTATATTCGGGTTGTATAATTAATCATCCGCGTGGCACGATTATCTGTCGCAGATAACACCCAAATTATGCCAGACAGAAGTACCAGAGAAATTATTTATTCGAACTGATCCTGTTTTGTTAGAGTATCTCTCGATTGCATATAAACTAAAAAAGGAATCACTTAGGATGGCACGGGAGGTCAATGCCGAAACACTCCCAAGGTATAATCCGCCTGGATTCGCATTAGCCTCGATTGCCCAGGCCCGATAGGTGGCAGCACTTTTAGCTCCCAGGACGGCCTCACCCAGACGTGCCACATTTTTGGGATGGAAATCCATATTTTTGACCTGAAATGTTGCAAGAATCCGTATTAAGGCCTTTTCAAAACGGTTTTTCCACGGTATTTTCGATTAGATTGTTTGGGCCAGTTAACCGGAAGATTACCGAAGTTTTACTTCACTTCAGTCTTCAGCACGTTTAAACTGCGCACCGCAAAACAGACAGTGTCATTAAATAATGACAATTTATTTCAGCAGTTCGCGCGAATATCGAAGTTTCACTGGCAAGCGCCTACATTTTGAAATCAGAAATGCTGGCGATTTCATTGAACTCGGCGTCGAGCTCCAATTCTTGTACTGCTTTTCATAATCGTCACGCGCATGCTACGTCCCCCGTCCGTATCAAAACGGAGTACGGCCGTATCATTTAAAAAACGCCAAAATCAAATCCATATCGGATACGGGTAATCCGTATCATGTGGCATGTCTGCTTACCCCAGAATAGAGTCGAGACGCTGACTGGCTCTCAGGCCGACAATTAAATAACTAAATTAAGGATGTACATTTATAAGATATTGCTATACGCTTATGAAACCACCAGTAAAACATTACTTAGTATGGTCTCCTACATGATGCCACGTTCATAAGTCGCCTTCAAGTATGGATAATAGCGCATGGCTTGACGAGTGGCAACGCACGTTCGGCGCGCAGGAACCCAGCGGAAATGACGTAACTGTTGCCTCGCGCCATTTCCGCCCCAATCTGCTGTTGTGTAGGGGACATATTGCAGTACGTCGGTTGAGATTAACCGGAATATGTACACACATGTCTGCACCATGTGGCTAGTCGTAAATAATAAATAGCGCACGAAATACAAATGGAACGACAATTGGCATTGCTACAATCGACGTGGTGAGTTGAACCACTGTTTAAAGTGATATTTATCACGGTACTTACTTTAGTCTTTACAGCTGAATATAGACCATCATATTCACGATGCAGCTCGGGGTGTATATAAGGCTAGGCTAATATAATAATGATTATTACAGAGACCTAGAAACCAATATTGTGCGAATCAGTGCTATTCTAAATCTAATCCAACTGCATTACACTTCAGGCCACTTTTATTCAAAACATTACAATTTATAGTTATACCCAACAACTCAGCCCAGAAACAGTAGACGCATGTGCCATGGATGGTTGTATTGTAGCTTAATTACACTGATCATAGAGGTTACTCTCGTGTCCCTCGCCAGTATTTCACAATTAACACGAAGTCTTGTACGCGTCTACGTTAGCTGTAAGGTCCATTATATTTAGCTCCAGCGCTCCATTGGCAACACAAGCCTCGTCTTCTGATGACAAGGCACACCGGCCCATCACCTTGGGCAGACCAAGAGTTGACACATCGGGCAGACTTCCGTTGAGCGAAGAGTTGACACATCGGGCAGACTTCCGTTGAGCGAAGAGTTGACACATCGGGCAGACTTCCGTTGAGCGAAGAGTTGACACATCGGGCAGACTTCCGTTGAGCGAAGAGTTGACACATCGGGTAGACTTCCGTTGAGCGAAGAGTTGACACATCGGGCAGACTTCCGTTGAGCGAAGAGTTGACACATCGGGCAGACTTCCGTTGAGCGAAGAGTTGACACATCGGGTAGACTTCCGTTGAGCGAAGAGTTGACACATCGGGCAGACTTCCGTTGAGCGAAGAGTTGACACATCGGGCAGACTTCCGTTGAGCGAAGAGTTGACACATCGGGCAGACTTCCGTTGAGCGAAGAGTTGACACATCGGGCAGACTTCCGTTGAGCGAAGAGTTGACACATCGGGCAGACTTCCGTTGAGCGAAGAGTTGACACATCGGGTAGACTTCCGTTGAGCGAAGAGTTGACACATCTGGTAGACTTCCGTTGAGTCCAGAGTTGACACATCGGGCATACTTCCGTTGAGTCAAGAGTTGACACATCGGGTAGACTTCCGTTGAGTCAAGAGTTGACACATCGGGCAGACTTCCGTTGAGTCAAGAGTTGACACATCAGGCAGACTTCCGTTGAGTCAAGAGTTGACAGACCGGGCAGACTTCCGTTGAGTCAAGAGTTGACACATCGGGCAGACTTCCGTTGAGTCAAGAGTTGACACATCGGGCAGACCTCCGTTTAGTCAAGAGTTGACACATCGGGCAGACTTCCGTTGAGTCAAGAGTTGACACATCGGGCAGACTTCCGTTGAGTCAAGAGTTGACACACCGGGCAGACATCCGTTGAGTCAAGAGTCGACACATCGGGCAGACATCCGTTGAGTCAAGAGTCGACACATCGGGCAGACTTCCGTTGAGTCAAGAGTTGACAAATCGGGCAGACTTCCGTTGAGCCTTATGACTTACAGCGGGAAAAAGAAGAGTAGGGGGCTGGAGAAAATACAATGCCCAGGGGCATTGGCGCGGTTCCAGTGGGAGGGCAATTTGGTTGTAGTGGTGTAGTGGCTCGAGAAAGTGCAAACTAAGTGAACTGGGGCAACGTGGAGTGAACGACCTACCCAAGGTTCGAAACGGCAGCAAGATGATCCGCTGGTGATATATATATGTAAGAATATATTTCGCGCATTGAACACAGTATAGCTGACTGTTTCCCTGAGAAGGCGAGATAGTGTACGAATGAATAGGTAAATGAAAGAGACGCTGACGACTGCTAGCGGAACGCGACTCAGCACTGGTGACCTCGGGCGAGAGTCGCTCGTCTCGCCCAAACATCGGGTCTTTGAGTGTCGTTGGTCTCGCCCAGACATCTGGTCTTTGAGTGTCGTTGGTCTCGCCCAGATATTGGGTCTTTGAGTGTCGTTGGTCTCGCCCAGATATTGGGTCTTTGAGTGTCGTTGGTCTCGCCCAAACATCGGGTCTTTGAGTGTCGTTGGTCTCGCCCAGATATTGGGTCTTTGAGTGTCACTGGTCTCGCCCAAACATCGGGTCTTTGAGTGTCGTTGGTCTCGCCCAAATATTGGGTCTTTGAGTGTCACTGGTCTCGCCCAAACATCGGGTCTTTGAGTGTCGTTGGTCTCGCCCAGATATTGGGTCTTTGAGTGTCACTGGTCTCGCTCAAACATCGGGTCTTTGAGTGTCGTTGGTCTCGCCCAGATATTGGGTCTTTGAGTGTCGTTGGTCTCGCCCAGATATTGGGTCTTTGAGTGTCTCTGGTCTCGCCCAGATATTGGGTCTTTGAGTGTCACTGGTCTCGCCCAAACATCGGGTCTTTGAGTGTCGTTGGTCTCGCCCAGATATTGGGTCTTTGAGTGTCACTGGTCTCGCCCAGATATTGGGTCTATGAGTGTCACTGGTCTCGCCCAGATATTGGGTCTTTGAGTGTCACTGGTCTCGCCCAAACATCGGGTCTTTGAGTGTCACTGGTCTCGCCCAGATATTGGGTCTTTGAGTGTCGTTGGTCTCGCCCAGATATTGGGTCTTTGAGTGTCACTGGTCTCGCTCAAACATCGGGTCTTTGACTGTCGTTGGTCTCGCCCAGATATTGGGTCTTTGAGTGTCGTTGGTCTCGCCCATATATCGGGTCTTTGAGTGTCACTGGTCTCGCCCAGATATTGGGTCTTTGGGTGTCGCTGGTCTCGCCCAAACATCGGGTCTTTGAGTGTCGTTGGTCTCGCCCAGATATTGGGTCTTTGAGTGTCGTTGGTCTCGCCCAGATATTGGGTCTTTGAGTATCGTTGGTCTCGCCCAAACATCGGGTCTTTGAGTGTCGCTGGTTTATGGGCTTATCATAATATGCAGTGCAAGAACTGCGAAATACTGGAACAATCTTAATAACATCATTGTACCAAATAATAAATACGGACATCAACCAAACATGTAACTCGCTACATAACTCGCAGTTACAAGTTCCAGCTCCAAACGTACAGCAGTGCATAATATATCTGCTGACGCCACGTGTCAACGTTGCCCCTCTCCATACCCGCCTTCTGATGTCACGTGTCAACGTTGCCCTTCTCCCTCCCCGTCGGCTGATATCACGTAAAACAAAAAGTAAAGGTAAGTTTTTATATAGCGCAGTATCCAGTCCATAGGACTGCTCAAAGCGCTTTTACACATTACTTCCCTGGCAGACCTGTTCAATCAAATACCATCTCAACTTCTCTGGGAAGCATCCAGCCACATGCTACAATTAATGTGCGAAAGGCTGCGCGTACACATATCCACCACTGTCTATTGCCATGTACTCATTTATACAGCTGAGTGAACTGGAGCAATGTAGAGTGAAAAAACTTGCCCAAGGTTTTAACACCGCAGCACAGGATTCGAACCCGGGTTCTCTTAGTCGAGAGTCCGGAGGTCTACCCCTGAGCCACTGCGCTCTACAACGTCGCTCATCACAGGGGAATTTTCAGTTACTTCCACTGTGACTTTGCTAATAATAACAACAAACACTGCTCTCTAGAAGCAGGCCAGCCTGCTGTATTTTAATACAACGTTGTTGTTAGCGGCACACTGAGAATAAGGGATCAGGTTTTAGTATAATTTTTGATAAGACTAATTCTGCAATTGCAGGCACCTAAAGCTGAAAAGCTGAAAAACATGATCTGGTAGGTTACGTTATTTGCGTTCAGGATGACATACTGATATCGTTCGAACGTTTGTATGCCAATATTTGGATAAGTTATTATAACATACATTTAACTCGGAACTGTATTTCATATGATACACGGATAAATGGGAAATAAACAACACTAAAGATTTTAATTGTTTGGTAATTAACGTCAACTCCTCGACTACGTAATAGAAGAGGATTCAAGGTAAATTCAAGGTAAGGTAAAGCAGATATTATTGCCAGTTGATTATGATGTATATTTATTTTTATTTAAACTAACTAATTCCTCCAGAGAAGGCTGGCGAGTGACGTCACACCAAGATAAAAACGTAACGAGGTATCCCGTGAATATGGGACGCTGCAACACAATGCAGGACTACATGCGACAATAAGCTGTAGCGTAACTAACAATGTAACTTTTGTTATGTAACTGACAACTACGCCAACATTTATCGAGGCAGATCATAACAATTTTATACAGGGCAAGAACAGTGAAAAACTGGAACAATTTTAATAACATCATTGTATCAAATCACAAATACGGAAATCAATAAAAATTATAACTCGGTACATAACTGGCAGCTACAAGTTCCAGCTCCAAACGCATAGCAAGTGTCACATAAAATATATCCTAATACAGTGATATATAACAATGTATCCGAATAGGGTATTGATATTGGTGAGGTTGACATATTCCCGGGTTTATAATATATACTTGGAATATCTTAGTTTATCCTATTAGGATGCATTCTTATATAACACTGTATTAGGATTTGTTCTTATATAGCACATACTGTGTCAGTGTTTAGCTTAACGCTGACGTAAAAAGATGCTCACAAGTACCAGCCTTCCCCTAAGCAATTCGCCGCGACAAAAGGCGTGACCCGGCTAGAGGTTACGGTCCTAACATAGTGTCTGGAAGCTCTTCATCTCGACTCCCTGCCGTATCCCCATCGCAATATGCGCATGGTTCGACTGTTCACCTACAGTACGGCGCATGTCGCTAACAGGATATGAAAAGCAGTGAGGTTGGGGCGCGTGCAGACTACATACATTCTCTATCAAATACAGCGAGAAACGTATTGGTGACACTCGTTTGACCTTCGACATACATCAGACTGGCCGCTGGACATGTCACGCTGACTTGATGATCCCCGGAGGTGATGGTTTCCACACGAAGTCAAGACACCTGCCCTCGCGATCACACAAGAGGAACTGTTGTGGATCCGGTTGTTCGTAAATGAAACCATTATCTTTCAGGTTTGCACCAAAGCAGGGATTTCGTGTTTTGCAATTGTACACCAAACCTGTAATCACCGGTAACACGTAGCATTATAAACGTCAGTGTCTGTATGACAGTAGTATGTATTATAAAACATTATTTCTTTGTTTGTTTGTTTATTTGTTTGTTTTTGCAAACCAACAATTCTGGCAGTTTTTTGTTTCTGGTGTGGATTTATACTTTTAATATTCGACTGGGATTTGAAGAAGTTAGGGGCGTCAACGCTTCAGAAAAATTCTATGTGCTATACGTGGAGTTCTATCCGCAGACTTTCAAACATAATTATGCCATTTACAACTATGCGTTGGATGTCGGGGAAATTCTGCATACTTACATAAATTATATAAGTTTAAAAAAAACATCGCACAACACAAGCTAACAGTATTTCAACCCAAACATCCGTCGGTTTTACATGTTGGCAAATGTCAAAAAAATCAATCTTGTAATACTTTGGGGTATAATCTTGGTAAATGGTTTTAAAGTCACCTCAATAGTATTTTGAACTTAAAAACCCATGTTGCCATTTTATTATTTGGTCTCATAATAATTTAGCAGCCATTTAAAAAATTGCCCACACATTGTATTTTCCCCTACGTTAATAACTGATTCATTTCCGGCTTTGACCTCCGCCATTTAAAGATGGTGGTCGTCAATACAAATATCACAATATCTCAAAAACGACGTCGCATTGAACAGCAATGTTGATTATATTAGATAGCTTGGTGGATACTGGATAGCGATATACACTAATTTACACTTGACCTTTATTGACATTCACATGTCCGCTGTGGATGAACATTTTTTCAGTTTACAATATGGATTCAAAACTTTTGCGTATTTTTTAAATTAATAAACTAATGCTTGACTAATCTCTGTTCGTTTGACAGAATATATAAATGTCATCTACAAAATCGTTACCTCCAAAATCTAAATTTTTACATCAGCTTCAAGGTTCGACGACCTTAAGACAGGGATAACAGGCTCTCTTAAAATATGGAAATAATAATTTTTGATGGGGGGCCATATTTTAAAATGATGACGAAGTCAAAGGTTATACAACACCTCATTGCTTCTAAAAAGTATGTATTTTACGTCAACTTTGTGTTTCTAAGCTACGTAGTTCTTAAGGTATGTCTATAATAAAATTATAGATTTAGTCGGGTGCCATCTTTACAAAATGGTGGATATTACAAAATGGCGGATATCTGAAAGTCAGAAAAGGTAAAAAGTAATATAATTAAAATAATGATATCTAAAAACCCTACATTTTGGCATACATTTTGTAGCTCTAATTTATGTAGTTCTTAAGATATAGATAAATGGCTTAGCCGGACGCCATCTTTAAAAATGGAGCATATATGAATGTCAGTGAAGGTCAAGTGTAAATTGCTGTATATCGCTATCGACAAAGTTATCCAATATAATCAACATGGTTGTTCAATGTAACGTCGTTTTTGAAATATTGTGAAATTTGTATTGATGAGGTCAAAGCCGGATAATTCCAAAAATATCTTATTTGAAATTCTTGTCCCATACTACATATATGTAACACCTAAATTATTGCTCTAGATGAAACAGTTATTAATGTAAGGAGACATTTTATTTGGCGGCCATTATTATAAATAGATTTTTTTTTAAAGTTCTAAATACTATTTAGATGACTTTAAAACCCTTTGCCAAGATTATTAAAAAACTATGCTTCCTTTACATTTGACGACAAGCTATAGTATTGGTCTGAAATGTTGCATATGATCTAGCTTGGAGGGTTCTTGGATTTAGACTTTCAAAATTCATCTGGGGGGCTGGAGAACATGTCAGCTGTCACATTACAAACAATACTTTTCTAAAAGCTATAAGTGGAGTTCTATCATCGGAATTTCATGTCTTTAGACATCATTGTAAACATAATGTTCAATGTCATTTACAACTGCGTAACTTAATGTTCGGACATTGTTTCATACGTTTTTAAATTATAGACATTTGGAAATCGTTAACGCTAGCAACTTGTCACCTCTTACATATGGGCATATGATTTATTTCTGGGACACACGGAAAAGATGTAACACAATTTTCAAACGTATTAGCGCGGGCGACTGTCATTTTCTTCCAAGGTCACTCGATGAGTTAAATACATTTCCTGCTCAAATTTAACAGAAATATGTCAGATTTTGCTTGCGTTGGCTATAGTCTACATAGATCCTTTCCGTATGCAAACATGTCAACATCACATCTGACGTTGGTGCTTTGTTCTGTGTATAGTATTTTAGAAATAAACCTTAGAATGAGTACAACATGAACAATTGTTACTCAGTGCTCACGAGAGGTCGCCACTTACCACAGTTGGCGCCATGGTAGCCATCAATGCAATGGCAATAGCCAAGCCGTACCATGCAATGGCCCAGGTGCAAACAGTCGGCGTTTGTCTTACACCGGAACGCTGCAAAATGTCCCACAACGTTAACGACTTGATCAGGAAAACTTGCAATTATTTTGTTACGAGTGAATCGTATAGCAATGACAATTGTCTACAACAATGAAACTATATTTCAATCATAGATGTCACTCGCCATAAGACGCTACAGCAAGTTGATGGTTCAAGAGGCGATGTGTCATTAGCAACATCCATCCAGGCCTAGACGCGGTCGGTGTGACCTACTACTAGTCCCCACCTGTCTCGCAGCGGTCTCCAATGTACTTCCCGACGCAGTGGCAGACGCCCTTGAAGCAGGTTCCGCCGTGCAGACAGACAGTCGTCGAATTGCATGTCGCAGCTGTTGACACAAATGATTCCCCCATCAGTGCGCCAGCATTTATACAAGAAACAGTTTTTTCATGCATCGCTTACGTCCCGGGCGCCTTTGGCTGAGGGATTAGTCGTTGATCGTTTAAACAGTAGCGCCTTCGTTTGTTTGCTAAATTCCCAATTAGTTATGGGTTTTTAATTATCGTTTTAGGGTTTCTACCGTACGCTGAGCGGTCGTAAGCAAAGCAGTTGTTCGTAGGATTACATAATGTTTCTACGAGTATTCCACTTTCTCGAAGAGCCGGCTTGGAATGGTTTACGTAACATGCGTTAGGGCAAAACTAGTTCATAAATGTTTGTCACAAGCGTTTACAACAACTCTTGAAGCCTGTCTTCTTCGTCTGACAGTATACGTAGTGCCATCTGGGCATTTGTTACAGTAATAACAATAACACATCATAGGTTTATAGGCTGCTATCTTACACTGATAGTCAGCTACGACTGTAGTGTAGTGTGCGCGCCTGTTACATTGTTTATCCTGTAACTTCAGTCACCGAACTAGTAATAACATCTTGTCACCAGTGCCAATAACCTTTCCAGCTAAAACAGAACCCCTTTGGTAAGTTTTATTTCGTACCATAACAACCGTAAATAACTTAAACGCGTACCGACCATAAACGCACCTGAATCGGCACATCCAAAGAAGACAGCAAGAGTGACAAGAAGGTAAATCTTTTCACTGTCCATGTCTCATAGACAAGCGACCTTCTCGGTCAGTGATTGCGATGTCAGTCGCACGACTGGAACCTGAGTCTGAGTGTGCAAGTGTTGCACTGTGTCTCGACGTTCTCTGTGCCGTCGTGGTCCAAGTGATGTGTAAACACGTGGATGCAAACTTCAATCAGGTAACCTAGTGAACCAGTAAAATAGTTTAACCAGTCGTTTATGTCGTGTTGATTAATTCGGTTGACAACCTACAAAAGAACCAGGTGTATTGCTCCAACCTCTCCCACGACACGTACACAACTGCACTGCGTATCTTCATAACTTAACAGTAATTGTCTTAGCCTTGGACTGTTTTTAGTGTTACATGCCGGAGTCCAAAGACAAACTGCCCAATGAAAACCTTAGACCATATGCGAGCCCCAATGACCACTCGAACTTCTGAATAATTTAACAGTAATAATAAGGAAATTACGCAATATACTAACATTCACCAAGCGCATTAGAAAGCGAGATTTTAATACTAGTAAAAAAAAATTTCCGGACGTGACAGTATGTCTGATCTAACACGATTCACGTCAACACAATGGAAATTCGCCACCATTATTATTAGCAGCCTTACAAATGGTTCAACAAACAGTTAGACTAGTAGTCGGGTCGCCAGACAGGTATAACCCTGCCCCGACTGATATGGTTTTTTTCTCGCTGGATTCTACATCCTTAGGACCTCTATAGCGAATATCAAGCGGATATCAAGCGGATATCCTTGAGCAATTTGAGATATCCAAGATGGCCGCCAAGATGTCCGCCGGCGCCAATAGAACAATTTCTTTCGAACCAGTGGGCATAGAATTGCCTGTGATACCACTTTATCAGGTAAACTTGCTATGAGCAATCCATTGTTGGGGATATTTGTGCAATTGTAGGTAAACATAAAGGTCAAAGGTCATGATCAAGTTTATGTCTCAGATAATGCAAAAGAAAACAGTAGTTTTGCCATGTAATTAACATATGTAGGTAAATATTGTTCAAGAATGAAATTTACAATGATGTTTAAATGAGGTATGAATGTTATATAGTTCAAATACATGTTAGATACACCATGCAACGGTCGAAGCCAATATAAAAACTGATTCAAACTACTATTGTGAATTTACCAAAAACACCAGTAAGAGTAATTATCATATACAGAGGACACATTAATGATTAAACAAGTTATGTTTACAACTTGGTCATGTCAATACCAGAAATCTGCCTCGCCATCATCAACTTGATTATCAACTTATTAATTTCAGCCACCCTTTTTCGATAATTATACTTTCTGGAACTTGGCTCAATCAGTTATGATGAAAGTAGTGTTGATATTTATAACATCGCAGTTAGTATATGGTGAACAATTTCAGGAAAACCTGACAATTTCCTAGGACTTTCCTAAATATACATAACGTCTTATGTAAGTATCAATTTGGAATTAGGAAAAAGCATTTTATGTAACGCACACACTCTAGCCTGGCTTGAACGTTGTTTAGGTTATAGAATAGTATAGGACAATGGGTGACATGATGTTTTATTTGACGGACGCCCAAGCATCAATAGGGCCTGTAAATTGGTCACGATACACGGCGAGACTCCGCGTGACTGGAGCTGATTGGAGACTATTCTCGCTTAACCGACTGTCGGTCGGCTGCGGAACTATGCCGAGAAGACAGTCTGGTTACTTAGCCGGCTTTTGTTTATTTATCCGCGTGGTCTGTACAATGCTGCAACCTCACGGACACTGGTTAATCTTGCCGTAATTTATATTTTTTTTAAACAACTGCAAACTATTTGTATTTCTATTTATTTTGTGTTAATATAAGTTTAATTTTGAATAGTTTTTATAATGCAGCATTATTTGCTAAAATGGTATCCTTATTTAATGTGTATGCTATCCGTGTGTGGCTAGACAATGCTGCCTCCTCACGGATACTGGTTAATCCTGCCGTAAATAATTTTAATTTCATAGTTGACCTCAGAGTCAATCA
Source organism: Oasisia sp. SBJ-2009 (assembly GCA_964017155.1). NCBI lineage: Eukaryota > Metazoa > Annelida > Polychaeta > Sabellida > Siboglinidae > Oasisia > Oasisia sp. SBJ-2009. The sequence goes on from OZ024865.1 coordinate 25,775,579, forward strand.
GCGTCTCTACCCTAATCTGGGGTAAAGCCGCCTTGGTGGGTCGAAAATGCAGACCCACTCTTTCTCCAGGCTGGTGTGAGGGGCTTAGAGGTGCTGCCACCTCACGGAGCCTGGGTAACCGAGGCTAATTGGGGACTGAACACAAGAACAATATTCTAACGATGGATGATAGTTGTAGCTTCCGAGTGATGAATAGTAGGAAAATCAGGTCATAAATATCTTGTGTTATACCTTTTTTTTATCTTAAATGTCCGATTAAAATTGAGTTTACCACACTATCATAGACATATAGCGATTTACGTAGTGAGTCTAGTAGTGCAGATAATAAACACTGTTTTAAGCCGTATGTATCTTTTACGGGATTTGCATTTTACATTACTGTACGTTGTGGTTTCGATACGCACTTATATCTAACAAGTTGTCTAAATGCACATAATCATAACACATGTATAAGTTTGCCCCAAACAGGTCGTACTGCGCGAAAAATGGCACTCTTCATTATAAGTCAAGATCACCAAACACAAGTACTTGCCGCTAACCAGCCTAATGCCATGGCAACCACCATAATAATCGATTAAAATTTATGATTTCCGTGATCATTTTCACCGACAAAGTGTTCCATTGCTTTTGCTTGTAATAATCCTTTAGACAATATAACTTAAATACGTTATTTGGGAACAGTTCGATTATTACAACCAAAACCTTAAACAAAGTCCTATATGTTAACATGGACATGGACCATGGTCATGGAGATTACGGATTTCCTGCCCCCAACTGCCCCAGCCTCGTTTTCGCGCGCGAAATTTTCACGTCCTATAATAGACTCGCCGTTAATGGCGTTATTTCTAATATAATAATGTCAATGTTATTGACATTGACATGTTTTGCCGGTGAAAAAAATATTAGCGAGCGTTTAACGATCATGAATAAAAAAACACACATTCACAAAACTAATTTGGATAACCAGCAACCAACTATCTTTAAATGTACTAGTAAAACACATTTTACATTTTATTATTTTCAGGTCAGTGTCACAGTGAAAAGAAATATCTCCAGTTCAACCAATACAAAATTTATTATGCGCCAACAAATAACCCAAGAAGTTGAAGAAGAAAACAACAAAGAGTTCTTAGGAATTATAATAGATTGTAATTTGTCTCTTTACATTCGGCACATAAAATGTAATTGTTTTTTTAAATAACCAATAATATGGGTTATTTAATTTATTGGCAATATTAGAAAGACTTTCATAGTCTCAAAGCAAAAGCAGTTAAGTTTGAATTATCAGTAAAGCTAGAACAAACGCATAAGTATATTATACCTTTTTATACTCGTACCTATTGTGTTGTGTAGAGTTATGACATATGGGGAGGTGCTTGTAGCACACATTTTAGCTCAAGATTGACTAAAATTACAAACGTTTGCAATTTGGTATTTGCCTGATTAGTAATTATAATGCCGGCGTAGACATAGTCTTTCATCACATTCACACAGCGCACACCACGTGCGCTCGCGTCTATGAATTATTTACTCACTGCCTGTGTCTATATGTATATATATAATATAAGTGTGTGCAACTTCAGCGTCCCGCCGAGTCAAACGCCCACCTTTTAACACCAGATCCGCTCCCTCGATTTACCAACACCGAGTATGAAGATCACATATGCATGTGCAATCAAATGTCTACACACCACCAACTTTTCGTAGCCGAAGGATCCACTGTTATTACCAAAAAGAAGCCTTTAGTGACGTGCTCACGAATGTGTGAGCCGTCTGGAGTTATTTTTCCGGAAGTGACCCGGCCACCCCGCGTGGGACACCTTGTGTGCGTTATGTTCGCCCCAAAAAATTCAAGTCGCGAGGAGACGCCGTATTGTGGAACTGGCGAAGCTTCGCACAATACGGCGTCTCCTCGCGACTTGAATTTTTTGGGGCGAACATAACGCACACAAGGTGTCCCACGCGGGGTCGCCGGGTCACTTCCGGAAAAATAACTCCAGACGGCTCACACATTCGTGAGCACGTCACTAAAGGCTTCTTTTTGGTAATAACAGTGGATCCTTCGGCTACGAAAAGTTGGTGGTGTGTAGACATTTGATTGCACATGCATATGTGATCTTCATACTCGGTGTTGGTAAATCGAGGGAGCGGATCTGGTGTTAAAAGGTGGGCGTTTGACTCGGCGGGACGCTGAAGTTGCACACACTTATATTATATATATACATATAGACACAGGCAGTGAGTAAATAATTCATAGACGCGAGCGCACGTGGCGCACACCACCACCATCAACATACACGGCCCAGCTTCGGAAAACATGAAATCCGGCCTCACGACTGCAACTCACAAGACGAACTATCACGGATATACACTTATATTTTATGTTACGTTGAATGCACTATCTCACCAATCCAGGAGCGTCCTACTGCAGCCGCAGAATATTCTTGAAGTTGAAGCGTCGATAAAATGGCGTCGATACAATTACCAAAGATCATATATATGACGACGCAGCACACGCTATTTCCGTTGCGAGACGACTACATGAGCGCAGAAAATGTAGTTCTCTACATTAACATAGCCCAACATTTTCAACGATAACTTCAATATTTAAATTATATAAGTACTGGTATAGCCTGATAATTAATTTCCTGTTCTACGCTGATATCGAGTGTTTCTGTTCATGCTCGCGCGTGCCTCCATCGAATGGCGGACAAACTCCTCCAGTGTAGACTGTCTTTTTCTAGCAGTGACGCCTCCTATCCCAATAGAAGCTCCTTGGATATTACTTGCCCGCTTGGGGAGCACAACAAGAAACACTCTGTAATATATAAATGAGAACCGATTTTACCAGCACACAAATCATTACACACATTCAACTGACCCAAATTACATGTTTGAGACAAGTACAAAGCTGTACCTGATATGTTCCATATTATCGCGCAGTATCGGCCCAGTCGCATGGCATTGCCATGCCCATGGCATGCCATGCCCATGGGCATGGCATTGTCATTGTCATTAATCAATGTGCCATCTGGTAACTATTCAAATAAAATGCCAATATACATTGTAATTAATGTATGTTTGACAAGTTTCACTACTAGAAACATTACAGATAGAAAGATGCATGTCAAAATCGTGCATTTTTGGGAATTACTTTTACTTGTAACGAAGTACTTTTTTGGTTAGGATAACCTGGGGCAAAACGGCCCTTGGGGGTAATACGGCCCTCCGTCTTATCTGCCAAACGAGTGAACACAAAAGAACATTGAATAATGGAACATAATTCTGCCACCTAGCAAATACTCGTATCGAACGGAAAGCCAAGCGCCACCAAAAGTAAGTTTACAAACCTTCTTTAAAGTTTTGCATACCCTCTGAATTAATATTCACTCTTTAGTAAAATTGATGCTAACATGTCCACCGTGTGATGATTAGCCAGCGACTGGTTCTGGTGCACTCGCATCTATACACGTTTTCAACGACTTTCATCGAAATTTGAGCGATATTAAAGGATTACATGTGAAGGTGATAAAAGTCGACACTGCGGTGTATGGGGTAAGACGGCCCTTCCAGAACGGGGCAAGACGGCCTCGGGGCCGTCTTGCCCCGCCATTCAGTACGAATATGATATGTAAACGCAGTAAAGCTGTAATGTATTTATAGCATACGCAATCATTTAAATATATAATTACAAACTATTTGATGATGCAAATTCCAAAGATGATGAGTGTTTTCAGAAACGAGTGTAATGATAACGCAGAATATTGCTTATAATGACAACTGTAATTTTTTTGACATAATTTTTAATTAATGATGAATGGGTTCGATTGATGATTAGGCTGTTGTATCTGCCGCGAAGTATCTGCATGCCATTACTTTAGTATAGTATGTGTCAACACTATAATGATTTTAAGGCCTGTGATTATGCAGATGCCAAAGGTGATCGTAGTATCGAGTAATACAGACAGGAGCTGATAGGTAGGAAACCAGGATGTGCCGGAAGTAAGATCAAAAGAGCGGGAGAACTGTAGAAATGCAACAAATATTATCAGTATTATGTGACCGTGTCGTGTTGTCGAAGACACAATAGAAGACGGACATAACAATGATGAGTCTAATGTAATTCACGATGAGTGATGCGGATTGGTGATTATTTCTGTTCATAATGAGTGATAATAATAGTAGTAGTTAATGATGGGATAAATAAATAATGGATAACACACATTGTATTTATATCAATACAACGGTTAAACTACTATTAGAGTAAATAGGCGAGGGGCCGTTTTGCCCCAGGCGAGGGGCCGTTTTACCCCAGGCAAGACTGTTTTATTGGAGTACATTTTAAACTTGTCATAACTTACGTTTTGGTTATTCAATCGTTCCGAGACATGTGTCATACACAAAACATATATACCTCAACACTATTACTGCACAATTATGCATCGACAAGTTATGAACACAAAAATACACAACTTTTCTCTTAGGGGGGCCGGGCTGCCCCAGGTTACCCTACTTTCTTACTTTTTACTGCTAAATTTTGCGTTACTATAGTCTACCGCTAATTTTTAAATTACCCTCGACCCCTGATAGTGTAGTCGTGTTTTGCTTTGCGCTCGGGCCGACATCATGGCATCAATCATGCTTCACGCTGATCTATTATATAACTGGCGCTTGGTTTCCGAAACGTCCCAGCGTGTGTGAAGGGTTTGTTTGATTAAGGTCAATTAAAGAGTGAATGCGGAGCAAGGCATTGTTTGTTTTGTGCATACATCAATGATCAGTCGCATTTCCTTGCTGCCAGTTCTGGCTTCGCACATCGGTGTTTCCATAAAACCAGCGCATCGACCATGCCGCGAATCTATGGCTTGAAAAAAATTGCAATCGAGATTCATTGACACTTCTTGTTTAGAAATCGGATAAGTAGGTAGCATCGCAATAGAAAAGATCAGTATAATACTAGACTGAAATGCGATGTTTCGCTTCCTGTGGAGGAAGGGCAATTCAATTAAAATGGTGTGCTTGGTTTGCTTTGGTTTTCGAACGTCTTGCCTGTGAGCACATGTACTATGTTGTTAATGTGTTAATAAATGTTGTCTTTTACTTCTACTTTTACTTCCATTACGTTTAGAAAGTAGTTTTACTTTTTACTCAAGTAGATATTTTACAAGTTACTTTTACCTCTACTCAAGTAGTTTTGAAGAGGCTTACTTTTACTTCTACTCAAGTACAAAGTAAAAGTAGTTCAGTCACCCCTGCCTATGCGTTCGTATGTACACAAACATATTATCTAGTAGGCAATTATTTATTCTTCAAATGGGTACTTGCATTAATCATTTAGCGCTAAAAGAAAATTTTGTCAGGCCAACCGTAGCCTAGGCTAGGGCTAGGGCTAGGAGTAGGTCTTGTTGCACCTACTTGGCCGCTTGGCTACTAGCTTACTACAACTACGGTCTACGTCTACAAGCTATGTGGCTATGTGTGTGTGTGTGTGTGTGTGTGTGTGAGTGCGTGCGTGCGTGCGTGCGTGCGTGCGTGCGTGCGTGCGTAAACCTAGTCCGGTTTCTTCAGATTAAAGGTTTTAGCAGCATACTCAAGTCATGACGCAAATAAGTCACAAAACAAATGGGGAGCGGTGGTCGCGCGGTAGAGCGCCGGACTGTCAATCGAGGGGACGGTGGGTCGAACACACCTACCGCCGTTTCGAAAATCAGGCAATATCGTTTACCCCACAATTGCCTGTGTCTTTCGGAAGAGACACTAAAAGCCGGCGGTGTCTTCTATCTGGTGTCTATGCCAGGGGAAGTAAAAGATCCCACACAGGGGGTAAATGTGTAACCTGTAGAGGACTCACTAATTCTAGAAAAGAACTCCTGCGTTAGCCCAAGTTTGGGCTGTTTGGAGGAAACCACCTAAGAACTAAAAACAAATTTGCGCGTGCTAAAACAAAATTGGCCGCCTGTGGCGTCACCAGAAAAACAATGTCACGCATGTACGCCACATTCGAAACGACAGGCATCCTGTTTAAAGCGTGTATTTTTTGTGCTACGGCCATATCATCCGTGTGATTAGCTTTACTGACGTCAATGTGTTTAACTTAAGGCTCAGCATTGACGTCATTGTTGAGTAGTGTAGATAACATTACGTAGTCGCTGAATAATTATCGGTATGAAGTCGAGTTTGTAGCAAGGCAAAGTCCCTGTCATAAGCTTGCCGTTCAAGCTTGACGTTTCATTCCCAGCCTGTCATAAACCTACCATTCAACGTTTCCTTCCCACTCTGTCGTAAGCATGCCTTTAACGTTTCCTTCCCACTCTATCGTAAGCATGCGTTTTACGTTTCCTTCCCACTCTGTTGTAAGCATGCCTTTAACGTCTCCTCCCCACTCTGTTGTAAGCATGCCTTTAATGTCACCTTCCCACTCTGTTGTAAGCATGCCTTTAACGTCTCCTTCCCACTATGTCGCAAGCAAGCCTTTAACGTCCCCTTCCCACTCTGTTGTAAGTATGCCTTTAACGTTTCCTTCCCACTCTGTCGTAAGCATGCCTTTAACGTTTCCTTCCCACTCTGTCGTAAGCATGTCTTTAATGTCTCCTTCCCACTCTGTCGTCAGCATTCCTTTAATGTCACCTTCCCACTCTGTCGTAAGCATGCCTTTAATGTCACCTTCCCACTCTGTCGTAAGCATGCCTTTAATGTCTCCTTCCCACTCTGTCGTAAGCAGGCCTTTAATGTCACCTTCCCACTCTGTCGTAAGCATGCCTTTAATGTCTCCTTCCCACTCTGTCGTAAGCATACCTGTAACGTCTCCTTCCCACTCTGTCGTAAGTATGCCTTTAACGTCTCCTTCCCACTCTGTCGTAAGCATACCATTAACGTCTCCTTCCCACTCTGTCGTAAGCATGCCTTTAACGTCTCCTTCCCACTCTGTCGTAAGCATGCCTTTAATGTCTCCTTCCCACTCTGTCGTAAGCAGGCCTTTAATGTCACCTTCCCACTCTGTCGTAAGCATGCCTTTAATGTATCCTTCCCACTCTGTCGTAAGCATGCCTTTAACGTCTCCTTCCCACTCTGTCGTAAGCATGCCTTTAAAGTCTCCTTCCCACTCTGTCGTAAGCATGCCTTTGACATCTCCTTCCCACTCTGTTGTAAGCATGTCTTTAACGTCTCCTTCCCACTCTGTCGTAAGCATGCCTTTAATGTCACCTTCCCACTCTGTCGTAAGCATGCCTTTAATGTCTCCTTCCCACTGTGTCGTAAGCATGCCTTTAATGTCTCCTTCCCACTCTGTCGTAAGCATGCCTTTAAAGTATCCTTCCCACTCTATCGTAAGCATGTCTTTAACGTCTCCTTCCCACTCTGTCGTAAGCATGCCTTTAACGTTTCCTTCCCACTCTGTCGTAAGTATGCCTTTAACGTCTCCTTCCCACTCTGTCGTAAGCATGTCTTTAACGTCTCCTTCCCACTCTGTCGTAAGCATGCCTTTAACGTCTCCTTCCCACTCTGTCGTAAGCATGCCTTTAAAGTCTCCTTCCCACTCTGTCGTAAGCATGTCTTTAACGTCTCCTTTCCACTCTGTCGTAAGCATGCCTTTAACGTCTCCTTCCCACTCTGTCGTAAGCATGCCTTTAACGTCTCCTTCCCACTCTGTCGTAAGCATGTCTTTAACGCTTCCTTGAAATCTGGCAGTGGTTGTTCTTGTTGTTCCTGAGCGCCTGTTCAATTCATATTCTTCTTGTTCTTTGTACTTCCTCGCTGGCGTTTTTATCTGCGGCTGTTTGAAGACAATGCCACATACCTTCACATTTTAGTATTTTATATTTAAGCTGTACATTATTGACATTAAAGGTGTGTTCTGCAATGCGAGTTTATTTCTTGATTCATAAAAGACGGCCGTGACTTGTGTGTTCAGTTGCTAGTATCACCACTCCGTCTCTTTAGGCTGACGTTCCATCCACGTACGAAAAGTCTCCGCACATTTAATTTGTTTGTCATCGAGCGATCGTCACCCATTCTGGTAAAATAAATTAACACTAATCGGAGTTTCGATCTCCAATGTCCTCCTTGAATGGCTACACATGATTTATATTCAGAACGCTGATCTAAAATATTTCCTACGACTGACGAATTACGGGCTTTAACTGTGACGACTACGTAAACAAACAGACACGTCAAATGGACCTTGTGCACTATAGCGAAGGAATTCCCTCCGCAATGCATTGTGGATATTTTGTACTCGTCAAAATGTTGTTGTGCCGCCATTAATCCCATGTTAAAAGGCCTGTGTTTTTCGGGTGTCTCGCAAGATCTGGCTATACCACAAACTGGATATATAACAAGAAAATGTAGTGAAAAAACCTTCACGGCATATAATCAAAGTGTGTGAATCCGTCATCAAAGAGCGTCGCAACTTATTATATTACTGGTTATGCCATACTATTTGACAGCAAAATTCTCGTTGACGTCAACTTGTGAAGTCGCGCGTCTGCCGCCAGGTTAGACAGCGCCTTCATCTTCGACTTTTTTGTGCACCTGCGTTTGCCATATGTCTTAGTTGTTAAAGTTATATGATTAACTTGATGTGTAGAACCTTACTGTATGTAATTGCAATTGCTTAGAAATGTGTCGCCTGAGGCAATGTTCTAAAATATAATCGTAGTTGTATGTTTCATAGCCTAACTAAGCCTAACTAAATCTAAAGACCCACAATCGTAATCATGGGGTAACGCCGGCAGCTTCAAAAATAAAATCATCAGACATAATGATAAATATGGCCCATGTGAAATGATCTGTGTACATTTATTTGTTACAAATTATTGAATCAAGGTGTTGCTTGGTATCATTGATTTAACTGTAATGTAGCATCGTAATGACACAAGGAAATCTTCTGCCAGGTCAATAATCCGTGTCATTTAAGACTATTCAAGGGCAGATAACACGCACGGTTTTTTGACATGGGCGTTTCGAGATTTAGAATTGTATTGTAGGTACTGTTTGGTTTATGATAATATTATATATATATATATATATATATATATATATATATATATATATCTGCTGTAGATTGAGCAAAAACAAAAAAATGATAAATATTTCAGGTATGTGTGTTCTATCAACACCTTGACAGAATATCATCACTGGGAGAGATGGACGTTTTAGATGTAAAAGGTGCGAAATTGGAAATGCCAAATGTGGAGGATAATCTTCCGGGCGACCTCTGTAGGTGGCTATGCACATGTAGATTGTCTGCCTCGATGTCTGAATCAAAAGCATGTCTCGTGAAAAGGTAACTAAGGAAAATATATTGTAAAGCAATACTTTCTCTGCCTATCAGGGTGTTTGTGGAGCCATATCACCAATAATTTTGCTTATATGGGGGTTCAAACGGGAGTATGTAGTCATTACACTCACAATGCTTCATATTCACCTTTTTATACCAATGACCAAGATATACTACAACAGGACATAACCACCATAGAAAAATGGAGTCCTGATTGGAAGCTCACACTACACCCAGATAAATGTACACATATGGAAATTGGAAAAAATAATGTAGGTGAAAATCAATACTAGACAACAATGAACAATGTCACAAAAACAATAGACACACATGATAAACAAAAAGACCTAAGGGTAACCTTTGACTCAAAACTCACATTTGATCAACATATAAGCCAAGTGGTAAACAAGGCAACTAAAATGACCAAAATAATTAGAAGAACCTTCCAATTTCTAGATAAACATACTTTTTTGCCACTCTACAAAACAATGGTTAGATCACACCTAGACCATGCTATGGCAGTATGGCACCCATATAAAATAAAACACAAAATTGCCTTAGAAAATATTCAGAGAAGAGCCACTAAAGAATTACCAGGTATGAGGGACCTATCATATATAGAAAGACTCAAATTGCTTAAACTACCTACATTAGCATATCGAAGATTAAGAGGAGACATGATAGAAGTCTATAAAATAATACACAACATTTATGACCAGGAATCTGTACCACATCTGTTGAAAAACAATGAGATATCACAAAGAACAGGAAACAGAGGACATTCTCTAAAACTATTCACACAAAGAGCCAAACTAAACTTAAGAAAAAATGTATTTCCAATTCGAATTACGGAACCATGGAATAGTCTACCTGACATAGTGGTAACAGCAAAATCTCTAAATTCATTTAAAACATGACTAGACAAATTTTGGTATAACCAGGATATTTTATATGACTTCGAAGCACCGTTAAGAATTACTAACAATAGAACCGGAACACGCGATTTAATATTAATAGATAATGAAAATGAAGAGCTGATCATAGAGGAACACAGAATCCTGCGATCAGAACCGTCCTAAGGTATCCTAAGGTAAGGTAAGGTATACATATTCCTCAATTATCCTTTTTTCCAAAATGTCAATTGTTTTCCCAGTGTTGACATTCTGTCAAGATGTGGACAGAACACACATACCTGAAATATTAAACAAACAATTATTTTGCTTAATTTACAGCAGATATATATATATATACATATAATAAATCAAACATTACCTACAATACAAGTTAGTAAAATGACAAATTCTAAATCCCGAAACGCCTGTGTCAAAAGTACCGTACGTGTTATCTGCCCTTGAATAATCTTAAATGGCACGGATTTTTGACCTGTCAGAAGATTTCCTAGTTGTGTCATTATGATGCTACAAAACAGTGAAATCAATATGATACTAAGCAACACTTTGATTCAATAATTAATAATAAATAAAGGTGCACAGATAATTTCACATGGGCCATATTTATCATCATATCTTATGATTTTATTTTTGAAGTTGCCGGCTTTACGCCATGATTACGATTGTGGGCCCAATTCTTTGGAACATAGTGCTACAATTATACTTTAGAAAATTGCCTCAAGCGACGTACACATTTCTATATAATTGCAAGTACCTCCAATAAGGTTCTACACATCAAGTTATTCATATAATTATAACAACTAAGTCATATGGGAAACGTAGCTGCACAAAAAAGTCGAAGATGAAGGCGCTGTCAAACCTGGCGGCACACGCTTGACTTCACAAATTGACGTCAACGAGAATCTTGCTGTCAAATAGTATGGCATAACCAGTAATATAATAAGTTGTGACGCTCTTTGATGCCGGATAGACATACTTTGATTATATGCAGTGAAGATTTGTTCACTACATTTTCTTGTTATGTAACCAGTTTGTGATATAGCCAGATCTTGCGAGACACCCGAAAAACACAGGCCTTTTAACATGGGATAATGGCGGCACAACAAACTTTTGACGAGTACAAAATGCACAATGCATTGCGCCGGAAGGGCTTCCCCAGATAATGACGTCATAGTGCACAAGGTCCATTGTGTGCAATGGACCTTGTGCAATGGACCTTGTGCACTATAGTGAGGGAATTCCCTCCGCAATGCATTGTGGATATTTTGTACTCGTCAAAATGTTGTTGTGCCGCCATTATCCCATGTTAAAAGGCCTGTGTTTTTCGGGTGTCTGGCAAGATCTGGCTATATCTCATACTGGCTACCTAACAAGAAAATGTAGTGAAAAAGACTTCACGGTATATAATCAAAGTGTGTGAATCCGTCATCAAAGTGCACCGCAACTTATTATAATACTGGTTATGCCATACTATTTGACAGCAAGATTCTCGTTGAAGTCAACTTGTGAAGTCACGCGTCTGCCGCTAGATTTGACAGCGCCTTCATCTTCGAGTTTTTTGTGCAGCTGCGTTTTCCATATGTCTTAGTTGTTATAATTATATGATTAACTTGACGTGTAGAACCTTATTGTATAGAAATGTATCGCTTGAGGCAATTTTCTAAAGCATAGTTGTAGTATTATGTTCCAAAGCTTAGGCTAAGCCTAGCTAAACAAAACTCAAAAGGCCCACAATCGTAATCATGGCGTAATTGCCGTAAAGACTAAAGCCGACAGCTTCAAAAATAAAATCAAGATATGATGATAAATATGGCCCATGTGAAATTATCTGTGTAGATTTTTTTGTTTTGTATTATTGAATCAAGGTGTTGCTTAGTATAATATGGATTTCACTGTTATGTAGCATCATAATGACAAAACTAGGAAATCTTCTGCCAGGTCAAAAATCCGTGTCATTTAAGATTATTCAAGGGCAGATAACACGCACGGTATATTTGACATAGTCATAGGCGTTTCGAGATTTAGAATTTGTCATTTTAATATCTTGTATTGTAGGTACTGTTTGGTTTATGATAATTTATATATATATATATATATATATATATATAATATATATATAGCACTGTAAATAGAGCAAAATCAAAAAATTGATAAATATTTCAGGTATGTGTCCACATCTTGACAGAATGTCATCACTGGGAAAACAATTGACATTTTGGTACAAAGATAACTGAGGAATATGTAAATGGTCATGCCAGAATTTTGTTAGCAAAAGTAAAACTATGTAAACATTTCAGGTATGTTTGTTCTACCACATTTTTACAGAATATCATCTAGGTAACTAAGGGAAATATCTTGTAAAGCAGTACTGTTCTCTGTTTGTCAGTGTGTTTGTGGAGCCATGTCAACAATAATTTTGCTTATATGGGGTTTCAAATGGGAGTTTGTGGTCATTACACTTACAATGATTCATTTTCACCTTTTTATGCAATTAATCCTCTCACAATTTTATTCAGGGCTGTTTACTAATCAATACAGTGAGTCAGTGACTCTAACCTTTTCTGTTGCAGTTACTTACGCTTACAATACTTTTGCATACATTATACCATACTATAAGTTTACAAATGCATTCTGTTAATGTGACGTTAGCTGTATGCATGTTTCAGAGTGTCTGTCCAGTTGTAAAATGCCGGAGAAGTGACCTTACGTATTCTGTCATCCACATAACTTAGCACAATGTCATAAGCCAAAGTCTGGATCAACGATGTATTTAGAAAGGCTATTGGTCATGAGACATTTCACTCTGAAACATGCATACAGCTAACGTCACATTAACAGAATACATTTGTAAACTTATAGGTATAATGTATGCAAAAGTATTGTAAGCGTAAGAAACTGCAATAGAAAAGGTTGGAGTCACTGACTCACAGTATTGATTAGTATACAGCCCTGAATAAAATTGTTGGAGGATTAATTGTTTAAAAATGTGAATATGAAGCGTTGTAAGTGTAATGACTACAAACTCCCATTTGAAACCCCATATAAGCAAAATTATTGGTGATACAAACACACTGACAGACAGAGAACAGTACTGCTTTACAAGATATTTTCCTTAGTTACCTTTTCATGAGACATGCTTTTGATTCAGACGTCGAGGCAGACAACCCACGTGTGCGTAGCCACCTATGCAGGTCGTCCGGAAGATTGTCCTCCACATTTGGCATTTCCAATTTCGCACCTTTTACATCTTTTTATCTAAACTGTCCATCTCTCCCAGTGATGATATTTTGTAAAAATGTGGTAGAACACACATACCTGAAATGTTTACATAGTTTTACTTCTGCTAACAAAATTCCGGCATGACCATTTACATATTCCTCAATTATCTTTGTACCAAAATGTCAATTGTTTTTCCAGTGATGACATTCTGTCAAGATGTGGACAGATACCTGAAATATTAATCTTTTTTTATTTTGCTCAATTTACAGTGCTATATATATTATATATATATATATAATATATATATATATATATTATAAAATAAAATAAATTTTCTTAAACCAAACAGTACCTACAATACAAGATATTAAAATGACAAATTCTAAATCTTGAAACGCCTATGAGTATGACTATGTCAAAAATACCGTGCGTGTTATCTGCCCTTGAATAATCTTAAATGACACGGATTTTTGACCTGGCAGAAGATTTCCTAGTTGTGTCATTATGATGCTACATAACAGTGAAATCAATATTATCCTAAGCAACATATTGATTCAATAATTCATTAAAAAAAAATCTACACAGATAATTTCACATGGGCCATATTTATCATCATATCTTGATTTTATTTTTGAAGCTGTCGGCTTTTTTTCTGGCTTTTGCATGATTACGATTGTGGGCCTTTTGAGTTTTGTTTAGCTAGGCTTAGGCCTTAGCCTAAGCTTTGGAACATAATACTACAACTATACTTTAGAAAATTGCCTCAAGCGATACATTTCTATAAAATAAGGTTCTACACATCAAGTTAATCATACAATAATAACAACAAAGACATATGGAAAATGCAGCTGCACAAAACAAATCGAAGTTGAAGGCACTATCAAACCTGGCGGCATACGCGTGACTTCACAAGTTGACTTCAACGAGAATTTTGCTGTCAAATAGTATGACATAACCAGTAATATAATAAGTTGCGGCGCTCTTTGATGACGGATTCACACACTTTGATTATATACCGTAAAGTCTTTTTCACTACATTTTCTTGTTAGGTAGACAGTTTGTGATATTGCCAGATCTTGCGAGACACCCGAAAAACACAGGCCTTTTAACATGGGATAATGGCGGCACAACAAACTTTTGACGAGTACAAAATGCACAATGCATTGCGCCGGAAGGGCTTCCCCAGATAATGACGTCATAGTGCACAAGGTCCATTAGGAGGGGGGTTGTCAGAGTGATTCAGACGTAAAGTTCGCGCTACGTCATAGCGAACAATCAACGGCAGAAAAAGGCTGCACAAATCGACCCTTAATCGCATTTCCGGAAAAACAACCACGTGGCTGATGCAGAACTATTTTATGATTGCAGAGTCCTTTGTCCCTTGTTAACATGACAGGCCCTGACGTCATCAACGCAAAAACTGTACTCCCGGACACCGGCATTAAAGGTCGGTGCAGCAGCAGTTTTCGCTAGTCGCCGGCTACGAGTTGTTGTGGTTGTGGTTGTTGCTGTCCCGTCTACTGCAATCTATTCGACCGACTCAACCATGCTGAGACTTACTGGCGTTATCTGCACAGTTGTCTACGTAACGATCTTTTGCAGTCACTCGGCGTAAGTTGTACATAGAACGATTCGAACGGGTAGTGTTGCTCATAACATATAATTTAGATGATATTTGACCATAATTTGAAAAGGACGGAGTATCAGTACACATGTATTTTAAATAACAGTGAATAGATTTGACCACTAGGCCTTAGCAGGCGCCACCTACATTTGTTTCTACTTGCTCCTGTCTACCTGATGTCAATTCTCGATTTCTTTATTGTGTACTTCATTAATACACTTTTCTACGCGAAAACAAGTACATGGTGCCGTATTATATATGTTTAATATTATTTGGATATACTTAACGTTTGCATACGTGCTCGAGATAGCATTTACATTAAATTACGACGATTTATAAGCCTTTTCATAGGTACCATGTGGTATTTGCGAAATGGGAGTTCCACTGAGCTGATAAATTTCAAATTGCTACACCGAGAGATTGAATTTGCCGAAGCCGCACGAGAAAAGCGATCTCAAGTGACTGTACGTTAGAATTACTTGGTAGTTTGAGTTTGGTAGGAAACAGAAGTTTATTTCGCAGAAGGAGCGCGTACGTATGTGCGCGTCATTCCTGAATATGAATCACGACCGACTACTTTGTTGCTTGAAATTCTTTCGTTGGTTCTAAACCGTTTTAATATGATTACACTTTATATTTCTAGCATGCATACAAATGATTTGTTGGTCTATATAACGTCTATCATATGTGACACCGTATTTTTTTCCGCGCAGAAATGTATGTACATCCGAATAAATTGAAAACGTATGTTGATTACGTAGGATCTCGTCAATGCGTAACATGGCGGCGTTCAGTGGTCAATTATACTCAAGTTTAAAGGGTTACTTGCAATATACCATGGCTGCGTGCTCATCAAGACATGGCCATCTAAATGGTGTGTTCTTATGGCATGGCAATGTTTGTTCAGTCGTTTCAGCTCCCCTTTAATGCATCGACTCCTCTAGAACCAGGTCTTCTGCTTACGACGTCACGACGTCTTGGTTAACTAAGGATGAGTCGTATCTGGCCAACTAACGAAATAGTGTTTGTGTTTCACCTGGTAAAAACGACGAGTACGCATTTCATGTTTGGTTGTATTCGGTGCATAGCTACCACACAGTAGGTAATTATCATTATTATTAACACATACATCAGGTTAAATGCATGGAAAACGATGACCTGAAGCTATTACAACTGATGTATTATATAAGCTGTAATATGACGTATCTCTGAGTACATAATATTAATTTAATTTAATGGTCTACCAGCTCGATAAGTTATACTTCTAAAGTAGCCACCTCATGTGTGTTACATTGATCTCAAATTACATTGCATATTATTTTGATAAGGAAAAACCTTTACTTACTTATTTATTACCGTCATTGTTAGAAAGAATGTATTAAGCGACATATCTTCGAATCTTTATATTCCATCATTATCTTCGTGCCATCCTAGCCCTCCTACAGGACCCAGCATAGTGGGTTCTACAACTGCGTCAAGTGTTCAAATGTTTGCTTGATAGTGTGCACGCAGTATGTGCTGAATGATGGTACCCGGAGGAGGAAACATTTTCTCTACTCCCTGGTTTAGCTTCAGTTGTTTGAACATGTGCAATCTTGCCTGCATCACCATCGCAGCAGTAGGGTTGAACAACTAACTGTGTCCGTCATGATGACGCTCTCTGCGCTGAATTCTGGAACTCTGCGGAACACCGACACGAGTACATCTGTATCACTGAAATAAATCTGTACAATGATACCTAGATCACCCAGTGCTGCCTTCTTTACCCCAATTATGATCTATATGTCATTTAGTGACTTCATTGTCAACCGAGTGTCATATGTACAACTACTCTATGAGCAGAAGTTTGCTACGCTATTGGCCCATGTGATCGGTTTATGTTTTCAGATGGTTATTCTCTATACGCGACAAGCCATGCAACCATCAGCCAGGCCTATGTACAGAGGTGAAGGGCATCGGTACGTGTTGAGTTGTTGCGCAATTGTGATGTATTCACAGTGCGCGTGTGTGTGTGTGTGGGGGGGGGGGGGTGCGTGCGTGCGTGCGTGTGTGTAGTAGGTGTGTGGGCGTGCGTGCGTGTGTGAGTGGAGTGTGTGCGTGTTTCTTACCGTAAGTGACACTGTTACTTTGCCGCTATTTGCCGTAGTTACCCTTGTAATCACGGCATCAAGCCTAATGCCATATAATCACTCTATCTATTTGTTTTTGTTGGCTTCGAAGTCGCTAAGTCTAATATCAACTGGTGTATTTGTGTCGGTATGTATTTAAATTAACTGTATCGTTTTGTGTGATGTCTGCTAGACGCCGGCGCTGTAGATATTCAAGTACTACCATCTGGACTGGCCTTCATAACTTCAGTAAGTACCTCTGGCTGATATCTTTGGCGGTATCAGGATATGTCATCTCCTGTATCCCGCCATATCCCGTATTGTTAAGAGAGTACATTTCAGCAACATCACTAGCTCTATAGTTTCACGGCTTGGGATATTTCCTTTTAAACAAGTAACTTGTTATGTTCATTGGTCGAATCTGACATAATCAGCATCATCACCAACGAGATTAAACATCAGTGGACTTATTTAGCAACAAAGACGGGAGCGTGGTTTGTTGATAATGAAAAAAGGAACATTTGTTTTTTAAGCACAAAGATCCGACATAATCTAAATAATTACTAAACAAGTGTGGCATTATTAAAATTAGTAAAATGTCTACGTTTTCACCGACATTGTTGCAGCTGCGTACATCATTAAGAAATTAGTTCCATAACGTTGGTGCAGTTGCGTCTGCAGCCACTACCACCAGTGCGTACAGGAACTAGAGGAGATGCAGTATTGCATAATTGTGCTATGTAATAAAATAACTGTGCTATATAATAAACAATTAATAACACCAATATCATCATCTCTGTTCGTGGTCAGGGCTCGGAACCAACAGCGCGTGGGAATATATTTCTGTTTGACTACAAGAACCGGTCACGTGGAATTCACGCGCTTGACATCGTTGGCGACTTCGACAGGTCCACATTCTCTCCAATGGGCCTCAACGTCTGGAAAGACCCAAATCGCAGTAAGGCTTCCTCAGAAATAACATTATAACTGTAAATATCGCACAATAGAAAGACATTCTGTAATCCGCAAAGACATTCTTATATCTTTGCTTATAGACAAAGTAACGAATTCACTTAATTTGTTCGAGTTTACGTTTTATTTTATTCGGTCACTGTGTAACTGTTTTTGTTTATTTCAGACGTAATATAGATATTTGTTGTCAACTATCCTGGAAACAACACAGAAACGGTGGAGAAGTTTCGTTTCGACGAGAAAAGACAAATGTTGAATCACGTTCAAACGTATCATGATCCGACATTCACAAGGTGAGCGTTGCTAAACGTCACACCCACGTTACTAAGTAACAAATAATGAAATGTCTGCAATACTAAATGATTTTACCTTTCGCTTTAAAACGCAGTTACATACCTTTAGCTGCAATCGATAACAGATTCACCTCTTGCTTTTACTGTTTTAACCATATCTTTATCAGGATTTATGATAACGATGTCATTCACTAAAATGTGTATATGTGTTTATTTGTCTAGGTCTAGGCCTAGATAAATAGTAATAATAAAGTTTGGTTTCGTCGTGAAAGTAACATAGTAGACTTATGGCTCAGGAACAAAACCCTTAAGGAGCATCTTAGTATTAATTTTAGTAGCTTATGCCTATTATGTATTATGTACTAACGTGTTACGAACACATTTAATAGAGTACATTTTGTGTTGGCACATCGTCTTATTGATATAATTCATTTACCTGTATTTAAAAATATATATTTCAATTTGTATTATTTGATTGCTGTTTTTGTTTAATTCTGTATTTATAAGTGTTCTTCTGTGATCTTTAGTGTGATATCCTCATAACCTCGGTATTAAATATAATATTATATATATATATATATATATATATATATATATATATATATATATATATATATATATATATGTATATATAAATATATATATGCATCTGCTTTGTTTGCTTTTAAATCTAAATACAATTAGTTGTATGTATATTTTATTTACTAATTCACCTCATTCAGAAGGATTGTGGAAATCAAAATTAATTATATGTTTAATGTCATTATTCTCTTTTGTACGTCATCAGCCTCGTCGATATCGTGGTTACCGGAGAAGATAGCTTCTACTTCGTCAACTTGTACAAGTTCAATTTGTTGTTGGAAATTTGTTTTGGTATCCGCGCTGGCAATGTTGGCTTCTACGACGGGGCAAGAGGACGTGTTATTCTAACTAAACTTGGCGTTCCGGTTGGCATCAACACGTCACCAGATGGCAAGTAGGTGTCTGGTGGATGGCTACGTATGCACTGATTTGTTGATGTTAGGTACATTCCTGGCCAGGACGCCATTCATATATAAAGCTTTCTTTCTGTAAATGCTCATCCATTTTTGACAAGTTTTGTATCGACACATGACAAATATTAATCTTTGTGATTATTTTCCCTCAAAGTTACGGAGCTGTTGAAGATTTCTCCCATTGACATACAATAATTTGTAAGGCACGATCATTTAATTACAACATTCTTGAGGCTCGCTATGGTACACCGATCAAACCATCAAGGGGGCCATTTAGGCTAGCACGGGCCACATGAAAAGTTTCAGTAGGCTCGATGGACACATACCCCAGCATATCCCTGGATCTGATTGTGGACGCATATATTTGCGAAAGCACAATGGGGCCCGAGATATACTGTAGGTGATCACAAACGCAGACAGAAGGACTAAAATACTTTCATTGGGGTGTTTTTTGTGTTGAACATAAAATGAACATTAACCATGTACCATATGTGGAATAAAATTACATTGACACTATTTTTATGCCACATTTTGCAGGTACGTTTACTTGGCTGAATACGGTGGGGAAAGTGTGAGAGTCTACAAACGGAAGTGGGACAACTCTTTGACATTGAAGCAGGTAAGGTAACTTGAAGATGACGAATCTTGGTAGTGTGGAAGCGAAATGACATTACTTAACACTTTTTTGTACTTTCTTGACCTTTCGTATACACCATATGTTGGTATGTTGCGTCGCACGATGAAGGAAGTAGTCGTCAAAATATCCGAAACTGTAGCGAGTATTGATTTGTTTAGTCTATGCTTTACTAAAAATATATTTCAGGAAGCGTGAACGAAGTAATTAAATAAGGCTGGAACACACGCACTAATACAGATCGCGGATGTATGCATACGCGCATGCAAGCACGCACACACATACATACAGACACACTTACATACATACACACGCGCACGCACACATACGCGTACACGCACGCACACACACTCGCAGACATATACACTCGCACACACATTAACTGTCACATACGCACACACATCAACGCACTCACCCATCTGACGTGTTTCAGGTTATCCCCCTGTGTTTGCCGGTGTTAATCGACGTTGACGTGGCGACGGGCGACCTGTGGGTGGCTGCGGACGGCAACGACTACCTGGCGCTGAAGAACATGTTTCCTCCGCACACCACCGTATCTCCGACACTGGTAAATACCACTACGTGCATCTGTGTGAGAATGACCGATGACCCGATTATAAAGCATTCTTCGTGTCCCTATCAAATTCCCTAACATGCTATATTTTTTCATATGTGGGAAGTGGTAGGTCTGTAATGGTTGTATTGGTCCCCTCCAGAAGACTTAATGACAAACGTGTGTGACGTCACGTTCCTTGTTGTTGTCACCAATTCCCTCCAGAAGACACAACGAACCCTAGAACCTTTAACGTATGCGCTTCAAAGCATCCTCGCGCGCAGGTTGAATACGTCACTACCAGCTCCTCTCGAACATTGGCACATCTCTTCCGAAAACTCCTATTTTAACGTCAGCCAATGAAATATCCTTCAGTGCTTCTTGTCGGGCTTCGGCCCAGCGGTAATTTGGGATGATTTCAGCCACACGCTGCTCATGTTACACGCAATGTTTAGGATATCACACGAACATGTTTAGCCTTAGGATCATTATTTTGGGATTCCCATCAATCGTACATCCATCTTCAAATTGCGGCGGGTATTTGTACTGTTACGACGGCTGACGCAGTAGCGACTGGCGAAGTCAACTGTTGTAATTGTGTAGTTCGACTCCGCTCAATCCCCAGCTTTTTGGAGACGATCGGCCAGGGTGTAATAGCGTAGCGCAACGCGTAGCATAGCGCACAATTCTGCCTAGAACTATGGTATAGCTCACTTTACAACATTCCGCGATGATTTCAGAATAACCTAGTTGCGGAAATTGTAATCTGACTCTCAATTACAACACTGAAGCGCCAATAACCTTCATGTTTTGCTCCATTTTGACAATTTATTTTTGTTTACGCAAAACGTGCGTATGCCAAGTACAGGTGACGTTCAATGACGTCATTTTACACGTGGGAGATAATTGTAGTATTTTTTATTATCAGCTGTAGACAAAACGGTACATAATTCACTGGGTCCGTATTCTCGAACGACTTACGAATTTCTTAGCGCCATTTTTTCGTAAATATGGCGTCGAAACTGCCGTAAGTTACGATTTTTCGTAAATGCTATTCTCGAAACAGTTAAGATAAGAATATTCGTAAATATGGCGTATTTTTCACCGTAACTTACGAAATCGAGATAGGTACCGTAACTTTTTCGCAAATGTTGTATGAGTTCATTCAGACATACATTTCTCAGTTACTTTTGTATTACAACATCGCTAACATATATTTAATAAATAGTGTATGCTTCATTGACACTTATGACGTCTGTGTGTCTATTTTATTGGCCGTTGTAATTGCATAAATACCGTATTTGAAAGCAGATTCCGCATCCCATAGATCCATTGCGTCAAATGGCAGTGCAAAAAGCCACAATAAAAATATCAATAACCGGGACCAGCCATTAAACGGGACCGATTAGTAATTCGCTGCATTATCTGCAGACAGCGTGCTCGATAGACTTGTTATTTATGTAGGCACATTTTAATCGTTTAGCTACACATGAACCGTTCCGTTTTATAATACATCTGTATTGCACTATATTGAATTGAATGCAATGGCATGGTCATCTACATAATTTATCCTCCAACATAATATAATTACACTATTTTTTTATCAAACAAATTCAAACATCCTGGATATGATTAATAAATAAATGTTATTAGACGATATGAACATTTCCAGTACGTTAAAAGATAAACTTTCCCATCTGACATCTGTGGGGCTTTATTTAGCAAGAAGGTATAACATTTAAATGGTATTCAATCAGTATTACTAGCACATTTAGAGTGCACGAATATTGTGCCAACACGTCTTTATTGATTGCATATTTTATTAAAACATAATTTGTCAATGACAGTACTGTAGTTATGCAAATACACATACTTTTTTCAACAAAATGAGCATGATGTATGATGTGGTGATGTGCAATTATTCATTTGAAGGTCCCTTAAAAAAGCCAATGGTATGCCACTGATTACATTTTCACATATGATTTATGTGCATCCTAGAAATCCTTGTTTCCTTAAAAATAAAACAAGTACCATTATTAACATTTTATAAACATTATGGATATAATGAACACTGTAATATTATAATAATGTCATGTTATCCGAAAACAAAAAACACCACTGATAGGAATAGACACACTAAATCAATATACCCGGTAGTATTCGTATACACACTAATTCAATACACATTTCTAGTTTTCATCACATATTCAGGTTTCAGTGTATTTGTATGCCACATCCACAGATAACATTGCAGGCAATGGAGAACCAAGTGAATGTAATAACATTTTGATGTCATTGTGGCACAAACCCATGGTACAGCACACATTGTGCATTACTGGTAGAACTGTTGACAACTTCAGAATGGTCTATAGCTAAACTGTCATCTTGGTGCTGCAGCAAGTTCAGTTAAGAAGAAGAAGAAGAAGAAGAAGAAGAAGAATTTGTTTTTATTTGACCATTTTGTCAACACAATACATACATACACGTTATCCATGTCATACATATATAATCTGAATAATACAAACATGAAAATTCTAGCAAACATGGTAATAATGCGTATAAATAATAATAAAAGTAGGGTCAGGAGACTCCTCTAAGACCTGGCTGGTCGCTATCGAGGAGCCACCTTTCAGAAAATTTAACTTACAGAATAATTTCTTCATTTAGAACAAATTCTTCAGAAACAGACCAAGATAAAAAGAAAAATCAAGAAAAGAGAAAAATCACCAAACACGCATAATATGAAGATGCTTTTGCGCAGCTGACAAGATTTTTGTATCTCAAGTAAAAGGCTCTGTTTTTAAGTTTTAATACTGAATGAAGTGTTTTAGGTGGTTTCAGATACTTAATTATGCATACATACATAGCAGTTTTGTCTAGTGCATATTACTTCATAACTTTGTAAAAAATACAGTTTAACATAATTTACAAATCCCTGTGTACTATGTGACATAAGTTTTTCTTTCACTATTTCAGGAAGGTTATTTAATAACAGTGGCAAATTATGTCTGAGACATTTCTTCGCAAATTCATGTTTAATTTTATAAGTGTATATTTTATTTTTGTATCTTGTGTCATGACCATGTACCTCACATTTAAACACAAACCTCCAATTTTGTAAATAGCGAGGTAGGTCATTGTGTAGATATTTATAGTAGAATTTTAATTGTTGTAATTTAAGAATGTCATCTACTTTTAATAAGCTAAGTTGTTTGTACAGTGGTTCAGTGTGGGAAATGTAGTTACTCAAAGTAATAATTCTCAGGGCTTTTTTTTGTAATTTTATTATTCTATTTGATTCAAAGCCCCATGCCATGATGCAGTAATTAATGTGTGGCACTATTAATGAATTATATAATATTTTTTTAATATCTAGAGGTAAGATATGTTTCAGTTTGTTTAAGATTCCAATTTTCTTAGAACATGCATTTGATATTTTTTCAGCGTGCTTTTTCCAGTTTAAATTTGTATCTATAATTAAACCCAAGAAATTAAATTCCTTAACTTGATCAATGTTTACATTGTCTATCTTCAGGTTTAATATCTGTATATTTTTCTTTTTCTTTTGAAATATCATAAATTTTGATTTTACTACATTTAGTGATAATTTATTGATTTTGAGCCAATCATTTATCTTAACAAGTTCTTCGTTTATTAAAGATTCAAAATTTTGGTCATGTGTTTTATCACTGAACACATTTAGTGTACTTGACAAAGTTGTGTCGTCTGCATAAATGAGAAAGTTAAACATTTTACTTGCTTGTGCAAAATCATTTATGTATATGATGAATAATAGTGGTCCTAAAATTGAACCTTGAGGTACACCTGTTGTTATTTGTAACATATTTGATTTGATATTGTCAATTTCCGTGTATTGTTTACGATTTTCTAGGTAGCTGCTGAATAAGTTGAGATTAGTTCCATGTACACCGTAATATTTTAATTTATCAATTAATATTATATGATCAATGGTATCAAAAGCCTTGGAGAGATCTAAATATATATTAATTGGTATTTCATCTTTATCCAGTTGTGTTATTATTCTATCTATTAATTCTAATGCCGCATATTCTGTTGAATGTTTCGGTCTGAAACCGTATTGATGATCAAACAAAAGCCTAGAGTCTCTTAAATAAGATGATAATTGTTCAAATATATTTTTTTCAAGTATTTTTGAAATAGCTGGTAGAAGTGATATAGGCCTATAATTACTGAAAACTGTTTTTTCACCTTTTTTATAAACAGGAATTACCTTTGCAATTTTTAGTTTATCGGGGAATATTCCTGTTGTTAATACTTGATTTATTAATAATGTTAAAGATTTGGTTAGTGCTGGTTCAAGAATTTTTAGTAATTTAGTGGAGAGACCATCATATCCACAGCTACTTTTGTTAGGTAAATTTATTATTGTCCGCTTTATAATATCTTCTTCAACGTAGCTAAATGTAAAGTTTCTGTCTACTATTTTATTTAGATAATATGTATGTTCACGAGTGCCTTTATATTTTATATTACTTGCCAGATTACTACCAATATTAGTGAAAAAATCATTAAATTTGTTTACAATTTCTGATTTATCTCTCACAATAGAATCAGAGTCTTTAAAATATTTGGGAAAGGATTTGTTAGTTTTATTTTTAGAAATGATTTCATTTATAGTTTTCCATGTGTTTTTTATATCAAATTTAAAATTATTAAAACATTTATCATAGTAGAGTTGTTTTGCTTTACGAAAACTTGTTTTTAAAATGCTATTGTACGTTTTTAAATTGACCAATAATATGGCATATTTGGAAGATTCAGGATTAGTGAGTTTTATTTGTTTGTAAAGTTTATCTCTGTATCTTATTGAGGTTAGCAGTCCTTGAGTTATCCACGTAGACTTCTTATGCTTGTATTTGTTAAATTTAACTAATTTGCTAGTCATATATTTATCTTTAGCTTGGTTTATTTCATCTATGATAATATTATAATTATAGTTTGGATCAGTATTTGGGTTGGTGTCTAATTTTGTGTATATATCAGAGGAGTGAAGTTCATTTTTTACCTTTAACATAGCCTCTTTATTTTGTACATTAACTTGTATAAATTTTGTAGTATGATCCTCTTTAAGAGTGGTATTCACAAACATAAAGTATGGCTGATGATCAGAAAATTTCTTAATTAGTATTCCTGCTGTACTTTGTAAAATACGTTTTGTTAAATTACAGAAGAAGTTGTCAATAAGAGTACCAGCCCTTGTTGTGAACCTTGTAGGAAGTGTAATTTGGGGGAAGAGACTAAATGAAGTCAACATATCAAAGAAAGTGCTAGTGTTCTTGCTCATTTATTTGTAACATATTTATGTTGTAATCCCCTGCAAGGATAACACTGTTGTTTTGGTGACATCGCAAAGTTGATAAGACAGTTGAAAATTCATTTATGAATTTGTTATAATTTTCCGTTTGAGGGCCTTGGAGGACGGTAAATGTTTCCTATAATGACTGGTTGCGATAATCCTCCTCCAGTTATTTGTATTATTTGACCCTCCCAATGCTCATACGTATTCAAATTCATCTTAACTTCATAATCAAAACGTTTATCTATATATATTAACAATCCACCTTTACTACTGCAGCTTTTCCCTTGTGAAATGCAGTCATATCCAGTTAACTGGATTAATGACAAGTCATCATTTTCAGATAACCAACTCTCCTGGAGGCATATTATGCTGAATTTAAAGTTTGACGAGGATACGTCATTTACATATGCCTCAAGTTCACTAAACTTTGCATTTATGGACTGTATATTTGAACTTAAAATACTTAATTGTTTTCCTTGTTTTTTGGCTAATGTACTAAATGTATCAAAGTCATAATATGATGATCGGCGTATTATTGGCAATTCGTTATTTTCGTCAATAGCATTGCCAATGCTTAAAATATTATTCAGACAATTATTCGAAATACCACCTGTAAACTGGAGAAACGTTTCGTCAGTTACCATTTGTCTGTAATTTAACTTTTTCTAAAGTCAACACATTATCATTGTGCAATAACACTTTGTTTACAGTGTGACAGCAAACCAAAAGAAGAACAAAAAAGCCAACGAGGCTTATAGTAAAAAACATCATGAAATATACTCTACCACCAACAATACAACACAAAAAATCACCATTATATGGTAAAGCATATATAAGAATAATATGTAAAACAAAAAAGTGTAGGGAGCACATATAGAAAGTATAGCCAACTGGCTGGGCTTTCACTTGGTATAACATAATAATTCTCGCATATAGATGATACCATAACGTTTGGCAACGTGCGAGTAATAACAGTAACAATAGATCAAGCATTACGTATATGTCATTAGAAAAAGGAAATACATGTATTTTACCAGTCATCATTTTACGATAAATTAAAGAGCAAAATAATAAAAAAAAATTCAGTTGTAATGTGCATATTTTAAAATGCAAGGTGCAGCATTCATTCTCATTCATTGTCTCTCTGAAAATATACATATTATGTGATTTATATAACACATCATAAGTAATGTATATTTCACTTGTTAATCAATACAAGCCGTTCTAGTCAGTTTGTTTTGTTATATTATAGTTGAGAAAAATCATATTGTTTACACACACAATACAGTGATGTTTTAAGATACATATAATAATTGATGAGACTTGGGCTAGATAGATACTACCTACCCCACGGAGGGTAGTATAACTTTATGAGTAATTGAAATCATAAGAATAAGGTAACACATTGTCATCAATCGAGCTCAGAAGCAAATACAGACAATACATCCATGTGAAAACTGTGTATGGTATGCAATATTCAAGTTGTAAACAGGTGCAACATATAACAGCTTGTTTATGCTTACATTTTGGGTAAAGACAATTTTCAGTTGTGGAGACCTATTTTAAATGGTCACTCCTTAGTTATTATTTCTTAGAAACAGTTTTCTTTTATTGTTATACCATCAATATGTTAACTAAGTTGTAAGCAGCATGCTGACAAAAGAAGACATAATAGAAGGCATTATGCTGTTTGATTATATATCAGTACTGCTCTAATACATAAGTAGGATATGGTGGTTTAGGTGATCTCTGTCAAATTATGGGTATGTGCCAAGATGCACATACCATCACACAATGACAACATATTGTAACTCACCTGTTATTCGTACCAGTTTGCAGTCTGAGTGTGTCATCTTGGTATTTGGTAGATTATGCTGGGCTGTATTCTGTAAGTATACAGAATATATTATAGTTGACAGCATGCAATGCAAAATTGTACACGAAAGTACTTATGTAATTATAATTATATTATTTACAGTGACAATGTATTTTTTTTATAATTATATATCACTAAAACATATATGTACAGTGTATATGGACTACTGATCTTTGAGATAATCTTTTTATAATCTTTAATTTATACTTCACCAATATATTAGAGTTAGTCTCATACATTAAAATACCATCTGACACAGTTTATATTTCTGAATTTGTCCCAGTTTCTAGCGCGAACATGTTGCTTTAAATGAATAAATACTAAGATATAATTTACAAGGTCATGTTGAAACCCCATGACGCACACCTGTGTCATAATGTTCCCTGTGTAACTAGAACGGTTGTTCAGCCCTAGGTCCTAGTCCTGGCGTAACAAATTACACTGTCACTGAGCCTGAGGCACTGACTCAGTGATTAGTCTTATTATTTAAATCTCGCATTTCGTTGATTTGTCGCCGAGTCTTAGATAACCGACATTACACACGTACGAACGTTTTATCGTATAACTGTACTCACACTAACCTGTAGGCAAGCTATGTTAACGTAGTTAATCCTCGGGTAGCAGCAAATTCGTAATCTCTGCAACTGTAAACCTTGACATTCCATCGACTGTCAACTCAGCATTCTGTTTGACGCTGACAGCCGAGTGTGTCCTTGCTTGCGTTCTGTTTCTTCATTTTCCGATCAAATGCTTCGCTTGTGTTATGCCTGTTATTTTATGTGCATGAATATTTCTCAGTGGCTCAGCATCATTGTGTTATGCATCGCATCTACACTGACTAATCACCAGTTTTCCTTGGATAATTATCCGTGTTGTTCTTTTTTCATTCACTGCCAGAACATGTGATGCTTTTGTGAGCAGAACTAAAACGGTAAAACATCCAAGAAATCTGTGATTGTGCCCGTTGCAACGCAAACAAACCCTCGCGAGATTTCCGTACGAAAGATACGAAATTCGTAGCTGCGAAAATTCTTAACGCTTTCAAGAATACGAACTTACACATTTTCGCAGCTACGTAAAAATCCGCCATATTTACGAAAATTCTTACGTACGAATTAATTTTCTTCGAGAATACGGACCCTGACGCACAGCAGCATTGAACCAATATAAACCAGAACATATAAACGTACATTTACACACTTACGTATCCGTCACAGTTCCTGGCATATTAATCGGTTTGTTGACAACGGAAATGTTTATTGACTCTGAGATTGGTGAACACTTTTGTACTGATGGTTCTCTGAGCTAGATATCCAAGGATTTAGGCGCAATAGAAGTTAACGTATTCTTATTAATGTGTTAACAAGACTTAACAACTTTGTATTCGGCACATTACAAATATATAAAGCATGCCGAAGACCCACCAAGACACAAGCGTAGCCTACATTTTTAGATTACTTGTAGTTTTTAATATAAGTAATTCATTTCAACCATAATTATAGTTTCTAAAATTATTTATTTAATCTAATAATTTATTGCTGATAACTGTGTAGTTTATACATTACGAATTTAAAAATATTTATTTATTATTATTACTATTGTTTTTATTGTTATTTCGTGAACAGTTGAGATTATTTGTCACTTGATTACAACTCGACCTCGTGTCGTGTGACGTAGGTGTTTCAACTGAAGATGTCTGAGGGAGGCGCTGCCGTGACACACGTGGAGGAGGTGTACTACAACGACGGACGACAACTATCTGGGTCAAGTGTCGCTGTCCACTACGGCCGACATATGCTCATCGGCAGTGGCTACAACAACATGTTGCTTTGTCAAGTATAGGTTTGCCGCGCAACGTATAAGCCATGCGATTGTTTTGTATATTGTTTATTTTACCATGTGTTTTATACGCTAACAGTCAAACAATGACAATATATTTCTTATGAAATGTTTGCATACAGTCGCTTCTTTCATAAAGGAAGTCATTTAGAAAGTCTGCATTTGCTTTTTCCAGTGAATTGTATATGCGGTGAGCCACCAGGGGCGCTACTGTGTGCTGTTACCAAATTATACTTGGGTCGCGTACGTATTGGTAGGGAGCCAGACACGCGACTGCATAAATGTATGCAAGGATAATTAATATTGATTGCAATGATTATTAGTTAAGGTTGGTTTGATATAACATATAGTTAAGGTTAGTCACAATTAGGGCTAGATTTGTTTTGTGTTATGGATTGTGTTTATTCATACTCCAACCGGAATTAAGTTGATTTATTAGTTAAGGTTGGGTTAAGGTTAGCCACAATTAGGGCTGTATTTGTTTTGTGTTATATATTGTGTTTATTCATACTTAACTGGTCTAGACGACCCAGCTAGTAACAAGAATGCTAATTATGCAAACTTGAAACAATAAAAACAAATAATAAAACACGTGTTACTCCTTGTATTCAAGGCACCACCGACGTGACACGTGTTGATGGCCACAACGTTGCTGTCTCTGTCTCTTCTGTCTGTGTTGTACGAATTTGACAGTATCTCGTTGTCAAAAATGTCCACACGCTGCCATATTTCGATTATCGCAATGAAGTCGGAATAATGCTCGCCAAAGGAATTGCCAAAGTAGGTTGCCAACAATGTTAATATGGTTCTGGAGGAAGGTTGAGCTAGGTCCGGGATGAGCGAGGTTCGGGTTTCGGATCTACATCCCCCCTGAGCATAAACAAAATTAGTAGAAGACCATCAAGTTCAGCCGTCAATCCTGAGTGGGTCGAATCATGTTACTGCCGTGATGTTGACCCGACGGTTGGCATCTTCGGGGACATCAGAAGAGACACGGGCTGATTATGTTCCTTCGATGGGCGTCGTCAGCCCAAGAGTGCAGCCACGCGTGACCGTGACTGTGACATGTGTCAAGTTAAGCCATCTCTAATCGACCGAATGTTTCACTGTTGTTACTAATTAGCGTGTATTTACATTGATGCGTTCATAACACATTCATAAAATGTGGTGGCATCGGACATTATTCCAGCGTCAAGACAGTGAATACATTTAGTAGAACTCTTGGCCAAAGTAGGGCCTTCTGTAACATCTTGGCCCACCGTGACATGTTGACCCCTACTTATTCTAATATTCGTTTGATTAATATCTCTCATGCTATGTATTTACAAACAAGCTTGTGCATGCGAGAATATTTGCGTACTTGATTCTAAAAAGTATGTATTTTAAAATCAACTTTGTGTTTATAACTAATGTAGCTCTTAAGCTATGTGTATAATAAAATTACACATTTAGTCTTGTGCCATTTAAAAAAATGATGGATATTACAAAATGGCGGATATTTGGAAGTCAGTAAAGGTCAACAGTAATACAATTTAAATAATGCTGTCGAAAACCCCTACATTTTGGTATACATTTTGTAGCTCTAAATTGCGTAGTTCTTAAGATAGAGATAAATGGCTTAGCTGGACGCCATCTTTAAAAATGGCGCATATATGAAAGTCAGTGAAGGTAAAGTGTAAATTGCTGTATATTGCTATCCACAAAGCTATTCAATATCATCAACATGGCTGTTCAATGTAACGTCGGATTTGAAATATTGTGAAATTTGTATTGACGATCGCCATTAAAAAATGGCGGAGTCCAAAGCCAGAAAATAAAACATTTATATTGGAAATCTTTTTTCCATGCTAACTATACCAAAACACCACCATTATTGTTTTAGATGAAACAATTATTATAAGGGAAATTTAATTTGACGGCCATTTTTTTTAAATAAAACAAAACTATTTTAAAGTTCTAAATACAATTTAGATGACGTTAAAACCATTTGCCAATATTATACAATAAAATATGCTTCCTTTACATTAGTCTACAATATATTGGGCTGAAATGTTGCATGTGATCCAGCGGGCCACTAGAATGGTTCTTGGATTTATACTTTCAAAATTCATCTGGGGGTTGGAGAACATGTCGGCTGTCACATTATAAACAATTTCTAAAAGCTATACGTGGAGTTCTATCCGCCGAATTTCATGTATTTAGACATCATTGTAAACATAACTATGCAATTTACAACAGCGCCACTTAATGTCCGGACAATTTATCACACATTTTAATGTTTAAATAATAGCCATTTGAAAATCGTCAGCGCTAGCAACTTGTTACATCTTACATATGGGCATGCGATCTTTTTCTGGGACACACTGAAAAGATGTAACACAATTTTCAAACGTATTATCGCGGGCGACTGTAATTGTCCCCCATCGCTGGGTAATTCGATGAGTTAAATAAATTTGCTACACAAATTTAACAGAAATACGTCAGACTTTGCTTCCGTTGGCTATAGTTTACAAAGATACTTTCCATATGCAAACATGTCAACATCACATCTAAAGGTGTTGCCTTGTTCTGTGTAGAATATTTTAGAAGTAAGCTATGGAATAATTACAACATTTATGAACAATTGTTACTCAGTGCTCACGAGAGGTCGCCACTTACCACAGTCGGCGCCGTGATAGCCACCAATGCAATAGTAATAGCCAGACCATTCCATGCAAAGGCCTAGGTGCGGACAGTCGGCGTTTGTCTTACACCGGAATGCTGAAAAAAGTCCCACAACGTTAACGAGTTTATCAGGAAAACTTGCAATTATGTTGTTACGAGTGAAGTTACATCCAAATCGTATTGCAATGACAAGTGGGAAAGTGTCTACAACGACGAATCAATGTTTGAACTATAGATGTCCCTCGCCATGAGACGCTACAGCAAGTTATTAGTTCAAGAGGCGACGTGTCATTAGCAACATCCACCCAAGCCTACTACTAGTCCCACCTGTCTCGCACCGGTCTCCCATGTAGTTTTACTAGTTCATAAATGTTTGTCAAAGCGTTTTCAACAGCCCCTGAAGCCTGTCTTCTTCGTCTGACACTATACGTAGTGCCATCCGGGCATTTGATATCTCGCACTGAGAGTCAGCTACGACTGTAGTGTATTGTGCGCGTTGTTACCTTGTTTAGCCAGTCAGGAATGGGTACGGCAGTACCCTTCCTAATATGAATGGGATAGATTTAGTGTCCTAAACACTAAGGTTAATCCGAATTACTCCAGCGATTGGGAATAGCTACAGACATGTGCTATACCATTTTGGAAAGCCCAGAGCAAGCCTCAAATACAG
The DNA here is from genome assembly GCA_964017155.1 of Oasisia sp. SBJ-2009. Classification (NCBI taxonomy): domain Eukaryota; kingdom Metazoa; phylum Annelida; class Polychaeta; order Sabellida; family Siboglinidae; genus Oasisia; species Oasisia sp. SBJ-2009. Next base: position 25,808,555 of record OZ024865.1, read on the forward strand.
AAAATCGTCGATTTTTTATTTTCGTCCATCAACTCGAGGTTTCGATGTTTCAAACTGTCGACGTTCAAAAATGGACCGTCTCTACCCGCCGCCCCTCTCAACAAATGCGGCTATCCGAGGCGCCCCTGGTGGCGCTCCCTGGTGGCTAGCGTCTGAAACTCGGGTTCAACTCGCCAGGTGGCAGCAGAATCAGGAAGGTATGAACGTCAGATATCATTTGACTAGCTTATGAGCTGTTTCATTTGTTTTAGCACAAATATAATCATCATATCGCATTGTAAGGAGAAATATCTACAACACGG
>OZ024865.1:25813856-25848856 GCA_964017155.1 Oasisia sp. SBJ-2009
TCTACTGCAATCTCTTCGACCGACTCGAAGAGATTGCAAATGATTCAACAAACATACTAGTACAAAACATGCCATGATGACTAAGTGTAGCGATAAAGTCTAGGCCTAATCGTTTTGTTTTGTTGGCCGATATTCCGAATTAGCAATAAAGAACAATTCAAACTACAATAGTGAATTTACCAAAAACATCAGTAACTGTAGTTATCATATACAGAGGACATTAAATAAGTTATATTTACAACTTGGTCATGTCAATATCAGAAGCCTGCCTCGCCATCATTAACTTGAATAATATTATTACCTTACTAATTTCAGCCACCATTTTTCGATAATTGAGCGTCTTTCTGGAACTTGGCTTCATCAATTATGATGAAAACAGAGTTGATATTTCTAACATCGCAGTTATCATATGGTGAACAAGTACAGGAAACCTAACAAGATTCACATCGCGACGATTTTCAGAAAATATACATAACATTATATAAGTATTAATTTGGAATTAGGAATTTGTTTATATAACGCTTACATTCAAACCTGGCTTGAAAATAGTTTAGGTTATAACATATTATACTATAGGTGGCATGATGTGTTATTTGAAGGAATTAAAATGAAACTTCCAAACTTCCTGTTGAGTTCCGCAAGGTCAAGGGTTAATAATAGACTCGCTGGTATTTCTTATATAATAATGTTAATGACATTATTAACATATAAAACATCCCCTTCCCGATCATATTTGCTGAAGACAGGAATGTTTTTGCCAGTGGCAAAATTCTTAGCGAGCTGGTAACCATCATGAATACCAATTATTATATTCAGGTCAGTATTTATTATATTCAGATCAGTGAAAAGAAAGATCTCCTATTCAACAAACATATTTATTATGCGCCAACAAATTACCCAAGTACAAAGCACAAAGTTAGTAGGTATCAGACATGCCACATTTTTGGGATGGCAAACCGTATTTTTGACAAAACATTCTGTAAGAATCTGTATCAATCCGTATCACTCATCAGATCTTCCAGTTAACTGGCCTAAGTTATTAAGTCCTTTTCAAAACGAGGTTTTCCACGGTTTTTTCGGCGTGTGTATTATTATGTGTATATGTTTGGAATATCATTCTGCATCACTCACGCTAAAAAGAAGTCAGATATATGTTTTAATTGTGTTTTAGATCAATTTAATGCCGTCGAGTCGACGTAAATAGGCCGATGCCACAAGGCGCGAGCAGTTAGCGCAGCCCAGACAAATCGGGGGCCTCAAACCCCGACTAGCTTTGTCGAAGGCGATGTCTAGCGTGTGAATTGCGAAATCGAAATAAATTGCCATATTTTATAAATTTATTATAAAAAAAACAAATATATATCTGCATTATATAGAATACAAATTAATGATGTAGCCTTAGTTTTGGGGGACATATTCGCAAATCGCGGCTTATTTACGTCGACTCGACATTAAATTGATAAAAAAACACAATTTATAAAAACATATATCCGACTTCTTTTAGCGGGTGTGATACAGAATGACATTCCAAACACATATGCAACGACAAAACGTGGTAAAATCGTTTTGAAAAGGCTTAATAATTTAAGCCAATAACTGGAAAATTACCGAAGTTTTATAATTATTTCACTTCAGCACGTTTAAACTGCGTACCGCAAAACAGACAGTGTTATCAAATAATACTTAAACAAACCAGCATCATCTTGAATTCATAAATGCAAGCGATTTCGCTGAAATCGGCGTCGAGCTCTATTTCCTGTATTGCTTTTCATAATCGTCACGCGCCTGCTACTTCCCCCGTTCCCACCCTTTGAGCCACCTGCCGCAGTTTTCAGAACAAAAAATTTACCACCGCGCCACCTATTACGCGCCACAATAAACTAATCGGTGGTTTAGTTCGTTCGTTTCGAATCGATTTACTTAGCTACTAACAGTAATCGATTATTCTGTCTATCCTGTATAGGTTTGTGACGCATACAAGGACAAAATGTGGTTAAAAATAGTGTCTCCATATATTTATTTAAAATCCGTATCAAAATAGAGTACGGCCGTATCACTTAAAAACCCGCCAAAATCCGTATCAGATACGGGTAATCCGTATTATGTGGCAAGTCTGAGGTATTACCTTACCTTTCTGTGAATAGTTTTAGAGAATGTCCTCTGTTTCCTGTTCTTTGTGATATCTCATTGTTTTTCAACAGATTTGGTACAGATTCGTGGTCATAGATGTTGTGTAATATTTTATAGACTTCTATCATGTCTCCTCTTAATCGTCGATATGCTAATGTAGGTAGTTTAAGCAATTTGAGTCTTTCTATATATATATACTCTTGAAGTTGAAGCGTCAATAAAATGGTGTCGATAAAATTAACAAAGATCGTATATCATATACAAGACGATGCAGCGCGCGCTATTTCCGTTGCGAGTCAGAAAGTGTAGTTCTGTACGTTAACATTGCCCAATATTTTCAACGATAACAATATTTAAATTATATAAATTATGGCATAGCCTGATGATTAATTCCATGTTCACCGCTGACATCGAGTGCAGCTCTTCATACTGGCGCGTGCCCCATCGAAAGACAGACAAACACCGCCAGTGTAGACTGTTTTTAACAGTGACGCCTCCTATCCAAACACAAAAACTGTACTTCAGGACATGCGCATTAAAGGTCGGTGCGGCACCCTTTTTCGCTACAACATCATTACTCACCGGCTACAAGTTGTTGTGGTTGTGATTGTTGCTGTCCCGTCTACTATTGCAATCTCTTCGACCGACTCAACCACACTGAGACTTACTGGCGTTGTCTGCACAGCTGTCTACGTAACGATCTTGTGCAGTCACTCGGCGTAAGTTGTACATATAACTATTCGAACGAAGTAGAGTTGCTCATTAGGAAAATGTTGAGTCCTAAGGCGATAATGTTACAGCTTTGATCCATTCCCTTTAACTATTGTAATACTTATGACACCTTTAAAATGGGGCTGAAACTCCGTCAAAACCATTGCACAAACATAATAACATATCATTTAGAGGAGATTTAACCATTATTTTTGATAAGCATGGAGCCACGGTATATTTTAAATAATGTTTTCAACTTGGATAGATTTGGCCACTAGGCCATTGTAGCGCCACATACATTTGGTTCGACTAGTTCCTGTCTACTTGATGTACATTGTCGATTTCTTTCTTGTTTACTTCATTAATGCATTTTTGTTTTCGTTGTCTAGGCGTAGATCATGTTGCACCTACTAGCGTAGGCCTACCACAATTACGATCTACGTCTACAAGCTTACTCATTTGTATATATATATATATATATATATATATATATATATATATATATATATATATATTATATAACACACACACACTCAAGCCTGGCTTTAAAGTTGTTTAGGCAATAACATATTATACTATAGGTGGCATGATGTTTTATTTGACGGAATAAAATAATACTTCCAAGCCATCCAGTTGATCTCCAATTCAACAAACATATTTATTATGCGCCAAAAAATTACCCAAGTGCAAAACACAGAGTTATTAGGAATTGTAATAGATTGTAATTTGTCTCTTCGCATACAGCAATTAAAATGTAAAACATATTTAAGACAAACTCAATTCTCAAAGGCAGTTAAGTTGGACTGGAGTTATCGGTAAAGCAAGAAAAAACGCATAGGTAATATATTATATCTTTTTGTACCTCTACCTAACGTATTGTGTAGAGATGTGGGGAGATGCTTGTAGAACATATTTTAGCTAACTATTGACTAAAATTACAAACGTTTGCAATTTCCCTGATTAGTAGTTATCATGTCTGCGTAGTTTTTCACTACACAGCGCACAGCACCATCATCAACATACACAAACCTGGTTCGGAAAACATGAAATTCGGCCTCACAAGACGAACTATTACGGATGTACATTTATATTTTATGTTATGTTGAATGCACTATTTCACCAACCTAGGAGCGTCCTACTGCAGCCGCAGAATATTCTAGAAGTTGAAGCGTCGATAAAATGGCGTCGATAAAATGACCAAAGATCGTATATCATATACAAGACGATGCAGCGCGCGCAATTTCCGTTGCGAGTCAGAAAGTGTAGTTCTGTACGTTAACATTGCCCAATATTTTCAACGATAACAATATTTTAATTCTATAAATGATGGTATAGCCTGATGATTAATTTCCTGTCCTACGCTGATATCGAGTGCTGCTTTTCATGCTGGCGCGTGCCCCATCGAATGGCAGACAAACACCGCCAGTGTAGACTGTTTTTTTTTTAACAGTGACGCCTCCTATCCAAACACAAAAACTGTACTTCCGGACATGCACATTAAAGGTCGGTGCGGTACCCATTTTCGCTACAACATCATTAGTCGCCGGCTACAAGTTGTTGTGGTTGTGACTGTTGCTGTCCCGTCTACTGCAATCTCTTCGACCGACTCAACCATACTGAGACTTACTGGCGTTGTCTGCACAGCTGTCTACGTAACGATCTTGTGCAGTCACTCGGCATAAGTTGTACATATAACTATTCGAACGAAGTAGTGTTGCTCATTAGGAAAATGTTGAGTCCTATGGCGATAATGTTACAGCTTTGATCCATTCCCTTTAACTATTGTAATACTTATGACACCTTTAAAATGGGACTGAAACGCCGTCAAAACCATTGCACAAACATAATAACATATCATTTAGAGGAGATATAACCATTATTTTTGATAAGCACGGAGCCACGGTATATTTTTTAAATAATGTTTTCAACTTGGATATATTTGGCCACTAGGCCATTGTAGCGCCACATACATTTGGTTCGACTAGTTCCTGTCTACTTGATGTACATTGTCGATTTCTTTCTTGTTTACTTCATTAATGCATTTTTGTTTTCGTTGCCTAGGCGTAGATCATGTTGCACCTACTAGCGTAGGCCTACTACAATTACGAGCTACGTCTACAAGCTTACTCATATATATATATATATATATATATATATATATATATATATATATATATATATATATACATACACATACATACATATATAAATATATATACATATAAATATATATACATATAAATACATATACATATAAATATATATACATATAAATATATATACATATATATAAATAAATATATATATATATATATATATATATATATATATATATATATATATATATATATATATATATATTATATAACACACACACTCAAGCCTGGCTTGAAAGTTGTTTAGGCAATAAAATGTTATACTATAGGTGGCATGATGTTTTATTTGACGGAATGAAATAATACTTCCAAGCCATCCAGTTGAGTTCCACAAGAAGGTCAAGGGACAATAATAGACTCGCTGTTATTTCTAATAATTATTATAATAATGTCAATGTTAGTGACATTATTAACTTATCAAACATCCCCTTCCCAATCATATTTGCTGAAGACAGGAATGTTTTTGCCACTGGCTCTTAGCGAGCTGGTAGCGATCATTAATAAAAAACTCACATTCACAAAACATAATTAGGATAACCAACAACCAACTTTCTTTAAATCGTACTGGTCAGTAAAACACATTTTATTAAATTCAGATCAGTGAACAGAAAGATCTCCAATTCAACAAACATATTTATTATGCGCCAACAAATTACCCAAGTGCAAAACACAGAGTTATTAGGAATTGTAATAGATTGTAATTTGTCTCTTCGCATACAGCTTTTAAAATGTAAAACATATTTAAGACAAACTCAATTCTCAAAGGCAGTTAAGTTGGACTGGAGTTATCGGTAAACCAAGAAAAAACGCATAGGTATATAGAAGCCCCTGGGATATTACTTGTCCGTTAGTGCAGCAAAACAAGAAACAACTTGTAATATAATCGATCACAGCACACAAATCATTACACCTATGCGATCATATGTATACAAACATGTTATTTAGAAGACAATTATTTATTCTTCAAATGGGTACTTGTATTTACATTTAACACTAAAAGAAAATTTTGTCACGTCATAGACATAGCCTAGCTAGACCTAGGCCAAATTGTTCTTTAAAATATTGCAACGTTTACTAAAAAAACCTAGTCCGGGTTCTTCAGATACAAGGGTTTACCAGCATGCTCAAGTCATGACGCAAATAAATCACGCGACCTAAAACACAATTGGCCGCCTGTGACGTCACCAGCAAAAACAATATCACGCATGTACGCCACTTCCGAAATGACAGAAATTAGGCATGTTGTTTAAAACGCGTGTAATTGTTGTGCTATAGCCCATGTCATCCGTGTAATTATGTTTACTGACGTCAGCGTGTTTAACTAAAGGCTACTCTTTGACGTCATTGTTGAGTATTGTAGACACAATTACGTTGTCGCTGCTTAAGTACCGATATGTAATCGAGTTTGTCGCAAGGCAACTACGAAGTTAGTTATAAGTACGGTAAGTGCATATTACAAAAAAACTTTATAACATTTGTTATACGTGAGACGACGAGACATAAATTGTGAGATACATAATATAACACCGCATTGCTGTAGCACACTTCAATGTCATGTATAATTTTACAGCTTTTTATTACGAAGGCTGTCGTTCAATCTTGCTTTGTCGAGCACTTCCGAAGTTACACGAAAATAACTGTCACAGTTTACCACACAAACCAAACGATAGCTTCGAGTGAGATCAGCCTTCTGCAGTGCGAGCGATGTCAACTGGCACGTTACCATTTACTCTGGAAGAAACGTCGCCAGATTTCCCAAGGAAAAGCTGCGTGAATTTCTGACTTTGGCGCCACTCCTGCAAAAATGTAAAGGGCATACCATATTTTACTTGCTTTGAACGTTAAGGATTGCTTGGACATCTTCCGTCCTTCACGATGGGTTGAAACTATATTGTTGCTCTAGGTTAATGGCGTAATATATTTTGCTTTGACTATGCCTGCGTTAAATGACAAATGTCAGTTTCTCCATATAATTCAGCCGTCCTTGACGAGGGTTTGAAGTAAACAAGTTATGGTGTCCATCTATCCTGGCACCACATCAATCAGACCATAGGAACACCGCAATAAATTACTTTTCCCGCCCACCTATGGTTGCTACGTCAAAGTTCTACAGTCACATAAATCAAAACCATGGGCGTCAATATCAGCTTACAAAAGAGTGAGAAGGTGCGCGAACAACAAATCTAAAGGAAACAACATTTGAACCTTACAAAATATAGTTAAATAACAACGTACATATATATGTATGTATAAACGTCACCAAGGTAACATCTTGGCTGTCGTGATGGAGACAACAACGTCACTCGATGTTGTACTTATGTGCCATGGCCTCCAGCACACGTCTCCCCTACCTTTGGGGCAACTGACAACAGTCAACCATATTATAGTTTAACAGCTTTTTAGGACAGTAGGCGAATGCTTTGTCATTAAACAAGAAAAACGTTTCATATTGCAACATTTAAATTGTCGTTACGATTATGAGAACCAGCTAATGCAATGTTTTTCATAATTGGTTTTAATGTAAGGTTTTAGGCATCCATTCACTGAATGAAACATTATATTTGCTGGAGGCGTCAGTTTAGCTTTGCATTATTATAAGGCCTACATACGTGCAAGATACATAGAAGCCAATTTAATCTAGCGAGATTAAGACGTCGATTTTAGGACGCATTTATATTACAAAATAAGAAGACCGTGTCAATCTCTCGAATTACGATTCGTAAAGTATGGTTGATTGGACAAGAATAGAAGAAGATATGTGTATGTCAGCTACGTGTATAGCGTCCTACTTCAAAGTAGTTCGTCCTACTTCAAAGACGTCAAACTGTAGGCGTCAGTATTTACTCAGCTGTGAGTTATGGTCCGTGCCACATGGGTGACCTGTTTGTGACGTTGAAAAAACTGCGATAGAGAGAGAGAGGAGAGAGAGAGAGAGAGATAGAGATAGAGAGAGAGAGAGAGACAGAGACAGAGACAGAGACAGAGACAGAGACAGAGACAGAGACAGAGACAGAGACAGAGACAGAGACAGAGACAGAGACAGAGACAGAGACAGAGACAGAGACATAGAGACAGAGACAGAGAGACATAGAGACAGAGTGACAGAGAGACAGAGAGACAGAGAGACAGAGACAGAGACAGAGAGACAGAGAGACAGAGAGACAGAGAGATAGAGAGGCAGAGAGACAGAGAGACAAAGAGAATGAGAAAGAGGAGGTAAGCAAGAGTGATATTGTGAGCGAGAGAGAGAGAGATAGATTGAAAGATACAGACAGAGAGAGAGAGAGAGAGAGAGAGAGAGAGAGAGAGAGAGAGTGACAGAGAGACAGAGAGACAGAGAGACAGAGAGACAGAGAGGCAGAGAGACAGAGAGACAAAGAGAATGAGAAAGAGGAGGTAAGCAAGAGTGATATTGTGAGCGAGAGAGAGAGAGAGAGAGATAGATTGAAAGATACAGACAGAGACAGAGAGACATAGAGACAGAGAAACAGAGAGGCAGAGAGACAGAGACAGAGACACAGAGAGACAGAGAGACAGAGAGACAGAGAGGCAGAGAGACAGAGAGACAAAGAGAATGAGAAAGAGGAGGTAAGCAAGAGTGATATTGTGAGCGAGAGAGAGAGATAGATTGAAAGATACAGACAGACAGACAGACAGAGAGAGAGAGAGAGAGAGAGAGAGAGAGAGAGAGAGACAGAGACAGAGACAGAGACAGAGACAGAGACAGAGACAGAGACAGAGACAGAGACAGAGACAGAGACAGAGACAGAGACAGAGACAGAGACAGAGACAGAGACAGAGACAGAGACAGAGACAGAGACAGAGACAGAGACAGAGACAGAGACAGAGACAGAGACAGAGACAGAGACAGAGACAGAGACAGAGACAGAGACAGAGACAGAGACAGAGACAGAGACAGAGACAGAGACAGAGACAGAGACAGAGACAGAGACAGAGACAGAGACAGAGAGAGTGAAATACAAGATCATTATTGAGATTCTCTATTATCGCTCATAATAACTTGTTTTCATATTTGATTATTGTCATGATCATGTAGAAAATCACGAAAACCACTGGTGTTGTTGATTCCTTGTTAGGACCAATCAAGATGATATGCCACGGAGACGCTTGGAAGCCAAACAAAAGCCTCATTCCAGTGAAAGGGACATATTTCTTCATGCTGGCTGGTACTTCTTTTGTCTTATGACTTCATATACGATCCTGATAAATTAAGTTATAGAAACGTAGTGGTAATAGTAGTAGTAGTAGTGGTAGTGGTAGCGGTAGCGGTAGCGGTAGCGGTAGCGGTAGCGGTAGCGGTAGCGGTAGCGGTAGCGGTAGCGGTAGCAGTAGCAGTAGCAGTAGCAGTAGTAGCAGTAGGAGTAGTAGCAGCAGCAGCAGCAGCAGCAGCAGCAACAGCAGCAGCAGCAGCAGCAGCAGCAGCAGCAGCAGCAGTAGTAGTAGTAGTAGTAGTAGTAGTAGTAGTAGTAGTAGTAGTAGTAGTAGCAGTAGCAGTAGTAGTAGTAATAGTAGTAATAGTTGTTGTTGTTATTGTTGTTGTTGTTGTTGTTGTTGTACTGTACTATGTATTTTTAATAGCTTAATCAATTATTAAGCATCCTTTTCATTCCATTCCAGCTGTGAACAGCGTGTTCATGTTCCTCGCTATACACATGAAACAACTCGGCCTGACTGCCTCTGAGACGTCCATCATTCTCGGAGTAACGACGTTCGTTGGAGCTATCGCCCGGATCGCTATAGGGGCTCTGGCTGACAAGCTACGTAGACACAAGGAGATCCTTATCGTGTGCACCCTCGCGACTGTCGTCCACTGTTTTCTGTTACTGGTTCCCACCGTCCCCAAACCGGAAGTATCTCACGCAGTTCCAGTTTATTGCGGCATTAACGGGTCTTACGTAGAAATTTGTCGTCGAAACGAATCTTCGTACAACGACTGTAGTCAGATGTCTGTGGCACAGATGGAGAAGGAGTGGTTCACTATGTTCAACTCGTCCCAACGGGATACTGTGTTCAACGATAACGAGTGTTTATTGTCATGTGTGATATCAGATGCAATAAGAAACACTGTCACTCTGAGTGACGAAAAGAAAGCGACACTCTCCCATCTACGCAAAGTCAGTGTAAATACAATCTCTCCTTTTCCGGATAGTTCAACACGCAATGATACGACCTGTCATCGTTATTTTCTGTCATCCTTAGATATTGTCGGAGAAGAACGAGATGTGACAATGGCTTGCAACAAACCGGTCGTGCTTCTCTGCACCGCCAAATGCGAGCTATTTGTATCGTTGCATTTCAGTCGTTGTTTAAACAATACCTCTTCAGAGGAAGCTGTTCCATTTGCTCGAACCTTCTGGCTCTACATGGTGATCTTCTTCTGCGCACAAACACTGTTTTCGCCAGTGTTTGGTCTGATCGACGCCATCGCGTATGACTACCTAGGTGAGGAACGCGGGAAGTGGGGAAGACAGCGCTTGTGGGGAACTCTGGGAGTAGTTACGGCGTCCGTCACTTCCGGTTTTCTGCTGGACTTCTTCAGCCGCGGCAAAGATGAAACCGACTACGCTCCTGCGTTCGTCTTGTTTGCGTGCATGGAGGTACTTTGTGCCGTGATGGCTGCCCAGTATCGGGGATCTGATAACATCGTGTGCTCCATGCCATCTTTCAAAGACATGAAGGCGTTGATGAAGAGACCTGATGCACTGATGCTCTTCGTCTTTGTCTTCGTCGTAGGCATGTACGGAGGACTGACAGAAAATTATCTGTTCTGGCATCTACAAACGCTCGGACACCCACCGAAACTGTTGTTTGGTCTGTGCTTGCTTCTCAACGCGCTGCCAGAAATTTACGTCCTCTTTCTTGCCGGGAGCATTATAAAAAGACTTGGCCACATAAACTGTATGTGTTTGGCGTGCGCTGCATTTGCCGCACGACTGCTTGGCTACTCTTTCCTAAGAAACCCATGGATGGTTCTCTTCATTGAGCCACTGCAAGGACTCACGTTCGGTTTGTTCTACGCTTCTGCCTCGGCTTACGGCAGTCTGATCACGCCGCCTGGGCTACACGGGACGGTTCAAGGCATCATCGGATCTCTTCACTTCGGGTTTGGTACGTGGTATTATATATTCCGTAGTATGTTACCAGCGGTGCTAAATTGTGCGTTTAGCGCAGCGCGATGTTTTGGCATTGAATCTTGTGGTGTATGATTTCAAAAATAAACCTATTTAAATGATTTTATTGATATTTTGGATATAATGAAATATAAATCCATGCATATCATGAAATATAAACGCATGCAGTATATGTTTGTATGTCTTTTAAATATGGACAACTTAGTATGGTTTTTAGAAGACATTGAACTCTTTTTATATAACAACCCCAAGCCTAATTCCAAGATTTAAAACGGTGTGATTGTGTGGTAGTTTGGAGTTTAGTGGTGCAACATTTGCGCTGTCGTGGGGAACAAAGATTCGAATCCTACGTGCAATGTTGAATTGGACGTGACATAGACGTCAATTAACAATGAACAGTTCTTTCTGGGAATAAGTAAAAAGCACATTACTGGCACGGCACATATACATTTAAAATAAAACATTTATTTCAGGCGAGCACCATTAGTGGCTTTACATCAAGAGTCTTCCACACACTTGCGTTGGTAATGACGATAACTAAGTATTAGAGCAGGGTTGATTGTTGCAGGTAGAGCCGTTGGCAGTCTGGAAAGCGGCCAGTTGATTGACATGTACGGGACAGCTCACACCTTCCGTCTACACGGTGTATCGGCCTGCGTACTGGCAGTGCTCCATTTGTTGACTGACAAACTTTGGACCAGTCGCACCAAGCCAAAGACCGAGCCAAGTAAGTTTTCAAAATAATAATAATAATATTATTATTAATAATACTAATAACAAATACAACAACAACAATAATAATAATAATAATAATAATAATACTAATAATACTAATAATACTAATAATACTAATAATACTAATAATACTAATAATACTAATAATACTAATAATACTAATAATACTAATAATACTAATAATACTAATACTAATAATACTAATCATCATCATCATCGTCATAATAATAATAACAATAATAATAATAATAATAATAATAATAATAATAATAATAATAATAATAATAATAATAATAATAATAATAATAATAATAATAATAATAATAATAATAATAATAATAATAATAATAATAATAGTCATCGTCATCGTCATCGTCTTAATAATAATAATAATAATAATAATAATAATAATACTAATAATACTAATAATACTAATAATACTAATAATACTAATAATACTAATAATACTAATAATACTAATACTTATAATACTAATAATACTAATAATAATAATCATCGTCATCATCGTCGTCATCGTCGTCATCGTCGTCATCGTCGTCATCGTCGTCATCGTCGTCATCGTCGTCATCGTCGTCATCATCGTCATAATAATAATAATAATAATAATAATAATAATACTAATAATACTAATAATACTAATAATACTAATAATACTAATACTACTAATCATCATCATCATCATCGTCATCGTCATCGTCATCGTCATAATAATAACAATAACAATAATAATAATAATAATAATAATAATAATAATAATAATAATAATAATAATAATAATAATAATAATAATAATAATAATAATAATAATAATAATAATAATAATAATAATAATAATAATAATAATAATAATAATAATAATAATAATAATAATAATAATAATAATAATAATAATAATAATAATAATAATAATAATAATAATAATAATAATAATAATAATAATAATAATAATAATAATAATAATAATAATAATAATAATAATAATAATAATAATAATAATAATAATAATAATAATAATAATAATAATCGTCTTCGTCGTCGTCGTCGTCGTCGTCGTCGTCGTCGTCGTCGTCGTCGTCGTCGTCGTCGTCGTCGTCGTCGTCGTCGTCGTCGTCGTCGTCGTCGTCGTCGTCGTCGTCGTCGTCGTCGTCGTCGTCGTCGTCGTCGTCGTCGTCGTCGTCGTCGTCGTCGTCGTCGTCGTCGTCGTCGTCGTCGTCGTCGTCGTCGTCGTCGTCGTCGTCGTCGTCGTCGTCGTCGTCGTCGTCGTCGTCGTCGTCGTCGTCGTCGTCGTCGTCGTCGTCGTCGTCGTCGTCGTCGTCGTCGTCGTCGTCGTCGTCGTCGTCGTCGTCGTCGTCGTCGTCGTCGTCGTCGTCGTCGTCGTCGTCGTCGTCGTCGTCGTCGTCGTCGTCGTCGTCGTCGTCGTCGTCGTCGTCGTCGTCGTCGTCGTCGTCGTCGTCGTCGTCGTCGTCGTCGTCGTCGTCGTCGTCGTCGTCGTCGTCGTCGTCGTCGTCGTCGTCGTCGTCGTCGTCGTCATCGCCATCGCCATCGCCATCATCATCATCACTATCACCATCATCATCATCATCATCATCTTCACCGTGTAGCTGCAGTGTCTCCTGGTTTCCAGATCCGCCTTTCCATTACTCAAATAACTTGTCTCTCATTTCGCCGGTTTTCCACTACACAATCTCCCTTCTTATGATTTCTATGTAGTGATCTTATTTACACAATGACACACTGTTTGGAAATATGTTTTATTTTATTTTAATTAATTATTTTTTCGCGACAAAAAGGAAATGTTGGTAACGTGTACGCCGAGCGAATAAATGGTTATGACATAAAAAAAAAATACACACACTCCATCGTTGCATAACAAATTTGGTTTATAGTACTTTGGGAAACAAGTCTGAAAAAAATCACCGTGCAAGATCCAAAACGGTAATGCATTACGTAGAGCAACATGCAAATGCGTCTACCAAGTGAACTAGCGAGACCGATATATTTGGACGCATTGATTTAAAGTGTTATATTCTAATTATTGTCTAACTGCTTCTACATCTATCGACATAGAGCGTTTCTTCCTAAAGTTAAATTCAGTCTGCGTTTACTGGTGTTGATTATCTCCCGTGGGTTCTTCAATACAATTTCTATAAAAACGGGACAAAAGTCTGCGAACGTTCCGAAACCATCGTACTTGTCTGACTTAATTATTTCCAACAAAACTGTTGAAATCGTCAGCTTATTATTTGTTCCACTTTGGTGACTAGTGTTTACATTACATGAGACTATCGCACAACTCTTTCTAACATATTTATTAACACAATATTTATATTGCAAAAGTATTTGTCTGTATCTTTAATATTGTCAAATACAATGTCAACATTTATGCATACATGGAAGACGAATTTTAGGTAAGCCTTGTGTTTATTTCTATTAACTTGTTCATTACTTGCATTGATGGCTCCACCAAACCTCTAAGCGTACTGTTGTATTTCGCTTTCATTCAATAGTCACTTTCCAATGTAGTTTCCTTACGGCATTCACTGCATGGCGTCATACTCTCCCCAGGAGATCCTCCCTCTCCCTAGTTCAGTAGAATTTCTTTGGTCGATGCTTTCGTAACAATCTATTTTTTACGGGAAAGGGTTGTTAGCCCTTTGCCCAACCCTCCTCTATTCTCAGCCGGGCTTGGGACCGTCCATAGCAGAGTTTTCATTCAATAGTTATTTCGCAATCATGCCAAATCTCTCTTTACATAATCCTTTCAATACAGTCGGTTCTTTCTCTTCAACCTTTCCATTCCATTATCGGGACACCAGCTTTCTTTGTCTGTCACGCAACCCACATTCTCATCATGCGTGGAATCCTTTTTGTCTAACACATCCACCATCACCTGTTATTTTTCGCTTGTCGATTCTTTTCTTTTTATAATAATATTGCTTGTTTCCTATTTTAGAGTTACCTAACGATGATGCTAGTCACCGTGGTCGCCCCGCCGAAGAAATGACCTTATCGTCACCGTAACATTGGATATTATTACCAACGCCTGAAGAAAACGAAACGAGCTTCAGTTAGAATCGCAAATATACGATGTAATAATACTGCATGGCGGGTCTTTGTAACATGGCTGTCTCGAACAATGAATCTGCTGTCCCAGAGCTGGTAATGTTGGCCTGTACCAGGGCGTTCGTCCAACCGCTGTCCTCCAGTCAGTCTCCCAGCAGCTGAAACAAAACGCAAATTATGTAAATGATGTTCAGATTGTACGACACTAGCATGTACGACAGTGAGCCTACTATTTCAGTTGCTAGATGCACATGCAAAGAACATTGGTGAAACAGTGTTGCTGTTACTACCACATGTACTGGTATCTGATAGGTCCAGCACTGGCTATTACCGTAAATTATCCTGAAACTTACTTTCAACACACCCACCTCGATATGCAGACCGCCGAACATGGTCACAAAGATATCCTCTCCATGTGTGGATGGCCAGGTCCACTGTATTTCCTTGGCAAGGGCGAAGAGTGGATGCTCAGCAGCAAGTACAGGTACTTGTCTAGAGTTCACGTGCATAATTGCTGCCTTGACGATGACCATGGAATGTCTTATCATTGCCACCGTGTGTGCGCTGTCTACGAACAGAGGCAACAGTGCATTGATGCTTGCTGGACATCGGCATGGTAGGCAGACCATGACATACATTCATCCATTGCTTCTATAGAGCTGTCGTCACTGTCCTCAGCCACCCATACTCTTCTTGTACGGCAGCTTCAGCAGCCAGGAGGGCGGGAGGTCTTGCAGGACGTTGTACAGTGTACAGGCGGTGCAGGAAAGTGCTGCGTCTTCGTGGCAGCAGGTGGCACACTTTTGTACACTGATGGCAGAGGTGTAACCGACTTGGCCATAGATATGTCTTGCCCATGCACCAATACGCCACGGTCGAGTCCGCCATTCATGTGTGATGGATGATGCATTAGGGAGATACCAGTGCCATGAAAAGAATCCTTGGCCGTCGCAGAGCTATGGTTATGGTCACTATTATCGACAGCCCCAGTAGTGAACAGTCCATGGCGCAGCTTGGGTGGGCAAACAACCTCTTCCATGTTGAAGCGCTGGCAGACAGGCAACGTCTGCTGTGAGCTATTGTAATCTATCATATGACACACACACACACACACACACACACACACACACACACACACACACACACACACACACACACACACACACACACACACACACACACACACACACACACACACACACACACACACACACACACACACACACACACACACACACACACACACACACACACACACACACACACACACACACATCCCTAGGCTGATCAGTGTGTCAATCAGATCTCTGTTCCTGGCCACTGCGTGAAACTTGATGGTCAAGTAGAGTGGGAATGGGGTTTCTCTCTCGCGGCTGTGGCGCGCTGAGGTTAACTCCACGCTGCGCGCTTAACACTGTAGAACACCAGTAGCTGCGATAGTGTAAGAGCAGCAGTTGTGATGTTTGAGTTGTCCAACTGAGTCTGGTGCGTGATGTTCGCCCCATCGAGAATCATGTTCACCAGAGCAAGGAGGGATGATGTCACATAATCTTTATGGGAATCAGCTTGGAACGCACCGTCAAAGGTAGACCTGGTCTCAAACATTTCTCTACGGACTACCTGTGCTGCTCTTACTGGTGCATGACATCACCGTCATGATCACAGGTCTTCACCAGGGCGGGATCTATATTCTTCTCAAACAAGAGACATGTGTCTCAGCCCTAAGAATGGGCTCTAAGATCAGGAAGCACAGAAAGAAGTCTGTCCCTCAGTCTGGATGTGTGTATTATGTTGGTTGCCGTGGCACTCAGCTGCTTCAGTCTCGTCTTGTAGAGGTTAGCCACGTCTGAGAGTTTAAATACAGCGGCATTGTCGTCATCCGCATGCATGTCCTCCATGAATACCACCAGCTCAGCAAAGGCTATGCCATGCAGACGATCCTCATCCTCGTCCTTGAGTGCGGCTAGTCTGGTTTTGTTGTATAATGCACGGAAACTATTGCGATGGTATTTTGCCTCGATGGCAACCATGTCTCCTGCAGACAGCTTGGCCAGCAATTCAGTGTCCCTCAACTTAATGGCACATCTCCGAACGTTCTTGTCAATTTCCATTGTAGCTGCTAGGTGCATGTCTGCTGTGCCAGCTGGCTTATTACAGAAGAAGCTGATAGGCTAGGTTGACCGTGGAAGCCTGTGGGGAGCTGCTGATCGTGTACGCAGGGTTGGAGTACTGGTACTAGATTGTTGTCCTTGAAGCTGATTCTGCTCTGCAAACATTCTTTTTAAACTTTAAAAGACATTTCGTGTGCCACTGAACACTATTACTTCTCAAGATAGCTTATACGCTACCGCCATCATCCAGTCTGTTCACGTTGAGTTCCGTTGCCATGTGGCGAAGTCCCTTGAACTGGACGAGGTCTTCTGTCAATGATGCATGGCCAACACCACTCGGTTTCGTGGTAGATCGTAGTGGGTATTGCAAAGTTTCATCTGTCTCTGCTTGGCACATAGTACAAAGCTCACAGTTAGTTCTTGTGGTTGGACTTGCTTGCTTGGACGTAGACGGCCGGGCTGGGTCTATGAGGAGATGACGCTTTGCCATAGTGACGATCAGATCTGGGATGCTTGTATCTTCGCTTCGACCATCCGGCAGGGATCTTGCAACACACAAGAACAACAATTGTGTTAGTACCAGCCACCACAGTTTGCATTCATTGGCATCAATATTTGATATTTTGAAGTAAGTGACCTCCCACTGTCTTCAGAGGTCAAAGTTAGACACCTGTAAATAATGACCAACGCTCTGTGCAACATATGGAACATTTTATTGTAAAACAAATGCATGGTTTGTACATCATAAACATGTCTACCATTAATCAATGACGCCAAACATCAATATTCTGATATTTTGAAGTCATTAACCTCTCGCGGTCCTCAGTGGTCAAATCTGCCTTACCTTCCGATCTAAAAATGAAGCTTATGGCATGTATTAACAAAGGTAGAAATGTCACGCTTTAGCCATAATTTACACAATTCTTATGATATGAGATATTATATCAGCTGTACTATTTCTAGTTGCGTAATTCCTATAGAAATGACACTGTTGCTGTGTACTGTTTGGGTCTATATGATACACTATATAGCAGGACTAGTTGTAATAAGAGTAATTTGTTACAGAGAGCTTGCAGACAAAACTGGTAATGCAAATTAAACAGCAAGGCAACAGTACTTTCATAAATATATTTTAGCATATCACATGCAATATGACGTGAATCCGTTGGAATGCCATAACATTATGCCATTTTAAAGAAACAATATGCTATCATCGACATTCTATGTATCTAAAAGAAAATCGTATTTGTAACTGTAGTTCATGTTTTTTCGCTGTATTGTTGATAGATGTGGTGATGAGTGTAGTGTTGTAAATCTTACATAGCCATTAAACAACATTTGAAGTGTGTTTTTGGCAATCGCGTGTATTACGATCGAGACGGTGTCGGGGCAAGTTATAACGTTCATCTCGACGCAAATTGCAACTTTGTCAGAACATGACCCCGCGGTCTTTGCTTTCCATACAAATGATACGTGGGCCATTTTGCTGACTTGTTAATATAGCAAACCATTTATTACGTATGTTTAGTGACAACGATTAAACTATATTTCAGAGGGGTTCACGGTACACCTTCCTTCAGACTAGACTCATTTATGCATCGTTAGCAAAGCTGAAGGACCGAATAATGATGACGACGATGATGATGATGGTGATAAAATAATAATAATCGCATATAAACACGCACGTGCACGTGCACGTGCACGTGCACGTGCACGTGCACGTGCACGGGCACGGGCACGGGCACGGGCACGGGCACGGGCACGGGCACGGGCACGGGCACGGGCTCGGGCACAATCACAATCACACGCACGCGCACGCGCACGCGCACGCGCACGCGCACGCGCACGCGCACGCGCACGCGCACGCGCACGCGCACGCGCACGCGCACGCGCACGCGCACGCGCACGCGCACGCGCACGCGCACGCGCACGCGCACGCGCACGCGCACGCGCACGCGCACGCGCACGCGCACGCGCACACGCACACGCACACGCACACGCACACGCACACGCACACGCACACGCACACGCACACGCACACGCACACGCACACGCACACGCACACGCACACGCACACGCACACGCACACGCACACGCACACGCACACGCACACGCACACGCACACGCACACGCACACGCACACGCACACGCACACGCACACGCACACGCACACGCACACGCACACGCACACGCACACGCACACGCACACGCACACGCACACGCACACGCACACGCACACGCACACGCACACGCACACGCACACGCACACGCACACGCACACGCACACGCACACGCACACGCACACGCACACGCACACGCACACGCACACGCACACGCACACGCACACGCACACGCACACGCACACGCACACGCACACGCACACGCACACGCACACGCACACGCACACGCACACGCACACGCACACGCACACGCACACGCACACGCACACGCACACGCACACGCACACGCACACGCACACGCACACGCACACGCACACGCACACGCACACGCACACGCACACGCACACGCACACGCACACGCACACGCACACGCACACGCACACGCACACGCACACGCACACGCACACGCACACGCACACGCACACGCACACGCACACGCACACGCACACGCACACGCACACGCACACGCACACGCACACGCACACGCACACGCACACGCACACGCACACGCACACGCACACGCACACGCACACGCACACGCACACGCACACGCACACGCACACGCACACGCACACGCACACGCACACGCACACGCACACGCACACGCACACGCACACGCACACGCACACGCACACGCACACGCACACGCACACGCACACGCACACGCACACGCACACGCACACGCACACGCACACGCACACGCACACGCACACGCACACGCACACGCACACGCACACGCACACGCACACGCACACGCACACGCACACGCACACGCACACGCACATATATATTAGAGCGCAGTGGCTCAGGGGTAGAGCTTCGGACTCTTGACTACGAGAACCCGGGTTCGAATCCTTGCTGCGGTGTTAAAACCATGGGCAAGTTTTTCTCTCTACATTGCTCCAGTTCACTCAGCTGAATAAATGAGTACCTGGCTATAGACAGTGGTGGATATGTGTACGAGGAGCCATCGCGCATTAATTGTAGCATATGGCTGGATGCTTTCCAGAGAAGCCGAGATGGTGTCTGAGTGAACAGGTCTGTCAGGGAAGTAAAGGTCCTGGGGACTGGATACTGCGCTATATAAGAACTTTTTTTTACACACAGCAGGTACACAGTAACTAACTTAAATAATTCACTACGATCGCAGTAATGGCCATATGTTAGACGGCTTTCCGACTACGCGTATTTACTAACTGATATTGTTGGATATATATATATACCTGGTCACAAGTTGACGCCATGCAACCAGCAGTAGAATGTAACATAGCGCACTTGAAAATCAGTCGCTTCAGTAGAACGAACCGTCGCCTGCGATGGCGGCTTCATTGATTTAACAAGATTTAACAAGATTGCCACCTAGAGAATCAACTCTAGATGGCAGGTGGACAAGGAAGCCGTTTGGCTTATCGAGAGTCCAACCTATCTATCTAAGTATACCCTGCCCGTCTTAGGTATATGTCAATTTTATTTTTAAACATATTAACACTTCTAGCACCTACACAATCAGCTGATAATTTGTTCCATTCGTTTACTATTCTTTGGGAAAATGAAAATTTTCTAATATCTAGTCTACACTGCTTCTTTGCTAATGCAACTCCATGTCCTCTAGTCCTTCTCTCTTCCTTGACCGTGAAAAAAATATTTCTGTCAATATTTTCATACCCATTGTTCAGATCCTGGTTCCTTTTGGCCCGAGTCTGTGTTGCCTTGAGTCTGATGCTTCTGATACAACGAGGTGAGTCGTCGATTTGTTGCACAAGACCGATCAGTTCTAACGAAACGCACATCTTAGTGGAAATGGTTAAGTGGAAAAACCGAGACTCGTTGTGTGTTCCCGATGTATTCAAATAAGATTTTTCCAATGTGTCTTCGACGCATTCGTATATCTAGGCACACACAAATTACGAATACGTATAACACACACACACACACACACACACATATATATATATATATATATATATATATATATATATATATATATATATATATATATATATATATATATATATATATATATATATATATATATATATATATATATATATGTAATGTAATAATAAAATAAAATATAAAAATATATAACTATATATGTATGTATGTATGTTTCCATTGTTAAGAATGTTATTTTGTTACAACTAGTGGCAGTATCGTATATATATATATATATATATATATATATATATATATATATATATATATATATATATATATATATATATATGTGTGTGTGTGTGTGTGTGTGTGTGTGTGTGTTTATGTTATCCACTACATGTACGGTGCAATCTTTTCGTTGATATTCAGCTTTCGGTGAAGATGCTCTGTAGGTTGACGTAGTCGAACTGGTTCCTCAATATATTCTAAACAAGAGTGAAATTACATTATAATAGATGTCTGTATATTACACTATACTTGATGCGACATTCTACCACGGGCTTGTTGCAGGGTTGACGGAAGTGAATATCGCACTTGGAAAGCCTGCCTACATGAGTTCTTTGTTTGCTAACATATACAAGGCTCACCATGGCAACAACGGAAATTACAATACATTTTTCCATACTGATGAGAATAATATGGCTTGGTGGGCGATAGACTTCGCACAGGCGACAAACAACGTGACTAGTGTGCGGGTGACCAATAGAAAAGGCAAATATAGTGGTAAGTGCGTGCGTGCGTGCGTGCGCGTGTGTGTAAATGTGCGTACATGATGTGTGGGTGTATTCGTGTTGTTAGTGTGTGTTGTGAGTGTGCTTGAATATTTGTGTGGGTGTATGTATGTATGTATGTATGTATGTATGTATGTATGTATGTATGTATGTATGTATGTATGTATGTATATATATACATATATATATATATATATATATATATATATATATATATATATATATGTGTGTGTGTGAGTGTGCGTGTGTGCGGGTATGCGTGTGTGCGTGTGTGTGCGTGTTTGTGTGAGTGTGGGTATTTGTTTGTGTGTGGCCTTGTGTGCTTATGTGCGAATGTGCTTGTGTGCGTGTGTGCTTGTGTATGCGTGTGCATCATTAGCATTACACAGGTTATTCCCATTCAAAGCTGATAATTGTAGGTTGGAAACAATATTACTATCAATACCGACAATATAACTAGCAATTTCATTTACCATTCTCCTTATAAATGCACCAATGTACATATGCAATACTGTTACCTAATTGTTGATACCAAGCAAATATACAGTAATAAATCGATAGATAGATTAATCTGCTGAAAAACGATGACACATTTTATTACACCTATTGATTTCTCGTACAAGTATTCTACTTGTTTTTACGTTGACATACTACTTACTATAAATGCCACGCTTGTGGTTCTGAAAAGAAATCTGCTATAAAATGTATATAATTTATTGTGTGAAGATAATTTTTTTACGTAACAAGGACAACGAAGTCTACAAAATATCCGTAACGACTTATTCAGACGTGTTGACAGTAGGAATTACATAGCTTGTCTCTTGCTTGTTCGTTGTGAAACCTCGCCTCTGTCAATTGGTAAGTGACTTGAGTTACTGTTAAAGAACACCATTTTTCAGACATATGTGTAGACATTCGCTGGTTATCACGATAACTTACAGGTCGATTGCGTAATTTCACCGTTGGTATGACGGACATCGAACCGAGAATTGGCAATGACCCTCTGAACTCAGCATTTGTGAAGTTTGGCAGCCACGGCGCATTGGGAGACGGGGGCAGAATAGCACTGAATACAACACAGGACGTCCAGGGGCGCTACTTGTTCGTGGCTGCGACGGTTGACGGCTACTTCCATTTAAGGGAAGTAGAAGTGTTTCAAGGTTAGTATCGAATCACACACAGACACACACACACACACACACACACACACACACACACACACACACACACACACACACATACACACACAAACACACACACACGCACGCACGCGCACACACGCACACACGCACGCACGCGCATACACGCACACCCACGCACCCACGCACACACGCACACACTCACACACACACGCACACAGACACATGCACACAAGCACACACACGTACATACGCACACACGCAAACACACGCACACACACACAGACACACACGTACTCACACATATATAAATATATATATAATATATATATAAATATTTACATTTAACATTTTAGAGCAGCGATGGATCAGTGTTACTATTATATACATCTATTCAATATTATATCTATATACATGCATATATATATATATATATATATATATATATATATATATATATATATATATATATATATATGTATATATAATGTATTGGTTCCATTCTGGTGATCCTGGTCATTTACAGCCCGACTTAGCAACTTCAAGGTCGGTGTGGCGAACGTCGACCCGATAAGTGTCAGCGGTGGCCCGTTGAAGTCACAGTTCGTGACGTGTGCCACTCACGGGCCAGTGGGAAGAGGACTCACTGTTAACCTCACGTGCGAGAAGTCAAGGGACGTCCGAGGACGATACTTGTTTGTGGCAGCGAATGTTGACCGCTACTTTCATTTGGCGGAGGTGGAAGTCTTCGCTGGTGAGTCCGTTAAAAGTCTCAGCGTGCTATGGACGACATTATGGAATTATTGCCTCTCCGTCTAGCGGGTAATCCTACGACGGCCACGCCTATACCGGCGCAAATGCATGTGTACACACGTAACTCATCCATGCACCCACACATGCATGCACGGATCTGGGATTTTGGTATCTTTTTATGTGATCTCCTAATCCCAAAATAATCAACCAAATTGTTATTGGTACATAAAATACACGGTTGGACGAGGTATTGTGATTGATCTGTCGCATCGATTCCAGATAACTGTCGCGCAGGGTGAAAATCCTCGAGTGAATATGGAAATTAAAAAACGTTCTACAGTAATTTTCTTGTAAGATCGGAGCTACCAGGCACCAACCATCCACATATTACAACAGTTTGGGACGCTTGTCTAACAGCAATGACAGACCATAAAATGGTGGCAAATGTGTGGATGTTAACCAGTACTGCATATCGGAGCTGTGTTCCTTCGCCCTACCAAGCACCGTATGAAATCAATAATGTCACCATGGATGCCCCACCTAAATAATGCAACGTTGAACCAGGTCCTATCTCGCTGGCTAAACACTCGATCGATGGACGTTTTCCCTTTGGGTGACAAATCGCTGTGACATCACTGCAGTCGTCCGTCGTGTAAGATAAATATCAGACCATCTACACCTCGCAATTAATCAAGAAGGATGGAATGAATCCAGAATTATCACAGCACTATAGTCCTATTTCTAATCTGGCTTTCAGTTTTACTGTAATCGATTTACTTTTATTACCAGATTCAATCAGCGTATCGGCAAATTCATTCAACTGATGCGGCACTGATAAACGTTAACAATGACATCCTGTGTGCAATAGACCGTGGTTGTGTTGGTCATGCTTGACATACGGTCGAGCCCAACTGACTGTGAAGTTCTGGTGCGCATACTCTCTCACATATTCGGGGTCACAAGCGTTGCGCTGGAATGGTTCCGATCATATGTGTCTGGCCAGCATCAAGTCGTTCGCATCGGAGTTATCAAATCATCCCCATTAGATGCGACTGTTGTCGTACCACAATGCTCTTTCAGAGCACATTACTGCTGATTGATTTCACATTCCACCATAACACACACACACACACACACACACACACACACACACATATATATATATATATATATATATATATATATATATATATATATATATATATATATATATATATATATGTATATATATAAATATATACATTCAAATGCTGCTCCACGGCTCTGGAACAATCTGCCGCTTGCCATGCGTGCCATGCGTGCCACACACGCCCTCAGTTCTTTCAAGAAGCAACTGAAGACACTTCTATTTAAAAGAGCATTTTCACTTTAAAAGAACAATCTACTAATATCCTTTTTTCCCGTTTTTGTCAAGTTTTGTATCCACACTGACTATATTCCCTCAAAGGTACGGAGCTGTTGACGATTTCTCCCACTGACATTCACTAATGTTTAAGGTACAATGCTTTAATTAGAACTATTATTGACGCTCGCTACGGAATACCGATCAAGCCATCCAGGGGGCCATTTAGGCTAGCACGGACCACATGAACAGTTTCAGTTGGCTCGTTGGGCACATGCCCCAGCATATCCCTGGATGTGGACGCGTACATTTGCCAAAGCACAATGGGGCCCTAGATCTACTGTAGGTGATCACAAACGCAGACATATTTAAAAGGAGGATTCATTATATACGTTGGGTATTCTTTGTTTTTGAACATGAAGTGAACTTTAAACATGTATACGTGGATGAAAATTACAATGACACTATTTTAATGTCACATTTTGCAGGTACGTTTACTTGGCTGAATGGGGTGGGAACAGTGTGAGAGTTTACAAACGGATGTCGGACAACTGTTTGAGGTTGAGGCAGGTAGGGTAACTTGAGTATGATGAATTTTGGTAGCGTGGAAGGGCAGTGACATTACTGTACACCATTTGGTACTTTATTGACCTTTCGTATAAACCGTATGTTGGTATGTTGCGTGGGATTAGGAAGCAAGTAGTCGTCAAAATATCCGAAACTCTTGCGCTTATTGATTTGTTTAGTGTTTGCTTTACTAAAACAATATTTCTGGAGGCGTGCACGATTGCTGGAACACACACACTAATACAGATCGCGGACACATTCGTGTACTCATGTACGCACGTATATACGTACATACACACACTCACATACACACACACACACACACACACACACACACACACACACACACACACACACACACAACAGCACATACACACACGCACATATACACACACGCACATACTCATACATACACAAACAGCAAATACACACACGCACACATTAACGCTCACACGCACACACATCAACGCACTCACCCATCTGACGTGTTTCAGGTGGTCCCCCTGTATTTGCCGGTGTTCATCGACGTTGATGTGGCTACGGGCGACCTGTGGGTGGTAGGGCAGGTCAACGCCTACCTGACGATGAAGTACCTGACTCCTCCGCACACATCCGTATCTCCGTCGCAGGTAAATATAATTACGTGCATCTGTGTGAGAATGACCGATAACCCGATGATAAAGCATTCTTCCTGTTCATATCAAATACCCTAATATGCTGTTTTGTGTCGTAGGTGGGAAGGGGTAGGTCTTTAATGGTCTTATTGGTTCCCTCCAGAAGACGTAATAACGAACGTCTGTGACGTCACGTTCCTTGTTGATAGCATCATTTCCCTCCAGAAGAAATAAGGACAGACATGTATGATGTCACGTTCCTTGTTGGTCTCATCAGTTCCTCCCGGAAGACATAAGGACGGACGTGTGTGACGTCTCGTTCCTTGTTGATCTCACCAGTTTCCTCCAGAAGACACAGCGAACCTCTAGAACCTTTAACCACTGTGCCTCAAACCATCCTCGCGCGCCGGTTGAATACGTCACTACCAGCTCTTCTCTAACATTGGCACATCCCTTTCGAAAACTCCTCTTTTAACCTCAGCCAGTGACATCTCCCGAAGTGAGTGTTGTCGAGCTTCGGCACAGCTGTAATTTGGGATGAGTTCAGTAACACGCTGCTTGTGTTAGATGCAATGTCTAAGATATAACACGATAGTGTTGATGATCATTATTTTGGGATTCCCATCAATCGTTTATCCATCTTCAAATTGCGGTGTGTATTTGTACTGTTACTACAGCTGATGCAGTAGCGACTGGTTAAGTCAACTGTTGTAATTGTATAGTTCGACTCCGATCAATCCTCAACCTTTGGGAGACAATCGGTCAGAGTGTAATAGCGTAGCGTAGCGCACAGTTCTGCCTAGAACCACAGTACTGCTCACTTCACAACATTCCGCGATGGTTTCAGAATAAGTTGGTGGCGGAAATTCTAATGTGACTCCCAATTATAAAACTGAGTCGTCAATAACCTTCAATTTCTGCTCCATTTTGATAATTTATTTTTGTTGATGCGAAACGTGCATATGCCTTCGTGTGAGTGTCTCATAGCCGACACAGGTACAGGTGACGTTCATTTAAATATTCTTACACGTGAGAGATACAATATTTGTTATCATCAGCTGTAGACGAAACGTAACATTATTCGCTGACGCACAGCAGCATTGAACCAATATAAAGAGGAACATAGAAACGTACATTTATACAATTACGTATCCGTCACAGTTCCTGGCATATTAATCCGTCTGTTGACAACGGAAATATTTATTAACTCTGAGATTGGTCAACGCTTTTGTTCTGATGCGTCTCTGAGTTAGATATCCAAGGATTTAGGCGCAATAGAAGTTAACGTATTCTTATTAATGTGTTAACAAGACTTAATAACTTTATATACAGCACATTACAAATATATAATGCATGCCGAAAACGCACCAAGACACAAGCATAGTCTACATTTGTAGATTACTTGTAGTATGTAATATAAGTAATTCATTTGAAAAATAATTATAGTTTCTAAAATTATTGCTAAAGTTATTGCTAAAAAAAGTGTGTAGTTTATATAGTATTATTTTAGATATTTACTTGTTTATTATTACTATTGGTTTTATTGTTACTAGGTGAATAGTTGAGATCATTTGTCACGTGATTACAACTCGACCTCGTGTCGTTTGACGTAGGTGTGTCGACTGAAGATGTCTGAGGGAGGCGCTGCCGTGACAGACGTGGAGGAGGTGTACTACAACGACGGACGACAACTCTCTGGGGGATGTGTCGCTGTCCACTACGACGGACATATGCTCATCGGAAATAACTACAGCGACATGTTGCTTTGTCAATTATATAACTTTCCCGCCAAGTGATTATTTTCTTTATGGATTTATTAACACGTATTAATGCGCTAACTGTCAAGCATTTATATATCGAACTATATATGCTACTGTGTGCTGTCTCCAGTTTTTACTTTGGTCACGTATGTATTGGTTGGAGCCAGAGAAGCGACTGTATAAATGTATACTAGATTAATATTGATGGCAATGATTATTAGTTATGGTTGGTTTGATATAACATATGGGTTAAGTTTAGCCACAATTAGGGCTAGAGTTGTTTTGTGTTATATATTGTGTTTGTTCATACTCCATCGTCACAGGTTCCTGTGTGCGTGTGTATGTGTATGTGTGTATGTGTGTGCGTACGTGCGTGCTGCTGCGAGACTCTCCTGCTATCTCGCACTGAGTGTAAATTGGTCCTCACTGTAACTTCAGTCACATAAACAGGTTAGGAGATGTTATTACTAGTATCAATAACATTTCCAGCTAAAAAACCGTTTGGTACGTTCTTGTTTCGTAGCATAGCAACCATTAATAAACGCGTACCGACCATAAACGCACCCAAATCGTCAAGCGCATTAGAAAACGAGATTTTAATAGTAATACATTTTTTTACCTGCCCCGAAACATTCCGGACGTGACAGTTTATCTGATCTAACACGATTCACGTCAACACAGTGGAAATTCATCACCATTATTATTAGCTGCCTTACAAATGGTTCAACAAACAGACTAGTACAAAACATGCCATAAGGACAAAGTCTAAGTCTAGCGATAAAGTCTAGGGCTAATCTTTTTGTTTTGTTGGCCGATAACCGGAATTAGCAATAACAATTCCCAAGACGTGTAGTTTTAGAGCTCGGACTAATAAGAACAGTCCTTTTAAATAGTAAAAACATAGTTGCCTATAACGACGGACTACCAGCTAGCCAGAAATATCGTGCACCCTGCATCCTGTTGAGTTTCACAAGGTCAAGGGTCAATAATAGACTCGCAGTTATTTCTAGTATAATAATGTTAATGTCATTGTTAACGTATCCCCTTCCCGATCATATTTGCCGAAGACAGGAATGTTTTGCCAGTGGCAACATTCTTCGCGACGATCATGAATAAAAAACTTACATTCACAAAAATAATTTGGATAACCAGCAACCAACTGTCTTTAAATCGTACCATGACAATTTTATTATATTCAGGTAAGTGAAAAGAAAGATCTCCAATTCAACAAACATATTTATTATGCAACAAATACCAAAGAACAAAACAACAAAGAGTTCTTAGGAATTATAATAGATTGTAATTTGTCTCTTCACATACAGCACATAACACGTAAAAATATATTAAAATAACCACAATTACAAAAACGAACTCAGAGGCAGTTAAGTTGGAATTATCAATAGAGAAAACCGCATAGGCATTATTATACCTTTTTATGCCCGTACCTAACGTATTGTGTAGATAATGGGTAGGTGCTTGTAGATAATGGAGAGGTGCTTGTAGCACATATTTTAGCTCAAGATTGACTAAAATTACAAACACTGCAATTTTTCTGATTAGTAATTATCATATCGGCGTTAGTCTTTCCTTACATAATGGACACCATCATCATCAAGATACATGGTTCAGCTTCGGAAAACATGAAATACGGCCTCACGACTGCAACTCACAAAACTACCACGGATATGTACAGTTATATTTTATGTTACGTTGAATGCACTATCTCACCAACCTAGGAGCGTCCTACTGCACCCGCAGAATATTCTTGAAGTTGAAGCGTCGATAAAATGACGTCGATAAAATTACAAAAGATAGTAAGTATATCATATACAAGACGATGCAGCACACGCTATTTCTTTGCGAGACGACTGGATGTGCGCAGAAAATGATATCGAACGTTGCAATTCATACTGGCGCGTGCAAGCCTGCCAAACACCAGTGTAGACTGTCATTTTCTAGCAGTGACGCCTATATATATATATATATATATATATATATATATATATATATATATATATATATATATATATATATATATATATATATATATATATATATATATATATATATACATATATATATATATATATATATATATATATATATATATATATATATACATATATATATATACATATATATATATATATATATATATATATATATATATATATATAATTGAGTTTTCCGTCAAAGTTGGCCTACACCAGGGATCAGGGCTAAGCCCATTCCTGTTTATCGTAGTATTAGATGTCATCAGCGAAGAGTTTAGATGCGGGTTGCCAAGTGAACTGCTCTTTGCTGACGATCTGGCAGTAGTAACATATACAGAGGTGGGGATGCAGAGAAGATGGCTTGGCTGGCAAGTTGGGGTGGAGAGCAAGGGATTAAACGTCAATATCGGGAAAACGGAAGTGATGGTCAGTAGCAGGGGAGGAACAAAAGTAAACATCCAAGGCAGTAGAGAGCCAAGGCACGAGCCTCAGACAAGTGAATAAATTCAAATATTTTGGTGTCACCATCAGTGAAGAAGGTGGATCTGAGGAACCAGTAAGAGCAAGAGTTAGTGCAGCGTGGAGCAAGTGGAGATACCTATCCGGAGTTATTAGTGATATGAAAATGCCAAGGAAATTAAAAGATCAAACATTACATGACTGTGATTAGACCAGTACTTCTGTATGGAGCAGAATGCTGGACAGTTAGACAGAAGGAGGAACAGATTCTCGAGAACACAGAGATGAGGATGTCGAGAAGAATAAAAGGAGTAACACTGAGAGACAGAGTAAAGAGTGTGGACATCAGAAATGAGCTAGGTGTGAGTAGCATACAAGAGAAAGTAAGAACAACGAGACTACGATGGTATGGACACATGCAGAGAATGGAAGAAAACAACGAACTGAGACCAGTTGTTGGCCTGAGAGTGACAGGAAAAAGGCCAAGGGGAAGACCAAGAGAGAGATGGATGGCATCCGAAGGGATATGCTGGCACTGCGGATCACCCCGGAGGACGCACAGGACAGAACATTCTGAATTCAAGAATTCTAGCCGCTGACCCCACCTAGTGGGAAAAGGCGAAGAAGAAGAAGATATATATATATATATATATTTACATTTATAGAGTGAGAGAGCGAGAGGGAGAGGTGTGTGTGTGTGTGTGTGTGTGTGTGTGTGTGTGTGTGTGTGTGTGTGTGTGTGTGTGTGACCATGCCGCGGCTACGCCGTGTCTACGTAAAAATATCATAATTGATAATGTCTCTGTCGCTGGAGTGGATATGTAATGTGTGCACTGCTTCTATCGGTCTCGTTAATACGACGGTATATTGCAAATTGTTCTTTAAAATATTGACACTTTTACTAAAGAAATCAAGTCCGGTCTTTTTCAGATAAAAGCATGCATGCTGAATTCATGACGCAAAAAAGTAAAACATCTGACCGCCTGTGGCGTCACCAGAAAAACAGTATCACGCATGTACGCCATATCCGAAATGACAGAAGTCAGGCATGTTGTTTAAAGCGTGTAATTGTAGTGCTATGGCCATATCATCCGAGTAGTTAAGTATGCTGACTTAAGCGTGTTTAACAAAAAGCTCAACTTTGAATTCATGCTTGAGTAGTGTAGATACAATTACGTTGTCGCTGCTTAATTATCGGTATGTACAGTAAGATACATAATACATATACATATACAGTAAGATACATAATACAACACCGCATTGCTTAAGCACACTTCAGTGTCATGTATAATTGTCTAGCTTTCTATCCCTAAGGCTGTCGTTCAGTCTTGCTGTTTCATAAGGCTGCCTTCTCGCTCTATCATAAAGCTGCTGTTCAACATCCCTGTCATACCCTTGCCGCTCAAGCTTGATGTTTCTTTCCCAGCCTGTTATAAACCTGCCATTCAACGTCTCCTTCCCTCGCTGATATAAGCATGCCTTTAACGTCTCTTTCGCATTCTAATGTAACCATGCACTTGCGTCTCTGTCGTGAGCATGCTTTTAACGTGTCCTTCCCACTATGTCGTAAGCATGCCTATAACGTGTCCTTCCCACCCTGTCGTAAGCATGACCTTAACGTCTCCTTCCTATGCTATCATAAGGCTACAGTTAACATCTCCATCTCGTTCTATTAATGGTTAGTTAGCTTTGCTCCTCGTTCTCCCTACCAAGTGTGGCGTATGTTTATCAAGCTGGCAGTGGTTATTATCGTTCTTCCTGAGCGCCTGTCCAATTCGTATTCTTCTTGTTCTTTGTACGTCCTCGCTGGCGTTTTTATCTGCGGCTGTTTGAAGACTATACCACGTAACTTAACATTTTCACTATTTTATATTTAAGCCGTATATTATTGAAATGAACGGTGTGTTTTGCAATGCGAGTGTATTTTTTTATTTATAAAAGACGGCCGTGACTTGTGTTCAGTTGCTAGTATCACCAACTCCGCCTCTTAAGGCTGACGTTCCATCCACGTACGTAAACGTCTCCGCATATATAGGCGCAATAGAAGTTAACTAATTATTATTATTATTATTATGTGTTCGTAATCGAGCGATCATCAGTCAATCTGTTAAACATTGAAACTAATCGTAGGGCGCTGACTTCCTTGTGTGGTTAACACATGATGTATTCAGAACGCTGAACTAAAATTATCCTGCGACTGACCAATTGCGAGCTAAGCGTGATAACTAAGTAAGGGCGCGCGCACACATACACACACACACACACACACACACACACACACACACACACACACATTCACACATACACACACACACACATACACACACACACACACACACACACACACACACACACACACACACACACGAACACACACACACGAACACACACACACGTACTCTATACATCATTTAGAAGGAGGGTTGTCAGAGTGATTCAGACGTAAAGTACGCGCTACGTCATAGCGAATAATAAGCTGCAGAAAAAGTTGCACCAACCGACACTTAATGCGCATTTCCTTAACTAGACGTGTGCATATTAAAAGTAGGTGCAGCAGTATTTTACGGTTGATGAGTTTGTTGTCCGTTGTTAACACGCCAGGCCTTGACGTCACCAACGCAAAAATTGTACTTCCAGACATGCGCAGTAAAGGTCGGTGCAGCTGAATTTTTCGCTACAACTTCATTAGTCGCCGGCTACAAGTTGTTGTGGTTGTGATTGTTGCTGTCCCGTGTACTGCAAACTCTTCGAGCGACTCAACCATGCTGAGACTTACTGGCGTTATCTGCACAGCTGTCTACGTAACGATCTTGTGCAGTCACTCGGCGTAAGTTGTTCATAGAACGATTCGAACGAGGTAGTGTTGCTCATAAAGGGAAGGTTGAGTCATATGCCGATAATGTTACACCTTTGATCCATTCCCTCTAACTATTGTAATAGTTTCGATACGTTTAAAAGGGGATGAGACGCTTTACAGCCATTGCACAAACATAACAACATATCATTTAGAGGATATTTGACCATTATTTGATAAGCACGGAAACATGGTGTATATTAATAATGTTTCGAACGTGGATATTTTTGACCACTAGGCTCAAGGTTCTACTAACTCCAGTCTACTTGATGTACTTTTGTGATTTCTTTCTTGTTTGCTTCATTAATGCACAAGTATATGGTGCTGTATTATATATGTTTCGCATTACATGGGTACACGGTATATGGTTCCATGCTCATCAAGACATGGTCACTTATCCTCTCAATGATAAGTTCTTATGTCATTGCAATGTTTGTTCAAGCGTTTCAGCTCACGTTTAATGTTTCGCGTTCGTTCTCTAGAACCAGGTATTGCAGCTTACGATGTCATGACCTCTTAAGTAAGGTTGAGTAATGTCTGGTAAACTTACGAATGTATACATTAATCGTTTCAATTGGTAAACACAGTTGAGCATACATTTCATGTTTGGTTGTAATATGTGTATGGACACCATAGAGTTGGTAATTATTATGATTACATCATCTGTAGGTTAAATACATGTAAACCTTCAACCTGAAGCTATTACAATTCACGCATTATAATTTGTAAGCGATATACGATATATGTCTGAGTATATAATATGAGTTTGAGTTAATGGGCTACCAGCTCGATAAGTTATACTTCTCAAGTAGCCACCTCATCTGTGTTACGTTAATCTCAAATTACATTTCATCTCATGTTATTGTTAGAAACAAGTTACAAAGCGACATATCGCCGAATCTGTATAATCCATAATTATCTTCGTGCTATCCTAGCCTTCCTATAGGATCCACCATAGTGGGTTCTGCAACTGCGTCCGGTGCCCAAATGTTCGCTTGTTAGTGTACACGCAGAATGTGCTGAATGATGGCACCCGGAATAGGAAAGAGTTTCTCTACTCCCCGGTTTAGCTTCAGTTGTTTGAATATATGCAATGTTACCTGCAGCAGCAGGGTTGAAAAGCTGACACAGGAACAGTTCATAGCCACATAACACCTGATCTGACGGATACGCTCCAACCCCAAGGCCACATAGAGTGCTGGACACATCGTCGGAAGCTTTTCAGGGATTTCTTGAAACATATAGGTTTCCATTTTCGTTGGATATGTCCAGTGACGTATGCACCAGTAAGTGCACGGAACCCTGGCAGAGCTGCATGCTTTGTCACAACCGAGAGCAAAGTATATAGGCTTGAGTTTAATGACAGGGCGTCACTTAGCTCCTGTGTCCATCATGATGACGCTCTCTAACCAACATGACTACATATGTATCACTGACATAAATGTGTACAATGATACCTAGATATCACCAGTGCTACTGCATGCGGTGTCATCAATCAAGGTATATGTTTCCTTCTGCATACTACAAATTCCCACTGTTGATGAATGGGCGGCGAAGTGTGAGACAGACGTAAGGTATTTTGCAGAACTG
>OZ024865.1:25853856-25856356 GCA_964017155.1 Oasisia sp. SBJ-2009
ACTTCATGACCTACCGATTGTCACATGCACAACTAATCTATGAGCAGAACATTGCTACGCAATTGGACCATGTGATCAGTTTATATTTTCAGATGGTTTTTCTCTCTACGCGACAAGCCACGCAACCATCAGCCAGGTCGATGTACACAAGTGGAGGGCATCGGTACGTGTTGAGTTGTTATAGAAATTATGATGTCTTCACACACGTGTGTGTATGTGTGTGTTTGTGTGTGTGTGTGTGTGTGTGTGTGTGTGTGTGTGTGTGTGTGTGTGTGTGTGTGCGCGCGCGCGTGTGTGGTGTATATATATATATATATGTGTGTGTGTATGTGTGTGTGTGTTTGTATGTATGTATGTATGAAGCGCCGTCCGAGGTAATGACATATTTACCGATCAGTACAGTTATGACGCAAAGGAAGACCGTATAAGTTACGTGTCCAACTTATTCTTCCATTGCACTGTTACTTTGCAATTATTGGCCGTAGTTTATCTTTGTAATCACGGCATCAAGCCTAGTGCTATGTAATTACTGTATCGATTTGTTTTTGTTGTCTCCGAAGTCGCTAAGTCTGATATCAACTGGTGTATTTTGTCGGTATGTCTACTTTAACTGTATCGTTCTTGTGTGGTATCTGCTAGATGCCGGCGCTGTAGATATTCAAGTACTACCACGTGGACTGGCCTTGATCACTTCAGTAAGTACCTCTGGGCGATATCGTTAGCGGTACCAGGAGATGCCATATCCCGTGTTGTCTAGAGAGTACATTTCAACAACATTACTAGATCGATTGTTTCACGGTTTGGGATTTTTTTAAACAAATAACTTTAGATGTTCATTTGACGAATATGACATATTCAGCATTATGACAAACGAGCTTAATCATCAGTGAACTTATTCAGCAACAACGACGAGAGCGTGATTTGGTGATAATGAAAAAAGAGCATTTGTAATTTATGTACACATATCCGCCATAGCCTAAATCATTATCTAACAAGTGTGACACTTTTAAAATTTGTAAAATGTTTACGTTGTTCTGCTTTTCAAAGTACCGACATTGTTGCAGCTGCGTACGTCATTAAGTAAAGAGTTCCATAATGTTTGTGCAGCTGCGTCTGCAGCCACTACCACCAGTGCTTACAGGAACTAGTGATGATGCAGGACTGCATAATTGTGCTATGTGATAAAATAGTTGTGCTATATAATAAACAACTACTAACACCAACATCATCATCTCTGTTCGTGGTCAGGGCCCGGAACCAACAGCTCGTGGAAATATATTTCTGTTTGACTTCAAGAAGCGCTCACGTGGAGTTCACGCGCTTGACATCGTTGGCGACTTCGACAGAACCACATTCTCTCCAACGGGCCTTAGCATCTGGAGAGGCACAAATCGTAGGAAGGCTTTTTCAGAGATAACAGTCTAACTGTTAGCATCGCCCTATAGAAAGAAGTACTTCCGTAATCCGCAAAGACGTTCTTATATATTGTATATATTTCCTCATAGACAAAGTAACGTATTCAATTAATTTGTTCGTGTTTAATTGTTTTATATTGGTGACTGCGTAACTGTTTTTGTTGTTTCAGATTTAATTTACGTATTTGTTGTCAACCATTCTGGAAACAAAACAGAGACTGTGGAGAAGTTTCGTTTCGACGAGAAAAGACAAACGTTGAATCACGTTCAAACGTATCATGACCCGACATTCACAGGGTCAGCGTTGCTAAACGTCACATCCATGTTACTAAATAATAACAAAGTAAACGTCTGCGATACTAAATGAGTTTCCCTTTCGATTTATAACGCAGTTACGTACGTTAAGCTGCAATCGTTTACAGATTCACCTCGTGCTTTGTACTGCTTTAACCATTTCTAGATTAGGATCTATGATAACGATATCATTCATTATAATGAGTATATTTGTGTGTTTAGGTGTTTATTTGTCTAGTTCTAGGCCTAGGTAAATAGTAATAATAAAGCTGGGTTTCGTCGTGAAAGTAATACAGTAGAATTATGGCTCAGGAACACATCCCTAAAGGTGAACCTTGATATTAAATTTAGTAACTTATTCCTAATATGTATTATGTATTATCACACTAAGAACACATTTTAGTAGAGTATTTTTTGTGTGTTGGCACGTCGTCTAATTGATATAAATTATTTAACTGTATCTAGAAATATTTATATTTTTATTATTTGATTACTGTTCTTGTTTAGATGTGTATTTATCAGTGTTCTTCTGTGAGCTTTCATGTGTTATCCTCGGTATTATATATATATATATATATATATATATATATATATATATATATATACATATATACATATATACATATGCATATATACGTACATATATATGCATCTGCTTTATTTGATTTTACATCTAAATACAGTTAGTTGCATGTATATAATTTTACAAAATCAACTCACAAAGAATTATGGAAATTATGTAAATGTATTGTATGTTTAACGTCATTACTTTTCTATATACCCCATCAGTC
>OZ024865.1:25863856-25886356 GCA_964017155.1 Oasisia sp. SBJ-2009
GGTTTATATTAACCCGTATTAATGCGCTAACAGTCAAACAATGACGATATATTTCATATTAATTGTTTGCATATAGTTGCTTCATTCATAAAGGAAGTCATCTAGAGAGTCTGCATTTGCTTTTTCCAGTGAACTATATATGTGGTGAGCCAACGGGGCGCTACTGTGTTCTGTTACCAATTTGTACTTGAGTCGAGTACATATTGGTTGGGAGCCAGGCAAGCGACTGCATAAAATATGCAAGGCTAATTACTGATTGCAATATTTATTAGTTAAGGTTGGTATGATAAAATATATAGACTAAGGTTAGTCACAATTAGGGATATATTTGTTTTGTGTGATAGGTTGTGTTTATTCATACTCTAACTGGTCTGGACGACCCAGTTAGTAACATGAATGCTAACTATGATAATTGAAACAATAAAACTAATTATAAAACATGTGTTACTCCTTGTATTCAAGGCTCCACCGACGTGACACTTGTTGTTGATGTCACAACGGCGCTGTCTCTATTTCTTATGTAAATATCACGTATGAATGCCGCATCCGATATGACACAAGTTGCTTAAAGCGCTTAATGGACCTTGTGCACTATAGTGAGGGAATTCCCTCCGCAATGCATTGTGGATATTTTGTACTCGTCAAAATGTTGTTGTGCCGCCATTATCCCATGTTAAAAGGCCTGTGTTTTTCGGGTGTCTCGCAAGATCTGGCTATATCACAAACTGGATACATAACAAGAAAATGTAGTGAAAAAAACTTCACTGCACATAATCAAAGTATGTCAATCCGTCATCAAAGAGCGTCGCAACTTATTATATTACTGGTTATGCCATACTATTTGACAGCAAAATCTCGTTGACGTCAACTTGTGTGTGTAGTTGTGAAGTCACGCGTCTGGCGCCAGGTTTGACAGCGCCTTCAACTACGACTTTTTTGTGCAGCTGCGTTTGCCATATGTCTTAGTTGTTATTGTTATATGATTAACTTGATGTGTAGAACCTTATTGTAGGTAATTGTAATTGTTTAGAAATGTGTAGCTTGAGACAATTAAACATTTAAAAAATATAATTGTAGTTGTATGTTTCACAGGCACAGCCACAGCCTGCCCTAGCCTAGGCTAGGGCTAGGCTAAGCCTAAGGCCTAAGCCTAATTTAGCCATAACTAAGTCTAAAGACCCACAATCGTAATCGATTCATGGGGTAAACCCGGCGGCTTCAAAAATGAAATCATCAGACATAATGATAAAAATGGCCCATGTGAAATTATCTGTGTACATTTATTTGTTACAAATTATTGATTCAAGGTGTTGCTTAGTATCATTGTACACTGTAATGTAGCATCGTATTGACACAAGGAAATCTTCTGCCAGGTCAAAAATCCGTGTCATTTAAGATTATTCAAGGGCAGTTAACACGCACGGTTTTTTGACATGGGCGTTTCGAGATTTAGAATTATATTGTAGGTACTGTTTGGTTTATGATAATTTATTATATATATATTATATATATATATATATATATATATATATATATATATATATATATATATATATATATATATATACAGGGTGCTATATATATAATAAATTATTGTGGATATTTTGTACTATTTTGATTATTGTATATATATATATATATATATATATATATATATATATATATATATATATCTGCTGTAGATTGAGCAAAATAAAAAAATTGATAAATATTTTAGGTACGTGTGTTCTATCAACATCTTGACAGAATGTCATCACTGGCAAAAAAATTGACATACAAAGTTAATTGAGGAAGATGTAAATGGTATATAATTGGACATGCCAGAATAATTTGTTAGCAAAAGTAAGACTATGTAAACATTTCAAGTATGTGTGTTCTACCACATTTTTACAGAATATCATCACTGGGAGAGATGGACGTTTTAGAGGTAAAAGGTGCGAAATTGGAAATTAAGCCAAATGTGGAGAATAATCTTCCAGGCGACCTGTGCAGGTGGCTATGCACACGTAGATTGTGTGCCTCGATGTCTGAATCAAAAGCACATCTCGTGAAAAGGTAACTAAGGCAAATATCTTGTAAAGCAATACTGTTCTCTGTCTGTCAGTGTGTTTGTGGTGCCATATCACCAATAATTGTGCTTATAAATTATGGTGTTTCAAACGGGAGTTTGTAGTCATTACACTCACAACGCTTCATATTCTCCCTTTTATGCAATTAATCAACCCAAAATTGTATTCAAGGCTATATATACCAATCAATACAGTGAGTCAGTAACCTTTTCTGTTGCAGATACACTTACAATACTGTTGCATACATTATACCTATAAGTTTACAAATGCATTATGTTAATATGACGGTAGCTGTATGCATGTTTCAGATTGAAATGTCTCATGACCAATAGCTTTTCTAAATACATCGTTGATCCAGACTTTGGCTTATGACATTGTGCAAAATTATGTGGACGACAGAATACCTAAGGTCACTTCTCCGGCATTTTACAACTCTTTCAGATATCCTGCATAAATTTAACTATACACATATGTATGAATATCTGATGAAGAGAAAAGTGATTGTTTTATCATCAAATGGGGTCGTTATTGATAATGTCATGTTGCCAGTGGCAGAAAAACCACTGCAGAGTGTCTTTGTGTGGCAGGGCGTGGAGGCAAATGCAACCATGTAGGAGCAATCTTGTTTGCCCTAGTCGAGTTCCAAGAATCACAGATGAAGACTAGCTGCACAAATCAATATCAAAAATACCGTGCGTGTTATCTGCCCTTGAATAATCTTAAATGACACGGATTTTTGACCTGTCAGAAGATTTCCTAGTTGTGTCATTATGATGCTACATAAGTGAAATCAATATGACACTTTGATTCAATAATTAATAATAAATAAATGTGCACAGATAATTTCACATGGGCCATATTTGTCATCATATCTTATGATTTTATTTTTGAAGCTGCCGGCTTTACGCCAAGATTACGATTGTGGGCCTTTTGACTTTGTTTAGCCTATCCCTAGGCTTTGGAACATGATGCTACAATTATACTTTAGAAACTTGCCTCAAGCGACACATTTCTATATAATTGCAAGTACCTATCTTCTACACATCAAGTTAATCACATAATAATAACAACTAAGACATATGGGAAACGTTGCTGCACAAAAAAGTCGAAGATGAAGGCGCTGTCAAACCTGGTGGCATACGCGTGACTTCACAAGTTGACTTCAACGAGAATCTTGCTGTCAAATAGTATGGCATAACCAGTAATATAATAAGTTGCGGCGCTCTTTGATGACGGATTGACATACTTTGATTATGTGCAGTGAAGTTTTTTTCACTACATTTTCTTGTTATGTATCCAGTTTGTGATATAGCCAGATCTTGCGAGACACCCGAAAAACACAGGCCTTTTAACATGGGATAATGGCGGCACAACAAACTTTTGACGAGTACAAAATGCACAATGCATTGCGCCGGAAGGGCTTCCCCAGATAATGACGTCATAGTGCACAAGGTCCATTGTTGTGCTATGGCCATGTCATCTGTGCAATTAAATTTACTGACGTCATTGTGTTTAACTAACGGCTCAGCTTTGACGTCATTGTTGAGTAGTGTAGATGAAATTACGTTCTCGCTGCATTGTTATCGGTACGTAATCGAGTTTGTTGCAAGGTAACTGCGAAGTTGTTTAAAAATGCGGTAAGTTCATATTACAAAAAAATTGCTTCATAACATTTGTTATATGTGAGACGACTTGACTTGTGAGATACACAATACAACACCGCATTGTTTAAGCACACGTCAGTGTCGTGTATCATTTTCCAGCTTTCTATGTGTGTGTATATATATATATAATATATATATATATATATATATATATATATATATATATATATATATATATATTAAAACCAAATTCGCTTAAAATGAATGCTCATTGACCAACGTAGCTGGCTGTTCAGCAAAACCACTCAAAGGAGGCCTAGCAATCAGAAAATTAGAGAGAAAGACATATTGGAGAGACACGAACCCAAAGGCAACATCATCATATCGCTAACTATCACATTACTAACTCTATTCTTCCAATCCTACTGACAAAGACCATGACAAATACCAACATGCACATGTAGTAGTCGATTACTCTGATGAAACAATAATTATACATCACTAGATGATGTGGCGTTGGCGTTCAACTACTAACTTCACAACATATAACATTGCCTTTTACGATTTATAAATTTATGATAGGAAGTGGCATTTTCCCAGTGCAAAATCGATTATTTTAATGGCTTTGGTGACTAGGATGACTACAGCCGGTGGAAGCGCTTGGAGGAAAGTCGAAAGGGTGATGGGAGTTAGACGCATATCACGTAAACGTAAAGGTAATGTGTCCAGCTCGTGTGTTACCCCGGCATACATGAATGCACTAGAGACGATGGCACAAACAGAAAAACGACAGGATGGTCTGGTGTAATGTAGAAACAATGACATATGAGAAAGTGGCAAAGAGAGCAGATGCCCAGAAAGTGGAGGGGAAGTGGAGGCAAGGAAGACCGAAATTGCGACGTGGGATTGCATTGAATGTGACATAGAAAGAGTGGGAGAAGATTGGCAAGAAATGATAGCTAGAATGTATTGGAGTTTAATAAGAGAAAATTGAGAGGACAACAAAATAATAAAAAGAAAATGCAATTTTACCCTACTCTAATAACCGAGTAGCTATTATTTAGAATCCTTAATAACTATTAGCCATCATGCACATCGAGAATAATTACATTTTCATTCTCTGTCAACACTTACGCCGCAGCAAGCGACAGAAGTGGAGAATTCCTAACTTTATCCTACTTGAATGATGGCAATTGTTTACGAAGGTATAGGACTGGGAAGGAAAATCTTACAAAGACATCATTAAACCCACTGTACTTTGTGACTATGAATCAGGCAGCCACTTATTGACCGTCCGTGCCCCATCATTCTAATTATTTCCGGAATTGGGGGCATGGCCCCCTGCGCCCTCTGGCTGCGTTACTGCTATGTCGTAAGCATGCTTTTAACGTTTCCTTCCACTCTGCCGTGAGCATGCCTTTAACCTCTCTTTCCCCCTCTATCGTAAGAATGCCTTTAACATATCCTTCACACTATGTCATAAACCCGCCATTCAACGGCTGCTTCCCACACAGTCATAAGGTTGCCTTTCAACGTCTCCTTCCCACCCACCAATAAGGCTGCCGTTCAATGTGTCCTTCCCACTCGTCCATAAGCGTGTCGTTCAAAGTGTTCTTCCTGCCTTCACACCAGGATGGATGTCAATGACTCCTTCCCACTATATCATAAGCTCATCACAGCTAAGCTCGTCTGACCAATTACGAGCTTACGTAAGCAATCCGACACGTAGGCCTACTGGATCATCAAATTAGGAGGGCGGTTGTCAGAGTGTTTCACACGTGGAGTTCACGCTACGTCAGAGCAAACAATCAACTGTAGAAAAGTCTGCACCAGTCGACATTTCCGGAAATATACGTGTGCGCATTAAGGGCCGGTAAACCAGTATTTTCGATTGCAGAGTCTTTTGTCCCTTGTTAACATGAGAGGCCCTGACGTCATCAACACAAAATCTGTACTTCCGGACATGCGCATTAAAGGTCAGTGCAGCAGCATTTTTCTCTACAACGTCATTAGTCGCCGGCTACAAGTTGTTGTGGTTGTGATTGTTGTCCGTCTATTGCAATCTCTTCGACCGACTCAACCATGCTGAGACTTACTGGCGTTGTCTGCACAGCTGTCTACGTAACGGTCTTGTGTAGTCACTCGGCGTAAGTTATACATAGAACGATTCGAACCAGGTAGTGTAAACATAATAGCTTTTCATTTAGAACATATTTGATCATTATTTGATAAGCACGAAACCACGGTGTATTTTATATAATATTTCGAACTTGGATAGAATTGACCACTGGGCTGTAGTAGGCGCCACTAACATTTGGTTCTTCTACTAGCTCCTATCTGCTTGATGTAAATTTTCGATTTCTTTCTTGTTTACTTCAATAAATGCACAAGTGCCGAATTGTATATGTTTAGTATTATATGGATACACTAAAGTGTTGTAAACGTGCTCGAGATAAACAGTTACATTAAATTACGACGATTTATAACAAAGGAAAGCCTTTTAAACGGTACCATGCGGTACTTGCGAAATAGGAATTCTCATGAGCTTGCTGATACATTATAAATCGCTATATCGAGATATTTAATTAGCCGAAACCGCTTGAGAAAAGTCATCCCAAGTACGTACGAGTTACTTTGTTAGTTTGAAATTCTTTCATTGGTTGTAACCCGTTGTAATGTGATTAAACGTTTTTATTTCGAGCATGCATACTGATGATTTGTTGATCTATATAATGTCTATCATACATGACACTATAGTTTTGTTTTCGCGCAGAAATGTATGTTGATGATGCATATCGAAATAAATTGAAAACTAACGTTTAGTACTAAGAACTCGTCAAAGCGTAATTTGGGGGCGCACAGTGGGCAAATATGTCAAAGTCTAAAAGTTACTTGCAATATACCATGGCTCCGTGCTCATCAAGACATGGTCACATATCCTCTAAATGGTATGTTCTTATGTCATGGCAATGTTTGTTCAGGCGT
Source organism: Oasisia sp. SBJ-2009 (assembly GCA_964017155.1). Taxonomy (NCBI): domain Eukaryota; kingdom Metazoa; phylum Annelida; class Polychaeta; order Sabellida; family Siboglinidae; genus Oasisia; species Oasisia sp. SBJ-2009. Next base: position 25,870,515 of record OZ024865.1, read on the forward strand.
TTCAGCTCCCCTTTAATGTTTCGACCCCTCTAGAACCAGGTCTTCTGCTTACGACGTCACGACGTCTTGGTTCACTAAGGCGGAGTCATATCTGGCCAACTTACGAATGTATACATTAATCTTGTTTGCATTTCAGTTGGTAAGGTAAACACGTTGAGTATACATTTCATGTTTGACTGTTGTCTATGTCTAGCTAACGCAGAGTTGGTCATTATTATTATTACATAATCTGTAGGTTAGGTACATGGAAACCGAAGCTACTACAATTGACGCATTATATAAGCTGTAATATGATATATGTCAGAGTACATAATATGTGTTTGATTTAATGGGCTACCAGCTGGATAAGTTATACCTCTCAAGTAGCCACCTCATCTGTGTCCCATTAATCTCTAATTGTATTGCATATCATGTGGATAACGAAAAACATTTACTTACTTACTTATTATCGTTATTGTTAGAAATAATTTATAAAGCGCCATATCTCCGTCTTCTGACTTGTTGAATCACGTCACTGACCTTTGTCTTTTCTCTTACCCAGATGTTTGTTTGTAATATGGCATATTTACAACAAAGGATATCTCAGATACCAATAACCGTGTCAACACTGTGTCAACATTGTGTCAACGTTGTGTCAACACCCTGTCAACACGGTCAACACCTGAAATAATTCTTGTAAGATGCTAGTGTAATTCTCAATGAAACTTTTTACGCATGTAGATTTGTGATCAGGCACCTGAGACCAAGATATAGTGTAATCAGGTGAGCAGGTTCTTGGAAAAAAGATTGATTGGTGCAACCTCCCAAACCTGTTTATGTTTAACAACACATGGTCCGAGTGTTAATATATTACGGTAAGGAAACGGCGTGCTGAGGCAGCCGCGTCCAATCACTGGACACTATGTCGGACAGCTGAAACGAAGATGGTGAACATCTGGCGTGGAGATGATTGTGTACTGCCTCCACCGTCAGTACGCCACTTCACATGTGTACCTGCAAAAATGGACAACCAGTCGGACCACTGATTCATCTGGGGCCTTGTTCATAATTGTCTTAAAGTTCCTACACACCGGAAGCAACTTTCTACCCACGCCTTGTGACTCACTAAATGCTCTTGCATAGCGGTGTTAGATTGTTAGATCTACGAAATTCTATCCAAACTGACTCAATACGTCAACTGTAGAGACATGTCCGTTGAAAATGAACATCAACCATCTTTGCTGACAAAATTTGAGCCACCCACAGTCGAATTCGGGATAATAAGATTTGATTTGCGTTATATGTTAATAAAATTCCCCACCCTACATGCGTCGCATTACCCCAATTATGATCTATATGTAATTTAGTGACTTCATTATCTACCGATTGTCATATGCACAACAAATCTATGAGCAGAATATTGTTACGCCATTGCCCATGTGACCAGTTTATGTTTTCAGATGGTTATTCTCTCTACGCCAAAAGCCACGCAACCATCAGCCAGGCCGATGTACACAGGTGAAAGGCATCGGTACGTGTTCAGTTGTTGCAGCAATTGTGATGTCTTCACACGTGTGGGCGTGTGTGTGTGTGTGTGTGTGTGTGTGTGTGTGTGTGTGTGTGTGTGTGTGTGTGTGTGTGTGTTTCTTTGTGTGTGTGTATGGTGGTGGTGGTGGTGGTGGTGGTGGTGGTGGTGGTGGTGGTGGTGGTGGTGGTGGTGGTGGTGGTGGTGGTGGTGGTGGTGGTGGTGGTGGTGTGTGCGTGTGCGTGTGCGTGTGCGCGTGCGCGTGCGCGTGCGCGTGTGCGTGTGCGTGTGCGTGTGCGTGTGCGTGTGCGTGTGCGTGTGCGTGTGCGTGTGCGTGTGCGTGTGCGTGTGCGTGTGCGTGTGCGTGTGCGTGTGCGTGTGCGTGTGCGTGTGCGTGTGCGTGTGCGTGTGCGTGTGCGTGTGCGTGTGCGTGTGCGTGTGCGTGTGCGTGTGCGTGTGCGTGTGCGTGTGCGTGTGCGTGTGCGTGTGCGTGTGCGTGTGCGTGTGCGTGTGCGTGTGCGTGTGCGTGTGCGTGTGCGTGTGCGTGTGCGTGTGCGTGTGCGTGTGCGTGTGCGTGTGCGTGTGCGTGTAGCGCCGTCCGAGGTACTGACATTTGTACCGATCAGTACAATTGTGACGCGAAGGAAGTCCGTCTATGTTACGTGTCCAGCTTATTCTTCCATAGCACTATTACTTTGCAGTTAAGTATCCTAGTTTATCTTTGTAATCACGGCATCGAGCCTAATGCTATGTAATCACTGTTTCGATTTGGTTGTTGGCTTCTAAGTCGCTAAGTCTTATATCAACTGGTGAATGTTGTCGGTATGTCTACTGTAACCGTTTCGTTGTTGTGTTTTGTCTACTAGGCGTCGGATCTCTCGACATTCAAGTACTCCCAATTGGACTGGCCTTCATAACTTCAGTAAGTACCTCTGGCTGATATCTTTGGCGGTACCAGGAAATGTCATCTCCTGCATCCCGCCACATCCCGTGTTGTCTAGATAGTACATTTCAGCAACATTGCTAGCTCGATAGTTTCACATCTTGGGATATTTATTTTCAAACAAATAACTTTAGATTTTCATTTCACAAATCTGACATAATCAGCATCATCACAAACGAGACTTATTCAGCAACAAAGACGGGAGTGTGGTTTTGTGATAATGAAAAAAGGAACATTTGTTATTTAAGCACACATTCGACATAGTCTAAATAATGATCTAATAAGTGTGACGCTATTAAAATGTTTCTGCTTTTAAGAACATCGACATTGTTGCAGCTGTGTACATCATTAATAATGTGTTCCATCATTTTGGTGCAGCAACGTCTGCAGTCTCTACCACCAGTGCTTATAGGAACCAGTGGTGATGCAGTATTGCATAATTGTGCAATGTAATAAAATAATTGTGCTATATAATAAACAATAATAACACCAATATCATCCGTCATCTCTGTTCGTGGTCAGGGCTCGGAATCAACAGCTCCTGGAAATATATTTCTGTTTGACTTCAAAAAGCGCTCACGCGGAGTTCACGCGCTTGACATCGTTGGCGACTTCGACAGAACCACATTCTCTCCAACGGGCCTTAGCATCTGGAGAGACCCAAATCGTAGTAAGGCGTCCTCAAAGATAACATTCTAACTGTTAACAGTGCACAATAGAAAGAAGTACTTGTGTAATCCGCAAAGACGTTCTTAGTCACATCGATCCTATTTTTAAATCTGAAAATATACTTAAAATCACTGATATACACAAGTTGTATGTCTCATTATTTATGTTTGACTATTACAGTAAAACACTGCCTAAATCCTTCGAACATTATATTCCAACAAATAATCTAGCCACTAACAACATAATTACCAGACAATATAACCAAATACGTACAGGAAATCCAAAAATAATTTTTTCTTCTAAGTTTCCTTTACATCATTTAAAAAAAATATGGAATATCCTTGACCATAAGATTCAATATCTCAAATCCCGACACAAATTCAAATCTGTTATAATATATAAACACTATCTTTATTGCTACTTTAACCATGTGCATTGCCTAAATCACAGATGTATAGAGTGTAACTAAAATATTTTATTTAAAAAAGAAAAATGTTTGGATACAAAAGATCATCAATTTTCTTTTTTTAAACTTTCCCCCAGTCCGTTGTCAAATAAATTGTATTGTCAAATAAATTATATTGAGAACAGCGATTTCGTGATTATACGTGTATACGTATATATGTATCTGTACTTTATAAGTTTATGTTTTGGGGTCACAGGAAGACGGCACATTATGTGCCATGTGACCACGACGTAACAATACTGTTTTGTTTTGATTGCTCATGTACATGTATCATATATTCTTGTTGTTGTTACGAAATAAAATTTGATTTGATTGATTTGATTTGATATATCTTGTATATCTTTGCTCATAGACAAAGTAACGAAGTCACTTCATTTGTTCGTGTAGAATTATTATCTTATGTTGGCCACTGAGTAACTGTTTTTGTTTGTTTCAGATTTAATATACGTATTTGTTATCAATTATCCTAGAAACAACACACAGACTGTGGAGAAGTTTCGTTTCGACGAGAAAAGACAAACATTGAACCACGTTCAAACGTATCAAGATCCGACATTTACAAGGTCAGCGTTGCTAAACGTCGCTCCCATGTTACTAAATAATAAATAATGAAATGTCTGCAATACTAAATGATCTTACGTTTCGATTTGAAACGCATTGATGTACCTCAAGCTGCACTCAATTACAGATTCACCTCGTGCTTTTTACTGTCTTAACCATTTTTTGATTAGGATTTATAATAACGATCTCATGTACATATATATATATATATATATATATATATATATATATATATATATATATGTGTGTGTGTGTGTGTGTGTGTGTGTGTGTGTGTGTGTGTGTGTGTGTGTGTGAGTTTATTTCGCAATGTCTAGGCCTAGATAAATAGTAATAATAAAACTGGATTTCGTCGTGAAAGTAATACGGTAGACTGTTGGCTCACGAACACAACCATAAAAGGTGAATCTTAGTATCAATCTTAGTAGCTTATTCCTAATATGTATGCTTAGAAAAAACATTTTATGAGAGTACATTTTGTGTTGACACATCGTCTTATTGATATAAACTATTTACCTGTATTTAAAAATACTTCGATTCTTTGTGTTTGAATACTGTTTTTGTTTTTTGTTTAGCTGTGTATTTATATGTGTTCTTCTGTGAGCTTTCATGTGTTATCTTCGGTATTATATATATATATATATATATATATATATATGCATATATATATATTATATATATATATATATATATATATATATATATATAATATATATATATATATGCATATATATATATATATATATATATATATATATATATATATATATATATGCATATATATAATATATATATATATATATATATATGTATATATATATATATATATATATATATATATATATATATAATATATATGCATATATATATATATATATATATATATATATATATATATATATATATATGCATTTGGTTTATTTGCTTTTACATCTGAAAACACTTAGTTGCACGTATATAATTTATACTAATTCAACTCCTTCACAGACAAATTATGGAAATCAAAATTAATTATATGTTTAATGTTATTATTTTTATGTACGCCATCAGCCTCGCCGACATTGTGGTTACCGGAGAAGTTAGCTTCTATTTCGTCAATTTCTACGAGTTCAATTGGCTTTTGGAGTTTTGCTTTGGTATCCGCGTTGGCAATGTTGGCTTCTACGACGGGACAAGAGGACGATTTTTTCTAACTAAACTTGGCGTTCCGGTTGGCATCAACGCGTCACCAGATGGCAAGTAGGTGTCTAATGGAAGGCTACGTATGCGCCGACTTGATGATGTTAGGTACATTCCTGGTCAGGAGGCCTTTCAAACATATAACACTTTCGTTCTGTAAATGCTCATCCGTTTTTGTCAAATTTTGTGTTCACACATGACAAATATTAATCTTTGTTATTATTTCCACTCAAAGATACGGAGCTGTTGAAGATTTCTCGCACTGACATTTACAAATTTGTTAGGTATAATCCTTTAATTAACACATTCTTAAGTCTCGTTGGGGGACACATTCAAACGGTCAAGGGAACCCTTTTAGGCTAGCATGGGGCACATGAAAGGTTTCAGTGAGCACGATGTACCCCGCGCATCCCTGAATCTGATTGTGGGCGCACATATTTGCCAAAGCACTATGGGACCCTATATCAACTCATGGTGATCATAAACGCAGACATATTTAAAGGAGGATTCAAATACATACGTTGGGTATTATTTTGTTTTGAACATAAACTGAACATTACATTGATACTATTTCCATGCCACATTTTGCAGGTACGTTTACTTGGCTGAATTTGGTGGGAAAAGTGTGAGAGTCTACAAACGGAAGTGGGACAACTCTTTGAGGTTGAGGCAGGTAAGGTAACTCGGGGATGATGAGTATTGGTAGTGTGGAAGCGCAGGGACATTATTTTACCTCATTTGGTACTTTTTTACCTTTCATATGTATCATATGGTGGTATGTTACGTCGCACGAGGAAGAAAGTAGTCGTCAAAATACGCGAAACTGTTGCTCTTATTGATTTGTTTTGTCTTTGCTTTACTAATACAATATTTCAGGAGGCGTGCACGAAGTAATTAAACAAGACAGGAACACATACACTAAAACAGATCGGACACATGCATATGCGCATGCACGCACGGAGGCATTCACGCACGTACACACGTGCATACACACACATACATATACGCGCACACGCACGCACACACACACACACACACACACACACACACCCACACACACAAACAAACAGCACATATACACACACTCACATGCACACACACACACACACACACACACACACACACACACACACACACACACCCACACACCCACACACACAAACACACACACACACACACACACACACACACACACACCCACACACACACACACACACACACACACACACACACACACACACACACACACACATACATACACACACACATCAACGCAATCACCCATCTGACGTGTTTTAGGTGGTTCCCCTGTGTTCGCCGGCCGATTTCATCGACGTTGACGTGGCGACGGGCGACCTGTGGGTGGCAGGGCACGGCAATGACTACCTGGTGATGAAATATTTGCTTCCTCCGCATACCTCCGTCTCTCCGTCTCTGGTAAATACCACTACATGCATCTGTGTGAGATTGACCAACGACGCGATTGTAAAGCATGCGACGTGTTCCTATCACATACCCTAACATGCTGTATTTTATCGTATGTGGGAAGGGCCCGGGTAGGTCTGTGATGGTGTTATTGGTTCCCTCAAGAAGGACGATCATATGTGATGTCACGTGCTTTGTTGGTTTTATCAGTTCCCTCCAAAAGACACAAGGAGATACGAGTGTGACGTCACGTTCCTTGTTGATATCACCAGTTCCCTTCAGAAGACATAAGAACGGACGTGTGTGACATCACGTTCCTTGTTGTTATCATGAATTCCATCCCGAAGACACAAGGGTGGACGTGTGTGACATCACGTTCCTTTATGATATCACCAATTCCCTCCATAGGACATCAGGACGGACGTGCATGACGTCACGTTCCTTGTTGGTCTCACCAAATCCCTCCAGAAGACATAACGAACCCTTAGAACCTTGAACCCCTGCGTCTCAAAGCACCGTCGCGCGCGAGTACGAATATGTCACTACCAGCTTTTCTCTTGGCACATCCCTTACAGAAACTCATATTTTAACGTCAGCCAATGAAAACGCCAATAGTGAGTGTTGTCGAGCTTCGGCCCAGCGGTAATTTGGAATGATTTCAGCCACACGCTGCTTGTGTTACACGCAATGTTTAGGATATCACACGATAATGTTTAGGATCATTATTTTGGGATTCCCATCAATCGTTTATCCATCTTCAAAATGCGGCGGGTATTTGTACTGTTACGACGGCTGACGCAGTAGCGACTGGCTAAGGCAACTGCTGTAATTGTGTAGTTCGACTCCGCTCAATCTCCAGCTTTTGGGAGACGATCGGCCAGGGTGTAATAACGTGGCACAACGCGTAGCATAGCGCACAGTTCTGCCTAGAACTATGGTTCAACTCACTTCACAACATTCCGCGATAGTTTCAGAATAACCTAGTGGCGAAAATTCTAACTTGTCTATCAATTATAACACTGAAACGTCGACAACCTTCAATTTGTGCTCCATTCTGACAATTTCTTTTTGTTTATGCAAAACGTGCATAAACAAAAAGAAACGTGCATATGCTTGCGTCTGATGTGTCACAGCCTACACATGTACAGGTGACGTTCAATTACGTCACATTATAGGTGGGAGATAATTATATCATTTTTTTATTATCAGCTTTTAAACAAAAAGTAACATTATTCGCTGACGCACAGCAGCATTGAACCAATATAAAGAGGAACATAGAAATGTAAATACACTTACGTAATCTGATTCATCACAGTTCCTGGCATATAAATACGTCTGTTGGCAACGGAAATGTGTATTGACTCTGAGGTTGGTTAACACCTTTGTAGTGATGGTTCTCTGAGCTAGGTATCCAAGGATTTAGGCGCAATAGAAGTTAACGTATTCTTATGAATGTGTTAGCAAGACTTAATAACTTTGTATACGGCACATTACAAAAATATCAAGCATGCCGAAGACCCACCAAGACACACGCGTAGCCTACATTTGTAGATTACTTGTAGTGTGTAATATAAGCATTTCATTTCAACCATAATTATAGTTTCTTAAATTATTGATATTATATATTAATTTATTGCTGGTAATTTGTGCTGTTTATATATTACGAATTTTTAAATAGCTATTTATTTATTTATTTATTATTAATTTTGTTTTTATTGTTAGGACGTGAATAGTTTAAATTATTTGTCACGTGATTACAACTCGACCTGGTGTCGTCTGACGTAGGTGTATCGACTGAAGATGTCTGAGGGAGGCGCTGCCGTGACAGACGTGGAGGAGGTGTACTACAACGACGGACGACAAATCTCTGGGTCAAGTGTCGCTGTCCACTACGGCGGACATATGCTGATCGGCAGTGGCTACAACAACATGATGCTTTGTCAAGTATAAATTTACCGCGCAACGTATACGCCAAGCGATTGTTTTTTATATGGTTTATATTACCACGTATTAATGCGTTAACAGTCAAACAATGACAATATATTTTCTATGACATGTTTGCATACAGTCGGTTCTTTCATAAAGGAAGTCATTTAGATAGTCTGCATTTGCTTTTGTCAGTGAAATGTATGTGCGGTGAGCCACCAGGGGTCCTACAGTGAGCTGTTAGTAATTTATACTTGGGTCGCGTACGTATTTGTTTGGGAGCTAGACAAGCGACTGCATAAATGTATGCAAGGTTAGTTACTGATTGCAATACGTTAAGGTTGGTTTGATATAACATATAGGTTACGGTTAGCCACAATTAGGGCTACATTTGTTTTGTGTTTATTCCTACTCCAACCGGTCCTGACAACCCAGCTAGTAACATGAATGCTAACTATACTAACTGAAACAATAAACATTAATAATAAAACACGTGCAACTCCTTGTATTGAAGGCACCACCGAAGAGACACTTGTTGTTAATGGCCACAACAGTGCTATCTCTGTCTCTTCTATCTATGTTGTACAAATTATGCAGTTTGTCGTTGTCAAAAATGTCCACACTATGCATTGTTTCGAGTATCGCAACACAGTTGGAATCATGCTCGCCAAAGGAATTGCCAAAGTAGGTTGCCAACAATGCTAACATCGTTCTGGAGAGAGGTTCAGCTAGGTCCGGAAAGAGCTAGGTTCGGGTTTTGGATGTAGATCCTGACTGAGCATAAACAGAATCAGCAGAAGCGCCATCAAGTTCAGCCGTCACGCCTGAGTGGCTCCGTCGACGCGTGCTACTGCTGTCATTTTGACCCGACGGTTGACAACTTCGGGGACAACAGAACAGACTGATTATGTCCCTACAATGAGCATTGCCAGGCCCAAGAGTGCAGCCACGCGTGACCTTGACTGTGACATGTTAAGTCTGGTCAATTGGTCCGTATCTTTCTAAAAATGAAGTACATTTAATAATAACATTGGCACTTGTTATGCCTTGAAAGGTACAACGAGCCATATATGTATTACCCTATGGGGTGTTGTAAAGTAATAATCTAGAAATGTCACACCTGTTAATGATAGTACTGCCTTAACATACGTGTTCATAAAATAGGTACAGATTTACGATATTTAACACCGTATTCGTGACGTGCAGGTTTGTATAACTGTCAAGTCTGTCAAGTGTACCCTGAACGTGTAAGGTTACAAACTGGTGACATTTTACGCCGCCGGCGCCGTTGAATATAATTGAAACGCAGCGCGATAACACACGGCAACTGAACTGTTTACAGTCTACGCTTTGAGCAGTGTGCGTTATCTCATTACACACCTGACGATAAGGCAGCCATGCCTGTCCGAATGATTGTTGACTTACCCCGGTAGGCAGTCACTCGTGACCGACTGATTGTTGGCTTAGCACTGGGTCGCCCCGTCTTAGTGATGTCTGGCGGTGCAGAGTGACCGGTCGTCTCGATTCGTTCAACGTGTTTCTACTCAGAGTATTTCTGTGAGTACCATTATGCATTATATATGTATTGTTCACATTAGTAGTGGCTTGATATCGGTCACAGTGAACCCGTGCTAACAGATGTGTTTCATTTACTGTCATCCATACACTGTCTTGAGTATCAATCTTGCTTTCTCGCCGACGGATACTTGGACGAATCAAAGTACTTGATTCTTTGTCTTCCATGTGATACATTTCGACCGAATGTGTGAAATTAAGCCGTCACTAATCGATCGAATGTGTCACTGGTGTTTCTAAAGAGCATATATTTACATTGATGCGTTGATAACACATGCAGAAAATGTTGAGGCATTTGGAATTTTTCAAGCGTCAAGACATTGAATACAATGAGTACAACTCTTGGTCAAAGTAGGGCCTACTGTAATATCTTGACCCATGGTGACATTTTGACCCCTATTTATTCTAATAATCGGTTTGACCAATAGCTCTCATCATATGTATGTACAAACAAGCATGTCTTGAGAATGTGTGCGTGATTGCATGCGTGGGTGTGTGTTTGTGTATGTGGGGGTGTGTGGTGTGTGTGCGTGTGTGTGTGCGTGCGTGCGTGCGTGGGCGTGTGTGCGTGTGTGTCTTGGAAATTGTACGCCAGAGTTTTTGGATTTTATCAAGGACCCCTCGAAAAACCTATTATACTCATGTTACCTAGGGTTGTCTCAACTAATATGACGTCCTCGGACAACACATGAACGTTCTTCGTAACTTGCATTGTGAGAAATTGCACACGTTTACGTCACAGGACCGTCAACCACGGATGCATCGGGACACCGTTTTGTGTGTGTGTGTGTGTGTGTGTGTGTGTGTGTGTGTGTGTGTGTGTGTGTGTGTGTGTGTGTGTCGTGATATCCGAGAAATGGTCAGTTTGCTGGCGAGAGCATTGCCGTTGTACAGTTGGCATGACCCTTCCATTGCCGTGGTACTGTTGCTATGACCATCCCACAGTCGTTTTCAATTGATATGACCCTACTACTGTCGTTGTAGAGCTGACCCTACTACTGTCGTTGTACAATTAGTATGTCACTCACACTGTTGTTGTACACTTGGTATGACCCTCCCATTGTAGTTGTACAGTTGGTGTGACCCTTCCACTGTCGTTGTACAGTTGGTGTGACCCTCCCACGGTTATTATACAGTTGGTGTGACTCTCCCACTGTCGTTGTACACTTGGCATGACCCTCCCATTGTTGTTGTACAGTTTGCATGACCCCTTAACTGTTGTTGTACAGTTGGTATGACCCTTCCATTGTTGTTATACAGTTGGTATGACCATCCCACTGTTGTTGTACAATTGGCATAGTCCCCCATTTAATATTATCGACTGATGCCAACTGTAATTTAAATCGTTTGCACCGTTCTTTTCTCATGTGTCGTTCGGCATAGCTATATCTTACATCAAGCCACTGTAATGTCTCCCCCATCGTTGTTCTATTACTACAGCAGATATTACTACTGCATGTATTGCTACTGCAAATATTACTTCTGCAAACATGCTACCGAATGCAATTATGGTTAACTAGGCCAAGCTACGGAACCCTATTGTGGGCCAACAATATTCGCACCTGAAACGGAATTCTATCGTGACCACATTGTTTACTTCCGTCACTTCATTGTATCAACACCATATAGGTCATTTTAGCACGACAACAATAATTTAACCAATATTATTCTAGGTGTATGCGAACAACGAACGCTTACACGCTAACAACATAAGCTACATATTTGCTGTTTCGCGACGCAGCATCAGGTCTTTAGGATTACTCAATGTGCCACTTCCTTAGCTCCCTGGCAGAAGTAATCGGTCGAACACAATCCAGGCTTCACTAGGAAAAAATCAGCAATGCCTAATTTAATACGCAAATATTATTCACATTCCCCTACACAAATATCCACAATCCATGCATAAAGATAAGTGCACAGGAGCAAACTTGTCCGAAGTTCGAAACGGAAGACAGTATTCGAAACCGGGTTCTTTCGAGTGAGAGTCTGACCGTCTAGTCACTACGTCACTGCACTCAAGGAGAACGTGTCTCGAAAACGTGAATGCGATAATAACAATACAATTTATTTGTATAGCGTCCGATTCAATAACATAGCTCTCAGACGCTTTGCGATCCAAACAATTAGGCAATTTTTCGAATTATTGACCATTAAAACACCAGTTAATATTATTGTGAATTGATCAACCGTCCGCTACTTCGAGAGTCCTTAGAAACTAAATATTCGATGTAATGTATGAATTCATTTTTGTCGAACATTTATGCAAGGGGTCCGTTGTTGTTACTTATCGAGTTACTTTTCTGTTATATAATTCGTTTGGCGGCTAGTTGCTGAATGTTCCCAGAGATAATGGAAATAGACCCGAGTCAGATTTGGGTACACGTTATTTGTGAATAAACCAGGCTGAAGAAGGACTACAAAATAATTCTTCAACTAGCTATTTAATGCAATTTCTTCAAAAACATATTGTTTATTACATTTATTTGTGGGACATTTCCATTAATCAGGGGTAACACACAACTGTTGCACCACAGGCCACCAACTAAAATCAAACATGTATCATGCAGACGAAACAAAGCAATACACAAGTGGTCAATCCAAGGTACTTGTTAGCCAGCGGCACTCAGTAAACAATAGCGCGCCAATCGCCAGAAGGCACAATTCTATACATATCTACCATTGATAATGTCTCAATTCGCATGATATAAACATCAAAGGTTTGTACATATTTCCGCGGTGTTGCAACCCCACTCGCATAGATCCTGACCGTTCAATAAACCATACATTGCTAAGCGTCGTCTCGAGCCAAAATCCACCCTTCGAACATGCTGGTGAATTTAAGAGAAAGCTGTCGACTTTTTTCTGAAGCGTTATCATACATTACACAATGGCTAATTGAACACAGGGTCCAAACAAACAGAGATTGAGCAAGTCGTGACGAACATTTGGGCAAGTTCATTCACACGCTCCAGTTCATTCAGATGTATGGTGGCTATAAACAATGGTGGATATTTGTGAACGAATAGTCGTCGCGCGTTAATTAATGCGTGAATGGATGCTTCCCAGAGAAGTCAAGTTGTACAGGTCAGTCAGAAAGTAAAGTGTAACGGACTTAGGATATTGAGTTATGAAAGAACGTACGTTTCACTAACACGCCTGATTTACTTGACTTAAATACCTAGGCCGACTTGTACCTCGCTCTCTTCTTGGATGTCATCCTTTCCACCTCACCCTGTCTAGTTCAACCCTCACTGTCTTCCTTGATGTCACCCTCTCCATCTCACCCTGACTATTTGAACCCACGCTGTCTTCCTTGATGTCACCCTCTCCATTTCACCCTGTCTATTTGAACCCTCGCTGTCTTCCCTGATGTCACCCTCTATATCTCACCCTGTCTAGTTGAACCCTCGCTGTCTTCCTTGATGTCACCCTCTCCATCTCACCCTGTCTATTTCAACCCTCACTGTCTTCCTTGATGTCACCCTCTCCATCTCACTCTGTCTAGTTCAACCCTCGCTGTCTCCCTTGATGTCACCCTCTATATCTCACCCTCTCTAGTTGAACGCTCGCTGTCCTCCTTGATGTCACCCTCTCCATCTCACCCTGTCTAGTTCAACCCTCGCTGTCTCCCTTGATGTCACCCTCTATATCTCACCCTCTCTAGTTGAACCCTCGCTGTCTTCCTTGATGTCATCCTCTCCATCTCACCCTGTCTAGTTGAACCCTCACTGTCTTCCTTGATGTCACCCTCTCCATCTCACCCTGTCTAGTTGAACCCTCGCTGTCTTCCTTGATGTCATCCTCTCCATCTCACCCTGTCTAGTTGAACCCTCACTGTCTTCCTTGATGTCACCCTCTCCATCTCACCCTGTCTAGTTGAACCCTCGCTGTCTTCCTTGATGTCATCCTCTCCATCTCACCCTGTCTAGTTGAACCCTCGCTGTCTTCCTTGATGTCATCCTCTCCATCTCACCCTGTCTAGTTGAACCCTCGCTGTCTTCCTTGATGTCATCCTCTCCATCTCACCCTGTTTAGTTGAACCCTCGCTGTCTTCCTTGATATCACCCCTCTCCATCTCACCCTGTCTAGTTGAATCCTTGCTGTCTTCCTTGATATCACCCCTCTCCATCTCACCCTGTCTAGTTGAACCCTCACTGTCCTACTGGATGTCACCCTCTCCATCTCACCCTGTCTAGTTGAACCCTCGCTGTCCTCCTCGATATCACCCTTCATATTCTCACTCTTTCTTGCTGAATCCTCGCTGTCCTTCTTGACGTCACCCCTTCCATCTTATCCTGTCTAGTTGAATCCTCTGCCCGGTACCGAAATTCCAGGGCAATTCCCCCTTGCTCTAATATTTCCACTCTTATGGATTGATAACTTGGTCGTTCGTCTCCCTTATGCCTTCCACATCTGGTGTAGCCCGTTACATGGTTGCTATGTAGAACTTGGTGTAGCGCAACGGTGTTCAATTAAAAATCTCCGCAAGAGAATAACGTTCAAACTGTGTCAAGCATTCCCAATGACAAGGCACATCGCAAATTAGTAATATACCTCTAGTTGATGACATTGTTCGAATATTTGTGAAAAGTGCAGACAACCAAATCAATGTCACCACCGACATATGATGACATTAATTGGACACTGAACGATGGTTGGACTCACGTATTTCGTCATTGATGGTTTATCCCCAAATGGACGTTTGCGATGGACATTATACTTGTCTCATGTTAGCTACGTGAGAACACCTTATCTAGTACATGTTATTTCCATTGTTGAGCATATCACCATATCATAATGCTACGTTACAACAGATAAACAGTCGTGACGAAATTTAATGGCGCTACAACATGATACCTCCAGGGCATAGAACTAAAGATAGGTTTAATACAACTTTATAGCGGACGGTATCATGCCGACTCTGTCAGTGGAACAATAGCAAGCGTTATCAGAACCGTAGTACTAAGCATATACTAGAATAATAGTATAACAATTATTTCTTACGAAACATGTACCATTTGTGAAATCAACTATATTAAGATGCGTTTTGAACCCTAAGTTAAAAACTAATATGACAATGTAAGTACATGTACTTCAATTGTTCTCCTTTCCAACATTTAGCCAACATGTTTGGTATATTCGCTTTGATTCGATGATTTACTACTAAATTGTCTAAACAAATCGTTGGTTTCTTGTTTTCATTCAGTGTTCGAATTCTGCTTTATTGGAATCGTTTATGCTTCCGCTTTTAGAAAGCCATCAAAGATTCCCGATGTTAGTTAATTAGGTGACTGAACATCCATGTTTTCCCGGACGTCACAAATGGGGCGAATGGCAGAGAGTACCCAGTGGCGCAGCCACGTAGAATTCTTCATTGCGCTGACGTCACTGCTGCAATTCTCAGTCGCCAACTACAACGCGGCACTCAACCAGCCGGTGTCCGTTCACCCAGCAGACGCTTCGTGTGGTCTACTTCAGGACGAACGCTTAACATATAGCAATGGTGATTCAGTCATGTGTTCGTCTGGTTGCCGGCGCAATGTTTCGACGTATGCTAACATCTGGCGCCCGTTCCCGGATGACGTCATCCAGAT
>OZ024865.1:25893856-25906356 GCA_964017155.1 Oasisia sp. SBJ-2009
ACTTATGGCGCCGTCATTCGGACCGCGGTCCGGGAGCACGAGGGTGGTGCTACTAGGGGGTTTTCTCGGCCGTGACAACTCGTGTGTCTCTGTGAAAACATTGGTCCAGGGCATTTCGTTCGAGATAGAAAACAGGTAAATTATATCATTAAGGCGTTTTAGAGAACGAATTTATTTGAGCACGTTTTATACATTACAGCAAAAAGCTGAAATAGTAATCCGCATCAACTGGTAGTCACGATAGCACACATTTACAAAATAAACTATCTTACAAATGATAATAGCAACTCTATTATCACACATTAAAATGAAAATGATATGTCTGTGTTGACATCGTCGTCGTATACAATTTTATATTTCTTAAATCCATTTCTAATATCTATCATTTCCGATCAAACATTCGCATTAACCATATTTGCGTTTGACAAACCAACCTGCCACTTACTGTTTATATCGTTCGCGGATACGTCATACCGAGAGTCGCATTCATTTAACATTTGAAGACAATTTGCGCGACAAATAGATAATGGATTACTAATGGACATTTTAGCAACCATGAGGAGTGATTCATGAGTTTATATATAACTAGGAAGAGTATTTGCTACTGGTTTGACATGTTCAAAATATGTGTATATGAAAAAAGTTGTCAAAACAGAGTTTGAAATGCAGCCAATTAGGATAAGCACACTGGAAAACTAGTGCGTTTATCGACATGATACGAATACAAGCATCACCAGAGCCAGTGCAACTTTGCTGAATGTCTTGGTTTGTTATTGTACTAGAAATTCTCTGTCACAGCCTATGCAGTACTGATTGTTATGGTACTGTGATAATGTTGTGCAAACAGTTGAAAGAATGCGTGTGTCTCCCTGTTCCAGCAATGACACTCGCGTCTACACTCGCACTCCTCCACTCACAACAGTAACTGGACGACATGATATCACAAGTGTCCCCACAGAACTCATTGTGACATTGGAGAGCAGATATGAACTCAGGACGGAGATGAAATTCATTTACAAAGAAGATCCCGTGATCGAGATGATCCAACCGGAACGATCTTTCTTAAGGTGTGTGTCTTAAACTGTATTATAAAATCGAGAGGATCCAACTGGAACGGTCTTTCTTAATGTGTGTGGCTTAAACGGTATTACACGTACACACACAACACACACGTACACACGTACACACAACACACACACCACACACACCACACACACACACACACACACACACACACACACACACACACACACAAACACACACGCAAACACACACAGTACAAATTAATTAATGTAACAGTTTTTAAATAAACTGACATTGATTGTATCAACGCAGCGATGGTTAAAGGAGACCCTTGTTAAAATGCGGACCGTTTCAGGTCCCAGTGTGGCAGTATCAGCATAGCGTTGATCCTCAGGTTGGGAAAAACATGATCGGTGTCTTTTAATATGCACCCCTCAGTGTGTGCACATTCTAGAGACACCATCACGTAAGAGATAGCAATAGTGACAGGCGCCATCTCTCTATGCGCTGTGCTAGGGAAAGAAACAGAAACTCCGAATGTATAGAACACAAAAGAGGTGTATGTTCGTTCCAGGGGAGGCATCGTGCAGACCATTATAGGCCAGCACATGGACTCGGTGGCGTTTCCCCTGATGACTGTCACCCTTGTGTATAGAGGACGTCCGTACGAACAACCACGGTCTGTAAGTAGTGTATGACATGATGACTAGACTGTGTGAGCGTATTAGTCGTTTCTAGGCTAGCGTTAAGTCAAGCATGCGCGCGATTTGGGATAGATAGGATACCCGTCACTTAAGCACACACGAACCAATACGCACCCACACGCGCGCGCGCGCGCGCACACACACACACACACACACACACACACACACACACACACACACACACACACACACACACACACACGTACATACTCACACCCACACACACACAAATAAACACATACACGCGCACACACGCACGCACGCACGCACGCACGCACGCACACACACACACACACACACACACACACACACACGTACATACTCACACCCACACACGCAGAGACTCCTCTGGCGTCAGGTATCCAGCAAATCTACGTCCTAGGTTCACAGCGCTTCTCATAAACCATAAGTAAAAGAAACCCTTACGCCTTTGTTTTGCGTCGCATGGAAGCTTGCGGGAAACACTTAGACCGTGTACATTCCAGTGGTATTCACGCCGGCTGTTTATGGTGATACGAGCTAAGCAAACTATACGCAGCTTGAGCGTAACATGGTGGCTTTCAGTGGCCAATGATATCCATGTTTGATAAATTATTTAAAATATACCGTGGCTCCGTGCTCATTAACTTATGGTCATTCTCTAAATGTATGTTCCTGTGTTATGGCAATGGTTGTTATTGTGTTTGAACTCCGCTTTAATGATCAAGGCGCAACGAACAATTGTAGATGTGGAGCTATGGCAAATTTAATATGTTATTATTATTATCACTCTGTTGCTCTACCTGTATTGTCTGGATATACATATATCAGCAGCAAATACTGTGAACATAGTCAAGCAAAATATGTTAGTTATATCAATTAACTTAATGGAATCTGTTTTAAATTTGCAGCCATGTCTGGTGCTGAGCAAGACTGCGATGCATTGTCCAACGCCTGAAATCTCTCTTCCGCCGGGTATCTCAAAACGAGACATATATCGCTTCTCAAACGTACGGGCATTGCATTTAATATTGATGGAATGGGCATATGAATCAAGGATTTGTAATACATACATATAAACTGCCGGAGTTTGTATATACTAGATTGTATTATCTTGAGAGACTAGGGATTTGTTTCCCTTTTAATTTGAGAGTGCGGGGTTGAAAAGTAGCAGCAGCAGTTGTATCCTAGGTATATGCACAACAATAGGTATGTTAAAGCAAGACTCCTTATTATAGTTCCTGATGAAGGCCAGTTATGGAACAAGGAATCTTGCTTATATATAATAGTCTTCAAGCGTTATGAACACTTTTCACAAATACAATTTGCTTTATATACTGTTATATAATATATTTGCTTTGGTGTAAAACACAATTGTGACGAGTGTAGCCGTACAATATTGGCAATATTCACAACCATGTACATCAGTATATTGCGTATAAACGATATCGACATTAATTTTAATTGTTGTGCAGCGTGGCTACATTGCCAGAACCGGATATGACGTACGGGTACGTCGAAACGTTGCGGCCGGACACACCGATGATTTGTACAACAAGGACGACATGCAGTTCTACATTGGGTTGAAGCTAGACGGTGTTCCCACCTACCGTAATGTCAGCGAAAAACTTCCGAAGCATGGCCAGCTAAAAGTGTACGGGAACCCGGAAGTCTACGAGTTTGAAGAGGAAGTGATGGGTATCCCATCTTCCTGGCTGGTTGTCATAAAGGTAATAGTGGGCACAGAAGTGGTAATATTGTTTCTTTCATGCTATCCAGTCATGGTGGCAACTGATCAATGTATATCTTATACCAAGTCAGTAAGTTAGCTGAATCAGCTGTATACATATATATATATATATATATATATATATATATATATATATATGCATATATATTATTTACACATACTTCGTACATCAGTCAATATATATATATATATATATATATATATATATATATATATATATATATATATATATATATATTGTATATATATATATCAGTCAATATATAAACATATATTTACTGATGTACGAAGTATGTGTAAATTATATATATATATATATATATATATATATATATATATATATATATATATATATATATATATATATATATATATATATATATACAGCTGTATAAATGTATATATATATATATATATATATATATATATATATACATATATCAAAATAAGTGAATGTGAAAATGATATTCACAGGCCGATTGACACAGATTTATTTGTTGCCAATACTGATGATGCACCATTTATGAAACGTTGTCGATATACACATTTTTACAGAATGATAACATTACTTTTATTACTTACAACTGTGTGATACCAATGTGCACGGTAGAACGTAACCATCCTTTCAGTCCGTTGTCACGCCGGGCTCTGCAAGGTGCACTAGCTACGAATGATGCGTTGTTGTCCGCAGGGAAAGCGGCTGGACTCTGGCTGCTCGCTCGGAGACTACAACGTGACGGTGGGTCTCGGACAATGTGACGTCATTGACCTTCAGACCAATCAGCTCGTCTGTCGTCCCCCAAGAACGAGGCCGACCCTTGGAGATTTCCACAGAAATGGCGCTCCAAGGATGAAGGTATATTCAGTAGTTTTTGGAAAAAACAATGTATCATATGACGAATTAATTTGCCATATATGCATCCATCCATCCATCCGTCCGTCCGTCCGTCCGTCCGTCCGTCCGTCCGTCCGTCCGTCCGTCCGTCCGTCCGTCCGTCCGTCCGTCCGTCCGTCCGTCCGTCCGTCCGTCCGTCCGTCCGTCCGTCCGTCCGTCCGTCCGTCCGTCCGTCCGTCCGTCCGTCCGTCCGTCCGTCCGTCCGTCCGTCCGTCCGTCCGTCCGTCCGTCCGTCCGTCCGTCCGTCCGTCCGTCCGTCCGTCCGTCCGTCCGTCCGTCCGTCCGTCCGTCCGTCCGTCCGTCCGTCCGTCCGTCCGTCCGTCCGTCCGTCCGTCCGTCCGTCCGTCCGTCCGTCCGTCCGTCCGTCCGTCCGTCCGTCCGTCCGTCCGTCCGTCCGTCCGTCCGTCCGTCCGTCCGTCCGTCCGTCCGTCCGTCCGTCCGTCCGTCCGTCCGTCCGTCCGTCCGTCCGTCCGTCCGTCCGTCCGTCCGTCCGTCCGTCCGTCCGTCCGTCCGTCCGTCCGTCCGTCCGTCCGTACGTACGTACGTACGTACATCCATCCATCCATCCATCCATCCATACATACATCCATCCATCCATCCATCCATCCATCCATCCATCCATCCATCCATCCATCCATCCATCCATCCATACATACATACATACATACATACATACATACATACATATATATATATATATATATATATACATATATTATAAATATATATATATATATATATATATATATATATATATATATATATGCCGAATTCGTTCGCATTCATATATGTGTGTATGTATTTAATTCAGTACTTTTCATTGTGTTTTATATTTAGCTATTGTTTGTTCTTAGATTTATAATCATAAATGTAAAATGTTACGTATTGCACCGTTCGTATGTTGAATATGAATAAAAGCTAACATATACATTTATATGTACTTTCAATGGTTACACTACACATTTGTACTACCGGTATATCATGTAGTCCGTGATATATTTGTACATTTGTACTGATTGTATTAAATGATTCTATGTCATAAACAATTGTTTTAACAACACATATGTCAAGAAACTGTGAGAGTGAGACATGACACTGTGCCTTGCTGTTGATCTCGTATCGTAATGTGGCTGGCTTCACCAGGCGACGTATGTGGTATTTACGTCCGTCTCACTCTATCATTGTTACCAAGCGACGTAATTGGTATTTACGTCCGTCTCACTCTACCATTGTCACCAGGCGACGTAATTGGCATGTACGTGTGTCGTCTCACTCTACCATTGTTACCAAGCGACAATATTGGTATTTATGTGTGTCGTCTCACTCTACCATTATCACCAAGCGACGTACTTGGTATTTATGTGTGTCGTCTCACTCTACCATTGTCACCAAGCGACGTAATTGGTATTTATGTGTGTGTTGTCTCACTCTACCAGTGTCACCCGGCGACGGGTCTGGTATTTACGTGTGCCCATCTTACTCTACTATTATTACCAAGCGACGTAATTGGTATTTACATGTGTCTGTCTCACTCTACCATTGTCACCAGGTGATGGTTGGTAATATCAATGTAGTCGTCGGCTACCTGCGCTACGAAGAAGATAACACCGGCACTTCGATCAGGTATCGTAAGGTTTCCAAATCGCTGAAATACTCGCTGAAATACTTTAATAATACTATAATATTTTTTTGTGGATGGTGAAAAGAAAATTAACCCGCAATATTCATGGAAAGGGTGCAGTTTGTGTTGGCGTACGGGGACACGAGTTCGGATTATTCCCTGAATATTTCTTTGTAAATGTTTTTTTTTATATTGACACGGTCGTATTTTGTTCTCAGTTGAATTGTGTGGGATAGTATTTGTTAACATGACCATAATGCTAGAGGTGTAGGCAGCATCGCGAAATATGTCAATGAAGTGGGGGACATCAATCAATGGGGTGGGGGTGATTAACAACGTCCATAAACATCAATTGACGTATAGAGCGCAGTGGCTAATGGGTAGAGCTGTCGACTAAAATATCCCGATTTTAAATAAATGAGTATATGTTTATAGAATTTGCGCATTAATTACAGCTTGGCTGGATGCTTCCCGGAAAAGTTCAGATGACATTTGACTGAATAGGTATGCCAGGGAGTAAAGTATAAAGCGATTTGTGGAGACCTGAAGGCTGGATACTGAGCTATATAAGAACTTACCTTAACTTTACCTTCACATACTTGACGTATGACCCCTCCTTCGTGTAATGAAATGGGGTTGTTATATCTAGGTCGGTCGCGATCATATCTGCGGGTCTACTGATATCTCTGATACTTGTCGTGCTACTGGTCGTCTGTGTCTACCGGAGACGGAAATTGGCGAAGGAAGCGTCTAACATCGGCGGGAGAACTGTAGACACAAGTGACGGAAATGACTACATAGGTAGATATATGTTTAGTATAATTTGTAATACTCTAGTATAGTATGTTAATACTCGTGTACAATATTGCGCTCACTGATACAACGCCCGATTTGATTTTGCCTTGTTTAATTGTTGATTTTATGCACACAAGATTAATTGTGATCGACGTGTCGTGCTTAGCATTGTCGATGACAAACTGTTGGTATTACACAAGTAGGTATTATTTCAATTTGCATATCTATTGTATTTTCAAGACATAACGGCCAATAATTTAGGTCGTATCAATGTATGGTTTTATTTTACTACTGCGTAGAAGGTATGGTACGTTCATGTATTTTATGATATACCTGTGTTATACGGGATATTAGCGAATGAAAGTTGACTCACTGTGAATAAATTAATTGGCAGGTCTGCGCCAAAACAAACCCCGTTCTGTCATTGATGGATTAGACCCTTCTCTAGCCGCGAAGATTAAGAGCGTTCGGATTGAAGCAAGTCGGATGACACTGGGTAAAATTATCGGGAAAGGTAAATGCTTCACACAGCTTCCAGAGAAAACGGTTCAAACTGCTTCTAATGCATTTATGTGCATATAGGGAGTTTCTTGGTTCATCATAGAACCAGACAAAACAGCACGAGGTCAAATGTACATCGCAGATAGAGAACATGATCAATAAATATTACTTCGCTACTTCGATCATGTTGCATGAATAGTGTTAATTCTCAGATACGCGTGTATAACATATACAACTATTTCACCGTGACGTGGATCTGACTTGAAGAGTTCATAAGAGACATCCTTTCAGGTATATTACACGTGATCGAGTAACGTCCCAGCGACCATTATGACGTCGTAGCGACGTTGAGACGACGTACAATCGCGATATTGCATCCACTTTCTGGAAGTATAATCACGTGACTATCACGTATGCACGCAGAATGTGTTTGTCGGGAATACTTAGTTTTACACTTTTGCATATCGCCACACATTGTTGTACTAATAGCGATATATACGATATATTCATTATTGCTACAGGACAAAGACAACTTCTAACTGTCTTCATTGTATGCTACTATTTGTATACCGTTGCATTAAATAATTATATGAATCGTTTATTGGTCTCCGTACTGGAAGGAGACAATACTGTTCCTACATTCAATTTTACATATTTTGACGCAGGGAACTTTGGTGAAGTTCATGTCGGTATATTGACGGATGAACTGAACAACTCCAAGACAGACCGGGTGGCAATCAAGACACTACGAGGTGCGTACGTTTCCATGACGACAATTTCTGTGTAGGGCGATTGGACACTTGAACAGAATGGACGAATTAATGCTTCGAGTTAACACTTGAACAGAATGGATGAATTAATGCTTCGAGTTAACACGTGCTGTTACTCTGCTCTTCGTTCTCTGCATGTCTGGGTGAGACTAATATCGATACTCATCTTCGATGTGCGTTTCATTTACAGTTTGGTCGTCCCTTGCTGTCTATGTCAACCGTTTCAAGTATCTCCCTTCCTGGTCACCCCTTGCTGTATTTAACAAACGTCTCCGGTCTGTCTCCTCTTGTCATGCTTTGCTCTCTCTAACAACCGTCTCCAGTCTCTTCCTCTCTGGTCATGCCTTACTATCTCCATCAACCGTCTCCAGTCTCTCCATTCCTGGTCATGCCTTGCTTTATCCATCAACCGTCTCCAGTCTCTCCCTCCCTGGACATGCCTTGCTGTCTCTATCAACCGTCTCCGTCCCACCCTGGACATGCCTTACTATCTCCATCAACCGTTTCCAGTCTCTCTCTCTCCCCTTGTCGTGCCTTGCGGTCTCTATCACACGTCTCCTGTCTCTCCCTCCCTGGTCATGCCTTACTATCTCCATCAACCGTCTGCAGTATCTCCCTCTCTGATCATGCCTTACTATCTCCATCAACCGTCTCCAGTCCCTCTCTCCCTGGTCATGCCTTACTATCTCCATCAACCGTTTCCAGTCTCTCTCTCCCCTTGTCATGCCTTGCTGTCTCTATCAAACGTATCCAGTCTTTCCCTCCCTTGTCATGCCTTGCTGCCTCCATCAACTGTCTCCAGTCCCTCCCCCTCCCCCCCCCCCCAGTGTAACTCGGCCTTGCCTCCGTTACGGTTCCAGATTCCGGGTGACAACCGTTTTCGTATCCCCTCCACAAGGTCATTTTGAACACAGAAATGACGCATCAGTCAGAACGGTTCACATTGATTTATTCCTCCGTGCAAAGAAAACATATGTTTAATTCACCATCACTAATACTTATATGATCCATGCATTGTTTCACAGTGATAGGTAGCGAAACCTACCTCGTCACAACAAGGTATACGATCTCCTGTTACGTCATATAAGGTCTTGTTTTCTGTACCAACGTCTTTGTCTCGATGTAGATTCCGAGTCTGTCCGCAGTGTGACAGAATTTCTCGAGGAGGCGACCATAATGCACAACTTGCGGCATCCCAATGTGCTGTCTCTGATTGGTGTCGTAGCTGATGGTGAAAAACCATATGTCATCATGCCGCTGATGGAGAACGGGGATCTGAGGGACTTCATCGGGAAACGGGTGTGTACGACGGGGCGTCCAAACGGGACGTAGGTGTCAGTGACATTGTAATACCACAGAGGACGCAAACTGTCATAAACTGTGTAGGTAGTAGTGATTGCATAAAAAATTCAAAGTAGCAAGATTGTGTGTGTTTTTAAAGTAGCAAGAAAGTGTGTGTGTGTGTGTGTGTGTGTGTGTGTGTGTGTGTGTGTTTGTGTGTTTGTGTGTTTGTGTGTGTATGCGTGTGTGTGTGTGTGGGTGTGTGTGTGTGTGTGTGTGTGGGGGGGGGGGGTGTGTGTCTGTGTGTGTTTGTATGTGTGTGTGTGTTTGTGTTTGTGTTTGTGTGTATGTGTGTGTGTGTGTGCTTGTGTGTGTGCGTTTGTGTGTGCGAGTGTGCGTGAGAGAGAGAGTATGTGTGTATGTATATGTGTGTGTGTGTGTGTGTGTGTGTGTGTGCGCGCGAGTGTGCGTGAGAAAGAGTGTGTGTATGTGTGTGCGAACGAGCATTTGTGTGCGTGCACGTATGTGTATGAGCGCGCGCATACGTGTCGATGTTCGGTTTTCAATCATTGCTAGGGTGGTTGTTGCTGCAAGTAACACTAGGAGTGTACTCAGATTAGTGACAGTGGTGTTTTCAGTAATCAAGGTAAATATTGGTACTGTTAATGGTAGTTGTGGTTTTGTTGGCGGTGACGATGTTGTTGTTGTTATTGTTGGTAATGTTGGTGATGTTGGTTTTGGCATTGGTGTTGGTGTTAGTGGCAATGGTTATTGTGATGCAACTACTATAAACCGTAAAACAAATATTGCATTCAAGGTATTCTTAAAAATAAAAACCGGCAAGTCCTTCCTGAAATCATTGTAAGTGAAAATATGCAAAATATTACATTTGATATTTACAGGACTTCACCGTGCGACAACTTCTGGGTTTCGGGCAGCAGGTGGCGAAAGGGATGGCATACCTGGAAGATGTCCGCTTTGTTCACCGGGATCTGGCGGCAAGAAACTGTATGTGAGTCGACACATAATTCCTCTTTGAAAACAAATCGTCATTCGCTCGTTCTATATCAAACACCACAGTGGTCTACGCAGGTAAACACAATGGCTACTCAAAGTAATTGGTGATGGGGGACAGGGCATAACATTCGCCTCCACATTAATTACTACTTGGTTATTAACACAATTATTTTCCTATTACGTAATATATCTGCATATCAATTACCTGTTGATTTATTGAATATGGAGAGGAATACCACAAATGAAGATTTTGCTGAAGTAATACATTTGTATTGAATTGATCTGAATTTATTCAACATACGCGATCTCGCCTTGCTTCATTGGGCAAATTGGTTAAAAGTATACTTATGATCAATTAAACTAGCATTGCCTGAAATGACAACACAGATTCAGCTGTCTGTGTGAATCTAGATTAAAGGCGCTTATTCACCACCAATTTTATTTTACGCAATGCCTGGTATGTCGACACTCATATGTGTACGAAACTACATTAAAGGCACTAGTTCAAAACAATTTACACAATCCAAACATGACCCATACTCTTGTTAATTTCTGTGCAAACGGCGACGATTGATTATAGTAAAGTTCCCCCTGCGTTACTTTTAATACAGCTATGTTTCCTCTGTAATGTACTAAATGTGCAAGATGACCCATTTTTCAGGATCAACAAAAATCTGACGGTTAAGGTAGCTGATTTCGGATTGGCGCGCGACATCTATGGCGACGATTACTACCGCACGCAAGACAGGTTTCGTCCTCTGCCAGTCAAATGGATGGCAATCGAAGCTCTACAAACCGGAAAGTTCACCACCAAGTCAGACGTTGTACGAACATTATACGTGTGTGTTTGTGAATGTGTTTGTGAATGTGTGTGTGTGTGTGTGTGTGTGTGTGTGTGTGTGTTTGTTTGTTTGTTTGTTTGTTTGTTTGTTTGTTTGTTTGTTTGTTTGTTTGTTTGTTTGTGTGTATACGCGCGTCTGTGTGCTTGCCAGGATGCGTGCGTCATGCATGTATGTAACCTCTGATCTACCAATTTCCGATATGTTTTTGTACAAACTTATTGACATTGGTAATACGTATTAGGTATTTCCGCTTGCTTTAGTTGACAACCATTCCCCAGGTGGCGCCACTGGGAGTGTATTCAGAGTTGTATCTGCAGTGAATTGCGGTAGATAGTTAGTGCGACCAAGATATTTTGTATAACCTTACTTTAAGAATTTTACCGCCATGCGGTCTGATGTTGTCAGACAGCTCGTTATTAGACTGTGCTACCTTTGTCATTGTTACACTGATACTTGCTTGCACACTGCCACTACGTGGCATATACTCTGTGTGTTACAAAGATGTCACTGTGTGGCCGCATGTGATGTGGTCAACGCTTCTTTTTTTGCTGCCCCTTTGCTTAGCTGGAACCAATATAAAATATTTCATTTTTATACATTAAATGGATTCTTTACATTTTATTTATTTATACATCCGAAATATACTGTATACAAACTTGGTAATTATCCATATGTACAAATTTTGACTGATCTATGCATAACGTGGGTGTTGTTTGCGCAACACGCCGAAACATAACTGTGTTAATGCCAATCAGTTTGAGCCTGCTGTCATGTGGGTGGCTAATTATGCAGTCGATAACAATGAATGTTCCAACAGCGCAGTGAACCACGCAGTGCCCGTTGACCTTTTAGATGTGAATGTGTCGGGTAAAACCGATTTCTAGCGAACTGACCCATATACACATGACCAAATCCTTTTTTTAAATACGGATAGCACTGTTCACGTTTTTCAATATGTTGTCAGGATTATAACTGATTAATAAAACACGTTTGTAATGAAATAGAGGCGTAAAATTACAAGAAATAATTTTGATAACAGGCTTGATTAAAAGGTGTGTACTTTATAAGGAGGTTTAAATTATCAAACAATCCCTTTAACATTGCCGCGATATATGTTCACGCAAACACGACTCTGTTGCCTGTCCTCAGTGGTCGTATGGCGTCGTCATCTGGGAACTGATGACGCGAGGAGCAAAACCTTACGCTGATGTAGACAGCATCGACATGAGGCGATTCCTGGAGGAGGGAAGACGACTTGAAAAGCCAGAAATGACTCCGCAGTCCGTGTGAGTTTGAACAATCAATATTCCGTAAATCACCCG
>OZ024865.1:25911356-25936356 GCA_964017155.1 Oasisia sp. SBJ-2009
AGAGAGCTGATTTTGTACTGAGAGCGAAAGTCACAAAGTCATGATAAGTGTTAGATCATTCTGTGATTTTAATCATGCGTGGTTTATATGAATCAACATGTCCAATACGTATTCTTGTTCATGACAATGTGAAGAATTAAACGTCAATCGACAGTTAATATAATATTTTCTATAGTTTTCTAAAGACTTTTTTAACAATTCTATAGGAAATGTTCTGTAGGATATTCGCTGTAGGAAGTATTCCATAGAAAACTACGAAATATCCTATGGTTTTCTATAGAATATTATTTTCTATAGGCAATATCCTATGGTTTTCTATAGTAAAAGTCCTATATACTATTCTAGGTTAAAGGTTAAAGGCCAAGATCAAGTGGCGACCTTAGCGGATAGTAGATGAACTGGTGGCGTCCCCTAGCGGACAGGAGAATAACTAGTACTGTCAAAACTCTTGCGTCTAATTTTTAAAATTGTGTCAAATGGGGGTTAGAGATCATGTAATGCTCCCTAGCTGATAGGTGGTGAATTACAAACTAGGTCAAAGTACAAGTGGAGCCATCTGTCGGATTTGTCGTGAACCAATACCCCAAACATAGGTGTGTCTTATTTTTAAACTAGGTAAATTGTACTTTCTAAAAGTATTATTTTGTTTTACTAGAATAAATGTGCAAACCATATTGTTTGTTGTTTCTCCTGATATAACTGCCGCTCACACAGGGCCCCGTTGTGTCACGTGTGGTCACTCAAGCTTATTACACAAATAATTATTAACTTCGTTGTTACCATCAGCTACGTTGTCACGTGACAACTTTCATAATCTATCCTTGTAAGGTGTGCTTTAAATTAAAACCACCCATAACAAAACACTGTATTTCTACTTAATTTTACAGACATACAGACAAGGTTATGATCAAGGCCCGTAGACGGCGGGTCGAAACGTCGTACACGCTTCGACAAAAATGCTCCAAAGTAAGTAAATCATACTAAAATAAACCAATCTTGGAGCCATGAACAATTTATTTACTATAAGGTTATGTAAGTTTTCTGTCACGTTCAAACCATAACTTCGGTTAAGAATGTCGCTACCTACCACGTGCAAGCCATCAGTTCAGTTAAAATGTCGCTTCCTAATACATGCAAACCATAACTTCAAGGAAAATGACGGTACCTACAACTTTTACAACTCAATTTTCTGCAAAAAGACAGCTTCGACTATAATCATAACGTAACTTTTAGAATGTTGAGGCGATAACCTTATTAAATATTCGTGTTTTACTAAGTCAGTGTGCTAACTTCCTTTCACTGTTTCATTGCGTTAGACATGTGGTGTCTTCATATTATATTGAACTAAGTTAGAGTTGTAGCAAGTTGACAGACACGGCAAGAGTACAGACACACCAAATTTACAGTCACGGCAAGTTTACAGATGCGGTATTTTTACAAAACAAAACAAAGCGAATCGAAACGAAACGAAACGAAACGAAACGAAACGAAACGAAACGAAACGAAACGAAACGAAACGAAACGAAACGAAACGAAACGAAACGAAACGAAACGAAACGAAACGAAACGAAACGAAACGAAACGAAACGAAACGAAACGAAACGAAACGAAACGAAACGAAACGAAACGAAACGAAACGAAACGAAACGAAACGAAACGAAACGAAACGAAACGAAACGAAACGAAACGAAACGAAACGAAACGAAACGAAACGAAACGAAACGAAACGAAACGAAACGAAACGAAACGAAACGAAACGAAACGAAACGAAACGAAACGAAACGAAACGAAACGAAACGAAACGAAACAAAACAAAACAAAACAAAACAAAACAAAACAAAACAAAACAAAACAAAACAAAACAAAACAAAACAAAACAAAACAAAACAAAACAAAACAAAACAAAACGAAACAATCAAGTTTACAGACACAGTAAGTTGACAAACACGGCTAGTTGACAGACATAGCAAGATTACAGATACGGCAAGTTTACAGACACAGCAAGTTGACAGTTAGTGTGGTAACGTCATATCTTTGTTGTTTTTCACTTCGGAAAACTTGTAACATTCCTTTAATATTTCATGAAATGATTGTAGCAAAATCTCAATATTCGCTCGTTTCCCCATTGTCTTTGTTTACTAAGTTTTATTAAATCAGCAAGATAACCAGATGCTTCCTACCACGTGCAAACCACAACTTCCAGAAAAACATTACACAATCGACTATAGTCATAGCATAAATGTTAGTGTTTCGATGTCATAACCTTGTCAAGTTTTCATATTTTACTAAGTCGGTGTGCCAACTTTGTTCCATTTCGCAACCTTTCAGCGTTTCAGCTTTGCCACCTTGTCGTATTTTTCGAAGTCATCTGGGTACTTTCTTATATTTTGTGAGAAAACTGTTACACTTTCTATCATAAAGCGAGAACCTTGGTGGTTTTTCGTACGACATACAACATTTTCCTAATCAACTTCATTTCTTTAAAACCGGGTGCAACCTAGCTGACAATTATGTCAGTACGTTATACGCTAGCGCCATCTAGCGAGCAAAACAACCGCTAATTATGGTTTGACACGCGATAAGCATGTCAAGTATACGGATTTTAATAAGTCAGAATGCCGACTTCGTAGCATTTCGTAACGTTTCATCACTTAATTGCGTTAGGCTGGTCGTGTTTACATATATTTAGCTAAGTTAGCGTTGTAACATGTAGTAAAATCTCCATATTTTGCCGTTTCTATACGGTAGCCTTGACAAATTGTCGTATTCTAGTAAGTTGTAATCACTCAGCAAGGTAATTTCCTAACACTTTAACACCCCAAAGAGATAGAGAGGCATGTTTCTACAATTTATTTCAAGTTTGCATTACAATGTGTAGTACATTTTAAACATTCTATCGTTTCACCGCGACAGCTTTGTCACTTTATCGTATTTCCCTAAGTTATCTTGGTACTTTCTTAACTTTCTATGGGAAAACTATAGCGCTTTCAATCATAAAACGATAACCTTGGTGGTTTATATAACATTTTTATCTAGAATCTAGAAAATGTTGCGTTCTGACAACAGTACTTTAAAAGCTAGCACCGTCTAGCGGACAACACTAACACAACATTTGATGCGAGGGTCATCTCGCTGACTAATTAGGGTTAGACACACTTCGACCAAAGCCATAACCTAACGTTAGTGTCTTGATGCGATAACCTTGTCAAATGTTTATATTTTACTACGACAATACGGTCCTTTCATATCGTTTACATGTGACTTGTAATGAAATTGAATATTTTTCTGTTTCGACGCGATAACCTTGTCAAGTTTTCAAATTTTACTAAGTCGATATGACAACTTTGCTCCATTTCGCAACGTGTCAGCGTTTCACCGCGATGGCTTTGTCATTTTGACATATTTTTCTAATTCGTCTTGGTACTTTCATAAAATGTTGTGGGAAAACTATGCCATGTTCCATCATAAAACGAGAACCTTGGTAGTTTTCTACGACATTGAACATTTGTTTAAATCAATTTCAAACAAATCTAGAAAAAATCTAGGGTTGTAACGTCACTTCTTTATAAAAAGTGGTGCCATCGAGCGGATAACTCTGACACACTACGTTAGACGTTAGCCCCATCTAGCGAACAAAACAGCCAATAATTAATTTTTTTCATAGAATAAACGGTGGCTTGGACTACTTCCATAAGATTATTTCTTGTAAAATGGTGGCAAAAGTCACAGTCATGACATACCTTTTTGTGTTCCGAGGCCATAACCTTGGCAAATATTCTTATTTTACTAATGTCAACGTGGTAATTTCGTAACATTTAGCGATTCAACGAGATAGAAAGAGGAATTTGTTTATTTCAAACCATATTCGTATCATAACTTCTACCAAAATGGGTGCCCCTATCACGTGTAACCCACAACTTCCATAAAAAAGACGATTCCTCTCACTTGCAAAACACAACTTCCGGGGAAATGGTGGTTTTGACCACAGCCATTACATAACTTAACTTTTGACGTGATAATCATGTCAAGTATTCGTATTTTACTAATCATTTTCGTAACTTCCCAACCAAATCTAGAAAATTGTTGTGGTACGACGTCACTAACTGAACCCATCTTGTGGCTAAAAGCTATGTGAATGTGAACTCTTCGATCATGAAACGACACACTTGGTGGTGCATATTACGACATAGAACACAATCTAGAATAATATTCGGTTGTGACCGCAATACGCTAAACGCTAACCGCATCTGGCCGATAACCCTAACACTACGTTAGACGTCAGCGCCATCTTTGATCAGTTAACTCCTACTTTTCCGACAGATGGCTCCACTTGTTCTTTGACCTAGTTTGTAATACACCACCTATCCGCTAGGTGGCACTACATGACCTCTAACCCCCAATTGACCTAGTTTAAAAAAAATTGGGACAGTAATAGTTCGTGACCTGTCCGCCAAGCGACGCCACCAGTTCATCGACTATTCGCTAATGGCGCCACTTGACTTTGACTTTGACCTTTTACCTTTGACCTTCCACCGGTGGAATTCCATCTGCACCGCATCGCTTCGTGCCTCCATATCACGAAAGTTCCTTATATTACTACTCTCAGGGATATTAGTTATGAAATGCATCTATGAGGTTGTGGGCTAACAAGACCAAACCAGACCTACATACCAGGTGATTGAGAGGAGATAGAAGAGTATAAAATATTGAATGGGTATAAAAATACTTTTTATCAGTTAAGGAAGAGAGAAGTACTAGAGGACATGAAGTTACATTAACCCATTAGCAGGCAGTCGATTTTAACGTGAAGCCTGTGGCTCCTCAAATGTTTGACCTAGATGTTTAAAAATATTGTTTGCGCCATTGTCCTTGCTCTAGCGCCTTTATTATTCAATTATCGCAACAGCATGTTGCATGCATGTTGTATATAATAAAGGTATCTACACAGTGGTGTCAAAACTGTTGTTATAACTTTAAAATATGTTGACCATTTCTTGGTTGACACTATGACATTTTGAAACTTTTTGTAAAATAACTACTTTTTTATGCTTGGATTTATACTGCTACTAATTGAATTTATTTAAAAGAACATTAAATTATCTACACACTGGTATAAATTGTTGTATAATATATTACACATTGTAGCTGTACACGTGGCCAACTATTGGCTGGAAGACATTTTTAAATGTCCAAAAACAAACACTAGTGCTGTTGAATTTCGAAAACGCGGTAAAAAAAATTGAGAAAAGAAGTATCCAAAATAGTCACAATTTAACGTTATATGTCTAGATAGGTGTCGCATTTATTGCATCTCTTAGGCACTAGATGCAACCACGTAAACCGAATTCAAACGCTGTGATGTATTCGCTGGCCGGCTATGGCCGACCTGAAGAGATTCGTGGTGACCGTCAATGCCCGACTAGAGTGCTAATCGTCTAATAAAGAAGCAGTGTACAGTAGATATGAGAAAATACTCATTTTCACAAGGATGGAATTGATTATCAGCTGATTGTGTAGGTTTTAGTAGAGTTAGTATGTTTAAAAATAAAGTCAACCTATTCCTTAGAAAGGCGGAATACACTTAAATCGATACGTTGGACTTTTGATAAATCAAAGGGCTTCCTTGTCCATCTGCCATGTAACGTTGATTCTTTAGTTGGCAATCTTAATCAATCTTGCTAAATTGTTTGAACTGGACCCAAACGGATTACGTTCAAGTCGCTTAACAACTGGCAACAGTTTCTGCTTTACACATGATTGTCTAACAGGCAGACGTTAAAAATTTGAAAAAACTACTTGATTATGTTCATCGTAGCCAAATGTTCAAAAATCTACGTGCCTATGGAATTCCGGGACATTTGTGAGTTATGATGAAGGGCTTTATAAAGGCACTGCATCCTCAGTTATTTTGCCGGACGGAGAAACAATATTCTTGAAAACGAAGGCCGGTATTTTGCAGGTAAGGCACTAGATTAGCTCCATATATAGATAATATAATATTGGACTATGTCGTGAGGCAATCGACAAAACGATTCTTATCTAGGTATTTCATCGGAGAACGGAGTAATAGCTAGACGGCTTCAAAAAGGAAATCATCACGGGTTTAGCATCTGCAGATGATACAGTCCTGATATGTTACACCATCAAGTATGCAAGCATAAAACAGACCAAAGTATATGAAGGTTGCTTAAACTAGTAATATTATATACAACGGTTGATAATTGGTATTGCCATTGCTTACGTAGGGTGCAATGGCTCATTGGTAGAGCTTCAGTCTCTCGACTACAAGAACCCGGGTTCGAATCCTGTGCTGAAGTTTTAAAACATTAGGCAAGTTTTTTTAATCTACATTGCTCCAGTTCACTCAGCTATATAAATGAGTACTTGACTATAGACAGTGGTGGATATGAGTACGAGGAGCCTTTGCGCATTAGTTTAGCATATGGCTAGATGCTTCCCAGAGAAACCGAATTGGTGTCTGAGTGAAAAGGTATGTCAGGGAAGTAAAGTGTAAAGCACCTTGAACGGTCCAGATGACTGTCCGGTATAAGAACTTGCCTTTTTATGTGGAGCTGGTACGTCTACCTCACACACAAAAAAACGGAACGAAAACTAAACAGGATTGACACATTAGCTAAACACATTTTATACACCCGTCAGACAAACCGACAAGTCCTCTGACGAGTGTACGTTCGATAGTATTATTACCAATGTTTCGAAAGTCAGCCACAGAGCGTGTCAATCGAATGTTTCGGCATTGACCTGAGTATGTGTACTAAATGAAAGCATAATAAAAAAAGGAATTTCAAGCCCGCATATTCTCACAGGAGTCCGATGTAATGTTATCACAACGAGTCGATGTGACTGATAAGTGTTACTTTGTGTAAGAGGGCTGCACCTTCCCGCCTGACAGTCAGTTGCACAACACCGCTGACGTCACCCAAGCAGTTGTACGATATGCCTTTTGTTTTGTTCAACTGTCAATCATCTACTCACTCGCCCATTTGCACACAGACACGCACTGCCTAGAGAGTAGAGACGTACACTTTCCGCTGATCGACTGGTCTGAACAACAGGCGTGTGAAGAAGACGAACATATACTGCGACCCAATTCGGTTGAATTATTGCCTTCTAAATAGGTGAGTACATCGTAAAAGCGTAATATGTTAACACTGTGCTAAAGCTAGTTACGAGACTTCCAGTGCTAGCCACGCAACCAAGGGATTTGGAGTTGTTAACATGTTTTGTGTTCCCAACTTGCCACACAGGTGCATAGCCACGAATATCAAAAGCATCGCCTTTTAGAACGCATCGCAAACGCGACAAGCTACACGACTCTCGGCACGTAGGCAGGACAAAAGTAATTTAGTCAAAGTTGTTTATTCGCTTGAGTACCTAATACTGTGTAGTAGACTTTGTGAACAGCGCGGCAAGGTGATTCCTTGTGCAGGTATACGCCGCCTATTACTCGTGATAAGGGAATTCGTTGGGATATAAATGGCATTGTTTCGTGTTCAAAATTATAATGGAAAATTATTATTTGAGAACCATTTGTAATGTACACAATGTTTTATTAATATAACCATTTCATGTAACCATATTCCTTCATTTTATTACAATTATGCTTTACTAATCACAAATTACCCTGATAGTATATATCAAAAAACGTACGCGAAATTTCCAACTTGGGTTCGATCGGCCTATGTTATCGAGATTCAGCACGGTTGTTAGTGATTAATAAAGGGTAATTATATCGAAATAAATCCATAGAAGTACAATTAATAATTACATTAACACAACTGCGTACATAACAAGTTTAAAGTTATCAAAGAATCCATTTCAATATAGTTTATAATTTGGGACACGAAAGAACCCATTTCGGGTCCCAAAGAATCCCTCTAACCCGTTCCCATCAACAGTTCATCACTGAGTAATCAACTCGTGAAATACGTCGTATACAGTTAGTGACTTTATGTTAATGCTTGACGTGTTTGTTGCTCAAAATCTACTCACCGGCGACGAGTTTGTGGGAAAACATTTCTGTGCAGATTTGTTTGCTATGAAATTGGAAAGAATTTATGTATAGAGTCCTAACAAATGTATATCCTTAAACTACATAGAAGTTCTTCTGAATTATTTTGGTTGGAAAATTTGGGCAGCTGTAGCTGCAGCTTCTAACAGCAACAGTATCACACTGGTCGACGTTGACAGCGGCCTTCCAACTTCGGAGATGCTCTTAACAGGACAGGTTCTTTAAGTTGAGATTCGAACGCCCAAATCACTGCCCCACTGCGTATGCGATAGTTTAAGACTCAAATGGAGTATGTATTAATACCACTAGTACATTTCTGTACATATTTGTTTGCTATGGAATTGCATAGAATTTATATAATAGAGTCATAACAAATTTATATCCTTAAACTACATTGAAATTCTTCTGAAGTATTTTGGATATTCCGCAGAATTATATAGACATTGATGTACATATACAAGTAATGGTGAACATTTCAGGATATTCTATTGAATGTTGTGTAATGTGTAATGCTAACATGATTCTTCAGAAACATTTTCACTGTATACTTTTTTTTACATTTTACGTAATCATACCTGTTCCTCGCATTACCTGCTCTCGTGCCATAGGCCAACAAACCTTAAACTACATCCCAGTCCCAAACTACTGTCATAGATTAATCTTGCCTCCATCCCTCCAACAAGTGGGTTGTCGAAACACCGAGACGTCAAATTTCTATGCTACTGTAACAATTGCAGACTTGAATTACGTCGCTGTCTATTGACGGCCTAAATAACACGCTGCGCTTAGAGCCTCTAGTAGAAGGCGTCAGGTCACCGTCTTGGTAAAGTGCCTGAGTTGTGCGGTGAATTAGTGCCTCAGAAAACTATGCAGCGTGACGCTGTGCTTTTGACAGGTCAATAGGAGCGGTGAATTAGTGCCCCAGAAAACTATGCAGCGTGACGCTGTGCTTTTGACAGGTCAATAGGATGTGAACAAATACCGGTGTGTGTAACCTATGTAGGACAAACGCCTTGGACATAGCCCAACACAGACTTATCGTTCACGGAAAAATTCCATTGCATAACTTAATACCCCACGGACATGGCACCATATATTGGTACAGCATAAACACCTTCAAGAAAGTTGCTAAAAAATATCTAGATTACGATTTTTGTTAATCATGTTCAGCCCAATATCAGTATGAAGGTGATTAAATAGTTATAACAACTGGCTTACCGTAATAGTGCATATCACTGCATGTAGCTCATTATTATTATTATCATAGTTGTTATTTATTGGCGAACACCTGTACAAAAACCGAGGGTGATGTGTTTTTATCAGCTCCGCCCCTCTCTCTTGAACTCCGCCAAAGTATTGATGGGCACAGAGCACTTTTAGTTTTCCCATTGGCGGCCGTGTTAACGTCTTGTCAGATTACAAGGAAACAGTACCTGTGATTGTTTTACATTTCTTCTGAGTCACTGGAGTCATGTCACTGATATGCTGATAGATTTTCATCAAAATCACATATCTCAGATTCTTTAAAAATGCATCCATGTGCACTGCCCGTTAATATTAACAAAATTAGTATGTTTTTCTGCAGCCGCAGGGTGATGTAAGAAAAGATGGCTAAAAATCACTACACCAACTACACTCGCCTAACACGCGTCATTACACTTCAGATACATCATAGCACTGAATCTGCTAGTATGCCTTCTCTTCTCTACTCATTTCATATACAAATTATTTTTGTGACGTGACCGTGATCTCGCCACGGTCACGTCACCGCTACGCTAGACAGGGAGGTCTAATGCGGCTGTGAACACAAAAAAGCATTGTTTTGCTTTGGCGTGGACAAGTGGCGGGATATGGTTTGAATCAGTAAGAAATGCTCGACTTGTGGACTATGAGCCTAAAATATGTTAATAAATTATTGACGAACACTTGACAAGCACCACTAGTATTTAAAGGTATTTTACGGTGTCGTGAGAACATTCGTAACAGCGGTCCAAATAAAGGAACTGTCTCAATGTACCAGCAGCACAACACACTACGCGGCAGTCGCAATCTATGTGTGTCACTGACGCAGTCAAACACAATGACAGCCGTTCAACGCGTGCACAATACTATGACGTATCTTCTCAGCTTACGGTAGTAGCTGAACTCTCGCAACGAATACAACGGCTGCAATTGACAGTGAGCGAGTACAGAGGAGGCTTAGTGGGGTTGTATCGCTTACATTTATAAACGTTCCGATTGACCTTTCTAGGCATGCGCATTAAATGTAAAATCATCAATGTGCAGCGAAAGAACAAAGCATTTATAGTATAAATACTAGAGTTGTTCGTTAGGATGTATATAACCTCTCAGCAAAGTTATGTTTCGCATATTAACACGAGGCAAACAAATGTTGAAGCATGTTATGATAGCAAGCGTAAATCACGTGACTGTAGTGCGCCATAATCCGAGAAAGTGATTTAAACAAATGTAATATGTTATTGTATTGAATATAATTTTAAGCAACTCTTCTTCACAGTGAGCATCGAAGGAGAGTTAACGAACAGCCCGTGGCATTTTTACTAAACATGTTTTGTAGTTTTGCTGAACATTGATGATTTTACATTTATCTCGCATGCGCAAAAACGTCAGGCAGAACGTTTATAACGACCGGAAACATGTAAGCGCGATAGCGTTTTTCCGCCGTTGACTGATAATGAAGCCCCCGCCACCAACGCGCTGTTTGTCAGTCAACTCGCTCGAGCGGTCCGCTCTAAACAGAGCGTGACCAAGTGGCGTCACTTCTGCGTCAGGGGTTGTGGCATCTAATCATGTTTTTATGAAACCCAGGATAAAGGCGTCTCGTAATTCTTCTTTGGGGGTGAACACATGATGAGGGTTAATTTTTTTTCTCACGTTTGCGAAAACGATAGTGGGCGATGGGGCGGGTGGAAGATCGAAGGTTATGCCGGCGAAATGTATAGAGTGGGTCCGCTCGGTTTGATTAGAATTACACACACATATATATATATATATATATATATATATATATATATATATATATATATATATATACATATATATGTATGTTCTATCCTATGAACATTTTGGTAATTTGCATAAATCCAAGAAGGCAACTGGACTGGTCTATAAAAACAACTTTATAACCAGTCTAACAATAACGTGTAATACCTCTTATTAGGGTACATAAAATCCATATCTGATGTTTTATTTGTGATTCATGCAAATTACCGGAGTTGCTCAAAGATACCGTTTCGGCTGTCAAGTTTTATTTGTTGTATGATCTGATGAGTCCAGAACTTTCATAGGATAAAACTTTCATAGGTTCAATGTGTAACACCTATGTGAATGTCAAATTGACAAGTTCTTAAATTTATCACTATGTCATAAACTTTGGGGGCGTTGAGAAGTCTTTTCCTTTCAATGGATTTCTCTGAAATGTTAACACAGTTATTTTCTCACACTACCTCATCTTTCTAGCCCGTATGCGTGTTTGATTAAAAGATGATTTGGTTGTCACGGAAAGTCACCGAAGACGTCGCGGAGTCACTGATGATCATGAACGACGATTCGAGACGGTCGTTATGGAGCAGCGAAGATACTACGAAGTAACATAATCATAATCGTGACAAGTATATAGCGCTGTTCCAACATTCGTTTCTCACAGCACTGTAACGGATGATCAACAACTGTCGAAACGGAGTGTCACGACACAACGGATGACCATGGACGATCAACTAGGCGTGGCGGAGTAATTTGAGGACACACCTGCGTCACGATAAGTGATAACCCAAGTAAAAGTGAACTCACCCACTCTTCGTAAACATTATGTTTACGAATCCAGTTAACCATAATTGCAGTGACGGATGAGGTAGCATACAATCTTGCTAATGAAGGGTGTCGATAATTAATTTAGTCTATGTCGAAGGTCACTGCAGTTCCATAGAGTTTACGTAATACACGAAATTCACCAACATTTGACTCTATATTCACTATAGTATCAGTTACTTCAGATAATAATATGCTGACAAATTCACCTGTAGTCAAACCAGTTTTCACTATGGTCGCCAGTTGGCGCCGAGATATATATCAGCAACAAACCAGCACCATCACGTGATATATCTGTATTATAGCAATAGTAGGCCTTAATCGTTTTTTTAATTTGATGTATTTATTTAATTAATTAAGTTATTTATTTGTACTTACTATGGTGCGTTTTACCACATATTAGTGCTGCAATAATGTATGTAGGAATTTTGTAGCATACCAATGTGCAGCAGAAGAAAACATGCACTTTTACGTACACTGTTTTAATATCACAATAACATTTACTACAGTACTTTCAATCGAATCTCTCACAATGCATTGGTCGAACTATGCAGCTTGCTGGCATATTATTATGCTATAAATTGATGCAGTGAGCTCTTCCATACAAAATGGCCTGTTTGTAGCTCCATAGAACGACACGTATCGTGTCCGCTGTAACAGTTCGGAGTACACATTGCCGCTGACAAACAAAGTTTAAAATTAATGCTATATAGTTATATGGAATATTTAATAAATAAACGTGTTGTTTCTGTTCCTGGTCTGTGTTGATCACGTACTGTCAAAGCACGCTTCTCTCACCCTATCACAAATCACAATCGCTACGTTTGACTCGGTTTTAATCATCTGTTCTGCCTAACAAGGTCACGATGATGCAAACGACGACACAGAATGTAGTCGTGGTCCCCAGTCATGATGGGACGACTTATCCAAACTACTCGAAGGCACCGTCTCTGGCTTTGGGAATCTTCCACTTGGTCATCGTCTTTGTGGTGTTCATTCTGAGTGTCGTAGGAGTGGCACTGGTGGACCCCGATGGCCCAAAGGGCTCCCTGGTGTTTTCCATGATCTGCAGCGCCCTCGTAAGTATGCAGGAGAGCGTGTGTCTATGTGCGTCTGCGTGTGTGTGTGTGTGTGTGTGTGTGTGTGTGTGTGTGTGTGTGTGTGTGTGTGAGTGTGTGTTTGTGTACGTGAATAAGTATGTGTATGTGTACATATACGTGTACGTGTATATTTAATTTAAATAAAATACGTTCGCCTGCTCTAGGTTGTTATACGCTGGTCTCACCGGCGAGGCAGTCACGACTGACGAAGTAAATAAACTAGTTCGAATCGGCTCAATCAAGCAGTTATCGCAGTCGCATCCAAGGCTAGTTTGTCATGTAAACTAACCCTGGCGTGCAAGGATTGCGAGTTCGCGTCATCTTGTGTCCACTGTGCAAAAACACCGTCAGTACCATACAAAGATAGACAGCAACACATTGATATTCGTTAGTACAGGGTGACCCCAAAAAACAGAACCCATAACAATTTTCATTACTCCTACATAGATCCATCACATTTCTTCAAATTTGGTCGTTTTGCATAGCTTTTCTTTTCTTTTCAAAATGTGCTCCAAAATGGGCCGATGATGCTATGTTTGGAAATGGCTACCCATGCTGTGTATTTTTTTAGAGCAACGTCCTCTGTAAGACATCCTGCGGTGGAGCTGTACCCAAATACACATTATTCTTGCTGTTGACATGTCCTGACAGCATAACGTGTGCTTCGTCTGAGAACCAGACATGATCCAAACATGGCATCATCGGCCCATTTTGGTTTAAGGATGAAAATGAGCAACCTCTAACGGCGAACACGGAGCGCTATGTGGCACTACTGGGGAAGTGTTGGGAATCTTTGGGACGACGCAGAGGATTGGATCAAGATGAGCAGTGGTTCCTGCAAGACGGGGCCACCCCCCACCCATCAAATGTCTCCCTAGCCTGGCTTACAGAGCGATTTGATGACAGACTGATCAGCCGGAGGTGTGACCTGGAGTGGGCAGCGCATTCACCAGACTTGAACCCCCCATATTTGTTTTATCTGTGGGGGTATCTCAAGGACAATGTGCATGGGAACAATCATCAAACAATAGGTGAACTGAAGGCAGCAATCACAGGAAAGATCAGGCAAATCCCCAAGGAGGAGTCATTGACAATTTTGCACGACGTGTTTAAGTGTGCCATCAACGCCGAGGACATCATTTGGAGCACATTTTAAAAAGAAGATGAACACTATGCAAACTGAATAAGGTGGCTAAAACTTTGTGGACAGATCATCCATAGACTGAAATTTGAATCGACCAAATTTGAAGAAATGTTTGCATTATGTATATGTTTGTCTGCCGTAGCCCTGCCAGTATTTATGCATGGTCCTAGGTAATTCCGTATGTAGGTATCAACCATTTCCGTAATTACTATACGTAGATGTACGGAAGTATGCATATACATTTACGCGTGTTTGTTGCAGTACATAGCAGCCGGCATCTGCGCGATGGTCGCTGGCTGCAACGCCAAACGAGGCGTGGTGAGTAGAAAAAAATCGGCTTTGGACTCATGATTTGCATTTGTTAAGAAATATACAAGTGTTCATGTATTTTGTTATTCTTTTTACCTATTCTTGTGTTGTGTTTGTGTTTTCTACTTCCAGGTTCGAATGTATATGTGTGTGTATGTGTATATATATATATATATATATATATATATATATATATATATATATATATATATATATATATATATATATATATATATATAATATGTGTGTGTATGTTTGTGCGTGTGCGTGTGCGTGTGCGTGTGCGTGTGCGTGTGCGTGTGCGTGTGCGTGTGCGTGTGCGTGTGCGTGTGCGTGTGCGTGTGCGTGTGCGTGTGCGTGTGCGTGTGCGTGTGCGTGTGCGTGTGCGTGTGCGTGTGCGTGTGCGTGTGCGTGTGCGTGTGCGTGTGCGTGTGCGTGTGCGTGTGCGTGTGCGTGTGCGTGTGCGTGTGCGTGTGCGTGTGCGTGTGCGTGTGCGTGTGCGTGTGCGTGTGCGTGTGCGTGTGCGTGTGCGTGTGCGTGTGCGTGTGCGTGTGCGTGTGCGTGTGCGTGTGCGTGTGCGTGTGCGTGTGCGTGTGCGTGTGCGTGTGCGTGTGCGTGTGCGTGTGCGTGTGCGTGTGCGTGTGCGTGTGCGTGTGCGTGTGCGTGTGCGTGTGCGTGTGCGTGTGCGTGTGCGTGTGCGTGTGCGTGTGCGTGTGCGTGTGCGTGTGCGTGTGCGTGTGCGTGTGCGTGTGCGTGTGCGTGTGCGTGTGCGTGTGCGTGTGCGTGTGCGTGTGCGTGTGCGTGTGCGTGTGCGTGTGCGTGTGCGTGTGCGTGTGCGTGTGCGTGTGCGTGTGCGTGTGCGTGTGCGTGTGCGTGAGCTTGTGCGAGTGCGTGTGTGTCATGTGTGTGAGCATATGACTATACAAAATAGATGGGAAACGGAGAGCTTATAACTTGCTCAATGAAATGGTTTTCTGTCTTTGTAGATAAAAATCACTTTATATTAAATGATGTTATTGGACATGAATGTCATGTGTACATATGTTAGTTGTTGATACTGATAGTATCCCCTGTTGGTTACAACTGACATTCTACTCTACGCTGCATCAATGCCTTATCATTTTGTTGATGTAGGTGTTGCCTTTGATTGTTCCCAGTGTTGGTGTAAGTGATAGTCGCCTATGTGTAATCGCTGTGGATGATAACCTTGTTTGAAGTATATGCTTATTGTCACTGGTAAGTCTAAATTGTATTGTATGTTAGAGTACGTGATAACCATCAAGTGATAGAGCATGACATCCACGGTGTTGAATATCATCTCCCGTCGTTGTTGTCTTCATGTGCTTTAGGTAATCGCATCCACGGTGTTGAATACCATCAGCGCCATTTTTGCAGTCATCAATGTTTTCACTTTGGCGATCGCCATTTCCTTACTGAACGCTCTTCTGGAGGATACTAGTAACTCCTATGGCTCTAGAGATACGCACAATGCCGTGAGTAATACGTATAGTATGTATGTTGCCTTCATGAATTGGGTATACGTTTGTTTACATGACATGCCGCGTTTAAGCGCATAACTGCATAACTACGCAATTTAAATGTCACCATTTACGACAGCATCCTGCAAACCTTATATGCGTGATCACATGTTAACTAGTTATTTCACCACCGATATGGGAGGAATTATTGGAGTTGTTCATTGTTATGAATTCCGATACGAATCAATCTAATGCAACCAAAATGGTACCATCGAACACTTTTCTTGCACATACAAACGGGAGATTAAAGTCTTCGTCGACATAGTAAACTCACCCAAGTGTAGGATGGATGTTGTTGCACAGGAGTTGAACGCCCGAACGCAATATCTGGATATATAATTCGGATTATATAACTTAATTATAATCGTGCTAGTGTATGTACGCGAACGGACATAGTATACGCATGTATATGATAGCAGACCCACCAGTAGACCTCTACGATCTGCCTCGGAGCTACACAGTATGTTCGTACCGGCCTCACAATTTATCACGTACATACGGCCGGCTGTTTGACTGCCACGTGCGTACGGTCGGCTATTTGACTGTCACGTACAAAATGCCGGCGGTTTGACTGCCACGTACATACGCCCGGC
The DNA here is from genome assembly GCA_964017155.1 of Oasisia sp. SBJ-2009. Lineage (NCBI taxonomy): Eukaryota > Metazoa > Annelida > Polychaeta > Sabellida > Siboglinidae > Oasisia > Oasisia sp. SBJ-2009. Next base: position 25,927,901 of record OZ024865.1, read on the forward strand.
TGTTTGACTGCCACGTACATGCGGCCGGCTGTTTGACTGCCACGTACATGCGGCCGGCTGTTTGACTGCTATGTACACGCTATCGGCTATTTGACTGCCACGTACACGCTATCGGCTGTTTGACTGCCACGTACACGCTATCGGCTGTTTTACTGCCACGTACACACACCATGCTGTTTGACTGCCACGTACACGCTATCGGCTATTTGACTGCCACGTACACGCTATCGGCTATTTGACTGCCACGTACACGCTATCGGCTGTTTGACTGCCACGTACACGCTATCGGCTGTTTTACTGCCACGTACACACACCATGCTGTTTGACTGCCACGTACATACGGCCGGCTGTTTGACTGCCACGTACATGCGGCCCAAAATTTGACTGCCACATATGTACGGTCGACTGTTTGACTGCCACGTACATACGGCCGGCTGTTTGACTGCCACGTACACACGGCCCAATGTTTGACTGCCATGTACATACGGCCGACTATTTGACTGCCACGTACATGCGGCCCACAATTTGACTGCCACGTATATACGGTCGACTGTTTGACTGCCACATACACACGGCCCAATGTTTGACTGCCACGTACATACGGCCGACTGTTTGACTGCCACGTACATACGGCTGGCTGTTTGACTGCCTCGTACATACGGTCGACTGTTTGCCTGCCACGTACATACGGCCCAATGTTTGACTGCCACGTACATACGGTCGACTGCTTGACTGCCACGTACATATGGTCGACTGATTGACTGCCACGTACATACGGTCGACTGTTTGACTGCCAGGTACATACGGTCGACTGTTTGAATGCCACGTACATACGGTCGACTGTTTGACTGTTACGTACATACGGCCCAATGTTTGACTGCCACGTACATACAGTCGACTCTTTCACTGCCACGTATATACGGTCGACTGATTGACTGCCACGAACATACGGTCGACTGTTTGATTCCTCCGCTCATCGTCTTGTGTGTTTCATAACAGGCAACGACCATTCTCGCTATCTGCTACGTGTTGTTATTCGCCTACCTGGCTCAGGCGGTCGTCACCATCTGGGCGTCTGTCATCGGGTGCAAGGTCACTTGCTGCGGATCAAACAACCAGGTGACAAAAAATATTTAACTAGTTTATGTAATCATTTGTAACCAGGCCGTTATATATTATTATTTAAGTATTTTTTTAATCTTACATATTACGCGGGGTTTATCGATGCACTGTAACAAACGTTTTAATTTATGTTGTATCGAGTTTGTTTTCTCACTTTTATTGCGGCGGTTTAGTCACCAATGAAAATGCCCGGTCACGTTTGCATTGTGTCCAGGACACAATAAATAAATAAATAACCTATACCCTTTGTATTTTAATAAATTGGGGTTTGTGTGAACATTTCGGGGTATCCTAAGCAAATAATATTACTTGAAGCCGTATAATGCTCAAATATGACTTATCTGTGTAGATTCCGCAAGATAGTCTCTCAGGGAATACATACCTTTATTATTATCCTGTGTCGTCAGACCAACCCTCCTGTCGTGGTGACAACGACTGGCGCCCCTATCGTGGTGCCTATGCATGGACTGCCGATGCAGCAGACTTCCTACGTGCGCTACTGACGACAACAAACGAGGATTGTAAGTAAATACACAGTTGGTTGGTCGGTCGGTCGGTCGGTCGGTCGGTCGGTCGGTCGGTCGGTCGGTCGGTCGGTCGGTCGGTCGGTCGGTCGGTCGGTCGGTCGGTCGGTCGGTCGGTCGGTCGGTCGGTCGGTCGGTCGGTCGGTCGGTCGGTCGGTCGGTCGGTCGGTCGGTCGGTCGGTCGGTCGGTCGGTCGGTGGGGTGGTTGGGTGGTTGGGTGGTTGGGTGGTTGGGTGGTTGGGTGGTTGGGTGGTTGGGTGGTTGGGTGGTTGGGTGGTTGGTTGTTCGGTCGGTGTCTATCGTTGTCGTTCGTTCGTTCGTTCGTTCGTTCGTTCGTTCGTTCGTTCGTTCGTTCGTTCGTTCGTTCGTTCGTTCGTTCGTTCGTTCGTTCGTTCGTTCGTTCGTTCGTTCGTTCGTTCGTTCGTTCGTTCGTTCGTTCGTTCGTTCGTTCGTTCGTTCGTTCGTTCGTTCGTTCGTTCGTTCGTTCGTTCGTTCGTTCGTTCGTTCGTTCGTTCGTTCGTTCGTTCGTTCGTTCGTTCGTTCGTTCGTTCGTTCGTTCGTTCGTTCGTTCGTTCGTTCGTTCGTTCGTTCGTTCGTTCGTTCGTTCGTTCGTTCGTTCGTTCGTTCGTTCGTTCGTTCGTTCGTTCGTTCGTTCGTTCGTTCGTTCGTTCGTTCGTTCGTTCGTTCGTTCGTTCGTTCGTTCGTTCGTTCGTTCGTTCGTTCGTTCGTTCGTTCGTTCGTTCGTTCGTTCGTTCGTTCGCTCGCTCGCTCGCTCGCTCGCTCGCTCGCTCGCTCGGTCGGTCGGTCGGTCGGTCGGTCGGTCGGTCGGTCGGTCGGTCGGTCGGTCGGTCGGTCGGTCGGTCGGTCGGTCGGTCGGTCGGTCGGTCGGTCGGTCGGTCGGTCGGTCGGTCGGTCGGTCGGTCGGTCGGTCGGTCGGTCGGTCGGTCGTATCAATGAAAAATGAGAGTGGTTAGTTCAAATTTCGTCTACCTGTTTAACATTGTTTGAACTTGAAGGATTACCCTAATGCACTGGCAGACGAGTAAAGGAATCACTTACAACATAGACAATCACGAGCACGTAACACGTTCTTTCTTTCGTTTTGTGATTATTTATAAATGCATAATGTAATCTGAGGTTATATATCGGGCACGAAAATTATTTCACTAGGTCCTTCGTGCTATTATATAAATATTGGTTTTACTACGTTGTCCACAGTTTATGTTTTCGTGTCTCCAAGCTTTCAAAACAGCTCGTCCGATCTTTTTTTCACCTGTTCACCCAATTATTTGATCATCACTCAAGTGAACTCTGCGTTTTTAATATCTAATATCAAACGTTATTTCTGATAACCCTAAAAATCTTGCACAATTGCATGTTTGATATTCGCTCGGATTAACGAGTGAAAGCCGACTAGAGAGCTGGCATGCATTATCATGTATTGGCATATTCTGAATTGCATTTACAACTATTATAGCTGCAATGGGCACGTCTATGTCACGTTGCAGGCCTTTTTTGGCTATGTTTATTTTTCATTACGTCATTTTTTCTGTTTACCAAATGGACTGATGTAGCGTGTTTGTTTTGCTTCTTTAACTCAGCAGCGGCCATGCCAGGAGACACTTACGACACCTACACACAAGCTATCACACTGCACAAGAAGGCCGTGGGATGAAGGTGGATTTCTGTTGGCAAACAAGTAGAATGGCAACGACGAGTGGCACCCCTGTTTTGGTGCCGATGGATGGACAACAGATACAGCAGCCTTCCTACGCGCCGCCGATCTACTCCTGTAGATCATCAGCGGCCATACCAGGACACATTTAAACGACACCTACGCACCAGCTATCGCACTGCACAAGCAAGCCTTGGGATAAAGGGGATTTACACAGGGAACACAAGAAGACGAATTACGTCGCTTAACTGAAAGACGCTTTGCCTACTTTTTCGATCATCTGCAGTTTTTGAAATCGAGTTCTAAGAGTAAAATTGAGCTTACGACCTCTTAAATATATTAGTGAAATGGTCCCTAGTGTCAAACATTGTGCTTTGTTTATAAGTAACAACGTGGTGAAACGATTATTATTCCAGATGTTCCCTCTTGTGTGAACTTGGTGGTGGCAGACAGTAAAATTATATCTGTATTGTGTGCTTTGAATGAATAATGGACTCAATGTAAAGGTACGAATATTGCATGGTCGTACAGAGTTGTTAAGTATGTGTTAAGGTTAACATGTCTGCGTACAAACATGTAAATGGAATGACTTATAACATCTTGAAACACATGGCGTGGTAATTGTAATTCGTAATTCATATTGTATTTTGCAGCTTTTACTACTACTAAAGCACCAATAAACACGTATCAATTAAAGTAGTGTTTGCTTGTTTATATATATATATATATATATATATATATATATATATATATATATATATATATAAATATATATATATATATATATATATATAAATATATATATATATATATATATATATATATATATATATATATATATGTATGTATATATAGTATGCTAACCATCACTTAACGGGACAGAATAACAAACGTCTGAGTAACAGAAACGACAAAGGTCACAGACGTGATTAAACAAATCAGAAGACGGAAGTGGACCTGGGCAGGGCACATCATCCCGATACGAGATAACCGATGGATACTGCGTATCACCACCTGAAAAACCTACGCAAGGAAAATGCCTTCAGGAAGGCCGGCATGACGGTGGACCGACGAGCTAGACGACTTCTGGAAGGGTACAATCTGGCAGAGGATAGCGCAAGATAGGCAGATGTGGAGACAGCATACTGAGGCCTTCGCCCAAACACAAGACACTATGGCTGCACAATGATGATGATGATATAATGATATATATATATATATATATATATATATATATATATATATATATATATATATATATATTAGTCATCTTCGCTTCGCCGACGACATACACCCAAGCAAAGATGGATACGACTATGCTGGACAGGGCATATCGTCAGCAGGATACGAGATAACCGATGGACACTACGTACAACCACTTGGAAACACTACGATACAAAAAGACCTACAGTAACGCCGGCGAGACTGTGGAGAGACGAACTAGACGACTACTGGAAGGGTACCATCTGACAGATGATAGCGCAAGATAGACATGTGGATGCAGCATACTAAGGCCAACCATGGGATACTGTGATGATGATGATGATGATGATATACATATACATAAATATATATATACACGTATGTATATATGTATATATATATATATATATATATATATATATATATATATATATATAATATAATGTCGGAGAATTTTGTTTGTTTATGCCATAAAAAGATATTGTATAATTCGTTATTTCATCCGGCGGGAAAACCATATTCGGTGCCGGTTTTTGCGGGTTGTTATTATAGACTACATATTAGATTCCTATTTTGTTATTGTAACAGCCAACCACGTCGTGAAGCAAACGACAGACACATCCGGTCTTTGTTTTATCTCCGGAAAATGGAGTAGTAGGCTGTTTTCGCAGATTTGACCGGATTTACATCAACATTTCAAAACTTCACGGGATTTATACCAGAATGTCACGATCGTGTCTACTCGTCCAACGGAACAACACGTTATCAAATACAGAGCTCTACGAGGATGTAGACAAACTCACTTCTAAATTTCTTCAGGAGCACCTGCATAGAAGTCCACAAACCATTGGACCTAAGCAATTTGAAAATTTAATTTTGAAGTGTTCTACGTCGGTCACGCCTCCAGACGCGCCCGCCAGTCGGCGCCACCTTGGTGTTCGACGGACATAATCAGCTCATCTCGCACCTTCCTCGACGACATCGAACGCATCGCGCCACACTGCCTGGCGGAGTGGTCACTCACCCGTAACGGACCGCACGAGCGTCAGCGTATGATGTGCAATTTGGGGCGCTACTCGGGGAGGCGGAACATGTCACTACCTAAAACAACTAAATATTATTATAATTTCTACGGAAGTAGCTAATCCACGCTGTGATCCGGCGGACCAGTAGTGATGATGACAGATTCACTTTGGATTATCACACTCAGTCACGTAATGCGGCTGGTCATTCGTCATTTACGGTTGACCAAAACGCGGTATCATCACCAGAATATCCATTTTCAACGGTTAGAATGAATATGATTGCAGATAAAAAAAATCATATATGACAAATAATGTTGGTAAGGCAATTATGTTCCCTTTATATTATGTGTAGTGTTGTGTACTAAATATAAACATAATAGAACACCGAAGTTCCCCCCGGCGCATTCTCACAGGAGTCCGATGGCATGTTATCACCACGATGTGACTGATAAGTGTTACTTTGAGTAAGAGGGCTACACCTTCCCGCCTGTCAGTCAGTGGCTCAATACCGCTGACATAACCACGTACATAAGCAGTTCTAAGACACGCCTCCTATTTTTCACCTGTCAATCAACTACTCACTCGCTCATTGGCACACAGACATGCACTGCATAGAGAGCTCACATTCAGCTGATCGACTGGTCTGAAGAACAGGCGTGTGAAGAAGACGAAAATATACTGCGACCCAATTCAGTTGAACTATTGCCTTCTAAATAGGTGAGTACATTGTAAAAACAAAACATGTTAACACTGTGTTAGTGCTAGCCACACGACCACGGGATTTGGAGTTTTGTGTTCCCAAATCGCCACACAGGTGCACAATCACGTTTGTCAAAATTCTATAGATAGTGAAGTACGTATACAAGTAATGATGAATAGTTTAGGGTATTATATTAAATGTTGTGGAATGTGTAATGCCAACATGATTCTACTGAACGATTTTATTTGTATACCATTTTTATATAGTTTACGTTATCATACCTGTTCCTCGCATTACCTGCTCTCATACCATATGAACAAAACCTTAAACTGCATCCCAAACCCAATCTTGCGTCCAGCCCTCCACAAAGTAGGTTGTCGAGGCACCGAGACGCAACTTTATATGCCACTGTAACAATTGCAGACTTGTATTACGTCGCGGTCTATTGACGGCGTAAATAACACGCCGCGTCTAATGCGCGTCAGAAGCACCGTCTTGGTAAAGGGTTTGAGTTGTGCGGTGAACTAGTGGCCCAGAAAACTATGCGGCGTGATGCTGTGCTTTTGACAGATCAACAGGATGTTAACAAATACCGGTGTGTATTTATAAACTTATACAGGACAAAAGCAAGTCTAGTGTAGGATTGCCTCAGATTGTGGTAGTCACACGACACAGGCCAACTTACACATCCTTTGTACTTTCATTCTAACTTCACGTTTATTTACTTGAAAGTTACTTTTATTTTTACTCACACGTGTACGTATTTAGTGTACTTTTACCTTTACCTAAGTACTTCTGAAGTGTGCTACTCGTACGTTGGCTCAAGTACAAAACCAACGTAGATCAAGCAACAGTGTCTTTGCGCTCTAACATTCAAGCAGTGTTTATCAAGTTAACACTATTTTAAACTAAAACCATTTCCCACACCAATATGTAGCTATAGCTACTAACAGCAATATTACGACATTAGTCGATGTTGACAGTGACCTTCCAACTTCGGGTTTGCTATTTAACAATAATAGCAGTTGTAATCGCTGGCGACACTAAAATTAACTAAACAAAACTTGATTTAACTAGAGGCATGAATTTAGTTAATTGTGTCAAGTGAGGTCAATTATTTAGGTGATGTCTCACCAAAAAAACGATGCCGTCGTAGAATTCCGCGACATTAGCGCGTCGGTGTATGAATTTTAAAACACTACCCATCAACAGCTCCTGTCGATAATGTGGCGCCGTGAATAGAGCGTCGGCCTCTCAACTTAAAGAAACGGTTTTCAATTCATGTGTTGTCGTGTCGAAGTTCTTTCAATCTGCGTTACTCCACATCACTGATCTCTATGAATGAACTATGTGTGGCTATGTGTTTTTGTGGATATGTGTGCACGAATGGTCCTCGCGAATTAATTGTAACGCGGATGGATGATTTACAGAGAAGCCGAGATTGTGTTCGATTGAATAGGTCTGGTAAGGAGCTTTGAATAGTCCCGAGAACCGGATACTGCGCTATATGATAACTAACAGTTTCCATTGTTGTCCGAGGTGCGATAGAACGTGAACATTCTGTCGAGTTTTGTATTCATACAGTGGTATAAGTGTGACGTTAATAACACGTTTTAAAGCAGTTGTTTTTACGTATATGTGAATGTTTTCCAACTCAGAATGTTTTTTATATGAACTACCAGTTCCCATTGATGTCCGAGGTGCGTTGGTTCGTGAACATTCGGGCGAGTTTTGTATTCATCAAGTGGTATAAGTGTGACGGTAATTATACATTTAAAGACCATTGTTTTACGCATGTGAGTGTTTTCCAACTCATAAGTAGTTTTTATTTCGACAGGTGTGTTTTGAAATTTATCTGAAAACACTAAGGTATTTTTGTTTTTTTCGGTGATGTTTTGCATATTTGTATTGGAAAAATGTTGTTATAGCGTCTCTCAATTTTCATGCAATAATATCAACTAGAATACAGTAGGGTGAACCCCCTTTGACACAAGAGTACAGGTTCTTTAAGTTGAGAGTCGGACGCCCTAATCACTGCCCCACAGCGTTCACATCATCGGTAGTCGCAGCGAAGACAGTCTTGCATAACCGGGATGTATGCGACAGTTCAAGACGTAGATGCATTATATATTAACACCACAAGCTTAATATCATGAGTCTACATCGCATCAGTTAATCATAAATCCGGAAACGGTTGTTAATAAAAT
>OZ024865.1:25941356-25951356 GCA_964017155.1 Oasisia sp. SBJ-2009
CAGGCCGAGTTCAAAATGAATGAGTGAGCCGCATAGTTACATGGGATAGTTACTGTACCTCGTGCAGGTCTGTGTCGATCACATATTGTCAACGAACGCGTCACAAACCCCGCCACAAACGCTACGTTTGACTCGGTTTTAATCGTCTCTTCAGCGTAACAAGGTCAAGATGATGCAAACTACGATGCAGAATGTAGTCGTGGTCCCCAGTCATGATGGAACGACTTATCAAAACTACTCGAAGAAACAGTCTCTGAGTCTGGGAATCTCCCACTTGATCCTCGTCGTTATGTTGTTGATTGCAAGTGTCGTAGGAGTGGCAACCGACAACTCCTACATATCCTACCTGGTGCTTCCGATGATCGGCTGCGCTCTCGTAAGTACCTGAGTGCGCCTATGTGAGTGATTGCGTGGCGTGTGTTTGTGTGTGTACGTGAGTGTATGTGTGTACGTAAATGCATATATGTGCACGTGTTTATAGGTATGTATGTATGTATGTATGTATGTATGTATGTATGTATGTATGTATGTATGTTTGTATGTTTGTATGTTTGTATGTATGTATGTGTGTTAATGCATATGTGAATGTGTGCATTTGTGTATGTGTGTATGCGTGCGTGTATATGTATGTGTGCGTATATGTCTACGTGTGACCGTGTGACCGTGTGACCGTGTGACCGTGTGACCGTGTGACCGTGTGACCGTGTGACCGTGTGACCGTGTGACCGTGTGACCGTGTGACCGTGTGACCGTGTGACCGTGTGACCGTGTGACCGTGTGACCGTGTGTGTGTGTGTGTGTGTGTGTGTGTGTGTGTGTGTGTGTGTGTGAGTGAGTGTATGTGTGTGTGTGTGTGCGTGCGTGTGTGTGTGTGCGTGTGCGTGTGCGTGTGCGTGTGCGTGTGCGTGTGCGTGTGCGTGTGCGTGTGCGTGTGCGTGTGCGTGTGCGTGTGCGTGTGCGTGTGCGTGTGCGTGTGCGTGTGCGTGTGCGTGTGCGTGTGCGTGTGCGTGTGCGTGTGCGTGTGCGTGTGCGTGTGCGTGTGCGTGTGCGTGTGCGTGTGCGTGTGCGTGTGCGTGTGCGTGTGCGTGTGCGTGTGTGTTTGTTTGTATTATAGGCAAATTAGTTCATGGATTGTTCAAAATAGTTGGAGCATATATGAAATGAATGTTCATTATCTCTCGTAAATAGTGTTTAATTGTTGAACGAATGGTGAGTACATCCCTTTTATATAAAAAAAAACACGATACAGAATTTATTACGAAACAGAGAAATGTCGAAGAATAAAAAAGAAATCATCAACGAAAATGTGGTAACCTTTCAGGAATATAGGGACAATAAAAAACAAAAACAAAAGGAAAAGAATTTTGTAAATTGTCGTTGATTAGACAACTGTGAAAAAGTCGAGCGTACCTCCAGGGGCTATAGACACACCTACTTATCAGACTCAACATCAACTCGGAACGGAGGTTAGAGTTGACACAATAAATCGATGTGTACTACGTGTTCCACGCTGTGCGCCTGTAGTCGCTGCTGGTGATGACGTCAAAAACAGCCATGTTTACCCGGGTACATCCTTTTTCACCACTCCTCTTTTAAAGGGGGAGTGAAACACAGCTGTAACATTCCATATACCTAAATGTACACTATATAAGTATACATTAATGGTGGCAGAAGCATATTCACTTATCAGACAAACTGGAAAAAAATATTTCTCAATGCCTAAATCGTCGTCATCGAACACTGCGTATCGCCATCTTTATTCCAAGCCGAGTGGTTTGATTACCTCCTATCTAGCCCATGTAAAATTTTGTTTTTTTCCGGTTTTCTTCATAATTAGACATTTCTACGCAAAAACAAAAATATGGTGCCTTATTATACACGATAGGTATCCTATGTATCCACAAATAATATTTATTTGCATTCGAAATAAAATGCTGAAATTAAATACCGACGAGTTTGAACCAATGAAACATTTTCATTTTTACGCTCTCCGTTTTGACAGCCTTCAAGGGGCGGGGCTTACGACCGGAAGGTCTATCGGGACTATTTCCTTCTTTTGTTTACAAAGATATCGGAAGCGTTTTTCGTTAGACTTGTCTTAGAAGAGACGCTAGTTGTTAGTGGTTTTGGATAAATCACAATAGAAAATGGATCCGACAGAGGAATCATTTGTAGCACAAGTGAGAGAAGCATCTGTTGCACAAGTGACACACCCAGCGTGCGAGCCGAGGTGCGAGACGGCGAGAGAAGTCAGAAGATCGCCAAGTTTTATGGAATTGACTGAGGATCTTTTATTTTGGGATCAACGTGCTATAAAACAATGTGATGTTGCATGGTGTTTGTGTGGATACTGCGTCCCGATGTCGACGTACATCGTTGTATGTTGTCTGGAGATAGCTGACGACCGAACCCGACCGCGTTGACAGATGCCTGCATGAACTACGACTGACCACGAATGGCACGATCGAGTGGCGCACGACAGCTGTCAATGACAATGTTGGGTCTTGGGAGTATCGGTCTGTTGGCTATGTGCGATTTGCGTGCAGACTCGTTGGTTCGACCAGTAGCTACCCTCGGAGTAGTAGGTAAGTAATACGTAGTTCAACAGGTATCGAAACATAATTTAGCACTTCAAATCTAAACAGAGCAATTATATTTGTTTGGCCACACAATGTCAATGACACATGTAATATTAAATAAAAAAGTCATTCTATCTTCGAATTCGTAACGTAAATCTGTTGCAAGCTTACTTTTTATTCCTGACAAGATGTTACATGATGTGTGCATCCTTTTAATATAATTAATTAATTTTCAATTTAAAATGCTAATACAATTTGTTTAATTTATGTAAATAATGTTATTTGCATATGCATGCTGCCATGCAATAATAGTCTGAATAATAAATAGAGTGGAGTTTTAATGTATTGTGTACTATGTATTGGATATGTGCGGGTGTGTGTATGTTATCAAGACCACATCATGACAATCATAAATTCATGTGTTTGCAAACTACTGTAATAATTTTACATACAAATCATTTGTTTGTAAAATGCTGTGATAATTTTATTAAAGTATTTCACAAACAAATCAACCAATGCGCTGACGTTGTGATGTGATATTGATAAATTACACAGTTTTGCCAATTACTAATGCATGGTGTAATTATTAGATAATGATTGTTTACTATAAATCAAATGTCAGAATGTATCGGTTAGCTGCATATCATCACTGCACATGTTCAATGGGATGCTTTCATGCAGGCAGCAGGCATGTTATACCAGCCAGGGTGTTTTGCAGGTGCAGAAAAGAGAAATTAATTTGTTCTTGTAAACAACAACACTTTCTCTATTTCTCATTAGTGGCAGAACTGCTTCAGTCATCATCAGTGATATTGCTGTCATCCGCTAACACATATTCTGCATCACTCTTTTCAGTGTTTTCCTTCTGTCTGTTCCAGACAGAATGATCTGAAGATGGCGACAGTGAGACTGGGACATCCAAGGTGTCATCCACATTGACAGGACTGCCATGGTCAGTCGAAGAAGGCATGCAGGACTGCGACGACAACTTCGCATACCCATGGTCATGATGAATATTCAATGGAACAACAATATTATCTGTATTAATTGCTGCATCGATAAAGTATCGCATTGGCGACAAGATCACTGGCTCTGTTTGAGTTTGACACTACGAATTAATGGCGTTGCAATGTGACATCCGTACTGCCATGAGGGACAATATCATCTGGTGCACTGGATCCTTTGAAAGTTGTGTTCGGTATTTGTGAATCCTTCATCTGAAAGAATGATACATATGTATGATGGTATGTATCTTCTGTAATATACATATAAATAGCAATGTTTTGTCATCTTTTGTTTTCTCATTGCAGTACCTACATCATAAAAAGTAAAACAGATTAAATCAACTTATAATTAGCATTTCGGAAAGTGTTCAGGATCTAATTTTGTGTAGATGCATAGATCTGTGGATATTGTAACTATGCATGAGAAATCTAAATTTGATTGAATTATTTCGCAGGCCCCATATGGTCCTCCAGGGTCCCCCAGACTATTTTTCCACAATTGTTAAACCAATCTACTTTTGCATGGTTGTTGCATGTGGTGGTGCTGCTGTACACACAAAAAAATCTGTATTTTATTGCATCATTCTATGGGCCTCAAAACACAAAGTAATGCTGGTGATTTGTTTTTTGAGAAGGTCCCTTGAAATGACCCCCAGATCAGTTTGGTGTATTAGGTATCTGCTTTCTGGCTTGTCTGCTACTGGTCAGCTCTTGTCTCAGTGAGACTAGTGGACAATGGGCTGAGCAGGGTGTTGTGTTTCAACCAGGGAACATTCATGCAATGAATAGAACATTACCTTTTCAATGGTGCATTCTGTGTAGATTCCATTATATTATATGACTAACCTTCCTGGCATATTTTAATATGTGTGTATCCCGAGGCAAACCCACTCCTACATATGCAACACATAAATTACATGGTAAACCAATTATACAAGCCTACTTGCACATATAAGAAACGAAAATGTTTAAGTTAGTTACGTGCAATCAGTGTCCTCCTTGGTCCAATCAGAGACAACTACTTGGCCATAGTCAAAGTCATACTTGTATTTTCCAAAAGTACAAATGTCAGCTTTATTCTAAATACTAATATCTTGTTTTTAATTTAAGAATAAATTTGCTTACATTTGGTTTTATACGTAAGTTTCATTTGTGGGTGGGGTTTTGTCTAACCGAGTCTTTTTCGAGATATGTAAGTTGTTTTTATTGCAATGTATAAGGTTTTCTAAATAGACTTCTTAGCCATTTTCATAATAAATAATTTTGGGAAGTGATTATGGACACCTTACAGTTATCAAACACTAACTGCACAAACTGCAACTAACTGAACAATGCTGATGTCTGCGGTACTATTGAAAGCTAAATACATGCCTTATCAAAATATAATTTTCGTACTTTATATTCTTATTTTAGTCTTATTTTGTTATACGCAGTAATACTATTCACTTCAGATTCAATATACTAGTCATGTTAGTCGATAATCATTCTACAACAGCCATTAACCCCAAACATTTTGAAGATTTACTTAAACACTCAACATTTAAAGCTGACCTCTGTTGCACTGGTTTGTCTTTTCATCATGCCCTAGCACATGACTGTGAACTGGTAAGAAATGCAAGTGCACTAGAGATATAGTGGAGCTTTGTCCAGGCAGTGATGTTTGTATTGGGTATGGGTAGTCTTGACTCTTGCTGGGAAACACAGGACACTACTAAGATTGTGATCTTATTGCCTAATTTGCACTAGGCTGTTAACTGCAATTAGTAACAGCAGTCCTCTGTTGTACTTTGATCATGATGATTGCAACCCTTGCTGGTAACAATGCAGGCTATGGGCTAATGCTAGGTTCCAAATGTTTTTTCACCCATGTAACTATTACTTTTAATCATGGGATCAGCGATATTACTACCTGCTGTCAGGAGACTATTCAGATCCCCACCTAAAAAACGTGTGCTTGTTTATCACTTGGAAAGCAAAACTGCAGATTCTTAAAGGTGAGATCCACATTTGGGTGCATAATGTTTTTGGGGATAAACAAAACTGTTGTCTTAGATTATTTAGAAATGTATTAATCTGTCAGTGTTTAAATATCGGATACTACCCCTGGAGGGTAGTGACTTATTATGTATGTCAAAACAATTGCTTTAAAAAATTGAAATAAGTTCCATGTGTTTTGTGTATTTTGACCACAGTCATGCATTCTACAGCAATAACAGAATGTGCATACATGAAATTATAAAATATTCTACGGATATTTTATGAATTAAAATACTAAATGTGTTCCCAGGTAATATTGCCAACTGACTTGGGTTATGATGGGTAGTGTCATTGGATAGACACATTAACATGCTTAATAGTGACACTATGTTAAGTGTGATTGATTATGTAGCATGTTTTATTGTTGTTATACTAATTATTTTATAGAAAGTTGTGCCATGCACACATGTACATATGTTACCAGAAACAAATACAATGATACCATAATCATAATGACAATACTATTTTACTAACCTGCATGGCGGCTGTTCGCCTTTTCCTTCTTGTCGTTCTGGTCTCTTGCTTCGATGATATAATGCACATAAACAGTACATCCTCAGCTTGCATAATGTCAAAAACAGTGTCCTCATGTAATGGCCAAGATTAACTTGTACGCAAACTAGTGATCAACAGACAGTATTCATAAGTCAATAGCTATGTCTGGAATTGTTTGCTGTGATGTTAAAACCTTGGGGATTTGTTTCACTCTACGTTGTTCCAGTTCACTCAGCTGTATAAATGAGTACCTGCATGGCTATAGACAGTGGTGGATATGTGTATTAGTAGCTTTTGCGAATTAATTGTAGCATATTGCTGGATGCTTCCCAGAGAAGTTGAGATGGTATATGATTGAGCAGGTCTGTCAGGGAAATAAAGTGTAAAGCGCTTTCAGCAATCCTGAGGATTGGTTACTGCGCTATTTAAGATCTTACCTTTAGAAATCAGCAATTAATAAAACCAGAATTTTTTTCTTTAGTGATTTAAATCAGTTGATTTGTGGGGTAAATCAACTGATCTAAATATAAGAACATGTGTCAACCTGGTTATTACTATATGCCAATAACCGTGCAATTACATTATATACACTATAGTGTTTTATTGAATGCAGTTAACAGTCTAATTTAAATAATAACATAAATTTGTATTTTGCTATTTCTGTTAATTCATTATAAATAATGCCTGTAATATGACTGTGAGTGTGATTCTTGACTGCTCAACTGTTGTTGACTAATTAGCGAGTCACCCTAATTTAATTAAGTAATTAGCATATGACGACGCTAACAAACACGTCATACGGTCGTAGCTGGCATTTCTTTTTATGTCATTATCTTGAAAAAGATTATTCCACCACCGGCGACTGTCTATGTCAAAAACATTGTTTTACTTGTACCTAGAAACTTGAACTGGTTCTAGCAACCAACGCACCGCTAGGTATACAGCTCGATCGCTGCCGCTGGCGATCTGTTGACCTAAAATTCAGTGGATTATAAACATTTTTATTTCAAATTAAATACTACTATCCACACATAGATTTATTTTATTACATTCACATTTCTTACTACATTTAAACTTTGCTTAGGTCACATTCGTGTATTATGCAGACAGTAAAATACAACTGTGGGATTAAATTGTAGTCGTAACGATACATGAAGGAATTCGTGAGTGCCGAGTCGCCTTGGTAACAAACAAGCGGGTTTCGGCTTGTCACTTCCTACGCGCCGAATCACATATCCAAATAAGGAAATCATGTCCGGTTTTTCTGTCGAGTTCGACGAACTTTACTTCGTCGCTGCGTACTTATATGCAATCAAATCAACCAAACACGGACCTGTAGCTCTGGTCGAAACTTATGTTTTGATGTTCAGCGCCTCGTTGTGCTCGTCACATTAGAACTTAGGCTTGCAATCGGCGTTCGAAAGTGACCACCGCCGACACCGCTGAACTCGCCGCCGGCGGACACGCAAACTTCATCATCTCTAACCTGCTTTTTCTGCAGGAATCCTTTGTGGAAATATGTGAAATAATGCTTACTAACAATGATGGTATATCTATTAACCATACAGTGCATTAATGTGTTTAATTATATTTGTTTTAATGCGCTTCGTCGGTTTTTGCGAGAGCTAAGCTTCGAAGCCTTTTGACTGGCAGCTTCCGGTGATTGTAAACAAACCCCAATCAAACCAGCCAAGTCCCTGGAAAATATGGCGGCGCCCTGTGTCGAAAGTAGCTGACTTTGAAAATTTATTAAAAATATACTGTGACGCTGTGCTTGTCAAATTATGGTCACAAGTGCTGTAAATGATATGTTCTTATGTTTGGGCTGTGGTTGTTCAGCCGCTTCAGTCCCCCTTTAAGCTTAGCCAATGGAATCGTTCATGAGCAGTGTGGTCGGCCTCCGGTCATATGATATAATTTTTGCAATGCTCGAGTAACATGCAATTTTTGGATGCAGAAGCAAATATTCGAATACGCAACATCGGTCAGCTGGTCATGTAATCTGGCAGACGGGTCGTTATAGTGAAATTCCCGGAAACGGTCATTCTTAAAATTGGGGCGGGTATTTGTTCTGTTCTCACGGGCGAAGCACTCATGACTGGCGAAGTAAATACACTAGGTTGACTCGGCTAAATCAAGCAGTTCCCGACGGGACCAGCCAGGGCTAGTTTGCCATGCAAGATTGCCTAGACTGGCGAGGATGGAGAGTCCGAGTTATCCGGTATCCACTGTAGCAATGCAAGAATACTGGCATTGCAATACAGAGGCATACGGCAACAAATCGATTTCTCTGACCTGTGAAACATAAAGTATATGATGTACAGAACCTAGACAGAGATAACGACTCTCACAAACATTATGTTTTGCTCGAGATTTAATAAACGACTAACAAGTATTCAGCAGACATCGATTTTAACCTAGCGTGCTGACAGAAACACGGTTGTTATATAAAATATGAGGAGGCGAATATTATGAAAACAAAGAAAGAACCACTGGTTTGCGCGTAAAGGATAAAGAAACTATCGGTACAAAAGCGACACCTTTATATGGGGAACAAAAGGTTTCTGTTTGCCTGTCTTTAAAGATAGTTGTCTCTCCGTAGCGCTGCCGTCACGTATGCTTGTGACCAGGTAATAACTTGGTATGGATATATTTTCTTATGTACTAATGACATATCTGTACACGTGTCTGTTGCAGTATATCGCTGCCGGCATCTGCACGGCTGTCGCTGGCTGCAACGGCAAGCGAGGCGTGGTGAGTAGACTAGAATCGGTTAAGACAAATACAACTGCGTGCGTGTGTGCGTGCGTGCGTGCGTGTGCTCGTGCGCGTGCGGGTGTGCGTGCATGTGGTCGTGGTCGTGGTCGTGGTCGTGCTCGTGGTCGTGGTCGTGGTCGTGGTCGTGCTCGTGCTCGTGCTCGTGCTCGTGCGCGTGCGCGTGCGCGTGCGCGTGCGCGTGCGCGTGCGCGTGCGCGTGCGCGTGCGCGTGCGCGTGCGCGTGCGCCTGCGTATGTATTAAAGTCCTGCGCGTGGCGGGTTGCCCGCGGGCCATCGCGGGCACGAATTTTTCCTTTGCGATAAGGGGCCGATGGCGAGCCAGGTCTCCGTGGCGCGGTGCGGGCTGCGGGCCTAATTATAATGTTGTTATTGTTGATTGTCTGTCTGTTATGATTTGTATGGATATATATATATATATATATATATATATATATATATATATATATATATATGTGTGTGTGTGTGTGTGTGTGTGTGTGTGTGTGTGTGTGTGTGTGTGTGTGTGTGTGTGTGTGTGTGTGTGTGTGTGTGTGTGTGTGTGTGTGTGTGTGTGTGTGTGTGTTTGTGTTAAACATTGTTTCGTATATAATATAAATAAAGTAATGATTATGTGCTGTTGCAGGTCATCGCTTCCACGGTGTTGAATATCATCTGTGCCGTTATTGCCGTCATCTATACTATCTTTATGGGGATCGTCGTTGCCCCCCTGTATAGAAGTGCCAGTATTCAATCTGATCATTATGATGTTAACTCGCAAGAAGCGGTGAGTAAATCCGTATAGTGTGTATGTTGCCCTCGTGTATTGAGTAGACGTTTGTTCACAGACATGCCGCGTTTAAGCGCATACGTGCAGTATTTGAAATGTCAGCATTCAGGACAGCATCCCGCAAAATTTAAAGGCATGGCCAAATGTGTTCTAGTTATCTCTCAGAAGGCTATATTTTGTGTTATTGATACACGACACGGAATACGTTATACGTTACTATTAAGCACACAATTTTAGTGGCACTAAATTCCGTATCTTATAGATAGATTACTAGCTACTACTTTGAGAAATCGGAAGGACAGCAACTCCATAACAAGCTACCAATCGAAGGAATTATTGGT
>OZ024865.1:25956356-25966356 GCA_964017155.1 Oasisia sp. SBJ-2009
ATTTGTGTATTTGTGTATGTGTGTATGTGTGTATGTGTGTATGTGTGTATGTGTGTATGTGTGTATGGGTGTATGTGTGTATGTGTGTATGTGTGCATGTGTGCATGTGTGCATGTGTGCATGTGAGTATGTGTGTGTGTGTGTGTGTGTGTGTGAATGTGTGTATCTGTGTATGTGTGTATGTGTGTATGTGTGTATGTGTGTATGTGTGTATGTGTGTATGTGTGTATGTGTGTATGTGTGTATGTGTGTATGTGTGTATGTGTGTATGTGTGTATGTGTGTATGTGTGTATGTGTGTATGTGTGTATGTGTGTATGTGTGTATGTGTGTATGTGTGTATGTGTGTATGTGTGTATGTGTGTATGTGTGTATGTGTGTATGTGTGTATGTGTGTATGTGTGTATGTGTGTATGTGTGTAAGTGTGTATGTGTGTATGTGTGTATGTGTGTATGTGTGTATGTGTGTATGTGTGTATGTGTGTATGTGTGTATGTGTGTATGTGTGTATGTGTGTATGTGTGTATGTGTGTATGTGTTTATGTGTGTGTAGGTGTGCATGTGCGTATGTGTATACGTGTATGTGTGTATGTGTGTGTTTGTGTGCGTTTCGATGAGGAAAATCGGATGGGTGTTTAATTTCAAAACAATGTAAGACTGAATGCACGAAATATTCGCTACTTCGTCAGCCATTTAGAAGGCTTGACAGACATTGCTGCTCGGTAATAATAAACCTGAAGTATTGTTCGCCTGTGTCGTCAGACCAACCCCCCGGTAATGATGACGACGATTAACGGCGCCCCTGTCATGATGCCGATGCATGGACAGCAGATGCAACAGCCTTCGTTCGCGGCGCCGTACTACCAGCAGCAGGCGGGCGGCTATCACCACGGGGCTGGAATGCCACAAAAACGGTATTGACGACATCGAACGTGGATTGTAAGTAAATACATCGTTCGTTCGTTCGTTCGTTCGTTCGTTCGTTCGTTCGTTCGTTCGTTCGTTCGTTCGTTCGTTCGTTCGTTCGTTCGTTCGTTCGTTCGTTCGTTCGTTCGTTCGTTCGTTCGTTCGTTCGTTCGTTCGTTCGTTCGTTCGTTCGTTCGTTCGTTCGTTCGTTCGTTCGTTCGTTCGTTCGTTCGTTCGTTCGTTCGTTCGTTCGTTCGTTCGTTCGTTCGTTCGTTCGTTCGTTCGTTCGTTCGTTCGTTCGTTCGTTCGTTCGTTCGTTCGTTCGTTCGTTCGTTCGTTCGTTCGTTCGTTCGTTCGTTCGTTCGTTCGTTCGTTCGTTCGTTCGTTCGTTCGTTCGTTCGTTCGTTCGTTCGTTCGTTCGTTCGTTCGTTCGTTCGTTCGTTCGTTCGTTCGTTCGTTCGTTCGTTCGTTCGTTCGTTCGTTCGTTCGTTCGTTCGTTCGTTCGTTCGTTCGTTCGTTCGTTCGTTCGTTCGGTCGTTCGTTCGTTCGTTCGTTCGTTCGTTCGTTCGTTCGTTCGTTCGTTCGTTCGTGCGTTCGTTCGTTCGTTCGTTCGTTCGTTCGTTCGTGCGTGCGTTCGTTCGTTCGTTCGTTCGTTCGTTCGGTCGGGCGGTCGTTCGTTCGTTCGGTCGTTCGTTCGGTCGTTCGGTCGTTCGGTCGGTCGGTCGGTCGGTCGGTCGGTCGGTCGGTCGGTCGGTCGGTCGGTCGGTCGGTCGGTCGGTCGGTCGGTCGGTCGGTCGGTCGGTCGGTCGGTCGGTCGGTCGGTCGGTCGGTCGGTCGGTCGGTCGGTCGGTCGGTCGGTCGGTCGGTCGGTCGGTCGGTCGGTCGGTCGGTCGGTCGGTCGGTCGGTCGGTCGGTCGGTCGGTCGGTCGGTCGGTCGGTCGGTCGGTCGGTCGGTCGGTCGGTCGGGTGTGCATAGTTCAAATATTGTCTGGCTATTTACTATTTTTGAACAATCACCCTAAAACATTGGCAGCGGAGTATAATGTTATGAATTTGAATAATGAATAATCACTTACTACATAAACAAAAATGAGAACATAATAATACTTACGTTTTGAGCTAATTCATCAATGCATTAGGTAATCTGAAGTTATTATTATATGGAGCACGAAACATATTCCACTAGGTCCTTCGTGCTATTATACTGTTGTTGGTATTACTAGGTAGTCCACAGTTTATGTTTCCGTGTCTCCAAACTTTCAAAACAGTTTTTACTATCTATTTTCACCTCATTATTATATATAATCACTCTAGTGAATTTTGCATTTTAAATTGATAATATCAATATATTTCTGCTAACCGTAGTGCACGATTCTTTGCTCGACAATCGCTCGGTTTAGTTGGTGGACAGTCGAATCAAGAGAAAGCCGTAATCAAGACCGGGGAACATGCAATTATTATCTATGTATTGGAATATTCTGAATTGCTTTTATAACTATTTTAGCTGCTATGCGCACGTTTATGTAACGTTGCTGCACTTTTCTTGCTACGTTTATTGTTTGTTACGTCAATTTGTCTGTTTGCCAAATGGACTGATATACCGTGTTTGTTTTGCTTCTTTAGCTCAGCAGAGGCCATGTCAGGAGACATGTACACGTTACCTACGGATAAGCTATCGCACTGCACAAGCAGGCCGCGGGATGAAGGTGGATTTATATTGGCAAAGCAAGTAGAATGGCGTTAACTCACGAACGTTTTGTCTACTTTTTAGATCATCTGCATTAGTTGTGCTTTGCTTGTGATCAGTGGACCATTTCGCTAAAACGAAGAGCTCTTAAGGAAAGTTTATCATTAAACAAAATAAGTGTTTATATCAAATTAGTTTTTTTAAATACAAACATGTTATTGAGGGAACAATCTCCTCGACACGCCAGATACAGGGTCCATTATGTGGCTTCGTAGTGATGAGGTTTCATATAAACAAGATCACTGGTATTAGATTATATCGATTTTGAAGAGTAAAATTGAGCTCATGAGCTTTTAAACATATACCTGATGAAACGATTATTATTATTCCAGATGTTTCGAAGCAATTACGTGATTAAACGATTATTATTCAAGATGTTCACTCCTATGTGAAACTGGTGGAGGCAGATAGTATATATCTGAATTGTGTTCGTTGAATGAACTATGGACTTGTCAATGTAAATGTACGAATGTATTGCACGATCGTTAATTATTGTTAAGTATGCGTAGAGGTTAGCATGTCTATGTACAGACATGTAGGTGGAATGACTGGTAACATGTCTTGAATCTCATGGTGTGATGATGGTAATTCTTAATTCGTAGTGTATCTTGCAGCTTTTATTACATTTTTATATACTAAAGTATAAGTTAACATGTGTCATACATTGCGACAGTACACGCTAGCGTATAAATGTTTGAATTAACAAAACTGCTTGAATGCCGGTGCCTGATAATAACAATTCTTAATAATTCGTATTGGATTTTGCAGCTTTAATAATATTTTGTATATATTCCAGTATAAATAAACAAGTGTCAGGGAAAATAGTGTTGCTTGTTGTATATATATATATATATATATATATATATATATATATATATATATATATATGTTTAAAGATAGAGGTAGGGAGCGACAGAGAGAGAGAGAGAGAGAGACAAAAGAGAGCAATACATGCGTATATATGCATGTGCATGTGTTAATATATATACATATATAATATATATATATATATATATATATATATATATATATATATATATATATATAAGCACACATACACATGAACATATACACACATACAATTGTGCGTGCGATCATATATATTCGTACACATGCATACAAATACATGTTCACAAGGTCATGTAGGGCCACACATACACACAAGTTTATATTCGCTCACCACACACACACCACTCAACTACCACGTACCACGCCACACACCACACACCACACACCACACGACACACGACACACGACACACGACACACGACACACGACGCACGACACACGACACACGACACACGACACACGACACACGACACACGACACACGACACACGACGCACGACGCACGACGCACGACGCACGACGCACGACGCACGACGCACGACGCACGACGCACGACGCACGACGCACGACGCACGACGCACGACGCACGACGCACGACGCACGACGCACGCCGCACGCCGCACGCAGCACGCAGCACGCAGCACGCAGCACGCGCCACGCGCCACGCGCCACGCGCCACGCGCCACGCGCCACGCGCCACGCGCCACGCGCCACGCGCCACGCACCACGCACCACGCACCACGCACCACGCACCACGCACCACGCACCACGCACCACGCACCACGCACCACGCACCACGCACCACGCACCACGCACCACGCACCACGCACCACGCACCACGCACCACGCACCACGCACCACGCACCACGCACCACGCACCACGCACCACGCACCACGCACCACGCACCACTCAAACACCACACACCACTCAAACACCACACACCACTCAAACACCACACACCACACATCACACACGCCACTCAAACACCACACACCACACACCACACACCACACACAAAACACAGCACACAGCACACAGCACACAGCACACAGCACACAGCACACAGCACACAGCACACACCACACACCACACATCACACACCACACACCACACACCACACACCACCACCACACACCACACACCACACACCACACAACACACAACACACACCACACACCACACACCACACACCACACACCACACACCACACACCACACACCAAACACCACACTCCACACACCACACACCACACACCACACACCACACACCACACACCACACACCACACACCACACACAACACCACAACACCACAACACCACAACACCACAACACCACAACACCACAACACACCACGCATACATACACCACACACACACACACATATATATACACACACACACATACACACACACACACACACACACACACATACACACATACACACATACACACACACACATATATATATATATCCACACAGACATACCACTCAAACACACACACACACACACACACACACACACACACACACACACACACACACACACACACACACACACACACACACACACATCACACACACACACCACTGAAACACCACTGAAACACCACTGAAACACCACACACGCGACACACCACATACCATAAACGACACACGACACACGACACACGACACACGACATACGACACACGACACACGACACACGACACACGACACACGACACACGACACACGACACACGACACACGACACACGACACACGACACACGACACACGACAAACGACACACGACACACGACACACGACACACGGCACACGGTACACGGCACACGGCACACGACACACACACACACACACACACACACACACACACACACAAAAGCATAGGCGTACATAGACACAAGCACTCCTGCATACTTACGAGGACGCTACCGACCATGGAAGTCACCGGGGAGCTCATTGGGCCATCGGGGTCCACCAGTGCCACTCCTACGAGACTCAGAATGAACACACACACACACACCACTCAAACACAGTAGTTCGTAGAAGTGATGTGTTTATGTCGTGTCAATGTGCTCGCCAGAATCAGGGGGAAACTCTTGATTCAATGATAAATTAATAACGTTCGTTCCAAGGTTCGACTTCGAATTTATTCATAGCGAAGAGTTCAGTGTCATACAAACCACTAGGTAGACATAGTATTGATTTGGCAATACATGTGTAGTTTAAGATATAACAGCAATACTTAGAGCGCCCTACATTTCTTCGGGACTTCTGCTAAGCCTCTACATTTTAAATGTTTTAAAGTTCGACACACAGATTTCCATGAAAAATATGAGCAACAGACTCATATTATTATAATAATTTTGAACGCCAAAACGGATGATCACAATCCTGTTCGTACGCATTCGATCTCCCCCTCTCTGCTGAAATCCTCCCCTTTTCTAATCCCTCGTCTATCCAAGCTCTCCCTGCTTTCTTCTTACTGCGCATGTCTAACCCTGACCGCTGTAACGATAATTCACACATTTTCCTTCAAAGGGTCATTAGTTATCCCAGATTTCTCTGCTTCCCTCATATCCCTAGCTAACTGCCCATGCGTAACCGTGACCGTTTGGAACATCGATCTTCCCCTCTTCCCCCAAGGTGGGTTAGACCACCCCTAACCCATAGCTGAGCTATTCATCACCTACGAGGTTGTCCGCAGTGGTACTGGCTGTCACTCCCTTTTTCTCGGATGCACTATTTTGTCTGCCTTTTCTACTTGTCTATTAGCTAGTGCACGATTATATATATATATATATATATATATATATATATATATATATATATATATATATATATATATATATATATATACATATATATATATATATATATATATATATATATATCGTCTTAGTAAGCGTATTTCTACATGTCTGGTAGTACATTGTGATTATATAATTAAATATTAAAATTTAAGCGGTGGTTCTTTACAACAGGGGTTGCGGTCGTAATGTCCACGTGCCACGTGGTTTGTGTTGAGCTCCACGAAGGGTCTAAACCAGCAACTTCATTGGCCATGGAATGAATGGACCAATCATAGAACCAGTGCCAATGAGGTGTCTATTAAAATACCAATGAACTGGAGTGATAAAGCCTGTGAGATGACCGAAAGGAAACGAATCCTGACTAAAGCCAACGTGACGCCGGTTATAAAAAAATGGTAAATATTGCACAAATAATATGTATTTGCTAAACCGAAATGAAGCATCTCGTAATTGTTTGCAATCACATTTAGAGAACGAAATGTGGTCATAAGTGATATTATACAGATTGTCAGCACAATCAGGTGAAAATATTCCTTGCACAGTTTATGTTTTATATTATATAAATGATGACATGCTAACTAATTATCTGATTATTAAAATAAGTAGAAAATGCAAATCCGTTAATTATAGTAATGTAAATATAAATGTATGTGCAGGTGAAATTTATTTCCGTTTTGAATTAATATAACTATAAGGTTTAGCCTTCGATAAAAATACACTAGAACGCTTCGTGTTTGGCTGCCGCCTCATGTGTACGATTTACTTTAGTATCTGGCCTAATTAAGTCATCAGGCTTGTAATGTAGCTTTTCATTGTCTTTTGACGTTCATTTCTTGTCTCCCTTTATATGTAAATGTGTCATGTCGTCATTTTAATTGATATACAGGCGCTCCGAATTCCTAACCTGGACCGCACATGTACATGACACATCACATTACGGGGACGGGGACGGGGACGGGGACGGGGACGGGGACGGGGACGGGGACGGGGACGGGGACGGGGACGGGGACGGGGACGGGGACGGGGACGGGGACGGGGACGGGGACGGGGACGGGGACGGGGACGGGGACGGGGACGGGGACGGGGACGGGGACGGGGACGGGGACGGGGACGGGGACGGGGACGGGGACGGGGACGGGGACGGGGACGGGGACGGGGACGGGGACGGGGACGGGGACGGGGACGGGGACGGGGACGGGGACGGGGACGGGGACGGGGACGGGGACGGGGACGGGGACGGGGACGGGGACGGGGACGGGGACGGGGACGGGGACGGGGACGGGGACGGGGACGGGGACGGGGACGGGGACGGGGACGGGGACGGGGACGGGGACGGGGACGGGGACGGGGACGGGGACGGGGACGGGGACGGGGACGGGGACGGGGACGGGGACGGGGACGGGGACGGGGACGGGGACGGGGACGGGGACGGGGACGGGGACGGGGACGGGGACGGGGACGGGGACGGGGACGGGGACGGGGACGGGGACGGGGACGGGGACGGGGACGGGGACGGGGACGGGGACGGGGACGGGGACGGGGACGGGGACGGGGACGGGGACGGGGACGGGGACGGGGACGGGGACGGGGACGGGGACGGGGACGGGGACGGGGACGGGGACGGGGACGGGGACGGGGACGGGGACGGGGACGGGGACGGGGACGGGGACGGGGACGGGGACGGGGACGGGGACGGGGACGGGGACGGGGACGGGGACGGGGACGGGGACGGGGACGGGGACGGGGACGGGGACGGGGACGGGGACGGGGACGGGGACGGGGACGGGGACGGGGACGGGGACGGGGACGGGGACGGGGACGGGGACGGGGACGGGGACGGGGACGGGGACGGGGACGGGGACGGGGACGGGGACGGGGACGGGGACGGGGACGGGGACGGGGACGGGGACGGGGACGGGGACGGGGACGGGGACGGGGACGGGGACGGGGACGGGGACGGGGACGGGGACGGGGACGGGGACGGGGACGGGGACGGGGACGGGGACGGGGACGGGGACGGGGACGGGGACGGGGACGGAGGGAGAGATACAGAGAGAGAGAGAGACAGGCAGACAGACACACAGACAGATAGACAGAGAGACAGACAGACAGACATACAGACAGAGCATGTATGTGTGGGCATGTGTGTGTGTGTGTGTGTGTGTGTGTGTGTGTGTGTGTGTGCGTGTGCGTGTGCGTGTGCGTGTGCGTGTGCGTGTGCGTGTGCGTGTGCGTGTGCGTGTGCGTGTGCGTGTGCGTTTGCGTGTGCGTGTGCGTGTGCGTGTGCGTGTGCGTGTGCGTGTGCGTGTGCGTGTGCGTGTGCGTGTGCGTGTGCGTGTGCGTGTGCGTGTGCGTGTGCGTGTGCGTGTGCGTGTGCGTGTGCGTGTGCGTGTGCGTGTGCGTGTGCGTGTGCGTGTGCGTGTGCGTGTGCGTGTGCGTGTGCGTGCGCGTGTGCGTGCGCGTGCGCGTGCGCGTGCGCGTGCGCGTGCGCGTGCGCGTGCGCGTGCGCGTGCGCGTGCGCGTGCGCGTGCGCGCGTATGTGTGTGCTGGTGTCATGTCCTGTATGTGTGAGATCCGTAATTAGATATTAACTTGGAGGTGACCGACCTACTGTTTGATCCGTTCAAACCATTTACGAAAGATCTCAGGATAACGACCGAGTCGTGCTGTGTATTAATCACAAAGGTTGGCTATTGGCTAAAGGTTGGCGACTGTTGCTGACGGACGGCATTCACAGACATTAACCGATTAGCACTCAAGTCGGGCATTGACGGTCACCTCGAATCTCTTCATGTGCGCCATAGCCGGCCAGCGAATACATCACAGCGTTTGAATTTGTTTTACGTGGTTGCATCTAGTGACTAAGAGATGCAATAAATGCGACACCTATCAAGACATATAACATTATATTGTGACTATTTTGGATACTACCGTTCTCAAAAATATTTACTGCGTTTTCGAAATTTAACAGCAATAGTTTTTGTTTTTGGACATTTAAAAATGTCCTCCAGCCAGGTGTTGGCCACGTGTACAGCTAAATTGTGTAATGTATTATACAAAAATGTATACCAGCGTGTAAATAATGTAATGTTCTTTTAAATAAACCCAACAACTAAATATAAAAAAAAAAACACTCCTTTCACTGACACGTGTTTATTTATGCTTTAGTAAATATAACATTAATAAACGCTACAAGACACACTATGAATTAGGAGTTACATTATCACGCCATGTGTTTCAAGATGTTACCAGTCCTTCCATTTACATGTCTGTACGCATACATTTCAATTAACTTTTACGCATACGTAACAACAATAAATGACCGTGCAATACAGTCGTAACTTTACATTGACAAGTCCATAAGTCATTCAACGCACACAAATCAGATATATATACTGTCTGCCACCACCAAGTTCACGCAAGAGTGAACATCTGGAATAATAATTGTTTCATCACGATTGATTGAGTAATACAATACGGACCATTACACTAATAAATTAAAGAGCTAATCAGCTAAATTTTTCTCTTTGAAATCGATTTCAAAAACTACAGATGATCGAAAAAGTAGGCAAAGCGTCTTTTACTTAAGCGACGTCATTCGTCTTCTTGTTTTCCTCCAGTGTTAATCCCCTTCATCACAAGACCTGCTTGTGTAGTGCGTTAGCTTGTGCGTAGGTGTCGTTTA
>OZ024865.1:25971356-25993856 GCA_964017155.1 Oasisia sp. SBJ-2009
CGACCCCCCCCCCACAAACACACACCACACACACACACACACACCCACACACACACACACACACACACACACACACACACACACACACACACACACACATATATATATATACACACTCACATAGGCGCATATAGGCGCACGCACTCGTGCATACTTACGAGAGCGCATGCGATCATCGGAAACACGAGGGACGTTGTCGGGGTGTTGGCGGTTGCCAGTGACTCTCCTACGACACTCGCAACGAACACCACAAAGACGATGACCAAGTGGAAGATTCCCAAAGCCAGAGACGATTTCTTTGCGTAGTTTGGATAAGTCGACCCATCATAACCGGGGACCACGACCACATTCTGTGTCGTCGTTTGCATCATCGTGACCTTGTTAGGCAGAACAGATGAGTAAAACCGAGTCAAACGTAGCGATTGTGATGGGGGAGACAGGCGTGTTTTGACAGTGTGATCAACACAGACAAGGAACAGAAACAACAGTACTAAACCGAATCAAACATAGCGATTGTGACGGGATAAGAGACGCGTGCTTTGACAGTATGATAAACACAGCAGGAACAGAAACAACAACATTAATATTACATACAACTATATAACACAGACATTCATTTTTAACTCGGCTTGTCAGCAGCAATGTGCACTATGAACTGTTACAGCGGACACGATCAATGTCGTTCAGTGACGCTACAATCAGGACATTTTGTATGAAAGAGCTCATTGAGTCAATTCATAAAATTAAAATATGTCAAACTAGCATAGTTCTACCACTGCATTGTGAGAGATTCAATTCAATGCAATGCACTAACTTTTATTGTCATATTAAAACAGTGTACGTAAAAGTGCAATTCTCATTCTGCTGTACATTGGTATGCTACAAAATTGCTACATACGTTGTGGCAGCACTAAGCTGTGGTAAAACAAAAACAAGTAATATACAAATAAATAAGTTAATTAATAAAATTAATACATTAAATAAAAAAACGCGATTAAACCTACTATTGCTATAATACAGACTTCTCGCGTAATGGTCCCGATTATTTGCTTTTATTTAGCTCGGCGCCAACTGGCAACTATAGTGAAAACTGTTTTGAATACAGGTGAATTTGTCAGCATAACTAATACTATTGTGAATATAGAGAAAAACATTCCTGAATTTTGAGTATTTCGTAAACTGTATGGAACTGAAGTGACATTCGACATAGACTAAATTAGTTCTCGACACCCTTCATTAGCAAAATTGTATACTACCTCATCCGCCACTGGGATTCTAGAAAACTGGATTCGTAAACACGATGTTTACGAAGAGTGGGTTAGTTCACTTTTATTTGGGTTATCACTTATCGTGACGCAGGTTTATCCTGAAATTACTCCGTCGCGCCTAGTTGATCATCCGTGATCGTCCGATATGTCGCTCTCGAATTGTTCATATTCCGTTACAAAGCTGCGGTCAACGAATAATTATGCAGCGCTATATACTTTTCACGATTATGATTAAGTTACTTCGTAGTATCTTCGCTGCTCCATAACGACCGTTCTCGAATTATCTATCATGATCATCCGTGACTTCGTGACGTCTTCGCTGTTCCGTTACTACCGTTCTCGAAGCGCTGATTTTCCGTAACAATGTTTAAACTTGCCTGTATCGGGCCAATGCTGGGCCGATGCAGGAAAGCACATCGACTTTGGCTAAGGTCTGTCCAGTGTACTGGCCCAGTATATATATATATATATATATATATATATATATATATATATATATATATATATATATATATATTAGTATATAATATAATACATTGGAGTTGCCAAATGTTACATGGTGAGAACATTATGTTTATCAACCACGCATACGGGCTAAAAAAAAGGTGAGGTCGTGTGATAAAATAACTGTGTTAACATTTCAGAGAAATCCATTGAAACGAAAATACTTCGCACCGCACCCAAAGTTTATCACATAGAGATAGATTTAAGAACTTGTCCATTCACATAGGTGTTCAATAGTGAACCTATGAATGTTATATCCTATGAACGGTTTGGTTGCTTTGGACTCATCAGATCCTACAACAAATTTAAATTGAAACGTGAACTTTGAGAAATTCTGGTAATTTGCATGAATACAAAAATGTAACATCATATATGGATTCTACGTTGTACTCCTAGACAAGTGTTTCTAAAGGTTGTTTTATAGATCAGTCAAGTTGCCTTCTTGGAGTTATGCAAATTATCAAAATGTTCAAAGGATATAACATATATATATTATATATATATATATATATATATATATATATATATATATATATATATATATATATATATATATATATATATATATATATATATATATATTAAAACCGAGCGGACCCACTCTGTAGATTTCGCCGGTATAGCCTTCGACCTCCCCAAATCGCCCGATCTCTGAGACAACAAAATTGAACCCACATCATATCCAAAGAAGAATTACGAAGCACCTTTATCCTGTATTTCACGAAAACATGATTGCATGCCACAACCACTGACGCTGCAGTTACGCCACTAGGTCACGCTCTGTTTAGAGCGGACCGATCGAGCGAGATGACTGACAAATAGCGCGCTGGCGGTGGGTGCTTCCTTATGAGTCAACGGCGGAATAACGCTGTCGCGCTTACATTTATCCGGTCGTTATAACGTTTCCGATTGACGTTTCTGCGCATGCGTGATGAATGTAAAATCATCAATGTACAGCAAAACTACAAAACGTTTTTGGTATAAATGCCACGGGCTGTTCGATAACTCTCCTATTATGATCATTGTGAAGAGTTGATTAATATTGCATTCAATACAATAAAATATTACAAGTGTTTAAATCATTTTCTCGCATTATGGCGCAGTAGAGTCACGTTATGTACGCTTGCTATCAAAACATGCTTCAAAACTTGTTTGTCTCGAGTTAATATGCGACAAATAACGTTGCTGAGCGGTTATATACATCCTAACGAACAACCTGTAGTATTTATACCATAAATGCTTTGTTCTTTCGCTGCACATTGATGAGTTTACATTTAACGCGCATGCGTAGAAACGTCAATCGGAACATTTATAACGCCGGAAAAAATGTAAGCGCTACAACGCTACAGAGCCTCCTCTGTATACGCTCTCTGTCAATTGCACACTTAAAAGCTATTTAAGTAAAAGTACGTAAACAACAAACACGTTTGAGTAAAAATAAAAGTAACTTTCAAGTAACTAAACTTGAAGTTAGAGCAAAATGCAAACAATGGGTATGTTGTCCTGTGTCACGTGACTACCACAATCTGAGCCAATCCTACACTAGACTTACTTTTGTCCTGTATAAATTTATAATTACACACTTGTATTTGTTCACATAATATTGACCTGTCAAAAGCACACCGTCACGCCGTATAGTTTTCTGGGGCACTAATTCACGGCACAACTCAGGCCTTTTACCAAGAAGGTGTAGCGAGTTATCTACGCCGTCAATAAACAGCGACGTAATTCAAGTCTGCAATTGTTACAGTGGCATAGACAGTTGGCGTCTCGGTATCTCGACAACCTACTTTGTGGAGGGCTGGACGCAAGATTAATCCCTGACAGTAGATTGGGTTTGGGATGCAGTTTAAGGTTTTGTCCGTATGGCATGAGAGTAGGCAATGCGAGAAATAGGTATGACTAAGTAAAATACAATAAAAATAGTATACACTTAAAACCTTTCTTTATAATCACGTTAGCATTCCGCATTCCACAGCATTCAATAGAATATCCTAAAATAGTCACCAAAACTTGTATATGCACTTCAATTTCTATAGAATTCTACGGAATGGCCGAAATAATTCAGAACAATTTCAATGTAGTATAAAGATATACATTTGTTATGACTATGCAAAAATCATGTGCAATTCCGTAGCAAAACAAATCTGCACAGAAATTCAACGAGTCAGCCTTTTACAGACCATTATGGCCAAGCCGCCCTATTTGATATCTGCTCGCACTGAAGGGGATCTCTGTCAGTTTCTTGTCTTCCTCAGTTTTTCTTTTACGTTCAAGATTAGACGTGGCCGATATTAAGCCAATCTCCGAGTCACGATGGATACACAGTTCCCAGTGTTGAGAGCCTGGTTTTTATACCAAGCATTCTATGTTGTCTTGAACTCGAGGCGCCAGCGTGCTAGACGGATGTACTAACAACTACACTATCGCGCACAAATACATTTAGACGCTACACCAAATTAGTGACACAAACTCACCTGATCTGTTGAAAATATCACGGCGGATTTGTAGAATTAATTTGGATTTCGCGAATGTTCAACACGTCCGTGCAGCTACAAACTGGTTGTCAACTGACGACACAGTCACCAATGTGTTCCGGTTGCCAGGAAGACGAGATAGAGGGGCCGTCTCAACGCTTTTAAGCGTTTGGTGGACAAATCACTCAAACAAAATATACCAAGCTGTTATATTAATATATAATTATTATGCTTAAGTTGATCGGTAATTATTTTAGTAAACAGTGAAAATATAGGAGGGGCAAGAATGTTCGTGGCGCTGGTGGGTCACTAATAGTCAGTCCCCAGTTGTTGGTTCGGGTCTCCTCGTGTGGCCGTCGGCCAAAGCGTGCCATTTTTCTGAACAGTTCATTGTGAATATAAAGATTGTTGAGTTTCCCAGTAATCATACTTTTTGAATACTTGCTCATAGAACGACCGCTGTTGTTATCTGACTAATTGCAGTTGTACTCTAAATAGGCACACAGGTTAATGTCTGTGAATGCCGTCCGTCCGCAACAGTTGTATTATAGCCAACCTTTGTGATTAATACACAGCACGACTCGGTCGTTATCCTGAGATCTTTCGTAAACGATTTGGACAGAACAAACAGTAGGTCGGCCACCTCCAAGTTAATCTGTAATTACGGATCGTCACACATACAATACATGACAACAGCACAAACGTACGCGCCCGCACGGGCACGCGCACGCGCGCGCACACGCACACACACAAACACAAACACACACACACACACACCAAGTGTATGTCTGTATATGTTCATGTATACACATATATGTTTACTCATATATGTATATTCGTATATTCACGTATTCACATGGTTTTCTGTCTCTGTTTCTGACATATATATATATATATATATATATATATATATATATATATATATATATATATATATATATATATATATATATATATATATATATATATCATTATCGTTATATCATCGTCATCATTGTGCAGCCATACTTTTCCGTGGCTGAGCGAAGGCCTTAGCATGCTGCTACGACATATGTCTATCTGCCCTATCCTCTGCCAGATGGAACCCTTCCAGTAGTCGTCTAGCTCGTCTCTCGAACGTCTCGCCGGCCTTCCTCAAGGCATTTTCCATTCGTAGGTTTTCTAGGTGGTGATACGCAGTATCCATCGGTTATCTCGTATCTTGATGACGTGCCCTGCCCAGGTCCACTTCCGTCTTCTGAGTTGTTTAATCATGTCTATGACCCAGACGTTTGTTATTTTGTCCCGTTATGTGACGGTTAGCATATTCCAAATATATATATATATATATATATATATATATATATATATATATATATATATATATATATATATATATATATATATATATATAGACAAGCAAGCAGTATTTTAACTGACAAGTGTTTATTTATGCTTTATTCTACTATTGCTATAATACAGACTTCTCGCGTAATGGTCCCGATTATTTGCTTTTATTTAGCTCGGCGCCAACTGGCAACTATAGTGAACACTGTTTTGAATACAGGTGAATTTGTCAGCATAACTAATACTATTGTGAATATAGAGAAAAAAAATCCTGAATTTTGAGTATTTCGTAAACTGTATGGAACTGAAGTGACATTCGACATAGACTAAATTAGTTCTCGACACCCTTCATTAGCAAAATTGTATACTACCTCATCCGCCACTGGGATTCTAGAAAACTGGATTCGTAAACACGATGTTTACGACGAGTGGGTTATTTCACTTTTATTTGGGTTATCACTTATCGTGACGCAGGTTTATCCTGAAATTACTCCGTCGCGCCTAGTTGATCATCCGTGATCGTCCGATATGTCGCTCTCGAATTGTTCATATTCCGTTACAAAGCTGCGGTCAACGAATAATTATGCAGCGCTATATACTTTTCACGATTATGATTAAGTTACTTCGTAGTATCTTCGCTGCTCCATAACGACCGTTCTCGAATTATCTATCATGATCATCCGTGACTTCGTGACGTCTTCGCTGTTCCGTTACTACCGTTCTCGAAGCGCTGATTTTCCGTAACAATGTTTAAACTTGCCTGTATCGAGCCAATGCTGGGCCGATGCAGGAAAGCACATCGACTTTGGCCAAGGTATGTGCAGTGTACTGGCCCAGTATATATATATATATATATATATATATATATATATATATATATATATATATATATATATATATATTAGTATATAATATAATACATTGGAGTTGCCAAATGTTACATGGTGAGAACATTATGTTTATCAACCACGCATACGGGCTAAAAAAAAGGTGAGGTCGTGTGATAAAATAACTGTGTTAACATTTCAGAGAAATCCATTGAAACGAAAATACTTCGCACCGCACCCAAAGTTTATCACATAGAGATAGATTTAAGAACTTGTCCATTCACATAGGTGTGAACCTATGAATGTTATATCCTATGAACGGTTTGGTTGCTTTGGACTCATCAGATCCTACAACAAATTTAAATTGAAACGTGAACTTTGAGAAATTCTGGTAATTTGCATGAATACAAAAATGTAACATCAGATATGGATTCTACGTTGTACTCCTAGACAAGTGTTTCTAAAGGTTGTTTTATAGATCAGTCAAGTTGCCTTCTTGGAGTTATGCAAATTATCAAAATGTTCAAAGGATATAACATATATATATTATATATATATATATATATATATTATATATATATATATATATATATATATATATATATATATATATATATATATATATATATATATATATATATATATATATATATATATTAAAACCGAGCGGACCCACTCTGTAGATTTCGCCGGTATAGCCTTCGACCTCCCCAAATCGCCCGATCTCTGAGACAACAAAATTGAACCCACATCATATCCAAAGAAGAATTACGAAGCACCTTTATCCTGTATTTCACGAAAACATGATTGCATGCCACAACCACTGACGCTGCAGTTACGCCACTAGGTCACGCTCTGTTTAGAGCGGACCGATCGAGCGAGATGACTGACAAATAGCGCGCTGGCGGTGGGTGCTTCCTTATGAGTCAACGGCGGAATAACGCTGTCGCGCTTATATTTTTCCGGTCGTTATAACGTTTCCGATTGACGTTTCTGCGCATGCGTGATGAATGTAAAATCATCAATGTACAGCAAAACTACAAAACGTTTTTGGTATAAATGCCACGGGCTGTTCGATAACTCTCCTATTATGATCACTGTGAAGAGTTGATTAATATTGCATTCAATACAATAAAATATTACAAGTGTTTAAATCATTTTCTCGCATTATGGCGCAGTAGAGTCACGTTATGTACGCTTGCTATCAAAACATGCTTCAAAACTTGTTTGTCTCGAGTTAATATGCGACAAATAACGTTGCTGAGCGGTTATATACATCCTAACGAACAACCTGTAGTATTTATACCATAAATGCTTTGTTCTTTCGCTGCACATTGATGAGTTTACATTTAACGCGCATGCGTAGAAACGTCAATCGGAACATTTATAACGCCGGAAAAAATGTAAGCGCTACAACGCTACAGAGCCTCCTCTGTATACGCTCTCTGTCAATTGCACACTTAAAAGCTATTTAAGTAAAAGTACGTAAACAACAAACACGTTTGAGTAAAAATAAAAGTAACTTTCAAGTAACTAAACTTGAAGTTAGAGCAAAATGCAAACAATGGGTATGTTGTCCTGTGTCACGTGACTACCACAATCTGAGCCAATCCTACACTAGACTTACTTTTGTCCTGTATAAATTTATAATTACACACTTGTATTTGTTCACATAATATTGACCTGTCAAAAGCACACCGTCACGCCGTATAGTTTTCTGGGGCACTAATTCACGGCACAACTCAGGCCTTTTACCAAGAAGGTGTAGCGAGTTATCTACGCCGTCAATAAATAGTCAAGTCTGCAATTGTTACAGTGGCATAGACAGTTGGCGTCTCGGTATCTCGACAACCTACTTTGTGGAGGGCTGGACGCAAGATTAATCCCTGACAGTAGATTGGGTTTGGGATGCAGTTTTAGGTTTTGTCCGTATGGCATGAGAGTAGGCAATGCGAGAAATAGGTATGACTAAATAAAATACAATAAAAATAGTATACACTTAAAACCTTTCTTTATAATCACGTTAGCATTCCGCATTCCACAGCATTCAATAGAATATCCTAAAATAGTCACCAAAACTTGTATATGCACTTCAATTTCTATAGAATTCTACGGAATGGCCGAAATAATTCAGAACAATTTCAATGTAGTATAAAGATATACATTTGTTATGACTATGCAAAAATCATGTGCAATTCCGTAGCAAAACAAATCTGCACAGAAATTCAACGAGTCAGCCTTTTACAGACCATTATGGCCAAGCCGCCCTATTTGATATCTGCTCGCACTGAAGGGGGTCTCTCTCAGTTTCTTGTCTTCCTCAGTGTTTCTTTTACGTTCAAGATTAGACGTGGCCGATATTAAACCAATCTCCGAGTCACGCTGGATACACAGTTCCCAGTGTTGAGAGCCAGGTTTTTATACCAAGCATTCTATGTTGTCTTGAACTCGAGGCGCCAGCGTGCTAGACGGGTGTACTAACAACTACACTATCGCGCACAAATACATTTAGACGCTACACCAAATTAGTGACACAAACTCACCTGATCTGTTGAAAATATCACGGCGGATTTGTAGAAATAATTTGGATTTCGGGAAGGATCAACACTTCCGTGCCGCTAACAAACTGGTTGTCAACTGACGACACAGTCACCAATGTGTTCCGGTTGCCAGGAAGACGAGATAGAGGGGCCGTCTCAACGCTCTTAAGCGTTTGGTGGACAAATCACTCAAACAAAATATACCAAGCTGTTATATTAATATATAATTATTATGCTTAAGTTGATCGGTAATTATTTTAGTAAACAGTGAAAATATAGGAGGGGCAAGAATGTTCGTGGCGCTGGTGGGTCACTAATAGTCAGTCCCCAGTTGCTGGTTCGGGTCTCCTCGTGTGGCCGTCGGCCAAAGCGTGCCATTTTTCTGAACAGTTCATTGTGAATGTAAAGATTGTTGAGTTTCCCAGTAATCATACTTTTTGAATACTTGCTCATAGAACGACCGCTGTTGTTATCTGACTAATTGCAGTTGTACTCTAAATAGGCACACAGGTTAATGTCTGTGAATGCCGTCAGTCCGCAACAGTT
This sequence comes from Oasisia sp. SBJ-2009, assembly GCA_964017155.1. Lineage (NCBI taxonomy): Eukaryota > Metazoa > Annelida > Polychaeta > Sabellida > Siboglinidae > Oasisia > Oasisia sp. SBJ-2009. The sequence continues at coordinate 25,980,845 of OZ024865.1, forward strand.
GTATTATAGCCAACCTTTGTGATTAATACACAGCACGACTCGGTCGCTATCCTGAGATCTTTCGTAAACGATTTGGACAGAACAAACAGTAGGTCGGCCACCTCCAAGTTAATCTGTAATTACGGATCGTCACACATACAATACATGACAACAGCACAAACGTACGCGCCCGCACGGGCACGCGCACGCGCGCGCACACGCACACACACAAACACAAACACACACACACACCAAGTGTATGTCTGTATATGTTCATGTATACACATATATGTTTACTCATATATGTATATTCGTATATTCACGTATTCACATGGTTTTCTGTCTCTGTTTCTGACATATATATATATATATATATATATATATATATATATATATATATATATATATATATATATCATTATCGTTATATCATCGTCATCATTGTGCAGCCATACTTTTCCGTGGCTGAGCGAAGGCCTTAGCATGCTGCTACGACATATGTCTATCTGCCCTATCCTCTGCCAGATGGAACCCTTCCAGTAGTCGTCTAGCTCGTCTCTCGAACGTCTCGCCGGCCTTCCTCAAGGCATTTTCCATTCGTAGGTTTTCTAGGTGGTGATACGCAGTATCCATCGGTTATCTCGTATCTTGATGACGTGCCCTGCCCAGGTCCACTTCCGTCTTCTGAGTTGTTTAATCATGTCTATGACCCAGACGTTTGTTATTTTGTCCCGTTATGTGACGGTTAGCATATTCCTTTAAATATATATATATATATATATATATATATATATATATATATATATATATATATATATATATATATATATATATATATATAGACAAGCAAGCAGTATTTTAACTGACAAGTGTTTATTTATGCTTTATTCTACTATTGCTATAATACAGACTTCTCGCGTAATGGTCCCGATTATTTGCTTTTATTTAGCTCGGCGCCAACTGGCAACTATAGTGAACACTGTTTTGAATACAGGTGAATTTGTCAGCATAACTAATACTATTGTGAATATAGAGAAAACAAATCCTGAATTTTGAGTATTTCGTAAACTGTATGGAACTGAAGTGACATTCGACATAGACTAAATTAGTTCTCGACACCCTTCATTAGCAAAATTGTATACTACCTCATCCGCCACTGGGATTCTAGAAAACTGGATTCGTAAACACGATGTTTACGAAGAGTGGGTTAGTTCACTTTTATTTGGGTTATCACTTATCGTGACGCAGGTTTATCCTGAAATTACTCCGTCGCGCCTAGTTGATCATCCGTGATCGTCCGATATGTCGCTCTCGAATTGTTCATATTCCGTTACAAAGCTGCGGTCAACGAATAATTATGCAGCGCTATATACTTTTCACGATTATGATTAAGTTACTTCGTAGTATCTTCGCTGCTCCATAACGACCGTTCTCGAATTATCTATCATGATCATCCGTGACTTCGTGACGTCTTCGCTGTTCCGTTACTACCGTTCTCGAAGCGCTGATTTTCCGTAACAATGTTTAAACTTGCCTGTATCGAGCCAATGCTGGGCCGATGCAGGAAAGCACATCGACTTTGGCCAAGGTATGTGCAGTGTACTGGCCCAGTATATATATATATATATATATATATATATATATATATATATATATATATATATATATATATATTAGTATATAATATAATACATTGGAGTTGCCAAATGTTACATGGTGAGAACATTATGTTTATCAACCACGCATACGGGCTAAAAAAAGGTGAGGTCGTGTGATAAAATAACTGTGTTAACATTTCAGAGAAATCCATTGAAACGAAAATACTTCGCACCGCACCCAAAGTTTATCACATAGAGATAGATTTAAGAACTTGTCCATTCACATAGGTGTGAACCTATGAATGTTATATCCTATGAACGGTTTGGTTGCTTTGGACTCATCAGATCCTACAACAAATTTAAATTGAAACGTGAACTTTGAGAAATTCTGGTAATTTGCATGAATACAAAAATGTAACATCAGATATGGATTCTACGTTGTACTCCTAGACAAGTGTTTCTAAAGGTTGTTTTATAGATCAGTCAAGTTGCCTTCTTGGAGTTATGCAAATTATCAAAATGTTCAAAGGATATAACATATATATATTATATATATATATATATATATATATATATATATATATATATATATATATATATATATATATATATTAAAACCGAGCGGACCCACTCTGTAGATTTCGCCGGTATAGCCTTCGACCTCCCCAAATCGCCCGATCTCTGAGACAAAAAAATTGAACCCACATCATATCCAAAGAAGAATTACGAAGCACCTTTATCCTGTATTTCACGAAAACATGATTGCATGCCACAACCACTGACGCTGCAGTTACGCCACTAGGTCACGCTCTGTTTAGAGCGGACCGATCGAGCGAGATGACTGACAAATAGCGCGCTGGCGGTGGGTGCTTCCTTATGAGTCAACGGCGGAATAACGCTGTCGCGCTTATATTTTTCCGGTCGTTATAACGTTTCCGATTGACGTTTCTGCGCATGCGTGATGAATGTAAAATCATCAATGTACAGCAAAACTACAAAACGTTTTTGGTATAAATGCCACGGGCTGTTCGATAACTCTCCTATTATGATCACTGTGAAGAGTTGATTAATATTGCATTCAATACAATAAAATATTACAAGTGTTTAAATCATTTTCTCGCATTATGGCGCAGTAGAGTCACGTTATGTACGCTTGCTATCAAAACATGCTTCAAAACTTGTTTGTCTCGAGTTAATATGCGACAAATAACGTTGCTGAGCGGTTATATACATCCTAACGAACAACCTGTAGTATTTATACCATAAATGCTTTGTTCTTTCGCTGCACATTGATGAGTTTACATTTAACGCGCATGCGTAGAAACGTCAATCGGAACATTTATAACGCCGGAAAAAATGTAAGCGCTACAACGCTACAGAGCCTCCTCTGTATACGCTCTCTGTCAATTGCACACTTAAAAGCTATTTAAGTAAAAGTACGTAAACAACAAACACGTTTGAGTAAAAATAAAAGTAACTTTCAAGTAACTAAACTTGAAGTTAGAGCAAAATGCAAACAATGGGTATGTTGTCCTGTGTCACGTGACTACCACAATCTGAGCCAATCCTACACTAGACTTACTTTTGTCCTGTATAAATTTATAATTACACACTTGTATTTGTTCACATAATATTGACCTGTCAAAAGCACACCGTCACGCCGTATAGTTTTCTGGGGCACTAATTCACGGCACAACTCAGGCCTTTTACCAAGAAGGTGTAGCGAGTTATCTACGCCGTCAATAAATAGTCAAGTCTGCAATTGTTACAGTGGCATAGACAGTTGGCGTCTCGGTATCTCGACAACCTACTTTGTGGAGGGCTGGACGCAAGATTAATCCCTGACAGTAGATTGGGTTTGGGATGCAGTTTTAGGTTTTGTCCGTATGGCATGAGAGTAGGCAATGCGAGAAATAGGTATGACTAAATAAAATACAATAAAAATAGTATACACTTAAAACCTTTCTTTATAATCACGTTAGCATTCCGCATTCCACAGCATTCAATAGAATATCCTAAAATAGTCACCAAAACTTGTATATGCACTTCAATTTCTATAGAATTCTACGGAATGGCCGAAATAATTCAGAACAATTTCAATGTAATATAAAGATATACATTTGTTATGACTATGCAAAAATCATGTGCAATTCCGTAGCAAAACAAATCTGCACAGAAATTCAACGAGTCAGCCTTTTACAGACCATTATGGCCAAGCCGCCCTATTTGATATCTGCTCGCACTGAAGGGGGTCTCTGTCAGTTTCTTGTCTTCCTCAGTGTTTCTTTTACGTTCAAGATTAGACGTGGCCGATATTAAACCAATCTCCGAGTCACGATGGATACACAGTTCCCAGTGTTGAGAGCCAGGTTTTTATACCAAGCATTCTATGTTGTCTTGAACTCGAGGCGCCAGCGTGCTAGACGGATGTACTAACAACTACACTATCGCGCACAAATACATTTAGACGCTACACCAAATTAGTGACACAAACTCACCTGATCTGTTGAAAATATCACGGCGGATTTGTAGAATTAATTTGGATTTCGCGAATGTTCAACACGTCCGTGCAGCTACAAACTGGTTGTCAACTGACGACACAGTCACCAATGTGTTCCGGTTGCCAGGAAGACGAGATAGAGGGGCCGTCTCAACGCTTTTAAGCGTTTGGTGGACAAATCACTCAAACAAAATATACCAAGCTGTTATATTAATATATAATTATTATGCTTAAGTTGATCGGTAATTATTTTAGTAAACAGTGAAATTATAGGAGGGGCAAGAATGTTCGTGGCGCTGGTGGGTCACTAATAGTCAGTCCCCAGTTGTTGGTTCGGGTCTCCTCGTGTGGCCGTCGGCCAAAGCGTGCCATTTTTCTGAACAGTTCATTGTGAATATAAAGATTGTTGAGTTTCCCAGTAATCATACTTTTTGAATACTTGCTCATAGAACGACCGCTGTTGTTATCTGACTAATTGCAGTTGTACTCTAAATAGGCACACAGGTTAATGTCTGTGAATGCCGTCCGTCAGCAACAGTTGTATAATAGCCAACCTTTGTGATTAATACACAGCACGACTCGGTCGTTATCCTGAGATCTTTCGTAAATGGTTTGAACGGATCAAACAGTACGTCGGCCACCTCCAAGTTAATCTGTAATTACGGATCGTCACACATACAATACATGACAACAGCACAAACGTACGCGCCCGCACGGGCACGCGCACGCGCGCGCACACGCACACACACAAACACAAACACACACACACACCAAGTGTATGTCTGTATATGTTCATGTATACACATATATGTTTACTCATATATGTATATTCGTATATTCACGTATTCGCATGGTTTTCTGTCTCTGTTTCTGATATATATATATATATATATATATATATATATATATATATATATATATATATATATATATATATATATATATCATTATCGTTATATCATCGTCATAATTGTGCAGCCATACTTTTCCGTGGCTGAGCGAAGGCCTTAGCATGCTGCTACGACATATGTCTATCTGCCCTATCCTCTGCCAGATGGAACCCTTCCAGTAGTCGTCTAGCTCGTCTCTCGAACGTCTCGCCGGCCTTCCTCAAGGCATTTTCCTTTCGTAGGTTTTCTAGGTGGTGATACGCAGTATCCATCGGTTATCTCGTATCTTGATGACGTGCCCTGCCCAGGTCCACTTCAAGTGCTGATTAAAAACTGTAATAATAATAATAATGGTGATGTTTATAATTTTTTTTAAATAATATATATTAAAAAAAGCGACGTCATTCTTCTTCTTGTGCTCCCCAATGTAAATCCCCTTCATCCCAACGCATGCTTGTGCAGTGCGATAGCTTGTGCATGGATGTCGTTAGAATGTTTCCTGGTATGGCCGCTGCTGAACTAGAGGAGTAGCTCCGCGGCGCATAGGCAGTCTGCTGCATCTGTTGTCCATGCATCGGCACCACAACAGAGACGTCACTTGTCTTTGTCATTCCAATGCTTGTGCAGTGAGTTAGCTTGTGCATAGGGGTCGTTTACAAGTCTCCTGGCATGGCCGCTGCTGAGCTAAAGAGGCAAAACAAACACGGTATATGATTCCATTTGGCAAACACACAAAATGACGTAACGAAGAAAAAACGTAACAAGAAAAGTGCAGCAACGTTACATAAACGTGCGCATTGCAGCTATAATAGCCGTAAATACAATTCGGAATATACCAATACATAGATAATGCATGCAAGTTCCCCAATTTTGATACTGTTTTCGCTCGTTAAACCAACCAAGTATCGTGCAGAGAATTGTGCAGGAATTGTTAGGGTTATCAGAAATATCTATTGATATTAGCTATTAAAAATGCACAGTTCACTTGAGTGATAATCTAATAATAGGGTGAAAAGGTGGAAAAAGATCGGACGAGCTGTTTTGAAAGCTTGGAGACACAGAAACATAAACTGTGGACGACCTACTAAAACCAAAATAATACAATAGCACAAAGGACATAGTGGAATATTCTTTTTTGCTCGATATCATAATAACCTCGGATTACATAAAGCATTTATAAATAATCACAAAGCGAAAGAAGGAACGTGTTATGTTCTCGTGATTGTCTATGTTGCAAGTGGTTCATATATTCCGCTGCCAGTGCATTAGTGTCAATCTTCATGTTCAAACAATCTTAAATACATAGACGAAATTAGAACTAAGCATACTCATTTTTCATTTCGACCGACCGACCGACCGACCGACCGACCGACCGACCGACCGACCGACCGACCGACCGACCGACCGACCGACCGACCGACCGACCGACCGACCGACCGACCGACCGACCGACCGACCGACCGACCGACCGACCGACCGACCGACCGACCGACCGACCGACCGACCGACCGACCGACCGACCGACCGACCGACCGACCGACCGACCGACCGACCGACCGACCGACCGACCGACCGACCGACCGACCGACCGACCGACCGACCGACCGACCGACCGACCGACCGACCGACCGACCGACCGACCGACCGACCGACCGACCGACCGACCGAAATCAGTATTTACTTACAACATACGTTTGGTGTCGTCAAAACCGGTTTTGTGGCATTCCAGCCCCGGGGTTGTAGCCGCCCGCCTGATGGTCGTAGCTCGGAGGCGCGTAGGAAGTCTGCTGCATATGCATCGGCTGTCCATGCATCGGCACCACGACAGGGGTGCCACTTGTCGTCGTCATCACGACCTGCGGGTTGTTCTGATGACACAGGATAATAATAATAGTATGTTGTACTGACAGACTATCTTTTGGAATATATACAGACCAATCAGATTTGATCAATATACGGCTCCAGGTAATATTATATGTTTAGTATATCCTGAAATATTCACACAAACCAGCAAGCTATTAAAATACAATGGGTATCGGTTATTTATTTATTGTTTCCTGGACACAATACAAACGTAATTGGGCATTTTCACTGGTGGCTAAACTTACTCGCAATGAAAATGAGAACAAAAAACTCAAGATAAATTAAATTAAAACGTTTCTAACAGTGCATCGATAAACACCGCGTAATATGCAAGATTAAGAACTACATAAATAATTTATAACGTCCTGGTTACAAGTGATTAGATAAACTAGTTAAACATATTCTTGTCACCTGGTTGATTGCCCCGCAGCAAGTGACACTGCATCCGATGCAAGATGCCCAAATGGTGACGACCGCCTGAGCCAGGTATACGATCAACAACACATAGCAGATAGCGAGAATGGCCCCGACCTGTGATGAAAAACACAAGACGATGAGTGCAGGAGTCAAACAGTTGGCCGCATGTATGTGACAGACAAACAGCCGATATCGTGTATTTGGCAGTCAAACAGCCGGACGTAAGAACGTGGCATTCATACAGCCGATATCGTGTATTTGGCAGTCAAACAGCCGATAGCGTGCAAGTGGCAGTCAAACAGCCGGCCGTATGTACGTGGCAGTCAAACAGTCGACCGTATGTACGTCACAGTCAAACAGCCGGGCGTATTTACGTGGCAGTCAAACATCCGATACCGTTTACGTGGCAGTCAAACAGCCGAACATCTGTACGTGACTATCAAACAGTTGGCCGTATGAACGTGGCTGCCAAACAGTCGGCCGTATGTACGTGGCACTCAAACAGTCGGCCGTATGCACGTGACACTAAAAAAAGTCGGCCCTATGTGCGTGACACTCAATAAGTCGGCCGTATGTACGTGGCTGTCAAACAGTCGGCCGTATGTACGTGGCCATCAAACATCCGGCCGTATGTACGTGGCACTCAAACAGTCGGCCGTATGAACGTGGCTGTCATACAGTCGGCAGTGTGTACTTGGCAGTCAAACAGTCAGCCGTATGTACGTGGCAGTCAAACAGCCGGCCGTATGTAAGTAGCTGTCAAACAGTCGGGCGTTTGCACGATAGAGTCAAATAGCTTGCCGTATGTACGTGGCAGTTAAGCTGCCGGTCGTATGTACGTGAAAAATTGTGAGACCGGTACGAAGAGAATATGTAGCTCCGAGGCAGATCGTAGATATCAACTGATGGGTCTGCTATCATATGCATGCGTATACGTGCCCGTTCACGTACATACACGAGCACGGTTATAACTAGCCGATAATCCGAATTTTTTATCCGGATATTATTTTCGCGCGTTCAACTCATCCTATCAACATCCATCCTAAACTTGGTGCAGTTAAAGTCGATGAAAACTTTATTCTCCCGTTTGAATGTGAAAAACAAGTGTTCGAGGCTACCATTTGTTTGTATTTGATTGAGACGTATCGGAATTCATAACAACGAACAGCACCAATAATTCCTTCAATATCGGTGGTAGCTTGTTTTGGAGTTGCAATTTCTATGCTTTCTCCAAGCAGTAGTAAGCTAAGTTTAAGACATCGGATTTTATTGTATGATGTATTTGTTATTCATATATGTGGTTATTTGTAACATAAAAGGACTATATACGATAATCTGAAAGGCTATTCCTTGTCTTGTGTTTTTAACTAAAAGAATGACCCTCAGAGAGATAACTAACTAGAAAACGTTTGCGGGATGCTGTTATGGATGCTGACAATTCGAATAGCGCACTTAATAATAATAATAATACAATACTTATATAGCGCCCGATCAATTAAAATTGCTCTCAGGCGCTTCACAAACATACCTAAAAATAAATGTGTAAAGAATACCTAAAATACAGTATCTAAAAGCATGAAGATAGCATTTGACAAATAGGAACAGAATAAAATATATATATATATGTAAAATAAAAATACATAAATAAAGTAAAATAACTTTAAATACACTAATTGATTTAAACATGATCAATTAAAACACAAAAAGTTAAATTACAAAAAAGCTTGCCTAAATAAATGAGTTTTTAGAAGTGTCTTAAAACTGTTTACTGTTGTGGCAGTCCTGATCAAAGACGGCAAATTGTTCCATAGAACTGCCGAGCAGACGGCGAAAAGGTGATCACCGTGGGTGACAGGTATGGACAAAAGGGGCGGCTGCGAGGCAGATCGTAGAGTTCTGTTTACGTGTCTGTAGGTGAACAATTCACTCAGGTAGTCCGGCGCTACCCCATTTAGAGCACAATAGGTCAATAGCAGCACTTTGTAGGTTGGTCTCAGATGAACTGGTAGCCAATGTAGTCGCTGCAGCACGGGTGTAATGTGATCGTATTTCTTCGTACGCGTAATTATGCGAGCTGCACAATTCTGCACCCTTTGCAGTCGCTGCATGCTGTTGTTTGGTAGACCATAGAGGAGAGAGTTGCAATAGTCTAACCGGGATGTTACTAGTGCATGAACAAGTGTTTTACACGATTCATTTGTCAGATGTGGGCGAATTCGCCCAATGTTTCTTATCTGATAGTAGCACACCTTCACAATGTTAGCGATTTGCTGCTCCATCCTCAGGTTACAGTCACATGTCACACCCAAATTGCGCACGCACGATGAAGGTTGAATTTGATGGCCGGTGTCATGTACAAATCAGCAGGCAGGCTGTCGCGTTTCTTCGCCGAGGAAAAAATTATCACCTCGGATTTCTCCATGTTCAGTTTTAAGTTGTTAATTGTGAGCCAGACAGCGACTTCAGCTACACACAGTTCTACCTTAGCAAGTGCCGTCACAATCGATTCGTCTCGATCAACAGCCAGGTATATTTGAAGGTCGTCAGCATAACAGTGATGGTTCATGCCATGTCTAGTAATAATCCGTCCAATCGGCTTTGTGTAGATGCAATATAGGATAGGCCCTAGCACTGACCCTTGTGGAACGCCACGCTTCACGACTGAACCACCCGACTCGGCACTTCCCACTACCACCTTCTGATTCCTCTCGCTAATATATGATATCAGCCATGCAAGCGCCTTATCGGTGATGCGGAATGACTGTTCAGGAGTGGTTTAATGATTGCATGCTTGAATTCAGCAGGGACATGCGATGATGTAAGAGACGCATTTATCATAACAGTGCTTAAACGCGGCATGTCTGTGAACAAACGTCTACCCAATACACGAAAGCAATATACACACTATACGTATTTACTCACAAAATCATCCGCGTCTCTAGAGCGATAAGAGTGAGAGTGACTTTCACCAAGAATAGCGTGCAGTGCGGCAATAGCGATCACCATCGCGATAACATTGAAGACGGCAAAAATGGCGCAGATGATATTCAACACCGTGGATGCGACTACCTACAACATACGAAGACAACAACGACGGGAGATGATATTCAACACCGTGGATCCTATGACCTAGAACAACACAGGCCAGAACAACGGCAGATATACTATTCAACATCGTGGATGTGATGATCTATCACTTGACGGTTATCCCGTACTCTAAGGTAAAATACAATTATACTTACCAGTGACAATAAGCATACACTTCAAACACCCTCATCGAATACACAAAGACAACAATCACATACATTAACACTGGGAACAATAAAAGGTAACACCTACGTCAACACAATGACAAGGTTTTGAAGCAGCGTAGAGTAGAATGTCAGTTGTGTCCAACAGTGGATACTATTATTGTCAACAACTAACACATGTACACATGACATTCATTTCCAAAAATACATTTTAATATAAAGTGATTCATCTACAAAGACAAAAAAACCATATATATATATATATATATATATATATATATATATATATATATATATATATATATATATATATATATATATATATATATATATATATGTATATATATGTATATATATTTATTATACAAATACACACACATATACACACACACACACACACACACACACACACACACACACACACACACACACACACACACACACACACACACACACACACACAATACATTCGAACCTGAAAGTAGATAACAACAATACTTAGTGGATGTAGTCACCAACACAAGTATAGGTATAGAGAATAACATAATACATGAACAGTTGTATTTGTCTTAATAAATGCAAATCATGAGACCAAAACCGATTCTAATCTACTCACCAAGCCTCGTTTGGCGTTGCAGCCAGCGACAAGCGCGCAGATGCCGGCTGCTATATACTGCAACAGACACGCGTAAATGTATACTTCCGAACATAGACATCATTGCGGAAATTGTTGATACCTTCTTACGTAATTAACTAGGTACATGCATAAGTGCTGGCAGAGCTACGGAGAGAAAACCATATACAACGATTCCTTTAAAAACCAATAGTATTATTCAGGTGATATAATTGTATAGTCTATTAGACACTGTTATTTGAACAGAAAACGTAACTGTGTATGTATTGGTCCTTAGTCTATGTTTTTATGTTTCCCATGTAAAGGTGTCGTTTTTGTCGCGTGCACACCTGTGGATTTTGTATACGTAATCATAATATTCGCGTCCTCATATTTGATAATAAACGTATTTCTGTCAGCATGTTATAATCGTTGTCTGCTGAATACTTGTTAGTAGTTAATTTTGTCTCAAGCCAAACATTTGTGTGACTGTCGATATCTCTCTCTGGGTTTTACACATCATATACTATGCGTTTCATGGGTTCGCGAATATAGATGTGTTGCTGTCTATCTTTGCCTTGTACTAACGGTGTTTTGCACTGCAACAGTGGACACTAGATGACTCGATCTCGCCATCCTCGCAAACCGGGGTTAGTTTATTTGACATTTCCATATCTTCGTGTATGTTAATATACACGTACACGTATATGTACACATACATACGTACTCACGTACACAAACACACACACACACACACACACACACACACACACACACACACACACACACACACACACACACACACACACACACAGGCGTACATAGACACGAACACTCGTGCATACTTACGAGGACGCTGGCAACCATGGACGTCACCAGGGAGCCCTTTGGGCCATCATGGTCCATCAGTGCCACTCCTACGACACTCGCAACGAACACCACAAAGACGATGACCAAGTGGACGATTCCCAAAGCCAGAGACGATTTCTTCGCGTAGTTTGGATAAGTCGACCAATCATAACCGGGGACCACGACCACATTCTGTGTAGTCGTTTGCATCATCGTGACCTTGTTAGGCAGAACAGACGATTAATACCGAGTAAAACGTACGAGTGTGATGGGGTGAGATACGCGTGCTTTGACAGTACGTGATCAACACAGCAGGAACAGAAACAACAATATTGATATTCCATACAACTATATAGCACAGGCATTCATTTTAAACTCGGCTTGCCAGCAGCAATGTGTACTAGGAACTGTTACAGCGGACACGGTAATTGTCGTTCAATGACGCTACAAACAGGACATTTTGTATGAAAGAGCACATTGAATCCATTCATAAAATTAAAATACGTAAAAGCAGCATAGTTCTACCACTGCGTTGTGAGAGATTCGATGCAATGCAATGCAGTAAGTGTTATTGTCATATTAAAACAGTGTACGTAAAAGTGCAATTTTCCTTCTGCTGTACATTGGTATGCTACAAAATTGCTACATACGTTATGGCAGCACTAAAATGTGGTAAAACAAAAACAAGTAAAATAATAAGTACAAATAAATAAATTCAATAAATACATTAAATTACAAAAAAAACGCGATTAAAGCCTACTATTGCTATAATACAGATTTATCACATAATGGTGCTGGTTGTTAGTTGCTGATATGTAGCTCGGCGCCAACTCGCAACTATAGTGAAAACTGTTTTGACTACAGGTGAATTTGTCAGCATAAATATATATATATATATATATATATATATATATATATATATATATATATATATATATATATATATATATATATATATATATATTAAAACCGAGCGGACCCACTCTGTAGATTTAGCCGGCATAGCATTCGGCTCCTCCCTCCCCGCCCGCTATCGTTTTCGCAAACAAAAA
>OZ024865.1:25998856-26076356 GCA_964017155.1 Oasisia sp. SBJ-2009
TGTTGTGTGTTGTGTGTTGTGTGTTGTGTGTTGTGTGTTGTGTGTTGTGTGTTGTGTGTTGTGTGTTGTGTGTTGTGTGTTGTGTGGTGTGTGGTGTGTGGTGTGTGGTGTGTGGTGTGTGGTGTGTGGTGTGTGGTGTGTGGTGTGTGGTGTGTGGTGTGTGACGGGTGACGGGTGGCGTGTGGCGTGTGGCGTGTGGCGTGTGGCGTGTGGCGTGTGGCGTGTGGCGTGTGGCGTGTGGCGTGTGGCGTGTGGCGTGTGGCGTGTGGCGTGTGGCGTGTGGCGTGTGGCGTGTGGCGTGTGGCGTGTGGCGTGTGGCGTGTGGCGTGTGGCGTGTGGCGTGTGGCGTGTGGCGTGTGGCGTGTGGCGTGTGGCGTGTGGCGTGTGGCGTGTGGCGTGTGGCGTGTGGCGTGTGGCGTGTGGCGTGTGGCGTGTGGCGTGTGGCGTGTGGCGTGTGGCGTGTGGCGTGTGGCGTGTGGCGTGTGGCGTGTGGCGTGTGGCGTGTGGCGTGTGGCGTGTGGCGTGTGGCGTGTGGCGTGTGGCGTGTGGCGTGTGGCGTGTGGCGTGTGGCGTGTGGCGTGTGGCGTGTGGCGTGTGGCGTGTGGCGTGTGGCGTGTGGCGTGTGGCGTGTGGCGTGTGGCGTGTGGCGTGTGGCGTGTGGCGTGTGGCGTGTGGCGTGTGGCGTGTGGCGTGTGGCGTGTGGCGTGTGGCGTGTGGCGTGTGGCGTGTGGCGTGTGGCGTGTGGCGTGTGGCGTGTGGCGTGTGGCGTGTGGCGTGTGGCGTGTGGCGTGTGGCGTGTGGCGTGTGGCGTGTGGCGTGTGGCGTGTGGCGTGTGGCGTGTGGCGTGTGGCGTGTGGCGTGTGGCGTGTGGCGTGTGGCGTGTGGCGTGTGGCGTGTGGCGTGTGGCGTGTGGCGTGTGGCGCTAGGCGTGTGGCGTGTGGCGTGTGGCGTGTGGCGTGTGGCGTGTGGCGTGTGGCGTGTGGCGTGTGGCGTGTGGCGTGTGGCGTGTGGCGTGTGGCGTGTGGCGTGTGGCGTGTGGCGTGTGGCGTGTGGCGTGTGGCGTGTGGCGTGTGGCGTGTGGCGTGTGGCGTGTGGCGTGTGGCGTGTGGCGTGTGGCGTGTGGCGTGTGGCGTGTGGCGTGTGGCGTGTGGCGTGTGGCGTGTGGCGTGTGGCGTGTGGCGTGTGGCGTGTGGCGTGTGGCGTGTGGCGTGTGGCGTGTGGCGTGTGGCGTGTGGCGTGTGGCGTGTGGCGTGTGGCGTGTGGCGTGTGGCGTGTGGCGTGTGGCGTGTGGCGTGTGGCGTGTGGCGTGTGGTGTGTGGTATGTGGTGTGTGGTGATTGAATGGTGTGTGGTGTTTGAGTGGTGTATGGTGTGGTTTTGAGTGGTGTGTGGTGTTGTGGAGTGTGGAGTGTGGAGTGTGGAGTGTGGAGTGTGGAGTGTGGAGTGTGGAGTGTGGTGTGTGGTGTGTGGTGTGTGGTGTGTGGTGTGTGGTGTGTAGTGTGTGGTGTGTGGTGTGTGGTGTGTGGTGTGTGGTGTGTGGTGTGTGGTGTGTGGTGTGTGGTGTGTGGTGTGTGGTGTGTGGTGTGTGCTATTTGAGTGGTGTGTGTGGTGTGCGCGTATAAACGTGTGCATATTCGTGGCCCTATATGACCTTGTGAACATGCTTTTGTACGCATGTGTACCAATATATGATCGCACGCACATTTGCATGTGTGTATATGTTCATGTGTATGTGTGCTTATAAATATATATATATATATATATATATATATATATATATATATATATATATATATATATATATATATATATATATATATATATATATATATATATATACATTCATACATGCACGTTCATGTATAGGCCTGTATTCCTCTCTTTTATCTCTCTCTCTCTATATCGCTCCCTACCTCTATCTTTAAATATTTATATATATATATATATATATATATATATATATATATATATATATATATATATATATATATATCTTGATATATATATATCTTGATATATTTATATATATACAACAAGCAACACTATTTTCCCTGACAGTTGTTTATTTATACTGGAATATATAACAAATGTTATAAAAGCTGCAAAATCCACTACGAATTAAGAATTATCATTATCAGGCAAGAACATTCAAGCAGTTTTGTCATTTCAAACATTTATTCGCTAGCGTGTACTGTCGCAATGTATGACACATGTTTACTTAAACTTTAGTATATATAAAATGTAATAAATCTGCAAGATACACTATGAATTACGAATTACCATTATCACGCCATGAGATTCAAGAAATGTTACCGTCATTCCACCTACATGTTTGTACACAGACATGTTAACCTTTACGTATACTTACTAACACTAAACGATCGTGCAATACATTCGTACATTTACCAGTCCATAATTCATTCAACGTTCACAATTCAGATATATACTATCTGCCTCCACCAGTTTCACATAGAAGTGAACATCTTGAATAATAGTCGTTTTATCACGTAGTTGCTTCGAAACATATGGAATAATAATAATCGTGTCATCACGTATATGTTTCAAAGCTCATTAACTCAATTTTACTCTTCAAAATCGATTTCATATCTTACCAGTGATCTTGTTTGTATGAAACCTCAACAGTGTGAAGCCACATAATGGATCCTGTATCTGGTGTAGCGAGGAGATTGTTCCTTGAATAACATGTTTGTATTAAAAAAAAAAACTCATTTAATATAACATCTTATTTTGTTTAATGATAAACGTTTCTTACGAGCTCTTCGTTTTAGCGAAATGGTCCACTGATCACAAGCAAAGCACAACTAATGCAGATGATCTAAAAAGTAGAGAAAACGTTCGTGAGTTAACGCCATTCTACTTGCTTTGCCAATAGAAATCAGTGTTCATTTCACGGTCTGCTTGTGCAGTGCGATAGCTTATCTGTTGGTGTCGTTTAAATGTCTCCTGGCATGGCCGCTGCTGTGCTAAAGAGGCAAAACAAATACGGTATATCAGTCCATTTGGCAAACAGACAAAATTACGTAACAAACAATAAACGTAGCAAGAAAAGTGCAGCAACGTTACATAAACGTGCGCATAACAGCTAAAATAGTTATAAAAGCAATTCAGAATATTCCAATATATAGATAATGCTTGCAAGTTCCCCGTTGTTGACTACGACTTTCGCTGGAATCGACTGTCCAACAGTCAAACCGAGCGATTGTCGAACAAAAAATCGTGCACGAATTGTTACTGTTATCATAAATATATTGTTATTATCTATTTAAAATGCAGAGTTCACTAGAGTGATAATATATAATAATTAGATGAACAGGTGAAAATAGATCGGACTAGCTGTTTTGAAGGTTTGGAGACACGGAAACATAAACTTTGGAAGACCTAGAAATACCAGCAATAGTATAATAGGACGAAGGACCTAGCGGAATATTTTTCGTGCTCGATAAAAAAATAATTACATAATGCATTTATAAATAAGCACAAAACGTAAGTAATATTATGCTCTTATGATTGTTTATGTAGTAAGTGACGGACCGACCGACCGACCGACCGACCGACCGACCGACCGACCGACCGAACGAACGAACGAACGAACGAACGAACGAACGAACGAACGAACGAACGAACGAACGAACGAACGAACGAACGAACGAACGAACGAACGAACGAACGAACGAACGAACGAACGAACGAACGAACGAACGAACGAACGAACGAACGAACGAACGAACGAACGAACGAACGAACGAACGAACGAACGAACGAACGAACGAACGAACGAACGAACGAACGAACGAACGAACGAACGAACGAACGAACGAACGAACGAACGAACGAACGAACGAACGAACGAACGAACGAACGAACGAACGAACGAACGAACGAACGAACGAACGAACGAACGAACGAACGAACGAACGAACGAACGAACGAACGAACGAACGAACGAACGAACGAACGAACGAACGAACGAACGAACGAACGAACGAACGAACGAACGAACGAACGAACGAACGAACGAACGAACGAACGAACGAACGAACGAACGAACGAACGAACGAACGAACGAACGAACGAACGAACGAACGAACGAACGAACGAACGAACGAACGAAAGACCGACCGAAAGACCGACCGAAAGACCGACGGAACGACAAACCGAACGAACTCTGTATTTACTTACAATCCACGTACGATGTAGTCAATACCGTTTTTGAGGCATTGCAGCCCCTGGGTTGTAACCGCCCGCCTGCTGCTCGTAGGACGGCGCCACGTACAAAGGCTGTTGCATCTGCATCTGCATCTGCTGTCCATGCATTGGCATCATGACAGGGGCGCCGTTAATCGTCGTCATCATGACCGGCGGGTTGGTCTGACGACACAGCCGACCAATGCAATTTACTTGCAATATACCGTAGCTACGTGTTCATCAAATAATGGTAACATATCTTCTAAACGGTATGTCCTTATGTTATTGCAATGTTTGTTCAGGCGATTCAGCTCCCTTTAATGTTTCGATTCCTCTAGAACCAGATCTACTCTGAACTAACAACCGAGAACCGTAATAACAATAATATATGTTCTAATGTATTTACGTCCTGGTTACACGTGATTAGATAAACTAGGTAAATATGTTCTTGTCACCTGGTTGTTTGATCCGCAGCAAGTGACACTGCACCCGATGGCAGATGTCCAGATGGTGATGACCGCCTGAGCCACGTACACGACTAAGATCACGTAGCACATAATGAGAATGGCCGAGACCTGCAATAAAACGTAGACTCATAAGACGATGAGCAGAGCATTATGACGTGCAGTAACGAAGCACATAAGTAGAGGACGAAGAACATAATGACATACAATAATGACACACACAAGTAGAGGACGAAGAACATAATGACATACAGTAATGACATATACAAGTAGAGGACGAAGAACATGATGACATACAGTAATGACACACACAAGTAGAGGACGAAGAGCATAATGACATACAGTAATGATACATACAAGTAGAGGATGTCAAGCACGATCACGTGCGATATTGAAACACACAAGTAGAAGACGACGAGCATGATCACCTACGATATTGAAACACACAAGTAGAGGACGACGAACATGCTCACGTACGATATTGAAACACACAAGTAGAGGACGACGAATATGATCACGTACGATAATGAAACATACAAGTAGAAGACACGAGCATGGTCATGTACAGCAAAGAAGCACAAATACGAACATACTATGTAGCTCCGAGGCAGATCGAGGGTCTGCTATTATATATATGCGTACACATGCCCGTTCACGTACATACACGAGCACGGTTATAATGACATTATATAATCCGAATTAAAGATCCGGATATTGCGTTCGTGCGTTCAACTACCGTGCATCAACATCCATCCTACACTTGGGTGAGGTTAATGTGTCGTCAAAAACTATAATCTCCCGTTTGTATGTGCAAGGAAATTGTTCGATGGTACCATTTGGTTGCATTTGATTGAAACGTATCAGAATTCATAACAACGAACAGCACCAATAATTCATTCGATATAGGTGGTAGCTTGTTTTGGAGTGACTATCTCTCTGGTTTCTCCAAGTAGTATGCTAACTCTAATACATCGGATTTTAGCACATCTAATTTGTTTTGATATATTTGTTATTTACATGCGATCAGCAGTAATATAAATACACACTATTTACGATAATCTGAAAGGGTATTCTTTGTCGTGTATCAATAATTAAAAACATAAGTTTCTGAGAGATAACTAGAAGAAATTTGGTCACGCATATAACGTTTGCGGGATACTGTCATGAATGCTGACATTTCATATAGTGCACGTTTGCGCTTAAACGCGGTATGTCTGTGAACAAACGTCTACCCAATACACGAAGGCAACATACACACGATACGTATTTACTCACCTCATCGTGCGTATATGTACGTCTACGAGTGTCATAGTCATAGCGATAAGAGTTTCTGTAGCTTCTAGCCGAAGCATCCTCATGCAAGACGGCAATGATGACCGCCATCGCGATAGCATAGGCGACGGCAATAAGGGCGCAAATGATATTCAACACCATGGAAGCGATGACCTATAACAGCACATAATAATTGCTTTATTGACTGATTATTCGAAATAATATTTAATACAAACACAGGCACAGGCACAGGCACAGGCACAGGCACAGGCACAGGCACAGGCACAGGCACAGGCACAGGCACAGGCACAGGCACAGGCACAGGCACAGGCACAGGCACAGGCACAGGCACAGGCACAGGCACAGGCACAGGCACAGGCACAGGCACAGGCACAGGCACAGGCACAGGCACAGGCACAGGCACAGGCACAGGCACAGGCACAGGCACAGGCACAGGCACAGGCACAGGCACAGGCACAGGCACAGGCACAGGCACAGGCACAGGCACAGGCACAGGCACAGGCACAGGCACAGGCACAGGCACAGGCACAGGCACAGGCACAGGCACAGGCACAGGCACAGGCACAGGCACAGGCACAGGCACAGGCACAGGCACAGGCACAGGCACAGGCACAGGCACAGGCACAGGCACAGGCACAGGCACAGGCACAGGCACAGGCACAGGCACAGGCACAGGCACAGGCACAGGCACAGGCACAGGCACAGGCACAGGCACAGGCACAGGCACAGGCACAGGCACAGGCACAGGCACAGGCACAGGCACAGGCACAGGCACAGGCACAGGCACAGGCACAGGCACAGGCACAGGCACAGGCACAGGCACAGGCACAGGCACAGGCACAGGCACAGGCACAGGCACAGGCACAGGCACAGGCACAGGCACAGGCACAGGCACAGGCACAGGCACAGGCACAGGCACAGGCACAGGCACAGGCACAGGCACAGGCACAGGCACAGGCACAGGCACACGCACACGCACACGCACACGCACACGCACACGCACACGCACACGCACACGCACACGCACACGCACACGCACACGCACACGCACACGCACACGCACACGCACACGCACACGCACACGCACACGCACACGCACACGCACACGCACACGCACACGCACACGCACACGCACACGCACACGCACACGCACACGCACACGCACACGCACACGCACACGCACACGCACACGCACACGCACACGCACACGCACACGCACACGCACACGCACACGCACACGCACACGCACACGCACACGCACACGCACACGCACACGCACACGCACACGCACACGCACACGCACACGCACACGCACACGCACACGCACACGCACACGCACACGCACACGCACACGCACACGCACACGCACACGCACACGCACACGCACACGCACACGCACACGCACACGCACACGCACACGCACACGCACACGCACACGCACACGCACACGCACACGCACACGCACACGCACACGCACACGCACACGCACACGCACACGCACACGCACACGCACACGCACACGCACACGCACACGCACACGCACACGCACACGCACACGCACACGCACACGCACACGCACACGCACACGCACACGCACACGCACACGCACACGCACACGCACACGCACACGCACACGCACACGCACACGCACACGCACACGCACACGCACACGCACACGCACACGCACACGCACACGCACACGCACACGCACACGCACACGCACACGCACACGCACACGCACACGCACACGCACACGCACACGCACAAAAAATACGTAGTGGATATAGTCACCACCACAATAACAGAATAGCATAATACATTAGCAGTTGTATCTTAAACAAATGCAGTTCATGAAGCCAAAACCGATTCTAGTTTACTCACCACGCCTCGTTTGCCGTTGCAACCAGCGACAACCGCACAGATGCCGGCTGGTATATACTGCAACAGATACGTGTACATATACGTCATTAGTGCATGATAATATAATATATCCATACCTACTTATTACCTAGGTACAAGCATAAGTACTGGCAGCGCTACGGAGAGAGTATTCAAATACAGGCAAACAAAAACCTTATGTTCCCCCTATAGAGTTGTCGTTTTTGTCCCGATAATTATTTTTATCCTTCGCGCGCACACCAGTGGTTCTTTTTGTTTCCATTACATGCGCGTCGTCATATTTTATATACCAGCCGTGTTTCTGTCAGCATACTATGTTAAAACCGATGTATGCTGAATACTTGTTAGTCGTTTATTTTATCTAGAGCGAAACATAATGTTTGTGAGAGTCGTTATCTTTGTTTACGTTCTGTACATCACATACTTTATGTTTCACATGTAATAATGTGTCGATGTTTTGCTGTCTGTCTTTGTATTATACTGACAGTGATAACGTGGACACCGGATAATTCGGACTCTCCATCCTCGCCAATCTGGGCAATCTTGCATGGCAAACTAGCCCTGGCTGATCCTTACGAAAACTGCTTGATTTAGCCGAGTCAAACTAGTTTATTTACTTCGCCAATCAAAAGTGCCTCGCCCGTGAGAACAGCGCAAATACCCGCCCCAATTTTAAGAAGGAACAATTTCTGGGAATTTCACTATAACGGACGTCTGCCAAATTACATGAGCAGCTGACCGATTTTGAGTATTGGAATATTTGCTTCTTCATCCTAAACATTGCATGTAACACGAACAATGCGAAAATCATATCATAAGCCCGCAGGCCGACTATACTGTTCAAGAACGATTCCATTGGCTGAGCTTAAAAGAGGAGTTGTGAAAAAGGATGTGCCAGGGTAAACAAGGCTCGTTCTGACGTCATCATCAGCAGCGACCCCTGGTGCCAGGGAGGAACAGGTCGTACACATCGATGTGGTGTGTCAACTCTAACCTCTGCCCCGAGTTGAGGTCGAGTGTGATAACTATGTGTGTCTATGGCCACATGGGGTAGACTCGACTTACTCGCAGTGCATTGCACGTTGTGTGATAACTTCGTGTGGCTATAGCCCCTGGAGGTAGGCTCGACTTATTCAAAGTGCACTCACTTTACGATAACTGGGTGTGGCTATAGCCCCTGGAGGTAGGGTCGACTAATTCACAGTGCACTCACTCTACGTTGTATGATAACTGGGTGTGGCTATAGCCTCTGTAGGTAGGCTCGACTTATTCACAGTGCACTCATTGTACGTTGTATGATAAGTGGGTGTGGCAATAGCCCCTAGAGGTAGACTCAACTTATTCACAGTGCACTCATTGTACGTTGTATGATAACTGGATTTGTCTATGTCACCTGGAGGTAGGCTCGACTTATTCACAGATCACTGTGCATTTTATAATAACTTGGTGTGTCTATATCCCCTGGACGTAAGCTCGACTTACTCACAGATGTCTGATCAATGACAATTGTTGTCCTTTTATTGACGTTTTTTATTGTCCCTATATTCCTGAAAGGTTATCACATTTTTGTTGATGATTTCTTTTTTCTTCGCTACACAATACGTTTATCCGTTTCGTAATAATTTGTGTATCGTGTATTTTATATAAAAGGGATGTACTCACCATTCGTTCACTAATTAAACACTATTTACGAGAGATGATGAAAATTTATTTCAAATATGCTCCTACTATTTTGAACAATCCATGAAACTACTTTGCCTATAATTCAACACACACACACACACACACACACACACACACACACACACACACACACACACACACACACACACACACACACTCACACAAACACACACACACACACACACAAACACACACACACACACAGGGTCACACATATACACATATACACACATACACAAACATATACACACGCGCATGCACACATACACAAACACAACCACACAAATTCACATATACATACACACATACATAAACATATACACACTTGCATATATATGCATTTACGTACACACATACACTCACGTACTCACACACCACACACATCTCATATTGGGACCCATGCGTACTTACGAGAGAGCAGCCGATCATCGGAAACACAAGGGCTCCTTGGTAGGTCTCGGCGGTTGACATTGCCACTCCTACGGTACTCACAATGAACAACACAAAGACGATGACCAAGTGGAAGATTCCCAGAGCCAGAGAAAATTTCTTCGAGTAGTTTTGATAAGTCGTCCCATCATGAGTGGGGACAACGACTACATTTTGCATCGTCGTTTGCATCATCTTGACCTTGTTATGCAGAAGAGACGATTAAAACGTAGTCAAACGTAGCGTTTGTGACGGGGTTTGTGACGCGTGCGTTGACAGTATGTGGTTGACACAGACCTGGAACAGAAACAGTAAATATCCCACGTAACTACACGGCTCAAACATTTATTTTGAACACGGCCTGTCAGCGGCAATATGTCACCCGAACTGTTGCAACGGATACGATATGTTTCGTTCAATAGAGATACAAACATGACATTTTGTATCGAAGAATTCACTGCATCAATTTATAAAATGTAAACTTCGACCATTGCATTGTGAGAAATATAATTCAATTAAAACAGTGACGTTATTGTCCGTTGGAAATAATATACGTAAAAGTGCAATTCTCCTTCTGTTGCGCAATGGAATGTTACACAATTAGTACATACATTACGACAGCACTTAAATGTTGTAAAACCCATCATACTAAGAATATAAGTACTAAATAAATAAATACAATTAATTGTTTAAACACATTATGTTCAATAACTGTACTGATATGAAGGTATCAGAGCAGTGTGGAATTGCAGCAGCGAAGGGAAACCAATTTGTTTGGAATAATCAATTAAAGGAAAAGGAGCTAATCATACCGCTGTACAAAACAATAGTTAGGCCTCATTTAGAACAGTGTATTCAAGCATGGAGGCCATATCGCAAGAAGGATATTGATATGCTAGAAAAAGTACAAAGGAGAGCAACCAAAATGATACTAGAAGTCAAGGAAAATTAGTTACGAAATGCGTCTATAAGAATGTGGTTTAACAACATTAGAATCTAGGAGATTGAGAGGAGATCAGATAAAAGTGTTTATAATATTGAATGGGTATGACAATATTGACAGAAATTATTTTTCGCGGTTAAGGACTAGAGGACATGGAGTTACATAGGCAAAGAAGCAGTGTAGACTAGCTATTAGAAAAGTCTCTTTTTCTCAAAGAACAGTAAATTAATGAAACAGATTATCAGCTGATTGCGTAGGTGCTAGTAGTGTTAACATATTTAAAAATAAACTCGACATATACCTCAGAAAGGCGTGGAACACTTAGATAGATAGGTGGGACTTTCGATAAGCCAAAGGGCTTTCTAGTCCACCTGCCATCTAGAGTTAATTCTCTAGGCAGCAATCTTGTTAAATCTTGTTAACAACTGAACAATGAAATAAAATGAACTAAAAATTAGGGTATTGTTTAGAGAGTGATGATTTTAGGTGAACAGACCGCGAATAATTTCCAGTGGATAGAAATGTAAATCTGAAATTAACAATGATGATCATAATACACTATCAACTTGTAGCCTAAAATGTATTAATGCTAATTTTTCTCAATACACTAGCACAATACTTGCCTGCCTGCATGCCTCTATATATTATACACATATGCGTGTACACATTCATAATTATGCTGACATGACTTTGCATGCCACCTGTTATGAGCGACCATCTGGTTTGGGCGACAGTTTTTGCTGGGTGGGAGGTGTGGTCGCCAAAGACATGTTTTATTGTATTAAATAACTTAAACAATAAACAAGATGTTGGACAACAGTATATTCGTAACATCAATACATGAATAATGCATACAATCGTACAGTCACATTAATAATTTATTTAATTTATAACACATGTCTTACTTATGTAACACACACACACACACACACATATATATATATATATATATATATATATATATATACATAATATATATATGTATACATAATATATATATATATATATATATTATATATATACATTATATATATATATATATATATATATATATATATATATATATATATATATATATATATATATATATATATATATATATATATATATATATATATATATATATATATATATATATATATATTCCCCGTTATCGTTCTCGGAAACCTGCGTTCTTCATGGGACAAAATGGCGGTGGTGTATGCTTCCATAAGAGTCAACGGTTTCCACTGGCAACGCTAACTGTAGATAGCCAAACTTGGTATCAATTCCGCCTAAAATTGACATTCCCGACACGCCTGACCTATCCATTTTACGATTTGACGCCATATTTGATGAAAAATCCAACATGGCCTCTCATCCACGACGACTGTCGACTGCAGAAACACAATAAGCCGTAACTCTCGATCGAAATGAGCTAGAAACTAGATTTTTATGTCCGTCTCGATGATTGTGATTATTCCCAATCAAATACATATTATTTCATGACCTTTCAGGTTGACCTTATAGGTCAAAGGTCAAGTTAATGGGTTACAATCAACATTTTAAAAGCATATCTGGTCACAAAACGGGATATAACTGGTATATACATGAGCCAGATGTCGTATCTCAGTTGCTACCATCATAGTTCTGCTGAGATAAAGTCAAATTGATGAGATTATGTTAACTTTCAAAGGTTGTAAGTGCTATGTCAAGGTCAAAAGTCGCTCATCCCTTCATGAAGCCCGCAATACTGCGCAGTTGATTTACTTGATGATTTGTATTTGTCTTCCCTATGTGCCCCATGGAGGCTTACGTCCATGTGATGGCATTTATCACCATTGCATATGTTCTTTTGATGTGTGGGGGGTTCCCGCCAACCCGCCCAAACCCTGTGACAGATTATACCATTGCGAGAAACGTCATAATGTCCGCATGCAGCTGTCTCAGACGGTGATGCCCGTTTTCTAAGATGATGGCGTGTTTCACACGGTTGCAAATATTCTGAGTCAGTCACATTGGTGGTGGACATCTATGGCATGTTTGGAGTGTTTCACTATGCGAAGATTTTACCACGATGCATTGGTTGCTACATCAGAGGTAGTAACCTGGACGATGCCATATTCGAAGCAGAGCTCTTCGTGAAGCGAGTCCTGATTTCAAATCTCACCGGAAGTCACTACTAAAGATCAATACCAATCATGCTGATGATTTTCAAGGTGACTGATATTTTCACTTGAGAGTTTGATGATCTAATACACCTGCAGGTGCTTATGGGCGGGAAGAGTACCGAAGTAGCACGTTCCACGTGTCTTCTCACTCATACAGCCCTTGCTTATCAAGTACAACACTTTCCCGATTGAGTATCAAGCTAAGTTTGATGTGGCTGCATTCAACATACACATTAAGAATATGTTCAACCTATTCATGTATATCACCATTTCAGATCTGGAGAGATGGTGGTGGCCAATACATGTATCCTGCATGCAAATATGTTGCGGTAGTTATTCATGAGTTCGATGGTGTCAATTGCTAGGGGTCGTTCTACGTTAGGAAAACTTAGTTGTTAGAGGCGGAAGCCTCAGAAACCTATACGTGTGACAGCCTCAACGACGTCGAATTAGATATAAAGTTGGGGCAGTCCATCCAGTGGGCATCAAAGAGCCAGACACTAATGTTCGCAGTTGTAGCGGAGTTTGAGCTGGTCTCCCATGAGATCCTGATCATACAGAACAACTGCCGTAAGCTCACAGATGAGCGGATGATGGAGCATACCAGGAACTCAGGAGCATCACGGCCGTTATTTTTGATGCCAACGTCTCCCGTCTTCTTAACTTTGTGCGAGCTGTAGCAAATCTCTTTATTATCAAAGCCTCTGGCGTCAGATTGTATAACTTCGCTACCGAACATTTAGTCAATGCTGACGTAATGGATGTGTTCGAGAATGGAGAAAAGATACAGACGAGAGAGCTGGTTTTGAAGACAAAGAAGCTTGCAGTAACAATACACAGGTGTAACCTGCCGAAGTGTGGTACTGTCGGTAATGTATACCAAATCTAATAGAGCATCTTACACCACCATACCTAAACTGTGTGGATCTGCCGAGCGGGACATTGAGATCGCCCGGGTACGTGGAATAACTCTCGCGGAAGTCTTTTCGCATGACGACCACCTCCTCATCAGCCACCTGGTTGGTGGCGAGTTTACCTCTATCACACGTGGCTCAATTGGAGGCATATCTCATCGATGATGTTGGTGTTAGGATTGAATATAATTATAACGTAGTTCTGTAGTGTCTGACGATACACAATAATACAACTACTGTAGACCTATCTCATGAAGGGTTGAAACAGTGACCCTGCCGGAATTTATGCCAATGGTTTGGAAGTACGCCAACCAATCATTCTTCGGCTATTTCGGTCGAGTTGTAAACAAAGCCCTGTCGGTCGGATAGTTGTATATTCATCTTATGAAGCCCTCCATGTTATTTGTGAAAGCTACATTAATGAGTCCCGGTTTTAGCAATATAGTCTCAGGAGAGCTCTATCCCTGATGAGTCCACAACGCAGATCGAGCAATGTTGGGTATCATCGGAGAGAAAAAGGATCAGTTGCTGCAACTTATTCAGAAAATAGTGGTTGGTCAGTCTTTCTGTAGTATCGATTGTGTTGAGTGTCATGGTAGTAAACCAAGAACAAGTTCCAGCTCCCCTCCATAGTACAGAGTCGACAGCCAATAGTGATTTTCCAGAGCCTGCAAAATTATTGAAAGATGCAGATGAAAGGATCGTGCCTCATGCCATCTGGGTAGTCCAACATGGCTGCCAACGTTTAGTCGTTATGTTAAATGATACAGACACAGGCATGCGTCTACTGCACTTCACCCATATGCTAGTCCGTGATAATCTGAAAAACCTCTAGGTTAGGTTTGGGACAAGTGAGAAGAGAGAGAGAGAGAGAGAGAGAGAGAGAGAGAGAGAGAGAGAGAGAGAACGCGCCTTCCTCTACATCGCGAGTGGGCGAGCATCGCGGCCTTGTGAGCGAGCATCGCGGCCTTGTTCTGGAGAAGGTTCACGCATTCACTGGAAAATATGTCACCAGCAGAATTGGCACCAAGCATGCAGTGAAGCATTGCAATCCCAATGTATATCTGACCGAGTTTGTCGATAGAGCAGAGCTACCGGAAACGGTGAACGCGCAAGTGGAAGAGTACCTTTTGCTGGGTTGGGCGGGTGCAAGATGTAAGCCATAGGCAAACAAGTGTTTATCAATTGCATCTCCAGGTCCACACCAGTGTCTCTGTTCCCAATACCATAACCAAAATGCCCCCGCATTGAGTGTTGTGTCTAGACACATCACCAGAGTATTATATTGTTTTTCAAGGGGTTATAGCCAGTGAAGGAAGGCGCCTAGAGAGTTGTCAGAGTTGGAAAGTGACGGAGGCACCCTCAAACCGTTGACACGTCATAGCTCCCTATCTACTAATATGCTATCCATGTGCAAATATGGTAATGTGCAGTGCCCGTGCAGGAAATGTGTGGTGATGTGTGTCATTTATTGCCACAAATCACAAGTTCGAATCTGTCAGAATCGTTGGTAGCTAAAAGTGGGATGGAAAGTTTGTTGTACGTGTATACATGCTAGCTAGATATATAGTACATTACAGGTGCTTAATGTTATAAATTACTTGAAAGGTTACAATAGTTTGTGTTTGTAATATAATATGATAAAATAAACAGTGTGACCGATGTCAGATATCATGAATTGACCATCACTTTCAATTCTTGGTTTTCTATATTAAAAGGAAGACACGATTTATGCATATGTTTAGGCACATTTGACATTGACAGAAGGTAAACAACCTTTAAAGGTTAATATAATCTCATCAATTTGACTTTATCTCAGCAGAGCTATGGTGATATAAACTTAGATGCGACCTCTGGCTCATGTATATACCAGTTATATCCCGTTTTGTGACCAGATATGCTTTTAATATGTTGATTTTTACCCATTTACTTGACCTTTGACCTATATGGTCAATCTGAAAGGTCATGAAATAATATGTATTTGATTGGGAATAATAACAATCATCGAGAGGGACATAAAAATCCAGTTTCTAGCTCATTTCGATCCAGAGTTACGGCTTATTGTGTTTCTGCAGTCGACAGTCGTCGTGGATGAGCGGCCATGTTGGATTTATCGTCAAATGTGGCGTCAAATCGTAAAACGGATAGGTCAGGCGTGTCGGGAATGTCAATTGTAGGCGGAATTGATACCAAGTTTGGCTATCTAGCCCTTCTAGATACAAAGTTATAGATACAAATCTGGTAAGTGGCGGCCATTTTGGATTTCACGCTCCAGTGACCTTATGCCACGGATTTTCAAAAAGCACCTCCTGGATTGTTGAAAGGCATGGTATGTAGAATACAAATCTAAAGAAAAACTGCGTTTACCTCGACATTTTTACGGGCCTATATGGCAGAGCCAGGACTACTGTCAACTGCTATTTTGTGTTCACTGTCGCATCAGTCCTCCCAATCTACCGTAGCGGTGACGTGACCCGTGGTGTGGTCATTGTGGGGCGGGCCGCACTTTTCTGCCTATGGGTGACTAACTGCGCATGACAACACAGCAGGTCGTAACATGACTGATTTAACAAGTTCCACGTAGTTTCGTTTTACGGTGATCCGTCTTAGGCAAGACATCAGTATTTTGGGAGAGGAAAACAGAGAGACGAAACAGACCAAAACACTTCAGCCTCGGTTCTTGTACAGCATGCTATTCTTCCAAGAAGTTATTAGCCAATAAATAATAATACCAATAATGAGTTACATGCAATGGTGTGCGTTAAGCCAGTTGTTATAAATATGTAATCATATTCATTCTGAAACTGTGTTGAATATGATGAATACTAGTCGTAATCTAGCTATTATTTAACAATATCCCTGAAGGTCTTTATACTGTGCCAAAAGATGGTGTCATGTCCGTGAGGTACTTAATTTTGTAATGGAATATTTCCGTGAAGGATAAGTCTGTGTTGGGTTATGTCTAAAGTCTAGTTTGTGTTACTATTTCTAATAATAGCCTCAATGAATATGTTAATATTTCTAGTAGTGTTACCATTCATATCGCACATATTTGAGTAAAAACCGTTTCTGGATTTATTATTAACTGATGTGATATAGTCTCATGATATTAAGCTTGTGGTATTAGTATATAATGCATCTACGTCTTAAACTATCGCATACGTTCCGGTCTTCGTTGAGACTATTGATGATGTGAACGCGGTGGTGCAGTGATTAGGGCGTCTGACTCTCAGCATAAAGAACCTGTGCTGCTGTTTCAAAGGGTGTTCACCCTACTTTCTCTAGTTCATATTATTATTTGACAATTGTGGGACGTTATTACAACATGTTTCATATACAGATGTGCAAAACATTCACATATATAAAACACTACCTTAATGGTTTCAGATACATTTGAAAACACACACCTGTCGAAATAAAAAAACATTCTGATTTGAACAACATTCACATATACGTAAAAACAACTGCTTTAAAACTTGTTATTAACGTCACACTTATATCACTGTATGAATACAAAACTCGACCGAATGTTCACGTTCTAACGCATCTCGGACAACAATGGAGACTGTTAGTTCTTTCACAGCGCAGTATCCAGTCTTCGGGACTATTCAAAGCTCTTTACCAGACCTGTTCAATCGAACACAATCTCGGCTTTTCTAGAAATCATCTATCCGCGCAACAATTAATTGCCGAGGACCATTCGTGCACAAATATCCGCAGCAACACATAGCCAGGTGTTCATTCTTAGAGCTCAGCGAAGTGGGGTAACGCAGAGTAAAAGATCTTCGACACGACAACACGTGAATTGAATCCCGTTTCTTTAAGTTGAGAGGCCGACGCTCTATTCACGGCGCCGCTGCGCTCCACATAATCGACAGGACCTGTATATGGGTAGTGTTTTGAAATTCCTACACCGACGCGCTAATGTCGTGGAAGTCTACGACAGCAGCGTTTTTGGGGGGAGACATCACCTAAATAATTGACGTCATTTGACACAATTAACTAATATCATGCCTATAGTTACAACCAATGTCGTTTGATTAATGTTAGTGTCGCTAGCGATTACAACTGCTATTAATGCTAAATAGCA
Source organism: Oasisia sp. SBJ-2009 (assembly GCA_964017155.1). Taxonomy (NCBI): domain Eukaryota; kingdom Metazoa; phylum Annelida; class Polychaeta; order Sabellida; family Siboglinidae; genus Oasisia; species Oasisia sp. SBJ-2009. Next base: position 26,016,927 of record OZ024865.1, read on the forward strand.
AATTCGATGTTGGAAGGACACTGTCAACGTCGACCTTTGTGATAATGTTGCTGTTATGAGCTATAGCTACATATTGGTGTGGGAAATGGTTTTAGTTAAAAATAGTGTAAACATCATAATAGCTGCACAACATTTCGAGCGCAAAAGCACCGTTGCTTGATCTACTTTGGTTTTGTACTTGAGCAAAAGTATGAGTAGCACACTTCAGAAGTACTTAGGCAAAAGTAAAAGTACATTAAATACGTACACGTGTGAGTAAAACTTAAATTAACATTCAAGTGAATAAACTTGAAGTTAGAATGAAAGTACATAGGATGGGTAAGTTTGCCTGTGTCATGTGACTACCACAATCTGAGCCTACACTAGACTTGATTTTGTCCTGTATAAGCCTATAAATACACACCGGTATTTGTTCACTTCCTGTCGATCTGTCAAAGGTACAACGTCACGCCGCATAGTTTTCTGGGCCACTAATTCACCGCACAACTCAAGCCCTTTACCAAGACGGTGCTTCTGACCGGCATTAGACGCGGCGTGTTATTTAGGCCGTCAATAGACAGCGACGTAATTCAAGTCTGCAATTGTTACAGTGGCATAGAAACTTGGCGTCTCGGTGCCACGACGACCTGCTTGGTGGAGGGCTGGACGCAAGATTAATCCCTGACAGTAGATTGGGTTTGGGATGCAGTTTAAGGTTTTGTCCGTATGGCATGGGAGCAGGAAGTGCGAGGAATAGGTATGATTACATAACATTTATAAAAATGGTATACACTTAAAACCTTCCTGTAGAATCATGTTAGCATTCCGCATTTCATAGCATTCAATAGAATACCCTATCATATTCACCATAACTTCTATATGTACTTCAATTTTAAATGGAATTCTCCTGAATGGCAGAAATAATTCAGAAGAATGTCAAAGTAGTATAAGGATATACATTTGTTACGACTCTATACAAAAATGATGTGGAATTTCGTAGCAAACAAAAATGCACATAAATTTGTCCGCACAAACTCGTCGCCGGTGAGTAGACTGTGATCAACAAACACGGGAAAGGAATCAGCGAAGGCAGCGAAGAAATCATATTGCCGCGCTCTTCACAAAGTCTACTACACTGTATTACATATGTAAGAAATAACTTTGACTAAATTACATTTGTCCTGCCTACGTGCCGAGTGTCGTGTAGCATGTCACGTTTGCGATGCGTTCTAAAAGGTGATGCTTTTGGCAAACGTGGCTGTGTACCTGTGTGGCGACTTGGGAACACAAACACTTCACCACCTCCAAATCCCTTGGTAGTGTGGCCTGCACTAGAAGTCCAGTGACTAGCTTTAATGCTTCTACGATGTACTCACCTATTTAGAAGGCAATAGTTCAACCGAATTGGGTCGCAGTATATGTTCGTCTTCTTCACACGCCTGTTCTTCAGACCAGTCGATCAGCGAAATGTGAGGTAAAAGTACACTAAATACGTACACGTGTGAGTAAAAATAAAAGTAACTTTCAAGTAAATAAACGTGAAGTTAGAATGAAAGTACAAAGGATGTGTAAGTTGGCCTGTGTCGTGTGACTACCACAATCTGGGCCAATCCTACACTAGACTTGCTTTTGTCCTGTATAAGTTTATAAATACACACCGGTATTTGTTAACATCCTGTTGATCTGTCAAAAGCACAGCATCACGCCGCATAGTTTTCTGGGCCACTAGTTCACCGCACAACTCAAACCCTTTACCAAGACGGTGCTTCTGACGCGCATTAGACGCGGCGTGTTATTTACGCCGTCAATAGACCGCGACGTAATACAAGTCTGCAATTGTTACAGTGGCATAGAAAGTTGCGTCTCGGTGCCTCGACAACCTACTTTGTGGAGGGCTGGACGCAAGATTGGGTTTGGGATGCAGTTTAAGGTTTTGTTCATATGGTATGAGAGCAGGTAATGCGAGGAACAGGTATGATAACGTAAACTATATAAAAATGGTATACAAATAAAATCGTTCAGTAGAATCATGTTGGCATTACACATTCCACAACATTTAATATAATACCCTAAACTATTCATCATTACTTGTATACGTACTTCACTATCTATAGAATTTTGACAAACGTGATTGTGCACCTGTGTGGCGATTTGGGAACACAAAACTCCAAATCCCGTGGTCGTGTGGCTAGCACTAACACAGTGTTAACATGTTTTGTTTTTACAATGTACTCACCTATTTAGAAGGCAATAGTTCAACTGAATTGGGTCGCAGTATATTTTCGTCTTCTTCACACGCCTGTTCTTCAGACCAGTCGATCAGCTGAATGTGAGCTCTCTATGCAGTGCATGTCTGTGTGCCAAGGGGCGAGTAAGTAGTTGATGGACAGGTGAAAAATAGGAGGCGTGTCGTAAAACTGCTTGTGTACGTGGTGATATCAGCGGTATTGAGCCACTGACTGACAGGCGGATGGTGCAGCCTTCTTACTCAAAGTAACACTTATCAGTCACATCGACTCGTGTTGATAATATGCCATCGAACTCCTGTAAGAATGCGCCGGGGGGAACTTCGGTGTTCTATTAAGTTTACATAAAGTACACAATTCTACATATAATATAAAGGGAACACAGTTGCGTTATCAGCATTAGTTGTCATATATGAAGAATTATTATCTGCAAATTGTATTCATTCTAACCGTTCATAATGGATATTCTGGTGACGATACCGCGTTTTGGTCAACCGTAAATGACGTGTGACCAGCCGCATTACGTGACTGAATGTAAGAATCCACAGTGAATCTATCATCATCACCACTGGTCGGCCGGGATCACAGCGTGGATTAGCTACTTCCGTAGAAATTATAATAATATTTAGTTGTTTTAGGTAGTGACATATTCCGCCTCCCCGAGTAGCGACCCCAAATTGCTCGTCATACGCTAACGCTCGTGCGTTCCGTTACGGGTGAGTGACCACTCCGCCAGGCTATGTGGCGCGATGCGTTCGATGTCGTCGAGGAAGGGGCGAGATGAGCTGATAGGGCCCGTAAGTGTGTCACGATAAATGGCGTGACTCCGCGCGATTGGAGCTGATTTTGGGACTGGTCATTAGAATAATATTCGATGGATGACAGTTGTAACTTCCGACTGATGAATATTAGGAAAATTAGGACATAAATATCTTGTGTTATTCCTTTCTTATCTTTAATGTCCGATTTAATATTGAGTTTACCACACTATCATAGACATAGCGATTTATGTAGTGCAGATAATAGACACTTCCCACAAATTTAAGCCGTATGTTTTTTTTACGGGTTTTGCATTTTACATAGCTGTACGTTGTGGTTTCGATAAGGACTTATATCTGACATGTTGTCTAAATGCACATAATCATAACACATGTATGCGTTTGCCTCAAACAGGTTGTACTGCGCGAAAAATTGCAATTTTCAGTATTAGTCAAGATCGCCAAACACAAGCACAAGCCGGCGTTGCCTTGGCAACCATCATTGTAATCGATTAAAATTTATGATTTCCGCGAGACTTACACGCCCTATTATGTCCGTGTCGTTGGTGTAGCCAACGTCGAACACTAAGGTGGCGCCGACTGGCGGGCGCGTCTGGAGGAGCGACCGACGACACTTCAAAATACATTTTCAAAATGCTTAGGTCCAATGGTTTGTGGACTTCTATGCAGGTCCTCCTGACGAAATTTAGATTTCAGCTTGTTTACATCCTCGTAGAGCTGTGTATTTGTCTGCGTGTTGTTCCAGTGGACATGTAGACACGATCGTGATATTGTGCTATACATCCCGTCAAGTGTTGTCATTTTGGGGGTAAATCCGGTCAAATCTGCGAAAGCAGCCTACTACTCCATTTTCCGGAGATAAAGCAAAGCCCGGATTTTTCTGTTGATTGCTTCACGACGTGGTCAGCTGTTACAATAACTACATATGAATGTAATCTATAGTCTATAATAACAACCCGCAAAACCGGCATAGAATATGGTTTCCCCGCCGGGTGAAATAACGAATGATACAATATCTTTGCATGGCCATGGGCTATAGCTCACATTTTTCTCCGGCATTATATTGAAAAGAATGTGATTCTGAATATGTGGCCACGATGAATAGAATAAAATGTCTTTTTCAAATCAAGAACAACAGGCAAGTTCTAAATATATGCCGTTATGATAATTCTGCCTAAAGCAAACGTAGGTGACCAACTGTTGAGCGACATAATAATAAACATTATTTATTCACGATAACCTTATCAAATGTACATTTTAACTCCCTAAGGGTGGTGATTGTAAAAAATAATATACATGCACTAAACAATTTGATCGACTAGCTTATACATGGCGTAATGCGTTAAAATATAGTGAATAATAAAACAAAAAAATCATAACAATAGTAAATAAATATACTGAATAAATATTTAAAAAACTAGATTTCCATAAAAAATAATAAAGGTATATAGTATAAAACAAGATAAATAGCATTATACATGTATAAATATACATACATACATACATACATATATACATACATAATAAAACGCTTAGTAAAACTGTTTACTGTAACGTGCGACACTGTTTGCTAGTTAAAAACATGATGCATATATGTCGTCTTAAACGCAAAGAGAGAGTTCTAATTTTTAATTATTGTGTCTAGTTCATTCCATATGTGTGCGCCATTTACAGCAATGGAGTTCTTGAAAACATTGGTTGGTGCTTTAGGGACATACAAGTCCCCTGTTTCATTTGACCGGATTGTTCTGGTCGAGATGTTTGAGGTCGGTGTCAACAACGCACACATGTAGTCTGGTGTCAATTCGTTCACTGCTTTATAAACTAACTGCGACTGTGTGTATTTGACGCGCTCCGGTAGTGGCAGCCAGTTTAATTGTTCCAATAGTGGACCACTTGGAGCCCGGTATTCAGAGTCTGTTATTATTCTGGCAGCACGTCTTTGGAGTTTGTAGATGCGATCTGATGTTGATGCACCAGAGTGTGCTGCAGGAGTCCATGTGGGGTAGAATGTAGCTGTTGTAGAACGTTGTCCTTGCTCTGTATGGAATGTATTATTTTATCCTGCACAGAAGTGCGAGTTTACTGGCAATCGTGTTGTGTATAGTTTGTATTTGGGCCTTCCAGGTGAGGACATTATCAACATGAAGCCCAAGTACCCTATCATTTTCGACCACTTGGAGTTTATCTCTCTTGATGCACACGTTAACGTCCGTTTAGACGAGTTATTGCCGTTTGTGCCGGGTCGTAATGATTGTGATCTAATTTTGTACAACATTGACATCCATCCTATTTTCGTCACACCAATTGGATATTTCCAGGCGTGCGTTGTTGTTCGATTTCCTGTACGTTATTCCCCCGGGCACTGATGGTGGAATCGTCAGCATACATGTCCACATTGCTTAGTGTTCTTGTGCTCATGGCCATGTCGTTCATAAACACAATGAAGAATAGTGGTCCCAACATAGAGTTGTGTGGGACTCCCGTTGTTATTTCAGATTATTCCGACTGTTTGTCTTTGAACAAGACAAACTGTTTGCGCTCTGACAGGTATGCCGAGAACCATGGCATCGATTGTTGTGAACATCCACATGTGGCCAATTTATCCAGTAAAATGGTGTGGTTCACAAGATCAAAAACTTTTCGCAGGTCTAGTACCACTACACCATTCACAAATCCTTTGTCAATCGTCTACTTAGGCACCATATGGTTCAGTGCTGTCTCGCATGAGTGCTTAGCACGGAAAACCGATTGACCGTCATGTAGCATGGTGTGAGACATGAGATAGGAATACAGGCTGTCATGTACATGTCTCTCCAATATCTTGCTGAGAGCAAACAAGACTGCTATTGGACAATAGTTGCCCTTGTACGGAATCAGTCTTGGTTCCAACTCAGAAGTGATGCTATTGCAGGTTGACATTCGTTTAGTAAGACGCGGTTATTAAGCCGAGCTGCTATTGGTGTCAAGCTGATACTTCGACAAATTTTTTCCAGCGATAGATTTATTTTCTTTGGAAGCGGTACTATTCTACTTTTAGATAATGCATGAGGCCATACACGATTAACAAGGTTAAGGAAATATTGTTCTAGAAGCGTCTGTCATGGATCGTGTCCAAAATAATTTCGATCACTCTTTCAGTGTTTGGTTCGCTGTTAATTAGCAAATATTTACAAGTTATATTTCCATCAACTTTTGTTTGGTTAATTGCTATTTAATATATCATACGGTGGTAATTTCCTCTTACTATCATTATCAATTCAATTATTTTGCGTAAAGCTTTTTTTCACGATAATGGACCATGTTAGATGTTTGTGTTGCAGCCACAGCGGCCAGATGGCGCTCCAAATTTGGCAAACCTGGCGGCCGCCCTGGGATGTTCTGAGTCTGAGGCTGCAACAATAGACTGATGCAGTCTCACCACCAAAGGCATGTGTGACCACTTCAAGTGGTTTTGACCGAACGAACGATGATGCCATCCCGCTAGATCCGTTTTAGTTGTACAAGAACACTTGAAATGTGTCGTTTAACCACAAGTCAACACCTATAGCGGAGATCAGCTGTTCGTTTATTCAAAATTAATTAAAAAAATACATTAATTGCTGATGTTATCGCAGCCTAGCTAAAGCTAAAGAAACAAATCTATATAATAAAGAAAACTGTAGTTGCGTCCTAGGGGATTTGCCTTTCGTTGATGTAAAACACATGAATTGTGACGTGAAATATTGTAAAAAAAACTACTAGATCAAATCAACGAATCTCGTTAGATGTGTGAAGTGCGTAGTAGACATATTAATATGTTTGCCGTGTGAGCAGAACACACAAACTTAACGGGTACATCGCACTCATCCCATCCCAATTTATAATGTTGATCTAACATTACAACCAACAACATTCATCACCAACCTAACACACGTAGAATTTGACCGTAGGAGGTTCAAAGGAAATAACAACACCTCATGCTTGAACTCGGATTGAGCTATCTCCTGCTATATACTTCCAGGTCCACCAAACCAAAAAAATTAACAATAATTAAACAAACATCATTGGATTCGTGTGAAACCGTAAGATAATTATTTGTTCTCTCTATGTGCTTAATGTTTCTATTACATGGGAATCTCAAACAACTCATTCTGACGCTCATTTCAACCGAAAAGCTGATCTTGTTCACACCGTCTGATGCGTGAAAAGCTATATTCATGAAGCGAGCTATATCAACGTTGAAGACATGATACCAGGTGATCATGTAGCTCATTAAATTTAAATTGCACATGTATTTTCTGTGTTTTCAATGTTGGCAAAGGTTGTGTACAATGTTAAACCTTGTGTACACATATTTACTTTAATATGTCTAAGACTGCCGTTTTGCCAGTTGCTACCAAGAGAAACATATCGGTCTACGTTTACTTCATGGGGAGTCAACAATTACCACGGACTGACGACCAGGACTTCCTGGTGATTACCAAAAACAAGACATTCTCGTGACAGCCACATATCAACAAAGTGCAGAACAAAGCCAGCAAGATAATTGGCTTACTCAAAAGAGCACTGCATGCGGCGCCACCGCAGGGGAGACAAACGGCATATGGGGTACTCGTGCGACCAACGCTCGAGCATTCCAACTGCGCCTGGGCACCTCCCACCAAGATGGACATCCAAATAATAGAGCGCGTGCAACGATCCGCAACGCGCATTGTCACCGATGATCACCGTAGTGGTTCAAGCGTCGGTGCTATGCTATGCTATTACGTAAACTGTTTAACTAGCTAATACTACTTCCAACTGTTCAAACGAAGGTATCGTTTGATCTAAGCATTTTGCTTATTCACTGTGGCTACGAGCCTTTAAGCTATGCTGAACGGACTATCAGTGGAGTGGCACACACTCATTACCTACGACAACTAACAATAGTCAGCCAGCCATATCAAACCTGGCGTGCACCTGAATACATCATATGTAAATTGTACCGGATATATCGTGTATACATACACGGGGGACTGTTGTCATAGTAGTATAATTACTTCGTCTGCCGATAAAGACACAGGGCTATGCTTCACCTGTGAATTCGCCTAAGGCTACGGAGTCCAAATGCCGAAGCACACGGCCGATTGCAGGAGGCCGTAGAGTGGCCAGGGAAGGGACGACGCGAGTCTCACACGGCGACGTCTCTCAGTCGCTGCCGACAGGAGCCGACGACGAACTCACTCAAAGCCGGCTGCGCCTCAGTTCGTCCTGTCAATAGCCGACTGTCAATAGCGACTCTGGTCGTATCCAAAATACCACTAGTCGGCTTATGTGTATACGCGTGTGATGTAAAAAATCAATATAGAAGTCAAGGTTCTTTGACGCTGTGGAAACAATCAACGTGTGCTTTGCAAATGACTTATCACAAGAACATTACCACACGGTATTTGATTTATAATGCCCATTGTAATACTTAATTATAGACGAAAGTCTGTCCTACGCAAGGACAAATATACCATTCGTCACTCTCTGCTAAACAGATCATGCGTAAGAGGAAGTAGAACGTTTCTTTGCGTTGCCAATCGACTGCTATTGCTAAGCATTAATTGCATCGGGTGCTAATCGCAGCGAGTTACACGAAGCCTGTGGTTTAGGTCTGTGTCCAATGACCTGGTAATAATTCGCAGACTTTTCCGCAGTCAGACGGAGAACGTCGAGTGAAACGGTTGGTCTACATGTAAAACTGTCCGACATCAGAACACTTCGGCCGTACAAATGGTACCAACGTAAGTGTAATTATTAATGGTGTAGTTGTGTGTGTGTGTGTGTGTGTGTGTGTGTGTGTGTGTGTGTGTGTGTGTGTGTGTGTGTGTGTGTATCGGTGTGGGTGTGTGTGTGTGTGTGTGTGTGTGTGTGTGTGTGTGTGTGTGTGTGTGTGTGTTTGTGTGTGTGTGCGTGTTTGTGTGTGTATCGGTATGGGTGTGTGTATGTGTGTATGTGTGTTTGTGTGTTTGTGTGCGTGTGTTGTTTGTGGTGTTGTGTTTGTGTGTTTGAGTGTGTGGGTGTATGTTTGTGTGAGGGTGGTGAGGGTGTGGGTGTGTATGTGTATATGTGTATATGTGTGTATGTGTGTTTTGTGCGTGTGTTGGTAGGTTTCAGTGTGTGGAAGTGGGTGTGCGTGTGTGTGGGTGGTATGTTTGCGTGTGTGTGTGTGTGTGTGTGTGTGTGTGTGTGTGTGTGTGTGTGTTCATGTGTGAGGTGTGTATTCATGTGTGGTCATGTGTATGTTCGCGTGTTCGCGTGCTTGTATGCCTGTGTGTAGTTTCTGAGTGTTTGTGTTAATGGATTTGTGCATCTGCGTGTGTGTTTGTGTGTGTGTGTGTGTGAGTGTATGTGTGTGTGAGTGTGTGTGAGAGTGTGTGTGTGTTAACATCTATGCGTACATTTTTACGCGTATCACAACTAAATCTCTGCTCATTGTTTTTCCACTACTGCTGTTTCAAAGGCGAACCAATGTTACAAATGTATTTATCTCAGTATTACAGATGGCATTCACTAGAGCAGATTGTTTCAATAGCACAAACGTTTGATTTTAGGTATTCCATGAACATGGATAACCACGACAGAAGGAACGGCGCAACGGTTGTCATTTTCATTGTAATCTGCCTACCGTCGTCGCTAACGTCAACTATTCAGTGTATTCGTTTGAATGGGTCATCGATTGTTGAACACAACAAATGGCTTACACTCGATGCTTATCCTCGTGTAGTGGTGGACTGTAAATCACGAGGCATGTCTCGTGTCCAGAAATTATATACGAATGTCGTCACTGAGTTGGACCTCAGCAAAAACAATATTACGACAATTTATAAAAATGATTTTGTGAACATGACCGAACTCCGCATCTTGGTACTAGCCAATAGTTTCGTCAACGCGCTTCACGACAACTGTTTCTTAAAACTGACACACCTTGAACAACTTGCTCTCCATAACAACGATATCAAGACATTTCAACCTGCTGTCTTCGCCGGACTCCACGCACTGCGCGTGCTCACGTTGTCTGGCATTCACATGACGTCATATCCGACACAGTTTGTGCCACACACACCACAGCTGCGAGTATTGTCTCTCAGCGTTATAGTAAATGCCACCATTCCTGCCGAATACACCAGTCTGCCATACCTCGAGGTGCTAGACTTTTACGAAGGAAGGTGGAGTTTCGTTGTGATAACAGCTGCCATGTTTGACGACATACGAAAATCGAATATTTCGACTTTGTCATTTCGCAATTTGCATCGCATGACCCACCTAGAGATGGGGGTTTTTCTAACTTGCGTTCGCTCGCTCGCCTTGTCCTGCAATGCAGCATTGTCGTCCCAACATGTCATAGTTTCACTCGCGATGACAATGAATATAAGTGTCGACACCGTCGTGTTGGACGGATCACAAGGAGAGGCGGCCATATTTGAATCGTCTGATTTCTGCTCTCCCTTCTGGCGTCGCGTGAAGCGGTTAAGTGTAGAATCTGTCAACTTAATTTATTGTGACTTCAACCATCCAAGCTGTCTGTCAAATATCAAACAGTTAAATTTAAACTATAACACATTCGGCGGGGTATAAGTGAGAAGGGTGGAAGCATTTGTATACGCTTGTAATCTCCGCAAGCTAAGTATTTCCCACAGGACATGGTTAGGGTATGACTTCAACCGAGCCTTCTGCCAAGACCGATATTACATGCTAGACTTCAACGACTACTTCTCCATCGAGCCTCCAGTTCTCCACCAGACGACGGTGTCGACAACAAACAACACTGCTAGATGCAGCAGAGATTCACTAGACACTATTGGCGAACAATTTCCAAGTTCGCTGGAATTTGTTGAATTAGCTGATTTTGGAATTGACTCTCCAGTGGAAATGACGGGCAGCTCATGCCTTAATCACGTCCATGTACGTTTCCTTAACCTTTCCATGAATAGATTCACGAAAGATATGTGCAGTGACTGCTTTTTTGAAGGTGTGAATCGTTTAGAAGTATTTGACCTCAGTCACGGAGCTCTTGAACTGATTAAGCCAGAGTGTATGCATTCGTTTGTATACCTTCATTTCTTTAATCTTTCCCACAATGCACTGGGTGTCCGTAGGTCAGATTTCCGGGATAGTTTTCACGGTTGCGTCTCTTGGAAGATATTAACATGTCACATAACAAACTCAGCCGCATCAACCCATTAGCATTCAAACATTGTACTCGTCTGAAACTAATTAACCTGGCAAACAACGAACTTGCCGATATCGATGTATACGTGGACAGTTTGATAGACTTGGAATACATCGACCTGAGCGGTAACCGTCTTATATCGTTGAGTGATACATTGATATCGAAGCTAGATGAAATGGTTCATGTTCGACCTCTCGCAGTAGACCTACAACGTGAGATGTTCATGTGTAACTGCGATTCGTTGTCGTTCTTGCTGTGGACTCGTGTGACACAAGTTGAACTTGTTAGCAAAGAACGATTAACATGTTTGTTCGGAGACATCAAAGACAAATCTTTGAATGACATAGACGTGAAGGATATAGCGTCGGAATGTCGTGTGCCGTCTGTCTTGCCAATTGTCGTACCAGTAGTGGCGGTCGTGGTATTCATCTGCTCATTTGCCGCGCTGGCTCGCTATCATCGGTGGTACATCAAGTATCACATGGTTCTGTGCTGGTTACGATAAAGGAGGCCACATATTAGTACCCAGGACAAACAGTATAAAGCGATGGTGCTGTACTTGATGCATTCGACAAACAACTCTCGCGAGCAGCATGGAGGCGTGGCGAGAATCTCGCGCTGGGTGTGCACGCATCTGCTGCCTCGAGCCGAGGACGAATGGGGCTTGTGTCTCTACGTTGGCGATAGCGACGACGTCGGCGGAGACTCGAAAATTCACAACTTCGTGAGTGGTTTTGAGGACAGCGATAAGGTGGTCGTGTGTTTGACGCGAGAGTTCATTCACGACATCGACTGTATGAACTACCTAACGATAGCGCTCGACAGTAGCAAGCCGCTGAATAAGTATATATTTGTCTTATTTGACGATATCCAACCTACGTCAGTTCCACGTCGATTGGGTCAACTCTTGAAACCCGGCGCCCCGTCCGTCCATGTCACGTGGAACAGTGTGGACGATGAAGACGAAACTGCCCATGAGGCATTTTGGCGGCGCATGCGCGAAGCTCTAAAGCATAACCCTGAGGACAGGAGATGCCGTAGCCAGTTTAATGTGCTACCACTGCTGGGGAATAGTCACGATCACACTGACGACATTTAGGCTCAACGAAATCATATTGTTTTATGTATGTTCTTGATATTTAGATGTTGTTGTTTGTTGTATTAGTAATGCATGAATTATTGTACATGTTCAAATCAAGACTGAAACATATTTCACAACGGGCTCACAATATTGATATTTTCCTACTGTGCATACTAAGTTTCGCAATACACAATATAATTTTTATTTATTACTTCCTTGGAAAATTCAAAATGACTGTAAGCAGAGTGATACTTGAATAATTACTTTAAACGAATAAAATATGTATTAGCCATTGCATATTATGCAACATTGGGTTTACACTGACACCAATTTACTTCTACATGATTCACACCATGTCTACTTTACAAGTGTACGCTTGTAACATGTATGCATCAACGTAGCGTTTTGGCTGGCAAACCAAATCAGAGCATAATATCAGAGGATTTGTCTGCATAATAACACTTATGTTTTACTTCCACTCTGATTGGCAATACAATTACGAGAGTTGCTTGGGCTTGTAGTTTTATGAAGAAAAAAACTACAAGCCCATAACCATCCAAACAGACAAAGCTTTACAGTTGTCTATGTATAACAAGCCACGGGTCAATATACAATACCATATAAATGTGACCCCCCCACTGTAAAATATATTCGGTAATTATAAAATATCAATTGGCAAATATGTTTATAACAATTACTTTTATGAGCCACGGGTCAATATACTATACCATATAAATATGCCCCCCTCTGAAAAAACATTTATTTGGTTTTATCAAATGATATTTACTATGATCCCTGTATGAATCATACTCGGTCACTTAAGGCGGTTAGTAGAACATGGACCAAGCAGAATGTTTTTCATGAAATTTGACACAAAATACAATACTGCTGTTGGTGCAAGTGTCAACAAAATATGCCCACTGAGCTGTGTCAGTTTGAAAAATGATATATGTCACTGGAAAAAGGTATTATGGCATAACAATAATATAATTAATTCATCACAGGGCAATGTTGTAATATAAACAAAACATTACCTTCAATGTGGTTAATACTCAACTACATAAAAAAGAAAATCCATGAAGAAACAAGGTGTGGATCATTTTTCCATGGGTGGTCAATTTTCTATTATTGTATTTTGACCCACGGGTCACTACTCTACGCGAGTCAATATGCTATCTGACACCGGCTTTGAGTGAGTTCGTCGTCGGCTCCTGTCGGCAGCGACTGAGAGACGTCGCCGTGTGAGACTCGCGTCGTCCCTTCCCTGGCCACTCTACGGCCTCCTGCAGTCGGCCGTGTGCTTCGGCATTTAGACTGCGTAGCCATAGGCGAATTCACAGGTGAAGCATAGCACAGTGTCGTTATCAGCAGATGAGGTAATACAACTACTATGACAACAGTCCCCCGTGTATGTATACACAATATACCGGGTATCATGTATATATCATGTATTCAGGTGCACGCCAGGTTTGATATGGCTGACTATTGTTAGATGACGTAGGTAATGATTTTGTGTGACTCTACTGTTATTCCGTTCAGCATAGCTTAAAGGCTCGTAGCCACAATGAATAAACAAAACGCTACGACCAAACTATACCTTCGCACGAATGGTTGGACGTACTACTCGCTCGTTAAACACTTTAAGTAAGGAGATTATGCTTAGACATGGGCCGTTGTTGTTCTTCTGTTGTTATGTACCTTTGATTTGTATACCGTTCACCAACTTCAATGGATTTGCTTCGTTTTGGTAAAATTGACGTTAAAAGTGTGTAGCATACCGATCAGGGTGACGTGTACAGTGTAGTGACAGCAGCAATCGGGTGTTATTTATCAATGGAAGCGGTGGACATGCTTCAATGGATGTGGTTGACATGCATCAATAAAAGCGGTGGACATGCATCAATGGAAGTAGTAGACATCCATCAATTGAAGTGGTGGACACGCATCAATGGAAGTGGTTGACACGCATCAATCAACTTCGGGGGCATACCGTAAATATTTCAACTAGCGTGTAGTTAAAAGAAATACATGGTGCTGCTAAATGTAACTATGGAGCGTATTCGTGAAACGCAACTAGCGTAACTTTACGACGTTTTAGCCTTTCGAAGGGTTATCCCCCACTACCACGTCTTAAGTACTCTCCATGAAACTGGGCCCTGATCGGTTGAAGGAGGAATTTGCTAACGTTCGCTTTCACCCCAAATACTGTTACCCAGAAAGTTGCTCTGAACTAATCCTCACCCCACATTGTATTCAAATTGTTGCCTAGGGAAGAAATAATTTACTTTGTTATATGTTACACATATTTAACGTCAATTTTACCAAAAGCAAAGCAAATCCTTTGAGGTTGATGAACGGTTTACAAATCAAAGGCACATAACAACAGAAGAACAACAACGGCCCATGACTAAGCATAATCTCCTTACTTAAACTGTTTAACGAGCTGATAATACTTCCGTCTGTTCAAACGAAGGTATCGTTTGATCGTAACGTTTTGCTTATTCACTGTGGCTACGAACCTGTATTCTATGTTGAACGTAATATAAGTCAAACATGGCGTGCACCTGAATACATATAAATAAATAATCCCGGATATATCGTGTATTCTTATACGGGGGATTGGTGTAATACTAGTAGAATTACTTCGTCTGCAGATAAAGACACAGAGCTATGCTTCACCTGTGAATTCGCCTAAGGGTGCGGAGTCCAAATGCCGAAGCACACGGTCGATTGCAGGAGGCCGTAGAGTGGCCAGGGAAGGGACGACGCCAGTCTCACACGGCGACGTCTCTCAGTCGCTGCCGACAGGAGCCGACGACGAACTCACTCAAAGCCAGCTGCGCCTCAGTTCGTCCTGTCAATAGCCGACTGTCAATAGCGACTCTGGTCGTATCCAAAATACCACTAGTCGGCTAAAGTGTATACGCCTGTGCTGTAAAAATCAATATAGAATTCACGGTTCTTTGACGTTGTGGAAACAATCAACATGTGCTTTGCAACTGACTCATCAAGAGAACATTATCACACGGTATTATATTTATAATGCCCATTGAAATACTTAATTCTACACGAAAGTCTGTCCTACGCGAGGACAAATATACCAGTCGTCATACTCTGCTAAACAGATCATGCGTAACAGGAAGTAGAACGTTACTTTGCGTTGCCTATCGACTGGTATTGTGAAGCTGATCCAACCACTAATTACATCGCGTGCTATTCGCAGCGAGTTACACGTAGCCTATCGTTTAGGTCAGTGTCCAATGAACTGAGGGTGTGTTAGTTTATGTGCGTGCGTGTGTGTTTGTTGTGAAAGTGTGTGTATAATAGAGTCTTTGTGTATGTTTTGTTTGTGTACGTGTGTGTATGTGTGTGTGTGTGTGTGTTTGTGTGTGTATGTGTATGGATATGTGTGTGCATGTGTGTATGTGACATCACACATGTGACATCAAAACACGTGTGCATGTGTGTATGTGACATCATCTACCGTACGCATGGCAACAACATAAGTGTAGTTGATGCACGTCCACCGCTTCCATTGCGGTGTGTCTCGCGGCCGTCTTTATTTTGCAAGATTAAGTATTCGAGATGTTCAAAAGGCAATAATTCAAACTATTATACGTTTCACTCGACGTCCTCCGTCCGACTGCGATAAAGTCTGCGAATTTCCACCAATATATTTACCACTCCATTGATGCGTTTTAACCACTTCCAATGATGCATGTCTACCGCTTCCATTGATGCGTGTCAACCACGTCCATTGAAGCATGTCCAACACTGCCATTGATGCATGTCCACCGCTTCCATTGATGCATATCCACCGCTTCCATTGATAATTGACACCCAACGGCTCCTGTCACTACAGTATACACGTCACCCTGATCGGTTGAAGGAGGAATTTGCTCACATTCGCATTGACCCCGATTACTGTGACCCAGAAAGTTGCTCTGCATTATTCCTCACGCCAGATTGCATTGCATTTAAATGTGTTGCTATTGAAGAAGTAATTAACATTTTACACACTAATAGTGTTCATTTTACAATAGCAGTACAATGATGCATTCATTTTCACACGATAATGGACCATGTTAGATGTATGTTGTCGCAGCCACAGCGGCCAGATGGCGTTCCAAATGTGTCAAACCTGGCGGCCGCCCTGGGATGTTCTGAGTCTGAGGCTGCAGCAATAGACTAATGCAGTCTCACCACCAATGTCATGTGTGACCACTTCAAGTGATTTTGACCGAACGAAGAATGATGATGCCATCCCGCTAAATCCGTTGTAGTTGTACAAGAACACTTGAAACTTGTCGTTTAAACTCATTTCAACACAAGCGCAGATGAGCTGTTCATTTATTCAAAATTCATTATAAATTACATTGACTACTGATGTTGTTATTACACCCGATAACACCTAACTGAAGAAACAAATCTATGTAGTAAAGAAAACGGTAGTTGCATCCTAGGAATTCGCTTTTTGTTGATGTAAAACATATGAATTTGTACATGAAATATTGTAATAAAACCATTGCATCAAATCACCGAATCTCGTTAGATTTGTGAAGAGGGTAGTATATATCTTAATATGTTTACCGTGTGAGCAGATAACACAAAGTTAATGGTTACCTCGTCCCCATTCCATATGGAGTGTACTTATGGATATAAATGTTATCTAAAATTACAACAAACAGCATTCATCACCAACGTGAATCACCCAAAGTGTGCCCGAAGGTTGTTTAAAGGAAATAATAACACCTCATGCTTGAATTCGGATTGAGCTATCTCCTGCTATATACTTCCATGTCTACCAAACAAAAATTATAACAGTAATGTAGCGAACAACATTGGATTCGTGTGAAACCGTAAGATTATTATTTGTCCTATATGTGATTAATGTTTATATTACATGGGAATCGCAAACAACTCATTCTGACGCTCGTTTCAACCCAAAACCTAACCTTGTAGACACCCTCTGATGCATGAAAGCTATATTCGTATAGCGAGCTAGGTCAACGATGAAGATACGTTACCATGTGATCAACTAGCTCATGACATTTAAATTGCACATGTATTTTCTGTGTTTTCAATGTTGTCAAAGGTTGTGTGCAATGTCAAACGTTGTGTCCACATGGTTAACGGATGATAATGACATGTTTATATTTCCGTTAAGAGCGAATCTACGACTGTCTTTCTGACAGGTAGTCTGTTTTGGCAGAGGTCTTGTTGTTACGTACGAACGATTTGTAATGGGTCTCAATCATATATAAGGTCAAGTAAAAGCGTATGTGCTGTGAAAGTCGTACAGTGGGCCGTATGAGTTGATCATGGTCCGTCTTAGGAGGTCGACCGCTTACTGTACTCGCGGTATGCATATTCCACGAGAGTGGAGCATAAACACCCAGGATACACCCGCTAACGAAGCTGTCCACGAAATCAATTACACAATACCACAGCTCACCACTTCACGACACAACACAAGTCCACTCCACAGCGAGCCACACAGCGCCACACCATGCAACACCGCGCTATTCCACATCACACCAGTGACCACACCACACCATGACGTGGCGGGTCGCGCCACATTTAGAAGTAGCGGTCAATGTTCTCGGTCTGAACGGTGTTGATATATATTGGTGTTTCGTTTTCCATCATCGCACATGTCTTCGACTTGGTTCATCTTCAATTTCTGATTTTCACTTCCATCTGCTAACTCCTGCAGCATTTCTTGTAGTTAATGCGGTGCATCAGCACATATGAATGTGTCTTTGGGGAAGAGAAGATGATCGACATATTCTCCATCTATCCCTATGCCTGGTTTTCCAAGACAGTCATCGGAATATGCTTTCGAGTGCTGCCGTAAACATTTTGGGCGATATGATGTCTCCTTGTACTTTTCTCCTGATGTAGATCTGGTTGCTTTCTTTGTGTAGGTGGACTGTCACCGAGCTGTTGGTGTAGATCTCTTTCAGGTGTACGCATCTTCAAACCCCTACAATAATAACACTACTAACACTCATAACAATAACAACAATAATAATAATAACAACAACAGTAATTATATGATGATGATGATAATAATAATAATAACAATAATAATAAATAATAATAATAATGAAGATAATAATAGTGTTAGTAATACTACTAATGATAGTAATACTGTGATGATGATGATGATGATAATAATAATGACGATGATGGCAACAGTAACAATAACAATGCTAATAACAATAATAAGAGAATACGATAACAATAACAATAATCACAATAATGATAATAGTAATACATCTTATAGCGCCCATATCCTTGAGCATTCTAGCTCAGAGGTGCAACAAACAAAATCGTTTGATACAACCTTAACCGGTGCCAGGCAAAATCGTCACTGGAGCATGGAACCGCCGAAATTGTATGGTGCAAAAGCAATTTCAAACAAATAGCTTTTTTTTTTACGAAAGGTGGCCATAGACATAATTTATGTAGGGAGTTGATTCTAGATTTTCCAAAATGTCTTGCCGTTTCGTCATCAGGGCTCGATTTCTTTGGCTTGTTGATTGCCTTAGCTATACACTTATCGCGCTTCATTGGAAAGTGTTTGTGATACAGTTTTGGTCATGGTGCCGATGTCGTCTAGTTCTTGTAGCGTCTCGAATCAGTTTATCAATTTCGAGTTGGAATTCGATTATCTTTGCTCCTGTTTGTATGGCATCTACTCAGGGTGACTCTTATTAACCATTTGTAATAGCCATGCACTAACCGTGGTTGTTGACGTCCACGTTACGTCATTCTTGTTTGTTGGGTTCGTAGGAGGCGCACCACGTCATTGGCTGCCGGATGTAACCTCCGTTCATCCTGTTTGCTGGTATGTTATTGGTTCTTACTTGTTAATTACCTTTCTTGTGAAACTGTTGTGAACTGAACAACATATGGTGAGGTATATACGTGTTGTTAATGTCCAGTGTGATGACTTCGCCAGCATGTGTTACAAAAACGTGGCCGCCCGACTTGCACAATCACTATGCCTCAACGCACGCTTTCGACTTTTGTTGATAAATAATAAACGACATTACGCTGTCAAGACTGAATATATGTACAATAATTATTTATCGATCCTCAAATGTACATATTGATAATATTAAGGTAATATTTGTTACAATCTCCATTTCAATTAAACAAATTAGCAGTACGTTCGTGTTCTGTTAGCTTTTCTCCGTTCTTTCTTCAATACACTTCAAACGGTGAGACGTGACAAAACATGTAGTGTTACATAGAGATAAAACAGTACCAATAACAACCCATATGCAACTCTGGCGTGGCATTAACACTTGTCAACCACAGTCGCTAAATGGAATTATTAGCAAGTCATGTATTGCTTTGAGTCATTTAGTTACATTATACGAACCTTAGAGTAGACGAGTCAGGTTGCAGTCGGATTAAATGAAACATCATGTACACAAAAGGGTTGGCGGATGATATCGTAGGTTTGGTGGGGAGCGGTAGTCGTGGAGTAAAGCGCCCGATTCTTTCGAGGTGAAGAAGCTTCAATTTCACTTGTTGTCTGCGTGTATGGTTACCTTGAACGTATTTCCTTCTGTTCAGTGCTCCATAGTAATAATCTATATTCCATATAAATAATTTCCACAATGTTGACAGACTCGTCATAATGTAAAAACAGCCAATGACGCGGGAGCTAGCCCAAAAATACGAAACAACTACGGCGTACGACTAACAACAAACTGACTTTGGGCGATCGACCGAGCTACATCTGCATATTCTGGCATCAATACAGTATCTAGTCAATATCAGCACAATACGGCATACATGCAGAAACGTAATTCTTGTTTATTTTCATTACATAATAAGATGTTATAATTTCTTTTAATTTAATTATTACAAATATCATTATCGTCATAATTTTGCATGTATTTCTTTGCTTTACATATTAATACATGCATACATACAATATATATATATATATACACATAAATACATACATACTTATATAAGACTTCGCGAGAACTTATGCTAACACACCTTACTAAGATCTTGAATAAATGCTACTATCGCGCGTTCGGATAACCTTGCACTGATTTTCGATTGTATAAATACACTTAACACGTTGATATCACACGTCTGTCAAGACGTTAACTCTGCCAAGTAATATGCTAGAATAAAGTAACATGAAGGTAATGTTTAGATTGCTTAATGCAAGTTAAGATAAGATTAGCTTGATTGCCAGGTGTTTCCATTTAGGTTACAATAACAAGTTGGAACGCACTATAGTGTTAGTTGTCGTACACGTATTGTCACATGACAGTACACTCACATGTAACAAAACGATTTGGATAAATTATACTACTACTTTAAATCATAAATTTAAAAAATAAACAAATCAGAACAATCACATTATTGCAGTGTTCTGTGCGAAGAAATATACTTATAATCCAGATTTAACTTACTGTGGCTTTACGTTGTACGTGTTGTTACAGTTTATGAATTGAAGAGGAAACAGGAGATGGCAATGGACGTAAGTACCGCCCACTAGCGCATCTACAAGCTAGGATTTGAAGGATAGGATACATTATTTTGAGAAATACGTATTCACCAAAGTACTGACATGCGTGGGTGGCAAAATAAATATAATATAATATAACATTATATTATATTTGTTTACTATTTTCACTGACTCGTGTTTATTTATACTTTAGTATGTATAAAATGTAATAAAAGCTGCAAGATACACTGTGATTTACGAATTACCATTACCACGCCATGTGATTCCAGAAATGTTTCCAGTCATTCCACCTACATGTCTGTACGCAGTCACGTTAACCTTCACGCTTACTTAACAACAATAAACAATCGTGCAATACATTCGTACCTTTATATTGACAAGTACATTATTCATTCAACGCACACAATTCAGATATATGCTATCTGCCACCACCAAGTTCACACAAGAGTGAACATCTTGAATAATAATATTATCAACACGTAGTTGTTTCTATAGTTAAGATCTCATGAACTCAATCTTACTATTTGAAATCGATCTCAACAACTGCATATGATCAAGTTTTCCCCAGTGTAAACTCGCTTCATCCCACGGCCTTCTTGTGTAGTGTGATAGCTTATCCGTAGGTGTCGCTTAAATATCTCCTAGCATGGCCGCTGCAGAGCTATAGAGGCAAAACAAACACGATCTATCAGTCAATTTGACAAATAGACAAAATTACGTTACGAACAATAAACGTAAGAAGAAAAGTGCAGCAACGTTACATAAACGCAGCTAAAATTGTTTTAAATGCAATACAGAATATGCCAATACTTAAAAAATTCATGCTAGCTCCCCAATCTTGTTTATGGGTTTCGCTCGATTTGACTGTCCAACATTAGTTTAACCGAGCGAGTATCGTGCCAGGAATTGTGCACGAATTATAAGGATTGTCAGAAATATCTATTGATATTAGCTAGTGAAAAACGTAGAGTTCACTTCTGTGATAATCTAATAATTAGGTAAAAAAGTGAAACTAGATTGGACGAGCTATTTTAAAAGCTTCGCTAAAAGGAAAATAAACTGTGGGCAACCTAGTAATACCAACAACAGTATAATAGCACGAAGGACCTAGTGGAATATGTTTCGTGCTCCATATAATAATAACTTCAGATTACCTAATGCATTGATGAATTAGCTCAAAACGTAAGTATTATTATGTTCTCATTTTTGTTTATGTAGTAAGTGATTATTCATTATTCAAATTCATAACATTATACTCCGCTGCCAATGTTTTAGGGTGATTGTTCAAAATTAGTAAATAGCCAGACAATATTTGAACTATGCACACCCGACCGACCGACCGACCGACCGACCGACCGACCGACCGACCGACCGACCGACCGACCGACCGACCGACCGACCGACCGACCGACCGACCGACCGACCGACCGACCGACCGACCGACCGACCGACCGACCGACCGACCGACCGACCGACCGACCGACCGACCGACCGACCGACCGACCGACCGACCGACCGACCGACCGACCGACCGACCGACCGACCGACCGACCGACCGACCGACCGACCGACCGACCGACCGACCGACCGACCGACCGACCGACCGACGGACAGACAGACAGACAGACAGACAGACAGACAGACAGAAAGACAGACAGACAGACAGACAGACAGACAGACAGACAGACAGACATACAGGCAGACAGACAGACAGACAGACATACAGACATACCGACCGACCGACCGACCGACCGACCGACCGACCGACCGACCGACCGACCGACCGACCGACCGACCGACCGACCGACCGACCGACCGACCGACCGACCGACCGACCGACCGACCGACCGACCGACCGACCGACCGACCGACCGACCGACCGACCGACCGACCGACCGACCGACCGACCGACCGACCGACCGACCGACCGACCGACCGACCGACCGACCGACCGATCGACCGACCGACCGACCGACCGACCGACCGACCGACCGACAGACAGACAGACAGACAGACAGACAGACAGAAAGACAGACAGACAGACAGACAGACAGACAGGCAGACAGACAGCAGACAGACAGACAGACAGACAGACAGACAGACAGACAGACAGACAGACACACTGACCGACCGAACTCAGTATTTACTTACAATCCACGTTTGGTGTCGTCACTACTGTTTGGGGGGGCATTCCAGCCCCGGGGTTGTAGCCGGCCGCCTGCTGATCGTAGTTCGGCTGATCGTAGCCGTAGGAAGTCTGCTGTATCTGCTATCAATGCATCGCGGCCACGACAGGGGCGCCAGTGGTTGTCACCACGACAGGTGGGTTGGTCTGCCGACACAGAATAAGAATAAAAGTATGTGTTCTTTGAAAGATTATCTTTTGGAGTCTACACAGACCAGTCATATTTGAGCAATATACGGCTCCAAGTAATATTATTTGTTTAGTATATCCTGAAATATTCAAATATTCATATAAACCAGCAAGCTATAAAAATATATAGGTCATGTGATATTTATGTATTGTTTCCAGGACATAAAATATATAGTGATGGGACATTTTCACTGATGACTAAACGTTCGCAATAAAAATGAAAAACAACCGACATAAAATACATGTAATGGTTTCTAACAGTGCGTCGATAAACACCTCGTAATATATAATATTAAGAACTACTTAAATAATTGCCAACATCCTGATTTCAAGTGATAATATAAAGTAGTTAAACATGTCCTTGTCACCTGGTTGGTTGTTCCGCAGCAAGTGATACTGCACCCGATGGCAGATGTCCAGATGGTGATGACCGCCTGAACCAGGTAGTGGAAGAACAACACGTAGCAGATAACGAGAATGATCGTGACCTATTATTACACACACAAGTAGAACGATGAGCGAAGGAGTCAAACAGCCGTTCATATGTACGTGTCAACACAGACGAGAATGATAAAATACAAAACGCTATAAAGGAAGTCAGTAAACGGGACTGTATAATTATGGGGGATTTTAACCATGGGCGTATACAGTGGAAATCTCTACAGAGTACTGGGAGTGAAGATCAACAGTTTTTTAATTTAGTACAAGACAGTTTCCTTATTCAATATGTGTTAGAACCAACAAGGGGTGAGAACGTGTTGGACATAGTGTTGAGCTCACAGAAGGAATTTATTGATAATGTCAGGATATGTGAGCCACTGGGATGTAGTGATCACAACCAGATATATGTTATCATCAAAGTAAAAGGAGAACAGAATCGAAAAATACGGTACAGGAAAATTTTCGCAAAGGAAGATATAAGGACATGAGGAAATATCTAGCAAAGATAGACTGGGATAACACACTGGAGAATAAGACAGCAACAGAATGTTGGAATATCATAAAGAGTGAAATTGACTGCATTGTCGAAAAATGTGTCCCCTTGAAAAAACATGGAAACGGTCAAAAAAGAAACACTTATCAAAAGAAGCCATTAGAAAAATCAAATACAAGCAAATGATGTGGAAGACATATAGACAAAATGGAAATGAAGAAGACTATGCCATTTATAAAGAAGCACTTAACCCAGCTACAGCTGAAATTAGAAATTCAAAGAGAAGCTATGAACAAAAATAGCTTTTAATATAAACATGACAGCAAGAGTTTTTATGCGTATGTTCGAAGTAAACAGAAAGTTCAGGATACGGTCGGACCTCTAGAAGATAGTGATGGAAACATAATAACAGAGGGATTCTTAATGGCAGAAAACCTAAATGAATACTTTAGTTCGGTGTTTACCAGGGAAGATAGTAGTGCATTACCAGTATCAGAGACTAAATTCGAAGGGAGAGAGTCAGACTATTTAGGACAACTAATTGTAACACCAAAAATGGTAGAACGAAAATAAGGGATATGAAGGATAATAAGTCACCTGAAGTGGATGGGATTCCTCCCAAATTACTACTGGAAATTGTAGAACAAATTAACATACCACTTGCAACAGTGTTCAATTTGGCATTAGAGGAAGGAGTAGTTCCGTTAGAATGGAAAGAGGCAAACATCATACCATTATTTAAAAAAGGATCAAGAAGCAAGTCAGAGAACTATAGACCAGTGAGTTTAACATCGGTGATTTGTAAACTATTAGAAAGACTAATTAAAGATCACTTGGTTGATTTTCTTGTTAACAATAACTTGATTAACCCATCTCAACATGGGTTTCTAAAAGCGAGGTCATGCTTAACAAATATCTTATGTCTTTTGGAAGATGTCACAAAGTGGGTAGATGAGGGATCACCGGTAGATATAATATACTTAGATTTTAAAAAAGCTTTTGACAAAGTGCCACATCAAAGATTACTACTTAAACTGAAGGCCCATGGCATAGGCAATGTTATGATTAACTGGATAGAAAAATGGCTTATTGATAGAAGACAAAGAGTAGTAGTTGATGGGGAGGTTTCAAACTGGAAATCGGTTTTGAGTGGAGTACCGCAGGGATCAGTATTGTGACCTATTTTGTTCTTAATATATATATATCAATGATTTGGATGATGATATAACAAGCAAGGTGTTGAAGTTTGCGGACGATACAAAAGTATTCAGAAAAATAAAAAGTGATACAGATAGACAGCAATTACAAGATGATCTAAATAAGTTGACCGAATGGTCTGAGAAGTGGCAAATGCTGTTTAATTATGGGAAGTGTAAGTGCCTCTACACAGGACATGGGAATGAAGATGCTCAATATACAATGGGTGATACTGTACTAAATACTACCGTAAAGGAAAAGGACTTAGGGTTAACTATTAGTGCTGATATGAAGGTATCAGAACAGTGTGCAATTGCAGCAGCGAAGGGAAACCAAATTATTGGATTCATTAGGCGAAATATAATGTACAAGGAAAAAGAACTAATAATACCATTGTACAAAACAATAGTTAGGCCTCATTTAGAATATTCCATACAGGCATGGAGGCCATATCGCAAGAAGGATATTGATATACTAGAAAGAGTACAAAGAAGAGCAACCAAAATGATACAAAAACTCAGGAATATTAGTTATGAAATCCGTCTAAAAGAATGTGGATTAACAACACTAGAAACCAGGAGACTGCGAGGAGATCAGATAGAAGTTTTTTAAATATTGAATGGGTATGAAAATATTGACATAAATATTTTTGGCTCAGTTAAGGAAGAGAGAAGGACTAGAGGATATGGAGTTACATTAGCAAAGAAGCAGTGAAGATTAGATATTAGAACATTTTCCTTTTCACAAAGAACAGTAAATGAATGGAACAGATTATCGGCTGATTGTGTAGGTGCTAGTAGTGTTAATGTTTTTAAAAATAAAATTGACATGTACCTAAGAAGGGCGGGGCACATTTAGATAGATAGGTTGGACTCTCGATAAGCCAAAGGGCTTCCTTGTCCACCTGCCATGTACGTGTTAGTTAAACAGCCGTTCGTATGTACGTGGCAGTCAAACACCCGGCCGTATATGCATGGCAGTCAAACAGCAGGCCGTATGCACGTGACAGTAAAACAACCGGCCGTATGTACGTGTCTGTTAAGCTGCCGGCCGTTTGCATGTGACACATTGTGAGGCCTGTACGAATAGGTTATAATTAGCTGATACAATCCGAATTATATATCCGGATATTTCGTCCGTGCGTTCAACTCCTGTGCATCAACATATATCCTACACTTCGCTGAAGTTAATGTGTCGACGAAAACTGTAATCTCCCGTTTGTATGTGCAAGAAAAGTGTTCGATGGTATGATTTGCTTGCATTTGATTCAGAGGTATCTGAATTTACAACAACGAACAACACCAATAATTCCTACGATATTGGTGGTAGCTTATTTTGGAGTTGCTATCTCTCTGCTTTCTCCAAGTAGTAGTAATCTAACTTGGATACATCGGATTTTGTTGTGTGGTGTATTTGTTATTTACCTGAGGTCAGTAGAAAATTCAAAACACACTATTTACGATCATCTGAAAAGGTATTACTGGTTTTGTGTATATAACTAGAAACATGACCCTTTGACAGATAAGAAGAACACGTTTGCGGAATGCTTATCTGAATGCTGACATTTCAAATACTGCACTTATGCGCTTAAACGCGGCATGTCTGTGAACAAACGTCTAGCCAATACACGAAGGCAACATACACAGTATATTTATTTACTCACATATTGGTCCCCGTCTGTAGTGTCATCAAAGTAAATGTCTCTAGTTGCACCAAGAGCAGCCTGCAGTGCGGCAATGGCGATCACGAAAATTATAGCATTGATGACGGCAAAAACGGCGCATATTATATTCAACACCGTGGATGCGATGACCTATAACACACGTAGACACAAATGATGGGAGATGACATTCAACACCATGGATGCTATGACCTGCAATAACACAGGCCAAAACAACGGCGGATATAATATTCAACAACGGGTATGTGATGATCTATCACTTGACGGTTATCACGTACTCTAACGCATAATACAATTAGACTTACTAGTGACAATAAGCATACATTTCAAACTACGTTATCACCCACACCGAATACCCAAAGGCGACTGTAATATACATTAACACTGGGAACAATCAAAGACAACACCTACAGCAACACAATGATAAGGCATTGAAGCAGCAGAGAGTAGAATGTCAGTTGTGCCCAAAAGTGGATACTATCATTATCAACAACTAACACATGTGCACACGACATTCTTTTCCAATAACACCATTTAATATAAAGTTACTGCCATCTAAAAAAACAGAAAATCAATTGAAGGAGCAAGTTATAAGCTCTCCGTTTCCCCTCTATTTGTTATAGTACTACATGCACACACACATTACACGTACACGCACACGCACACGCACACGCACACGCACACGCACACGCACACGCACACACACACCACACACAAACATACATACATATATATATATATATATATATATATATATATATATATATATATATATATGTATATATATGTATATATATGTATGTATAAATAAATCTATATATATATATATATATATATATATATATATATATATATATATGCGCACAAACAAACACACACCCCAGCACACACACAAATATAATCGAACCTGGAAGTAGATAGCAAACATCGTTATTGGATGTAGTCACCAACACAAGTATAAGTAAACAGAATAACATAATACATGAACACTTGTGGTTGTCTTAAGAAATGCAAATCAATATGTCAAAATCGATTATAATCTACTCACCACGCCTCATTTGGCGTTGCAGCCAGCGACAACCGCGCAGATGCCGGCGGCTATATACTGCAACAGACACGCGTAAATGTATACTTCCGTACATAGACATCGTTGCGGAAATTGTTGATACCTACTTACATAATTACTTAGGTCCTTGCATAAGTGCTGGCAGAGCTACGGAGAGACAACCATATACAAATATTTCTTTAGAAACCAATGATATTATTATTGTGATATAATTATATAATCAATTAGACACTGTTACTTGAGCAAAAAACGTAACCATACCTCTCTTGGTCCTGAGTCTATGTGTTTATATTCCCCATGTAAACTCGCGCGCACACCTGTTGTTTTTGTGAACGTGTTCACAATATTCGCGTCCTCATATTTGATAACAAACGTATTTTGGTCAGCATGTTATAATCGATGTCTGCTGAAAACATTTGTGTAGTTTCTTTTGTCTCAAGCAAAACATCTGGTTATGAGAGTCAATATGTCTCTATATTCTGCACAAGATATACTCTCCGTTTTACGGGTTAGCGAATATCGGTGTGGTGTAGTCTGTCTTTATGTTGTACTGACGGTGTTTATCACTGCTACAGTGCACACTAGATGACTCGAACTCGCAATCCTCGCAAACCAAGGCTAGTTTTCATGGCAAACTAGCCTTGGATGATCCACTGCGATAACTGCTTGATTTGGCTGAATCGAACTAGTTTATTTACTTCGTCAATCGTGAGTGTCTTGCCAGTGAGAACAGCGCAAATACACTCCACAGTTTGAAGACGGATAAAGAGTTTATGTGAACTCCAGTGTAGCCAAAACGTAATCACATACACAAACACACAGATAAACAAACAAACACAGACGCACGCACGCACGCACACACACACACACACACACACACACACACACATAGGCGCACATAGACACACGCACTCGTGCATATACTTACGAGAGCGTTGCAGATCATGGAAAACACCAGGGAACCCTTTGGGCCATCGGGGCCCACCAGTGCCACTCCTACGACACTCAGAATGAACACCACAAACGCGCCGAACAAGAGGTAGCTTCCCAAAATCAGAGACGATTTCTTCGAGTAGTTTGGATAAGTCGACCCATCATCACTGGGGACCACGACTACGTTCTGAGTCTTCGTTTGCATCATCGTGACCTTGTTAGGCAGAACAGACGATTATAACCAGGTTAAACGTAGCGAGTGTGATAGGTTGATAGACACTTGCTTTGACAGTATATGATAAACACAGCAGGAACAGCAACAACAACATTAATATTCCATATAACTGAATAGCACAGGCATTCATTTTAAACTCGGCTTGTCAGCGGCAAAGTGTACACCGAATTGTTACAGCGGACACGGAAAGTGTCGTAGCTACAAACATGACTTTTTGTATGCAATAGCTCACTGCATCAATTTCTAAAATAAAAATATGTCAAAACAGTATAGTTCGACCACTGCATTGTGAGAGATTCGATTAAGAAACGTTTATTATCAGATTAAAACAGTGTATGTAAAAATGAAATTCTTCTTTTGCTGCACATTGGTATGCTACAAAATTGCCACATACATTATGGCTGCACTACACTCTGGTAAAACGCACCATGACAAGTACAAATAAATTAATTATCTAAATACACTTACTAAATAAAAAATCGATTAAGGTCTGCTATATACTACAGATATGCCAACATGCGTATAGTTAGTTACTGATATGTAGGTCCGCGCTAACTGGCGACCTTAGTGAACACTATTGTTCAAGCGAGCTGACAAACAGCGCGCTGGCGGCGGGTACTTCAACGAATGAGTCATCGGCGGTATAACACCATTGAAGGCGGGTTTACACTACGCAACGCTGCTGCTTGCAACGTGAGTCACGGTTGCTTGTAACACCGTTGCAGCCAGATCGCCCAGTGTAAGCATAAAATCGCAAACAGCGGCGTCTCATGAGATCGCTGTTTACAACGGTCTAATGGATAGGGAAGGTTCTATTCCGTGCAACATTGTCATTGGTCGTTCTTCAAGAATGTATTAACATATGTCAGGTTAATTGGACCAATGTGCCCACACAGTCCACGAGTCGAGCATTTCTTACTAATGCAAACTATATCCCGCCACTTGTCCACATTTTTCTTACAACACTTAGACAGTGGAATAGGCTCCCCACAAGCCTATCAGCCACCACATGCCCAGAGGCTTTCAGGGCTGGCCTTCGTGCCATAACCTCTGCTTTAATTTCTTCACGAGACTATCACAATATTACTTATATTAAATCACCAGATGTCCACATAATAACTTTATTAACGATTTTTAAAATGTATTAACTGTTTTAAGAGAGAACACACAGCCTCCTCCACCAAGCGCACAAGCTTCGATTGGACTTTTAACGCACTGAAAGAGATTGTGCCACTGGCCGCACCTTGCTGCCTTAGGGACACTGACTTCGTATGAACTCTCTGCATGTCGTAGCATGATTCATATAGCAAGATATGTGGTGTTTCGGTGGTACTTTTGCAGTTTAGGCCCGCACCTCGAAAACAACCATCAAAATGTTCACCTACGATGACCAAACGTCGCATGGTGTATCTACTACACCTTTACTACGCACACGTACTTGTCACGTGATCACAAAATAATACTTAATGCCTGAAATCGATTAAAATGACTAAGTAAATAACGCGCTTTCCGCATCGAGTTACTACTGCCGCAGTGAACTCCGTCAGGTGGCGCCACAATGTTGCTGCCGGTAAACCGTGGCGTCATACCACACTTGTTTTTTTAAACATCGCATATTACATTCACGATTCACTTAGAGTAATGCTACAGAAATACACACAAAAAATATGTTAAAAAGTATGTGATATGTTGTAGTCATACAAACAATGATTAACATATAAACTACATTTATGTATGTGTGTGTGTGTGTGTGTGTGTG
Source organism: Oasisia sp. SBJ-2009 (assembly GCA_964017155.1). Taxonomy (NCBI): domain Eukaryota; kingdom Metazoa; phylum Annelida; class Polychaeta; order Sabellida; family Siboglinidae; genus Oasisia; species Oasisia sp. SBJ-2009. The sequence continues at coordinate 26,047,876 of OZ024865.1, forward strand.
TGTGTGTGTGTGTGTGTGTGTGTGTGTGTGTGTGTGTGTGTGTGTGTGTGTGTGTATAAATATGATAAATAATAATGATAATATATATATATATATTATGCATATATATATATATATATATATATATATATATATATATTAATATATATTATTTAATATATGTCACATCATGTGTAATATATTTATATATAACATTTTAAACTGATAAATACCTTAACTAGAAGAAAAATACAAATGAAAAATGCAAAATATTGCCCAGTTATTGGCAATAATTAATAAAATCAAGCCACTGCTAAAATCGTGCACATTAAAACGAATATATAATGCATCAGTTCAACCCCATTTTTCATTTGGTCTACTTGCTTGCTGTTGTAATATTCGTGGCAATTTAACTAACATAGGAAGACTACTTAAACTTCAAAAAAAGCTGTTCGATTGATCGATAGAAACAAATTTATAGCACACACTGATCCCGTCTTTAAAAGGTTCAATATTCTTAAATTAGAAGACAGATTTATAATTCAAGGGCGTCAGCTAAATGATAAAATAATGAAAAAAACAATGTCCAAAATACCTTTTAACATTTGTCATGAAACATTATTTTCACAGCCATGTAACCAGACAAAGCAATAATATTCATTTGGATTTCATAAGAACAGAAATAAAAAACTACTCCTCTGTTTTGATGACCTCTTCACCTGAAAATAGTTATAAAAGGTGAAAGATACATTAGATAATATGTGTTTCTAGCTATTCAGAACACATTTTGAAAAGCATACAAGACAATTATTAAGTACCACATTTTATTTAGTGCAGGTTTAGCCTACATTGTTAGAAAATCCCAATGTAATTTAGTAGGCCTAGTATGTACTCTATTTTAAATGACATTAAACTATGAACCAATAAAGAAAATATTGTACATTACAAATTACAACAATGTCATAACAAATTACTACCCAACATACCAAATGGCCATTATCAACACGGTCCCAGTTCAGAAACAGAATACTACAACTTCACTTTACTTCATCTGTCTGTTTACACCATTCATTCAACAATTTTTTTAGTAAATAAATATCTCCTATACATACCTTATTAAGACGCTTGTCAATCCCTTGTATGGTAGCTGACTACTGTATCTAGTACTTGAAGTCAAAACGTAAAACAAATTGCTGCACAAACAACAACCAATGGAATATAAGTAGTTAAGTTGGTGGGGAACAGAGCTGCAGAGGTGTTCCTAAGCCAGGTGGAGGACCCAGGCGGCTGTTGATGAACAAAGGCTATCGGAACCAGTCAGCAACTAAGAACAGTAGCAATGACATGAATTATGCAAAGTAAGGCAACCTGGGCACACGTTATAGCAGGGTAATCCAGCAAAGAACAAACAAGGAACTCCGCAGAGGCACATCCCATTTTCCACTTGAAACAGGATAGGAACCATGGGCTAGGGATGGGTAATATAGGTATCCAATGGCTGTTTATGAACTCATTTGTGTTCAATAAAGTCTCAACTAGACTGGCAAATGTTTTCTCAAATGTTAATAATACGCTATGATTGATTTACATTTTCCAGATTGCTAATTAACTTAATACGGCCCCTAGATATTGACACTGATACCACATGCCCATATTGCAGAGAGATATACTACATTGTCAGTTCAACTTAATTGGAATATTGCTTGATGAATGCTGTTGCAAGAGTTTAAGTATAAACTAAATTAATAGAATGTCAACTGTGCTTAGTCATGTTGTGGTACCACCTAACTACACAGGGAATGTGCTAGTTTCTTTGTTTTACAATTGTTTATATATGGGTCGATGAAGGAAGAAGCGTGTTGCAGTAATCGCGTAACAAATGTCGTATTTCCACAGCCCGTCGGACCAGCGACAATACAGGTAAACGGATGTTTGAAACGAGTGTTCATGTCGTCGAATGAATACATTTTCTAAAACTCTCGCTTATAACACCGAAACAATCGGTGTAAAATGGGGAAGGTGAGTGGTATTCATTCGCCAGAGGGCGTTCAAAGGAGAGAGGGCGCTACGTGTACTAGAACAACGTCTAGTTTGTCTCTCCACCGTCTCGCCGGCGTTGACCTAGGTCTTTTCGTATCGTAGAGTGTCCAAGTGGTTGTACGTATATCGGTTGTCTCGCGTCCACTTCCATCTTCTGACTTGTCCAATCACATATGTGAGCTTTTTCATTTAGCTTAACTAGCCTAACCAGATGTTTGTTTTTCTGTCCCGCTATGTGATGTTTAGCATACTCCTATCCATCTTTGCATGGGTGTATGTCATCGTCGTACACACAGACATATATATATATATATATATATATATATATATATATATACTACTATATATATATATATATATATATATTTATTAATATATAATATATGTAATATATATAATATGTATAATATATGTAATATATATAATATATATATATATAATATATATATAATATATATATAATATATATATAATATTTACAATATTTATAATATATATACTATTTATAATATATAATATATATACATATAAAATAGGCAAACACTATTTTCATATAATATACATAATATGTATAATATATAATATATATATATATATATATATATATGTATATATATATATATATATATATATATATATATATATATATATATATATATATATATATATATATATAAGCAAACACTATTTTCACTGTCACGTGTTTATTTATACTTTAGTATGTATAAAATGTAATAAAAGCTGCAAGATACACTGTGATTAACAAATTACCATTACCACGCCATATATTTCCAGAAATGTTTTCAGTCATTCCACGTACATGTCTGTACGCAGACACGTTAACCTTCACGCTTACTTAACAACACTAAACAATCTGGCAATACATTCTTACCTTTACATTGACAAGTCCATTATTAATTCAACGCACACAATTCAGATATATACTATCTGCCACCACCAAGTTCACACAAGAGTGAACATCTGGAATAATAATCATCTCAACACGTAGTTGTTTCTAAACAAATCACAATGTTTGACACTAGGCATTAATATATTTAAGATCTCAAGAGCTCAATTTTACTCTTTGAAATCGATCTCAACTATTGCAAATGATCACAAAAGTAGCAAAGCGTTTTTTAATTAAGCGACGTCATTCTTCTTCTTGTTTCCGCCCAGTGTAAACTCGAGTCATCCCACGGCCTGCTTGTGCAGTGCGATAGCTTATCCGTAGGTGTCGCTTAAATGTCTCCTGGCATGGCCGCTACTCAGCTAAAGAGGCAAAACAAACACGGTATATCAGTCAATTTGGCAAATAGACAAAATTACGTAACGAACAATAAACGCAAGAAGAAAACTGCAGCAACGTTGCATAAACGTGCACATCGCAGCTAAAATTGTTGTAAATGCAATACAGAATATGTCAATACTTAGAAAATGCTTCTTTTTTATGGGTTTCGCTCGATTTGACTGTCCAACATTAGTTTAACCGAGCGAGTATCGTTCCAGGAATTGTTAGGTTTATCAGAAATATTTATTCATATTAGCTATTGAAAACGCAGAGTTCACTTTTGTGATAATCTAATAATTAATTGACCGACCGACCGACCGACCGACCGACCGACCGACCGACCGACCGACCGACCGACCGACCGACCGACCGACCGACCGACCGACCGACCGACCGACCGACCGACCGACCGACCGACCGACCGACCGACCGACCGACCGACCGACCGACCGACCGACCGACCGACCGACCGACCGACCGACCGACCGACCGACCGACCGACCGACCGACCGACCGACCGACCGACCGACCGACCGACCGACCGACCGACCGACCGACCGACCGACCGACCGACCGACCGACCGACCGACCGACCGACCGACCGACCGACCGACCGACCGACCGACCGACCGACCGACCGACCGACCGACCGACCGACCGACCGACCGACCGACCGACCGACCGACCGACCGACCGACCGACCGACCGACCGACCGACCGACCGACCGACCGACCGACCGACCGACCGAACGCGAACTCAGTATTTACTTACAATTCACGTTTGGGGTCGTCACTACTGTTTGGGAGGCATTCCAGCCCCGGGGTTGTAGCCGCCCGCCTGCTGATCGTAGTTCGGCTGATCGTAGCCGTAGGAAGTCTGCTGTATCTGCTGTCCATGCATCGCCACCACAACAGGGGCGCCAGTCGTTGTCACCACGACAGGCGGGTTGGTCTGCCGACACAGAATAATAATAAAAGTAATTGTTCTCTGAAAGAGTCTTTTTTTAATCTACTCATACCAGTCATATTTGAGCAATATACAGCTCCAATTAATACTATTTGTTTAGTATATCCTGAAATATTAAAATATCCACATAATACAGCAAGCTATTAAAATAAAAAGGTTATCGGATATTTATTTATTTTTTCGAGGCCACAATATAAACAATTATATAATGATCAGGCATTTTCACTGATGACTAAACGTTCGCAATTATAATGGCAAACAAACCGACATAAAATAAATTAAATGGTTTCTATCAGTGCGTCGATAAACGCCTCGTAATATACAAGATTAAGAACTACGTAAATAATTTATAACGTCCTCTTTACAAGTGATTAGGTAAACTAGTTATACATGTCCTTGTCACCTGGTTGGTTGATCCGCAGCAAGTGACACTGCACCCGATGGCAGATGACCAGATGGTGATGACCGCCTGAGCCAGGGAGGCGAAGAACAACACGTAGCAGAGAGCGAGAATGGTCTTGGCCTGTAATGACACACAGAAAACGATGAGCGGAGTAGTCAAATAGCCGGCCGAATGTACGTGTCAGTCAAGCAGCCGGCCGTATGTACGTTTCAGTCAAACAGCCAGCCGAATGTAAGTGTCAGTTAAACAGCACGTGGCAGCCAAACAACCGGCCGTATGTTCCTGTCAGTCAAACAACCGGCCGTATGTGCGTGGCACTCAAACAACCTGCCGTATGTACGTGACAATCAAACAGCCGGTCGTACGTACGTGGCAGTGGCTGTCAAATAGTCGGCCGTATGCACACAGCAGTCATACAGCCGGCCGTATGCACGTGACAGTCAAACAGCCGGCCTTATGTACGTATCTGATAAGCTGCCGGCCGTATATACGTGACAAATTGTGAGGCCTGTACGAATAGAATAAGTAGCTCCGAGGCAGATCGTAGATATCTAATTATGGGTAGGCTTTCATATACATCCGTTTACGTGCCCGTTAACGTACACACACAAGCACGGTTATAATTAGCTAATGCAATCCGAATTATATATCCGGATATTGCATTCCTGCGTTTAACTCTTGTGCATCAACATCCATCCTACACTTGGGTGAAGTTAATGTGTCGATGAAAATTTTAATCTCCCGTTTGTATGTGCAAGAAAAGTGTTAGATGGTACCATTTGGTTGCATTTGATTGAGAGGTATCTGAATTCACAGCAACGAACAACACCAAATTTTATTTTGATATCGGTGGTAGCTTATTTTGGAGTTGCTATCTCTCTGCTTTCTCCAAGCAGTAGTAAGACTTGAATACATCATATACTGTTGTGTGATGTATTTGTTATTTACGTGAGGTAATTAGTAAACAAAAAACACTATTTACGATAATCTGACAAGGTATTCATTCTCTTGTATCTATTACTACAAACATAACCCTCTGACAGATAACTAGAAAACGTGTGCAGAATGCTGACCTGAATGCCGACATTTAAAATAGTGCACTTATACGCTTAAACTCGGCATGTATATGAACAAACGTCTACCCAATGCAAGAAGGCAACATACACAGTATGCTTATTTACTCACATAATGACGCAGTTCTGTAGTGCCATCAAAGGAACTGTCTCTAGTTGCACCAAGAGCAGCCTGCAGTGCGGCAATGGAGATCACGAAAATGATAGCATTGATGACGGCAAAAACGGCGCAGATGATATTCAACACCGTGGATGCGATGACCTATAACACACGAAGACAAAAACGAAGGAAGATGATATTGAACACCGTGGATGCTATGTCCTGCAACAACACAGGCCAAAATAACGGCGGATATAATAGTCAACACCGTGTGTGTGATGATCTATCACTTGATGGCGATCACGAACTATAACGTACAATACAATTTAGACTTATCAGTGACAATACGCTACGTTATCACCCACAGCGAATACACAAAGGCGACTATCGCTTACACTAACACTGGAAACAAAGACAAACAACACCTATATCAACACAATGATAAGGCATTGATGCAGCGTAGAGTAGAATGTCAGTTGTGCCGAAGAGTGGATCCTATCATTATCAATAATTAACACATGTACACATTACATTCATTTCCTGTAACACAATTTAATATAAAGTGACTGTCATCTACAAAGGCAGAAAACCATATAAAGGAGCAAGTTATAAGCTCTCCGTTTCCCCTCTATTTGTTATAGCCATAAACTCAAAAACACACATAACACGCACAAACACAAACACAAACACAAACACAAACACACACAAACACACACAAACACAAACACACACACACACACACACACACACACACACACACACACATATATATATATATATATATATATATATATATATATATATATATATATATATATATATATATATATATATATATATATATATATATATATACATACATACAATATATTGAAACCTGGAAGTAGATAGCAAAACTCCTTATTAGATGTAATCACCAACAGAAGTATAAGTAAACAGAATAACATAATACATGAACAGTTGTAGTTGTCTTAAGAAATGCAAATCAATATGTCAAAACCGATTCTAATCTACTCACCACGCCTCGTTTGGCGTTGCAGCCAGCGACAACCGCGCAGATGCCGGCAGCGATATACTGCAACAGACACGCGTAAATGTATACTTCCGTACATAGACATCATTACAGAAATTGTTGATACCTACTTACGTAATTACCTAGCTGCATGCATAAATGCCGGCAGAGCTACGGAGAGTCAACCATATACAAAGATTCCTTTAGAAACCAATGATATTATTCATATGATATAATTTTATAATCTATTAGACACAGTTACTTGAGTAAAAAACGTAACTATATCTGTATATCTGAGTCTATGTATTTATGTTTCCCAATATAAACTCGCGCGCACACCTGTGATTTTTGTGTTCATAATATTCGCGTGCTCATAGTTGATAACAAACGTATTTCTGTCAGCATGTTATAATCGATGTCTGCTGAATACTTGTTAGTAGTTTATTTTGTCTCAAGCAATAAATCTGGTTGTGACAGTCGATGTATCTCTCTAGGTTCTTCACATGATATACTATCCGTTTCACGGATTAGCGAATATCGGTGTGTTGTAGTCTATCTTTGTATTGTACTGACGGTGCTTTGCACGGCTACAGTGTACACTAGATGACTCGAACTCGTCATTCTTGGAAGGCTACTTTACATGGCAAACTAGCCTTGGATGATCCATTGATAACTGCTTGATTTAGCCGAGTCGAACTAGCTTATTTCCTTCGTCAGTCGTGACTGCCACGCCGGTAAGAACAGCGCAAACACACTCCACAGTTTGGAGACGGATAAACAGTTACCGGGAATTCCAGTATAACAACCTGGAGCAGCCGAACGATTGTGTGTATTCGAAAATGTGTATGTACTCGTGTATACAAATATACACGTTCGCGAACATATACGTACACAAACAAACACACATACAAACATACAGACATGCAGACAGGCAGACACGCAGACACGCAGACACGCAGACACGCAGACACGCAAACACGCAGACACGCAGACACGCAGACACGCAGACACGCATACACGCAGACACGCAGACACGCAGACACGCAGACACGCAGACACGCAGACACGCAGACACACAAACACACAAACACACACACACACACACACAAACACACATACAAACAAACACACAAACACACATACAAACAAACACACAAACACACAAACACACAAACACACAAACACACAAACACACAAACACACAAACACACAAACACACAAACACACAAACACACAAACACACAAACACACAAACACACAAACACACAAACACACAAACACACAAACACACAAACACACAAACACACAAACACACAAACACACAAACACACAAACACACAAACACACAAACACACAAACACACAAACACACAAACACACAAACACACAAACACACAAACACACAAACACACAAACACACAAACACACAAACACACAAACACACAAACACACAAACACACAAACACACAAACACACAAACACACAAACACACAAACACACAAACACACAAACACACAAACACACAAACACACAAACACACAAACACAAAAACACACAAATACACAAACACAAAAACACACAAACACACACATAGGCGCACGTAGACACACACACTCGTGCATACTTACGAGGGCGCTGCAGATAATAGAAAACAGCAGGGAGTTCTTTGGGCCCTCGGGGTCCACCAGCGACATTCCTACGACACCCGCAACGAACATCACGAAGACGGTGACCAAGTGGAGGCTTCCCAGAACCGTAGACGATTTCTTCGAGTAGTTTGCAAAAGTCGACCCATCATCGCTGGGGACCACGACTACATTCTGTGTCGTCGTTTGCATCATCGTGACCTTGTTAGGGAGAACAGACGATTAAAACCGAGTCAAACATAGCGATTGTGATGGGGTGGGAGATGCGTGCTTTGACAGTATATGATAAACACAGCAGGAACAGAAACAACAGCATTAATATTCCATAAAACTATATAGCACAGGCATTCATTTTAAACTCGGCTTCTCAGCGGCAAAATGTACTCCGAACTGTTACAGCGGACACGAAAAGTGTCGTAGCTACACACACGACTTTTGTATGGAATAACTCACTGCATCAATTTATAAAATTAAAATATGTCAAAACAGGATAATTCGACCACTGCGTTGTGAGAGATTCGATTCAGCAACGTTTATTGTCAGATTAAAACAGTGTATGTACAAGTGAAATTCTTCTTCTGCTGCACATTGGTATGCTACAAACTTGCTACATACATTATGGCTGCACTAAACTCTGGTAAACCGCACCATAACAAGTACAAATAAATTCATTATTTAAATACATTTATTAAATTTAAAAAAAACGATAAAGGCCTACTATTGTTTTAATACAGATATACACACACACACACACACACACACACACACACACACACACACACACACACACACACACACACACACACACACACACACACACACACACACACACACACACACACACACACACACACACACACACACACACACACACACACACACACACACAAACATGGTGCTGCCATTATGCGTATTGTTATTTACTGATACGTAGGTCGGCGCCAACTGGCGACCATAGTGAAAACTGTTTTGACTAATAATAATAATAATAATACAGTTTTTATATAGCGCTAATTCCCGCATGGCGGATCGATGCGCTGCACAAGAAAAATACTAAAATTAATGTATATTAATAAATAAAAATGTAAATTATATAAATTAATATAAATCATACTAACTCGCAAATCTTTGTATGTAAATTATATAAATAAATTATATTAAACACTGCTTTTAAGATGTATAGTACTAAAACATGGTATGCAAATTATATATATATATATATATATTAATATAAAATTAAAACCCTTTCTAAAACTCTGTACGTAAACATACATATAAATCTATAAATTAATCTAAAACATAAACACTAATTAAAATATGATTACACTAAAAAGAAATTATAATGCAATGTCCGTCATTTTAAAACAATTTAAATTAATTGAAATGTCTACTAAAAAGATATGTCTTTAAATACTACAGATGAATTTGTCAGCATATTATACCTGTAAAGTCTATTACTAATTTCATTTTTACAAATACCATGTTTGCTGCTGGTGGATATTTATGCAAGTTACCAAATGTTCATAGGATACAACGTATATATATATATATATATATATATATATATATATATATATATATATATATATATATATATATATATATATATATATATAACATGATCAGATGCCACAACCCGTGACGCTGTAGTGACACCCCTTGGTCACGCTCTGTTTAGAGCGAACCGCTCGAGAGAGCTAACAAACAGCGCGCTGGCTGGCGTGGGCTTCGTTATGAGTCAACGGCGGAATAACACCATTGAATACGCCCACTGTCAACTGCAGCCGTTGTTTCCCCGCGAGAGTTCAGCTCCTACCGTAAGCTGAGAAGAGTTAGGTGCACGCGTTGAACGGCTCTCATTGTGTTTGACTGTGTCAGTGACTAACACAGACTGGTGCTGCAGGTTATAATGTATTCTGCTACAGTGATACATTTTTTATATGGATCGCTTATACGAATGGTGTCACGACATCGTAACATACATTTAAATAGCAGTAGTGCTTTTCAAGTGTTCGTCAGTAATTTATTAACATATGTCAGGCTTGGACCAATGTGCCCTCTCAGTCCACAGGTCGAGCATTTCTTACTGATGCAAACCATATCCCGCCACTTGTCTACATCAATGCAACATAATGCCTTTTTGTGTTCACAGTCGCATCAGACCTCCCAGTCTAGCGTTGCGGTGATGTGCCCCGTGGCGGGATCATTCACTGTTTACCGTTCATTTTCTCCTGCAACCTTTAGACAGTGGAATAGGCTCCCCACAAGCCTAGCAGCCACCACATGCCCAGAGGCCTTCTGGGCTGGCCTTTGTGCCATAACATATGCATTAATTTCTTCATGAGACTACGAACATCATAATATTACATTTATTAAATCACCAGAGGTCCATAGAATAACTTTATTAACGTTTAAAAACAATATTAATTGTTTTAAGATAGCAACACAGTCGCCCCCCCCCCCTCGATTGGACTTTTAACGCCCTGAAAGGGCCCAGAAGAAAAAGAAGAAGAAGTTTGTGGCACGGGCCGCACCTTGCTGCCTTAGTGTGACTGACTTCGTTTGACCACTCTGCATGTCGTAGCATGACTCATATTAGCAAGATCTGTGGTGTTTCGTTTTATGGGTGATCCGTCTTAGGCAAGACATCCGGGGTCAGACCACAGTTAGACTTACTGGTGTGTTGTCAATCTACATTCTAACAGGCGTCTTTCATAGCATAAATGTTTAAGTTCTGGAAGAGTTTAGTTGCCCTCCTTTGAACTCTTTCAAGGGCAACGTGACCTAGCTGCTAGTGATACAGTGAGGCAGCTTTTTTATTTGGGTCGCTTTTATGAATGGTCTCACGACACCGTAAACTACATTTAAATACCAGTACCGGTTTCAAGTGTTCGTCAATAATTTATTAACATATGTTAGGCATATATCAATGTATCCTCTCAGTCAACGAGTCGATCATTTGTTACTGATGCAAACCATGTCCCGCCACTTGTACACATCAGTGCAACATAATGCCTTTTTGTGTTCACAGTCGCATCAGACCTCCCAGTCTAACGTAGCAGTGATGTGTCCCGTGGCAGGGTCGTTCACTGTTTATCATTCACTTTTTTCTGCAACACTTAGACAGTGGAATAGGCTCCCCTCAAGCCTATCAGCTACCACATGCCCAGAGGCCTTCAGGGCTGGCATTCGTGCCATAACATTTGCATTAATTTCTTCATGATACCATGAACATCATACTATTACATTTATTAAATCACCAGAGGTCCATAGAATAACTTTATTAACGTTTTTTATATTTATTAACTGTTTTAAGAAAGCACACACAGCCACCCCCAAGCGCACATGCTTCGATTGGACTTTTAACGCACTGAAAGGACCCAGAAGAAGAAGAAGAAAAATAGTGTGGCACTGGCCGCACCTTGCTGCCTTAGGGTCATTGCCTTTGTATAACCACTCTGCATATCGTAGCATGACACATATTAGCAAGATCTGTGTTGTTTCGTGTTATGGATGATCCATCTTAGGCAAGATATGAGGGGTCAGACCACAGTTAGACTTCCTGGTGTGACCCATACGAATGTAGTACCTTAATAATTGTGTCATTTGAAATTTTGAAAATTTATTTTTATATTAAATGAGCATTGTAGGGCAGGCATATTAACAGGTTCAGTGCTATGATGTATCTGCGGTGTAATGACGCGTGTTAGGCAGAATGTAGTTGGCATATTGATGTATTAGGCATTTTTACTTACATGAGCCTGCGGATGCAGAAAAACATGTTAACTTCGGTAAATATTGATAGGCATGAATTTTAAAAGAGTCTGATATACTTGATTTTGACGAAATTTGATCATCGTATCAGTGACATGACTGCAGTGACTGTGTAGAAATTAAAATTGTTCTGAGATACAGTTTCCTTATAATCTGACAACACGTTAACAGGGCCACCAATGGGAAAACTAACATTGCTCTGTGCCCATCACTATTTTGGCGGAGTACAACAGAGAGGGGCGAAGCAGATCAAAACGCGTCAGCCTCGGTTTTGTACAGCATCTTATTTTTCCACGATGGTATTACCCAATAAATACTAACTATGATAATAATAATTTACATGCACTGATATGTACTACTACGCTAAACCAGTTGTTATAAATATTTAATCACATTCATACTGATATTGTGCTGAACGTGATTAATAATAGTCGTAATCTAGCTATGTTTGACAACATCTTTGAAGGTCTTAAATTTATGGTGTACCATTATATAGTGTCATGTCCGTGAGGTACTTAATTATGTAAGGGAATAGTTCCGTGAAGGATAAGTCTGTGTTGGGTTATGCCCAAGGTCTACTTTGTCTAACCGTTTCTAATAATAGGCTTGGTGGAATTGTTTCGTTTCTAGTACAGTTATCATTCATCGCATATATTTAATTAGCTACCGTTTAAGGATTTAAAATCAACTGATGTGATGCAGACTCGTAACATTAGGCTTGTGTGATTAATGCATCTAAGTCTCAAACTATCGCATACCGGGAAATGCAAAATGAATTTCCCGGTTCGGGACAATAAAGTGTTATTGTATATTGTATTGTATACGCGGTGGGGCAGTGATTAGAGCGTCCGACTCTCAACTTAAAGAACCTGTACAGCTAATAGCATATCCGAAGTTGGAAGGCCGCTGGCAACGTTGACCATTGTGGCAATGTAGCTGTTAGGAGCTATAGTTACATATTGGTATGGGATATGGCTTTAGTTTAAAATAGTGTACACTTCATAATCGCTTCTGAATTTTTTGAGCGCAAATGCAGTATTGCATGAACTACTTTTGTTTTGTACTTGAGCAAAAGTACCAGTGGAACACTCAAAAGCTACCTAAGTAAAAGTACGTAAAATACGTACACGTGTGAGCAAAATAAACGTAACTTTCAAGTAACTAAACTTGAAGTTAGAGCAAAAATACAAATGATTGGTAAGTTTGCCTGTGTCACATGACTACCACAATCTGAGCCTAACCTACACTAGACTTGCTTTTGTCCTGTGCAAGTTTATAAATTAGTCCGGGAGCAGAGAGGGTTAACCCTGCATTGTTGTATTACGTTTTTTACTGTTGATTTTGTTAGCCAAGGGTCTCTATTTTCGGAAACTGCTTGATGACATTTTATCATCCTTGGGCAATTTGAGAAATTGAAGATGGCGTCCAAGATGGCCGTTATTACATATAAATCACCACAACTCCCTACCTGTTCATCATAGGAATGTGATTTTTGTCTCTATACCTAGGTTTTAGAGGTAAATATATCCATTAGAACTAAGTATTATGTGATTATCGTATTACATAATGGTAATTTCCAAGATGGTTGCCAATATGGCCGCCGTAACACTAAAACTGGCATATCTGCTTCTTCGTGTGACGTTGCCAGATCTGCCTGTTGGCAGTTGGCTCCCAGACTAAATACACACCGTTCACATCGTATTGACCTGTCAGAAGCACAGCGTCACGCCGCATAGTTTTCTGGGGCAATAATTCACCGCACAACGCAGCCTCTACCAAGACGGTGTTTCTGAAGCATTCTAGGGGCGGCGTTTTATTTTGGCCGTCAATAAACAGCCACGTAATTCAAGCCTGCAATTGTTACGGTGGCATAGACACTTGGCGTCTCGGTGTCACGACGACCTGCTTGGTGGAGGGTTGGAGGCAAGATTAACCCATGGCAGTAGCTTGGGATTGGCATGCAGTTTAAGGTCTTGTCCGCATAGCTTGAGAGCAGGTAATGCGAGGAACAGGCATTATTACGTACAATGTATAAAAATGGTATACAATTAAAATCTTTCTTTAGAATCATGTTAGCATTACACATTCCATAACATTCAATATAATACCCTCAAATATTCATTATTACTTGTATAAGTACATAATTTTCTATTGAATTTTGTGGAATAGCCTAAGTAAGTTAGAAGAATTTCTGTGTAGTTTAAGGATATCTCTTTTATTACTCCATACATAAATTAAATGCAATTTCATATCAAAAAAATCTGCACAGAAATGTTCCTATACAAACTCCTCGCCGGTGAGTAGACCGTGAGCAACAAACACGTCAAGAATTAACACTAAGTCACTAGCTTTATAGGACGTATTTCACAAGTTGATGACTTTTTGGTGGACGTGTTAAAGGGATTCTTTGGAACCCGAAATGGGTTCTTTCGTATCCCACATTATAAGGAAAATGGATTCTTTGATAACTGTAAACTCTCTGTAATGTACGCAATTATTATAATGTAATTATTTCTTGTACTTCTATGCATTTATTTTATTAACATTACGCTTTATTAATCACTAACAACCGTGCAATATCTGTATAGCCATGGATATGAATGAGAGCGATCACCGATTCCGAATGGCTGGTAAATATGCTCAAATTTCGCAGCGCCGTCACCGGGATCATATAATATGGATAGTTTATTGTCAGTTTTTGTTTTAAAACGGAGACATACATTAAGTCATGCAAAAGACAAAAACAATATGAGCGATATTACAAGTATCACTGACAGTCTAGTATCACTCGGCCTCGATCAGAAATACTGGGCACTACACTACTTGTATATCCACAGTTTAGTCAATTAAGCAAGCATATATATAACATATGTAGTGTTACCATAGCACAGTCAAAAAGTTTAAAAATCAATTGATTTTAAAGTCTCTGGTACAGTGCCAAACCAATTGTTTATTCTCTGAATTTCTCCTCTTGCCATGGCTCCATGATCGAGGCCATGGTAGTGGCATCGGACAGCGTGAATTATTTACAAGTACACTGTTATTGACAGATTAGAGGTTTATATGAGCGAAAGAATGTTACGAATTATTTCTTTGTGTCTTGTGAATCTATTTTTTATAAGTATTTTTCGTCTTCAGATAATAACTTTTTGCAGTGTTATAGTGATTCTGTTTGCAACAGAAGCGATATTGTATCCATGCTTTATACATGTACACATTTTTATGATGTCATTATGAAGTCACAGGACCCTGTGCTCATGCATACCCGTTCTTTGTTTTTGTTGAGAAGCCATGGCAACTGCAAACAGCTTGTAGAAAAATATCTTTGTCACATCAAGTCACAAAGGAAGCCGACAGCCTTGTGAAAGATTGTCTGAATGAAGAATGAATGTGTTTATAGGAAATAGGTCAATCAGATTTTTTCAAGTTTCGTTTTCAAAGATACCGTTGTTGTGAGAAGTATATTACAGAAATACAAGTTACTGCTATTCAAAAATAATCATTAATGGTTTCAATCCAGAACACATAGCTAAAACATACTGATTTCATCTCATTCTATGTGCACACAATGACTTTTTCATGACATATCTGCACAGTGTAGTTGAGCTTCATACTGTAACAAATCAATATTTCCTAAACCAGTAACTAGAGATTATGTTTCTTCATATTTGTTGTGTTTTTCATTACTGTCAACCTGTTGTGTGAAGCTACGCAAATAGAGGTACTGTTTCTTTGTCATTAGAATTATTCATGGCTGTAACATGTACAGCGAACAATAAAATGCATTTCCTTTTACCTGCTATTGTTGTTTGCAAATATTTATTGTCATGCCGATGACATGTTAAGTCACCATGTGTACATCACTTGCAACTCAACACCAACGATCGGCATGTGTTTTATAGATTTTCAATTTTAGGGACACTATCTTCAATGTAACAGGCCTGCCTTATATTTTATGTACATTTCTGCCAGCAGTATTACTTTGTCAGGTGAAGCTAGAATGCCAGGTTTCTTTGGGGGCAGAGTTTGTTTTCCTGGTACCTACCACAAGTATAGAATACTACAGCAGAGTACACACGTATATTAAGAACACATAAGCACAATCTACTGGATCTTTACATACAACAGTGTCCTGATATACGCCCAAAATGGTGGAGTGTTGAATTGGCACTACTATGTGCCATGCCGACCAAAATACAACTTTAGTAGATCCTAATATAAATCCTGGCTAAGTGCATATGATATGGCATATCACTTTGCAGCATATGGGTTGTGGCTTCCACACAAACGTGGACTCATACAATTTACTGGTTCATGCATTAACACAATACGACATAATATATTTATTCAGGATGGCTCAGCTAAATACAGTGAACATTAAAATATATACTAGATTTCTTTTCAATGAGGTCATATTATGATACATTGATGAAATAGGCATAAGGATGGAAATATAAAATTATAATACTTAATATTATATGAAACAGTGCAATAATAAATCAATGTGATATATATATATATATATATATATATATATATATATATATATATATATATATATATATATATACGTTGTATATATATATATATACGTTGTACATATATATATATATAATGTATATATATATACATTATATATATATATATATATATATATATATATATATTCCCGGCTTTGCCTTCGACTCCCCCCCCCCCATCACCGGCTATCGTTCTCGCAAACGTGCGATCTGTGAAGCACAACACATATGTACTTAGCCATCACCATATGTGTTGACCTCCAAAGGAAAATTACGAGACGCCTTTATCCCATGTTTCACGAATACATGATTAGATGCCACGACCCGTGACGCTGCAGTGACACCCCGTGGTCACGCTCTGTTTACGGCGGACCGATTGAGCTAGCTGACAGACAAACAGCGCGCTACCTTATGAGTCTACGGCGAAATAACGCCACTGGGCTTACTCTGTATACGCTCACTGTCAACTGCAGCCGTTGTATTCCCCGCGAGAGTTCAGCTCCTACCGTAAGCTGATAAGAAACGTCACAGTAATGTAAGTGCACCCGTTGAACGGATCTCATTGTGTGTGACTGCGTCTGTGACATACACAGACTGGTGCTGCAGGGTTTAACAAGTTTTGACAAGTTGCCGTCCAGAACCAAGCTCCAGACGGCATGTGAACAAGGAAACCTATGGCTTATCGAGTGTCCCTTAAAATTATAAACATACAATATTATAAAATGCATTAATTGCTACTAATTAAAATACGTTGTCTCTAAAATATATATAAGTAAACTAGAAAGTATACGTTGTCTCTAAAAATATACAAGTAAAATAAATAAATACTTAAAATGCCCTACAATAACACAATTTGTTATAATAATAAATACATTAAAATAAATATATGAATAAATAATATAGTCAGTGTTAAATAAATTCTAAAATATGTAAGTTTTCAACGTAGGTATAGCCCGCCCTTGCCAGATAGTTGTCAATTTTATTTTTAAACATATTTACACTGTTGGCATTTACGCAATCATGACTTAAATGATTCCACTTATTTATTGTTCTGTCGGAGAAGGAGAATGTTATGTTATATAACCTGCATTATGGCTTGATTAACTCTGCCTTATGGTCCATTGTCATACTATCATCTTTTAGTTTTTAAAAATGTTGCTATCAATATCTCCATATCCATTCAATATCTTAAACACTTCAATTAGGTCTCCTCTTAATATTCTAGTTTCTAATGTTGTCAATCAACATTCTAACAGGCGTCTTTCATAGCATAAATGTTTAAGTTCTGGAATGAGTTTAGTTGCCCTCCTTTGAACTCTGTCAAGGGCAACGTGACCTAGCTGCTAGTGATACAGTGAGGCAGCTTTTTTATTTGGGTCGCTTTTATGAATGGTCTCACGACACCGTAAACTACATTTAAATACCAGTACTGGTTTCAAGTGTTCGTCAATAATTTATTAACATATGTTAGGCATATATCAATGTGTCCTCTCAGTCAACGAGTCGATCATTTTTTACTGATGCAAACCATGTCCCGCCACTTGTACACATCAGTGCAACATAATGCCTTTTTGTGTTCACAGTCGCATCAGACCTCCCAGTCTACCGTAGCAGTGATGTGTCCCGTGGCAATGTCAGTGGCAGTGGAATAGGCTCCCCATAAGCCTATCAGCCACTACATGCCCAGAGGCCTTCAGGGCTGGCCTTCCTGCCATAACATCTGCATTAATTTCTTCGTGATACCATGGACATCATACTGTTACATTTATTAAATCACCAGAGGTCCATAGAATAACTTTATTAACGTTTTTTATATTTATTAACTTTTTAAGAAAGCACACACAGCCGCCCCCAAGCGCACATGCTTCGATTGGACTTTTAACGCACTGAAAGGGCCCAGAAGAAGAATAAGAAGAATACTGTGGCACTGGCCGCACCTTGCTGCCTTAGGGTCATTGCCTTTGTATAACCACTCTGCATGTCGTAGCATGACTCATATTAGCAAGATCTGTGGTGTTTCGTTTTATGCATGATCCATCTTAGGCAATATATCAGGGGTCAGACCATAGTTAGACTTCCTGGTTTGACCCATACGAATGTAGTACCTTAATAATTGTGTCATTTGAGATTTAGAACATTTATTTTGATATGAAATGAGCATTGTAGGGCAGGCATATTAACAGGTTCAGTGCTATGATGTATCTGCGGTGTAATGTTAGGCAGAATGTAGTTGGCATATTGATGTATTAGGCATTTTTACTTACATGACCCTGCGGATGCAGAAAAACATGTTAACTTCGGTCAATATTGATAGGCATGAATTTTAAAAGAGTCTGATATACTTGATTTTGACGAAATTTGATCATCGTATCAGTGACATGACTGCAGTGACTGTGTAGAAATTAAAATTGTTCTGTTCTAACATTGCTCTGTGCCCATCACTATTTTGGCGGAGTACAACAGAGAGGGGCGAAGCAGATCAAAACGCGTCAGCCTCGGTTTTGTACAGCATCTTATTTTTCCACGATGGTATTACCCAATAAATACTAACTATGATAATAATAATTTACATGCACTGATATGTACTACTACGCTAAACCAGTTGTTATAAATATTTAATCACATTCATACTGATATTGTGCTGAACGTGATTAATAATAGTCGTAATCTAGCTATGTTTGACAACATCTTTTAAGGTCTTAAATTTATGGTGTACTATTATATAGTGTCATGTCCGTGAGGTACTTAATTATGTAAGGGAATAGTTCCGTGAAGGATAAGTCTGTGTTGGGTTATGCCCAAGGTCTACTCTGTCTAACCGTTTATAATAATAGGCTTGGTGGAATTGTTTCGTTTCTAGTACAGTTACCATTCATCGCATATATTTAATTAGCTACCGTTTAAGGATTTAAAATCAACTGATGTGATGCAGACTCGTAACATAAGGCTTGTGTGATTAATGCATCTAAGTCTCAAACTATCGCATACGCGGTGGGGCAGTGATTAGAGCGTCCGACTCTCAACTTAAAGAACCTGTACAGCTAATAGCATATCCGAAGTTGGAAGGCCGCTGGCAACGTTGACCATTGTGGTAATGTAGCTGTTAGGAGCTATAGTTACATATTGGTATGGGATATGGCTTTAGTTTAAAATATTGTAAACTTCATAATCGCTGCTTAATTATTTGAGCGCAAATGCAGTATTGCCTGAACTACTTTTGTTTTGTACTTGAGCAAAAGTACCAGTGGAACACTCAAAAGCTACGTAAGTGAACGTGCGGAAAATACGTCCACGTGTGAGTAAAAATAAACGTAACTTTCAAGTAACTAAACGTGAAGTTAGAGGAAAAAAATACAAAGGATTGGTAAGTTTGCCTGTGTCACATGACTACCACAATCTGAGCATATCGTACACTAGGCTTGCTTTTGTCCTGTGCAAGTTTATAAATTAGTCCGGGAGCAGAGAGGGTTAACCCTGCATTGTTGTATTACGTTTTTTTATTGTTAAGTTTGTTAGCCAAGGGTCTCTATTTTCGGAAACTGCTTGATGACATTTAGTCATCCTTGAGCAATTTCAGAAATTCAAGATAGCGTCCAAGATGGCCACCATTACATATAAATCACCATAACTCCCTACCTGTTCATCATAGGAAGGTGATTTTTTCTCTATACCTAGGTTTTAGGGGTCAATCTATCCATTAGAACTAAGTATTATGTGATTATCGTATTACATAATGGTAATTTTCAAGATGGCTGCAAAGATGGCCGCGGTAACACTAAAACTGGCATATCTCCTTAACTATTTACTCCAAATTAATCGTGAAGGTGTCTATCACTGGGTAATTTGGAGACACATACCTATATCAACCACCGTCCTACCTTCGGTGGGGGACTCCATCAATACAACATTCTTGAGATTTGCCATGTGATGATAATGCAGCAACAGCACAAAAACGTCAGTGTCATCGGCAACAACAGTAATTTTGCTTTCTGCATTTTCCGGGTCACAACTCAAGACCTGTTGGACAATGGTGTTATCTGCTTCTTCGTGTGAAGTTGCCAGATCAGCCCGTGAGATGACAACTCCACCTTCACTGATTTCGATTGGCACCGAATCTGCTCCTGTTACCACTAACTTGTGATGTCGTGTGTTGTCCTCGTGAAACTTCTTATCCTGGACAAGATCATCAACTATCAGTTGCATCAGTTGTTTCGTTTTTTTTGAAGAGGCTAGTAGAATCTTCTGCGCTGGAAGTTTAGTGTTGACTTGCACCCTACTGGCACCAGTTGCCCTAGATCCTCTGGTAACACTCTTTGTGCTGTAATCGTAGTATCTGTTAAATATCAGATACACGTCCTCGATCCGTAACCTTTTTTCTATGGCATATTTGAAATTCGCTATATAGTCCTTGACAGACCCATTAGTAAGCCATTGAACTACCCAGAGTATTGCTGAGCCACCGAGCACACTAACATTTGCACCACCAGCAACTTTATCAGACACCTCAACTTGGCGAATTTTCTTCAAGGTAGATTTCAATTTCGCAATCCTCATATCTTCAGTATCATCAAACATGGACGTTGGAACTGGCGCAATTCATGACCAAGCACATCCTTAATGTCAATGTCCCGCCCACTAGCCTGTCGGCCAATAACCCTTTGAGTAAATCAAATTGGTATCAAATACATTCACAGCTCCGTCCTTCGCATGCTTCCTTGCATGATCCATAGTAACAACCTTCTTCGTGATGGTTTCATAAAGTCCCTTCGGTACCCGACTTTCGAAAACTTTCATTTGTTCAGTCCCGATTGTGACAGCATTGTGGACATTGAATTCAGTTGAACCAATCTTGCCGCTAACTACATTGACTATACCACTGGGGTGTGCCGCAGAATCTAAAGGATTACTGCAAGTGTCGACTTTTTGTCTGATACCATCTCAGTCTCTCTTGTCTTCAGCGATCCTAGCTTTTGCCTCTTCTTTATGTGTTGTCACCATCTCGCTTTGAGTGTCCTCATCCATCGTGTCATCCAGATCAGATTCCAGCATGCTGCATGCATGCAGACTAAGGGCCCATACCTTCAGCGTTTCTGGCTAAAGCGTGTGCCAACTACCCCCTCCCCCCAGGAGCATGCCCATACCGCATGAAGGTCGTCTCTATCATCATATCGCTTCAGATGCCATTCCATAAGCCAGCAGAATGGTGCATGACATGCTCACACTTCATGAAATGTGACAACACCTCTTGTGGTAGCCGTTCCATCTCACGAAGGTAGCACAACACATATCTCACGTAGTTCACATGCCCCGCAGCAAAGAAGTATGGTAGCATTTGCTTGTAGGTTGCCAGACGAAGTGGTCAGTCACCTTCGCGCTCAATCCGTAGGAACATCATGGTGAGCAGGACAGGTTTTTTCAAGACATCGACCCAAAGTTTGGTAGTTTGACTCTTGCTGGCTTCGGTTTTGAGAGTTTGCGTGAGGTCACCACTGCAATGTAGTGGTTTATCCAGAATGATTCCGCGAAAAGCCTCTTCAGCTACCATTCGTAATGCTCTGACGTTCTGGGGAATGTTTTTATTATAATGTAACACCTGTGGTCGTTTACCTTTTCATATTTTCCCCAAGATTAAATAGTATAGAAGATATACCAGTGCTTGTAAACTGGCATCCATCTTGGATTTCTAGATGAAATCATCAGTATACTAACTTTGATATCATACAGATAGATGTGTCTCCAAAATCCCCAGTGATAGACACCTTCACGACTAATTTGGAGTAAATAGTTAAGGTGATATGCCAGTTTTAGTGTTACGGCGGCCATCTTGGCAGCCATCTTGGAAATTACCATTATATAATACGATATTAACATAATACTTAGTTCTAATGGATAGCTTGATCCCGAAAACCTAGGTATATAGACAAAAATCACCTTCCTATGGTGAATAGGTATAGAATTATGGTCATATATAGGTAATGGCGGCTATCTTGTACGCCATCTTGGATTTCTAGATGACATCATCAGTATATGAACTTTGATCTGATACAGATAGATGTGTCTCCAAAACCAGTTTAGTGTTACGGCGGCCATCTTGGCAGCCATCTTGGAAATTACCATTATGTAATGCGATATTAACATAATACTTAGTTCTAATGGATAGCTTGACCCCTAAACCTAGTTATAGACACAAAAATCACCTTCCTATGGTGAATAGGTAAGGAGTTATGGTCATTCTTAGGTAATGACGGCCATCTTGGACGCCATCTTGAATTTATCAAATTGCTCAAGGGTGACAACATGTCATCAAGCAGTTTCTGAAAATAGAGACCCTTGGCTACCAAAATCAACTGTAAAAAAACTTAATACAACAATGCAAGGTTGAGGAAAAATGGCAGTTGGCTCCCAGACTAAATACACACCGTTCACATCGTATTGACCTGTCAGAAGCACAGCGTCACGCCGCACAGTTTTCTGAGGCAATAATTCACCGCACAACGCAGCCTCTACCAAGACGGTGTTTCTGACGCATTCTAGGGACGGCGTTTTATTTTGGCCGTCAATAAACAGCGACGTAATTCAAGCCTGCAATTGTTACAGTGGCATAGAAACTTGGCGTCTCGGTGTCACGACGACCTGCTTGGTGGAGGGTTGGAGGCAAGATTAACCCATGGCAGTAGCTTGGGATTGGCATGCAGTTTAAGGTCTTGTCCGTATAGCTTGAGAGCAGGTAATGCGAGGAACAGGCATTATTACGTACAATGTATACAAATGGTATACAATAAAAATCTTTCTGTAGAATTATGTTAGCATTACACATTCCACAACATTCAATAATATACCTTAAAATATTCATCATTACTTGTATACGTACATCATTTTTGATTGAATTTTGCGAAATAGCCTAACTAATTCAGACGAGTTTCTATGTAGCTTAAACCATTAGCATGCAGCCGATTGTAACGTGATGCCTGTGGCTCCTCAAAAAATTGACCTAGATGTTTACAAATATTGCTTGCGCCATTTCCTTTGCTCTAGCGCCTTTATTATTCAATTTTCGCAATAGCGTGTTGTATGCATGTTGTAGATAATTAAAGTACCTACACAGTGGTGTCAAAACTGTTGTTATAACTTTAAAATATGTTGACCATTTCTTGGTTGACACTATGATATTTTGAAGCCTTTTGTAAAATAGCTACTTTGTTGCGGTGTAACTTTTTTATGTTTGGATATCTACTGCTACAAGTTGGGTTTATTTAAAAGAATATTCAATTATCTACACACTGGTATACATTTTTATATAATATATTACACATTTTAGCTGTACACGTGGCCAACTCCTGGCTGGAGGACAGATTTAAATGTCCAAAAACAAAACCTATTGCTGATATTTTTGAGAACGGAAGTATCCAAATTAGTCACAATGTAATGTTATATGTCTAGATAGGTGTCGCATTTATTACATCTCTTAGTCACTAGATGCAACCACATAAACCGAATTCAAACGCTGTGATGTATTCGCTGGCCGGCTATGGCCGACCTGATGAGATTTGAGGTGGCCGTCAATGCCTGACTTGAGTGCTAATCGGTTAAGGATATCTCTTTTTTACTCCATAAGTACATTTTAAGCAATTTAATCGCAAACAAATCTGCACAGAAATGTTTCTATACAAATTTGACGCCGGTGATTAGATTGTGAGCAACAAACACGTTAAGAATTAACACTGAGTCACTAACTTTATACGACGTATTTCACAAGTTGATGACTTAGTGGTGGTGGGAACGTGTTAAAAGGATTCTTTGGAACCCGAAATGGGTTCATTCGTGTCCCAATGTATATGTTGGAAACTCCGCGTCCGTTATTTGATATATGTTCAAGGTCATTTGTGAATAATAAACTATAATTATAATGAAATGAATGAATAGGGTTACATGAAATAGTTATAGTAATACAACTTTGTGTACATTACAAATAGGTATATGTTTTCAAATAATCACTTTCCGTTATAACTTTAAACACGAAATAATGCTTTCATATGTGCCAACGGATCCCCTTACCACGAACAGTAGGCAGCGAACACCTGCACTAGGAACCATAATAAGTGCCGCGCTGTTCATAAAGTATACTAGACTGTATTATATATGCAAGCGAATACATAACTTTGACTGAATTACTATTGTCCTGCCTACGTGCCAAATGTCTTGTAGCGTGTCGAGTCAGCGATGCGTTCTAAAAGGCGATGCTTTTGACACACGTGACTGTGCACCTGTGTGGCGAGTTGGGAACACAAAACATGTTACCAACTCCAAATCCCTTGGTAGCGTGGCTAGCACTGGAAGCGTCGTAACTAGTTTTAACGCTTTTACGATGTACTCACCTATTTAGAAGGGAATACTTGCGTCGCAGTATATGTTGGTCTTCTTCACACGTCTGTTCTTCGGCCCAGTCGATCAGCGGAATATGAGCTATCTATGCAGTGCGTGTCTGTGCGCCAATGAGCGAGTGAGTAGTTAATGAACGGGTAGAAAAATAGAAGGCGTGTCATGTGCTGACGTCAGCGGCGGTGTGTCACTGAGTGACAGGCGGGAAAGGTGCAGCCTTCTTACTCAAAGTAGCATTTATCAGTCTCTTGATCTCTTTGTGGTGACGTTCTGTCGGACACATGTGAAAATGCGCGGGGTGAACTTCAGTGTTTCAATATGTTTGTATTTGCTACACATACTCAGATCAATGCCGAAATATTCGATTGACACGCGCTAATCTTCTCTTTCGAAACATTGTTAATAATACTATCGAACGTACACTCGTCAGAGGACATGTCGGTTTGTCTGGCGTATATGTATTAAATGTATTAAACTATGGTGTCGATTCTGTTAAGTTTTCGTTCCAGTTATTTTGTGAGGTAGACGAACCAGCTCCACATAGCAATAACAACTATTAACCGTTGCATAGAACATTACTATTTTAAGCAACCTTCATATTCCCTGGTTTATTATTATGCTTGTCTACTTGATGGTGTAACATATCAGGACTGTATCACCTGCAGATGCTAAACCTGTGATGACTTCCTTTAGGAATCCGCCATGCTACTACTCCGTTCTCACATGATAAAACCTACACCAGATTATTCTGTCGATTGTCTCATGACGTAGTCCAATATAATAATAGCTATGCAAGGAACTAATCTAGTTTATTACCTGCAAAATACCGGCCTTAGTTTCAAAGAATGTTGTTTCTCCGTCGGGCGAAATAACGAAGGATGCAGTGTCTTTATAAAGCCCTTCGACAGTACTAACACATTTCTCGGCATTACATTGGCACGTAGGATTTTGAACATTTGGCGACGATTTTTCGCTCAAGTTGTCATCGTGTCCTCTCGGCGTCCGTCAGCTTCTCACTGTGTCGAGGCACCAATGGGCGAACAGCAACACGAAATGGACGAGATCAGACAAAGCGGTGGTGAACTGATCGACACTGATAAGTCCATCTGATTCGCTGGCAGCAGGCACCGTGACCATTGTCGACACCGCAATGTCGTCACAAACACCAGCTCGTTGATATTCGAATATTTCCGATATTGTTTCTAGGGTAATTTGGTCACAAGACGTTGTTGACACATTCCATTAACAAATGACTCGCCAGAAGCGAAGACATTTTCATTAAAACGACTACGTAGTGTTCCTTCAAGTGAGTATCAGATCAATAGTGTGGCTATCGATTAATGTCGATTGTGTGGCTATCGATTGAGATCGATAGCGTGGCTATCGATTCAGATCTGTAATGTGGCTATCAGATCGATGGCGTGGCTATCAGATCGATAGTGTGGCTATCAGATCAATATTATGGTAATCGATATGTATAAACCCATAAACATGTTCGATTGTTTTAGCGGTGTCGATGTTCTCGATTAAATGTTTCGCGGTACAATTGGCCGGTTTACACGAGTATTATTTAACGAAGAATACAATCTCGGCGAGAAAGTCGGCAAGAGACAGTTTGACGTTGATAGACGGGGGTGATCAGCTTGGCAAAGTTTCTGGTCGACGTATCATCGATGTTCATAAATAATATTCGAGCAATTGCATCTGTTATATTATTGTTTACAATATCTTTGAAGATGATCTGTACAAGAGGTCAATGTCAGTATCTCGCCAGTTCTTTCTGGACGCATGCGCTATTTGTATTTATGTTAACGCATGTGTTTCCTTTTTTGAGCATGCGTTGCAGATATGCACATATGTGCGCGTGTGTGAGCATGTATGCGCGTGTATATGCACACATGTGTGAGTGTATGTACGCGTGTGTATATATACACATGTGTGAGTGCATGTATGCCCATGCGCATGCATCTCTGCCACGTGTGGACATGTATGTTTGTATATGTTCTCACGTTTACATGCATGTGTGCGCGTATATGCAAACGTGCGCAGGTATGAGTATGATTGTGCACATATGCGCCTACATGAGCAGATATGCATAGATGCAGGCATACATGCGAAAACATGTGAACATATTATATGTCTATATGCACGCATACATACGCACGCATGTGAGTGCATGTATACAATAAAATACAATACCATTTAATTCAATACAATACAATAACCTTTAATAGTCCCCCATAGAGGACATTCTTGTGATTAATATTCACATAATACAACGACATTAGTAGTGCCAAATGGAAAATATAGTGCAAAGTTGTAAGGAAAGTAGTGCCCCCGTTGTATCCCCCATCCTCCCCGATCATTTTCCCCTACCCGAATTTGCGTTTAACAGCCTAAAATAAGTTGGAAGAAATGTGTTTAGATAACGGTTCGTGCGTGTTCTTTCAGAAATGTACCGACAACCAGATTGTGCGACATGGTAGTATTCGTGCAATGGGTGAGAAGTGTCCTTTAAAATGTCCATTATGTTTTTCATCATATATATTTCGTAGAGTTCATCCACTGTAGGGAGTGTCGTGCTAATGGTTTTGCTGGCTGACCGTACTGTACGATCTAGCAGCACTCTATTCATAGCTGATAAGCTTCCATCCCAACAAATTAGACAGTAGCATAGGACTGATTGGACTGTAGATTTATAGAAGATATTAGTTATTGTCCGACACACATTACATTTTCTTAGTTTTCTGACGAAGTAGTTCCGTTGACAACACTTCTTTTGAATGCGCTTTGTATTCAATGACCAATCACGCTGGTTGGAAATTTCGACGACTAGGTAGGAATATGAGTCTACTCTGTGTACAACCTCTCCGTTGATGGATATTGTAGGCGGGTCATGTTGCAATTTGCGGAAGTCAATGACCATTTCCTTAGTTTTCTTGGTGTTGAGTTGGAGACAGTTCGAATCACACCATGAAACCAGGTTTTGAACTTCCGTCTCATAGATATGGTGGTTATTTTCTGTTATCAAACCGAGTAAGGCCTTATCATCAGCATATTTGAAGAAATGGTCCTTGCTGATAGAGCTGTCAACTGGCCTGCGGTCACTTGTGTACACTGCCGGGTGTTCCATTGGATCGGGAATGAGTGCAGCATCAGGCGGCAAAAATGCGTCATCTTCCCACTGATATGGTTGACGATTTGTTCGATCTGACGATAATGGCTCATCATCACTTGAACTAAGTTAATCTTCAATTTCATTATCTCGTATTTCTTCATCGATCACGAACTCAGTTATTTC
>OZ024865.1:26078856-26081356 GCA_964017155.1 Oasisia sp. SBJ-2009
ATAGCATGAGAACTATTGGTCAAACCGAATATTAGAATAAGTACGGATCAAAATATCACGGTGGGTCAATATGTTACAGTAGGCCCTACTTTGGCCAAGGGTTCTTCTCATTGTATTCACTGTCCTTACGCATGAATACTGTCAGATACCTCCACATTTTATTAATGTGTTATCAAGGCATCGATTTAATTACAGGCTAAGTAGAAACAACTGTGACACCTTTGGTCGATTAGAGATGGCTTAATTTGACACATGTCACAGTCAATGTCACGCGTGGCTGCACTTTGGGGCCTGACGATGCCCAACGAAGGAACATAATTAGCCCGTGTATGTTCAGTTGTCCCCGAAGATGCCAACCGTCGGGTCTACATTGCGGCATTAGCACGCGTCGACGGAGCCACTCAGGCTTGACGGCTGAACTTGATGGCTCTTCTACTGATTATGTTTATGCACAGTGGGGATGTAGATCCAAAACCCGAACCTAGCACATCCCGGACCTAGCTTCCTCCTGGACGTATCAGCATTTTTGGCAAACTACCTTGGTAATTCCTTTGGCGAGCATGACTCTGACTTCATTTCGATATTCGAAACCTGGCAGCGTGTTCATTTCGGGCAACGATATACTCTCAAATTCGTACAACATAGACATAAGAGACAGAGACAGCAACGTTGTGTCCATCAACAACAAGTGTCACGTTGGTGGTGCCTTGAATACAAGGAGTAACACGTGTTTTGTTATTTAGTGTTATTGTTTCAGTAAGCATAATTAGCATTCATGTTACTAGCTGGGTCGTCTCGACCGGTTGGATTATATAAATAAACACAAAATACATAACACAAAACATATCTAACCCTATTTGTGACTATCCTTAACCCATATATTATACCAAACCAACCTTAACTAATACTCAATATTAACCTTTCATGCATTTGTGCAGTTGCTTGTCTGGCTCATCGCACGTATAGTTCACTGGAAAAAGCAAATGCAGACTCTCTAAATGATTTTCTTTATGAAAAAAAAACGACTATAAGCAAACATTTAAAAGGAAATACATTGTCATTGTTTGACTGATAGCGTGTTAGTATAAGCCATATAGAAAACAATCGCATGACCTTTACGTTGCGCGGCAGACTTATACTTCACAAATCAACATGTTGTGGTAGATACTGCCGATGAGCATATGTCCGCCGTAGTGGGCAGCGACAGTTGACCCAGAGATTTGTCGTCCATCGTTGTAGTACTCCTCCTCCACGTCTGTCACGGCAGCGCCTCCCTTAGACATCTTCAGTCGATACACCTACGTCAGACGACCCGAGGTCGAGTTGTAATCACGTGACAACTAATCTCAGTTGTTCATGTAATAACAATAAAAACAATATAAATAATATATAAATAAATATTTAAAAAGTCGTAATTTACAAACTACACAATTTATCAGCAATCAATTAATGCATAACATTTATAATATTAGAAATTATAATTGTGGTTGAAATGAATTATTTATATTACCCACTTCAAGAATCTACAAATGTGGGCTACGTTTATGTCTTGGTGGATATTCGGCATTCTTTATATCTTTATAATGTGCCGTGAAAACGTGCCTTGTTAACACATTAATAAGTACACCTTAACTTTTATTGCGCCTAAATCCTCAGAGACGCATTAGTACAAAAGTGTTGACCAATCGCAACGTCAATAAACATTTCTGTTGTCAACAGACGGAATAATATGCCGGGGGAACTCTGATAGATACGTATGTGTATAAATGTACGTTTCTGTATTTCTCTGTATATTGGTTCAATGCTGCTATGAGTCAGCGAATAATGTAGTCTTTTGTCTACAGCTGATGATAACAAATACTATAATTATCTTCCACGTGTAAGATGACGTAATTGAACGTCATATGTACCTGTGTAGGCTGTGATACATTCATACGCAGGCATATGCACGTTTTGTCTAAGCAAAAAGAAATTGTCAGAATGGAGCACAAATTGAAAGTTGTTGACGATACAGTGTTATCATTGAGAGTCAGATTAGAATATCTGCCACCAGCTTATCGTGAAACCATCGCGGAATGTTGTGAAGTGACCTGTACCATTGTTCTTGACAAAACGTTGCGCTAAGCTACGCGTTGTGCTACGCTATTTCACCCTGGCCGATCGTCTCCCAAAAGCCGCGGATTGAGCGGAGTCGAACTACACAATTACAGCAGTTGACTTCGCCAGTCGCTACTACGTCAGCCGTGGTAACACTACAAATATTCGCCGCAATTTGAAGATAGGTATACGATTGATTGAAATCCCAAAATAATGATCCTAAACATTATCGTGTTATATCCCAAACATTGCATATAACATGAGCAGCGTGTGGCTGAAATCACCACAAGTTACCGCTGGGTCGAAGCGCTACAACACTTACTCTGCGAGATTTCACTGGCTGACGTTAAAAGAGGTGTTTTCGAAAGGGATGTGCCAAGGTTAGAGAAGAGCTGGTAATTAT
>OZ024865.1:26083856-26098856 GCA_964017155.1 Oasisia sp. SBJ-2009
GGAAAGATATACAAGATATAAGAACGTATTTGCGGATTACAGAAGTACTTATTTATATTATGTGATGTTAACAGTTAGAATGTTATCTATGAAGAAGCCTTACTGCGTCTTGTGTCTTTCCAGACGTTGAGGCCCATTGGAGAGAATGTGGTTCTGTCGAAGTCGCCAACGATGTCAAGAGCGTGGCCTCCACGTGACCGCTTGTTGAAGTCAAACATAAATATATTCCCACGAGCTGTTGCTTCCGAGCCCTGACCCCGAACAGAGATGATGATATTGGTGTTATCAAGTGTTTATTATAATAATTATAGCACAATTACTTTGTTAAATAGCACAATTATGCAATAGTGCATCACCACTAGTTCCTGTAAGCACTGGTGATAGTGGTTGCAGACGTTGCTGCTCCAACATTATGAAACTCATTATTAATGATGTAAGCAGTTGCAACAATGTCGGTGTTTTGAAAAGCAGACAAACGTAGACATTTTAGTAATTTTAATAATATCACACTTGTTTAGTAATTATTTTGACTATGTCGGATGTTTGTACTTACACAATATAACTTTCTTTATTGCTGAATACGTCCACTGATGGTTAATTTCATTTGTGATGTTGCTGATTAAGTCAGATTCGTCAAATGAACACCTGAAGTTATTTGTTTGAACAGAACTATTCCAAGCCTTGAAACAATCGAGCTAGTAATGTTGTTGAAATGTACTCTCTAGACAACGCGGGATATGGCGGGATACAGGAGACGACATGTCCTGGTACCGTCAAATATATCAGCCAGAGGTACGTACTGAAGTTATGAAGGCCAGTCCACTTGGTAGAACTTGAATGTCTACAGCGCCGGCGTCTAACAAACATCACAAAACAACGATACAGTTAAAGTAGACACACCAACAAAATACACCAGTTGAAATAAGACTGAGCGACTTCGAAGACAACGAAAACAAATCGTTACTGCAGTTACATAGCATTTGGCTTGATGCCGTGATTACAACGATAAACTACGGCAATTAACATCAAAGTAATAGTGCTATGGAAATGTAAGGCGAGCAAGTAATATACACGGCCTTCCTTCGCGTCATAATTGTACTGATCGGTATAAATGCCTGTACCTCGGACGGCGCAACACACGCACACACATACACACATACACAAATACACAAATACACAAATACACACACACACACACACACACACACACACACACACACACACACACACACACACACACACACACACACACACACACACACACACACACACACACACACACACACACACACACACACACACACACACGTGTGAAGACTTCACACAACTGCCGCAACAATAAATAATAATAATAATAAAATAGCTTGATTGCCATATTCAACGTGCATTACATGATGAATTGGAATGTAGTCCGGCGTTGACTCATATAGTGCCCATATATATATATATATATATATATATATATATATATATATATATATATATATATATATATATATATATATATATATATATATATATATATATATACAATAAAATGAAATATGGCAAATACCTATAATATATATATATATATATATATATATATATATATATATATATATATATATATATAGTACATAGTTTGTTCTTTAAAATGAAAACAAATAGTTTAACATAATAAATACATAAAGACAACATTAAAATAATAAATTATTTATTTAACAATAATTGTGGTGTAAATTAGTTCATAAATAAATATATAAAATGTCATTTAACAGTGTTTAATATATATATATATATATATATATATATATATATATATATATATATATATAAATTAACTTCTAAATGCATAATTAGTAGACATTCATTATAACATGACTAAAATATAATTTAAAATTATATTCACAATTACAATTGAATGCGTCTAATTTTGTTTAACAAATATATTTATGCAATTATTAAGTTAAGCTAAAATTTCACGAGAAAAGAAATGTTTTGTTCAGCAGCACTAATCCGCACTCAATACGTACTGATGTCTTCCACCTGTCTACATAGGCCTGGTTGATGGTTGCGTGGCTTGTCGCATAGAGGGAATAACCATCTGAAAACATAAACTGATCACATGGGCCAATGGCGTAGCAATGTTCTGCTCATAGATTAGTTGGACATATGACAATCGGTAGATAATGAATTCACTAAATGACACATAGATCATTTTTCGGGAAAGGAAGGGTCGGACAAGGCAATCCAGTTCTGCAAAAAAACCTGCCGTCTGTCTTACACACAGATATGTCTTCGCAGCTCATTCATATGCAGCGCGAATTCGCAGTACACTAAAGGAAGTAGACATAGATTGGTGATACTGCATGCAGTAACACTGGGTGATCTATGTATCACTGTACACCTTTATTTCAGTGATACTGATTTACTCGTGTTGGTGTTGGCCGAGTTCCAGAACGCAGCGCAGAGAGCGTCATCATGATGGACACAGGAGCCAAGTCACGCCCTGTGGTCAACCTCAAGGCTATATACCAGGGTTACGTGCACTTACCGGACACATCCAAGGAAAGTGGAAATATACATGTTTTAAGACATTCGTGAAAAGCTCCCGACGTTGTGATCAGCGGTTTTGGTGGCCTTGGGGTTGGAGCGTATCCGTCGCATCAGTTGTTATGTGGCTAGGAACTGTTCCTGTGTCAACATTTCAACACTACTGCTGTGATGGCGGTTCAGGTAAGATTAAACATGTTCAAACAACTGAAGCTAAACCAGGGAGTAGAGAAAATCTGTGCTACTCCGGGTGCCATCATTCAGCACATACTGCGTGCCCGCTATCAAGCGAACATTTGGACTCAGGCAGGATACAGTAGCAGAACCCACTATGCTGGATCCTTTAGGGGGGCTAGGATAACACGAAGATAATGATGGAATATACAGATTCGGTTATACTTTACTTTACTATATACTACTATCGCTTAATAAATTCTTTCTAACAATAACGGTAATAAGTAAGTAAGTAAGTAAATGTTTTCCTCATCCACATGATATGCAATCTAATTCCAGATTAATGTAACACAGATGAGGTGACTACTTGAGCAGTATAATATATCGAGCTGGTAGCCCATAATAGCCAACATATTATGTACTCAGACATATATCGTATAACAACTTATATAATGCGTCAGTTGTAATAGCTTCAGGTCATCAATTTCCATGTATTTAACATGTATGTAATAATAACAATAATTGCCTACTATCTGGTAGCTACCCACCGAATTCAACCAAACATGAAATGCATACTCAACGTTTATTACAAATTGAAAAAACAAACACGAATTCGTAAGTTGACCAAATATTACTCATCCTTAATGAGCATCGCTTTAAATATTATCGTAATGATTACAATAGCTACAAGGAAAGGATCAAAACTGCAACATTATCGCAGTAGTACTCAACATTGTCTTAATGAGCAAGAGTACCTCGGTCGAATCGTTACGTAGACAGCTGTGCAGCCGTTACGTAGACAGCTGTGCAGACAACGCCAGTAAGTCTCAACATGGTTGAGTCGGTCGAAGAGATTGCAGTAGACGGGACAGCAACAATCACAACCACAACAACTTGTAGCCGTCGACTAATGATGTTGTAGCGAAAAACGCTGCTGCATTAACCTTTATTGCGCGTGTCCGGAAGTACTGTTTTTTCGTATGGTGACGTCAGGGCGTGTCATATTGACAAGGAACAACAACTCTGCAATCATAAAACACCGCTGCATCCGCCCTTAATGCGGACACGTATATATCCGGAAATGCTCATTATGTGTCCGTTGATGCAGCCTTTTTCGCTATAACGTGGTTCGCTCTGACGTGGAGCAAACTTTACATCTGAATCACTCTTCAACTCCCCTCCTAAATGATGTATCCAGTACGCGTATGTCTGCTTATGTATATAGTCATCACAGCAAAGCTCTTACTTGGTCAGTCGCTGGAGAATTTTAGGTCGTGGATAGACCCTCAGCGTAAAGAGGCGGAGTGGTGATATTAGCAACTGAGCACAAGTCACGGCCGTCTTTTATGAACTAAGAAATCAACTCCCATTGCAATCGGTTAACACACCGTTAAGAGAAATGA
This sequence comes from Oasisia sp. SBJ-2009, assembly GCA_964017155.1. Lineage (NCBI taxonomy): Eukaryota > Metazoa > Annelida > Polychaeta > Sabellida > Siboglinidae > Oasisia > Oasisia sp. SBJ-2009. Next base: position 26,087,969 of record OZ024865.1, read on the forward strand.
TGTACGACTTTAATATATAATAATACAAACGTGAAGGTATGTTGCATTGTCTTCAAACAGCTGCGTACAAATACGCTAGCGTGGAAGTACAAAACACAAGAAAACTATGAATTGAACAGGCGCTCAGGAAGAACGATAACGACCACTGCCAGATTCCAGTTACGTTTAAATCAAAAGGATACATGAAAGTGGGCTATCCATTTGGAATGGAGATTGTGGAGCAAAGCTAATTAACCATTGATAGAACGAGATGGAGGTGTTAACGGTAGCCTTATGACAGAGTGGGAAGGATACGTTGCGCGACAGGCTTTTGACTGCGTGAGAAAGAGACGTTGAATGGCAGGTTTGTGACATAGCTGATGTTAAAGGTATCCTTACGAGAGAGTGCGAAGGAAACGTTAAAGGCATGATTACGACAGAGTGGGAAGGAGATGTTAAAGGGATGCTTACGACAGAGTGGGAAGGAGACGTTAAAGGCATGCTTACGACAGAGTGGGAAGGAGATGTTAAAGGCACGCTTACGACAGAGTGGGAAGGAAACGTCAAAGGCATGCTTACGACAGAGTGGGAAGGAGACGTTAAAGGGATGCTTACGACAGAGTGGGAAGGAAACGTCAAAGGCACGCTTACGACAGAGTGGGAAGGAGACGTTAAAGGGATGCTTACGACAGAGTGGGAAGGAAACGTCAAAGGCATGCTTACGACAGAGTGGGAAGGAGACGATAAAGGCATGCTTACGACAGAGTGGGAAGGAGACGTTAAAGGCTTGCTTACGACAGAGTGGGAAGGAGACGTTAAAGGCATGCTTACGACAGAGTGGGAAGGAGACGTTAAAGGCATGCTTACGACACAGTGGGAAGGAGACGTTAAAGGCATGCTGATCACAGCGTGGGAAGGAGACATTGAATGGCAGCATTATGACAGACCGGGAATGTGACGTCAAGCTTGAGCGGCAAGCTTATAACAGGGACGTTGAAGAGCAGCTTCATGACAGAGCGAGAAGGCAGTCTTATGACAGCGCAATACTGAACGACAGCCTCGGACTAGAAAGCTGTACAATTATACATGACACTGAAGTGCGCTTAAGCAGTGCGGTGTTATATTATGCATCTTACTATTTATGTCTCGTCGTCTCACTTAGAACAGATGTTATTAAGCATTTTTGTTGTAATATGCACTTTCCGTATTTATTTCTAACTTCGCAGTTGTCTTGCTACAAACTCGATTACATTCCGGTAATTATGTTGCGACAACGTAATTTGATCTACACTTAGTCTTCTCAACAATGAGGTCATTGATGTGCCTATAGTTAAACACATTGATGTCAGTAACGTTAATTACACGGATGATATGGCCATAGCGCAGTAGCTACACCCTCTAAACAACATGTCTGACTTCTGTCATTTCGGTTGTGGCGTACATTTTGTTTTATGTTTTAGCTCGCACAACTTTATGACTTATTTGCGTCAAGAATTGAGGATGCTGCTAAAACCTTTAATCTGAAGAACCCGGAGTAGGTTTCTTTACTAAAAGTTGCAATAGTTTAAAGAACAATTTGCAATACACACATATACGCACACATAAACACACCACATACACCACACACACACACATTCTTATATATGTATATATATATATATGTATATATATATATATATATATATATATATATATATATATATATATATATATATATATATATATATGTATATATATATGTATATATATATGTATATATATATGTATATATATATGTATATATATATATATATATGTATATATATATATATATATATATATAAATATGTATATATATATATATATATATATATATATATATATGAGTAAGCTTGTAGAAGTAGAACGTAATTGTAGTAGGCCTACGCAAGTAGGTGCAATATGATCTACGCCTAAACTACGCCTACGGCGTGACAAAAAAAGAAAGTGCATTAATGAAGTTAACAAGAAATATATCGAAAATGTCCATCAAGTAGACAGGAGCTAGTCGAACCAAATGTAGGTGGTGTTTATTAAGCCTAGTGGTCAAATCTATCCAAGTTCGAAAATGTATTGAAAATATATCGTGGTTACATGCTGATCAAACAATGTTCAAAAAGCCTCTAAGTGATATGTTATCATGTTCGTTCAATGGTTGTTGGGGCGTTTCAGCCTTATTTTAAACGTGTCATAACTATTATAAATGTTAAGGGGAATAGATCAAGGCTGTAACAATAGTGCCATAGGACTCAACATTCTCCTAATGATCAACACTATTTCGTTCGAATATTTATATGTACAACTTACGCTGAGTGACTGCACAAGACCGTTACGTAGACTGCTGTGTAGGCAACGCCAGTAAGTATCAACATGGTTGAGTCGGTCGATGAGATTGCAGTAGACGGGACAGCACAACCACAACAACTTGTAGCCGGCGACTAATGATATTGTAGCGAAAATGCTGCTGCACAGACATTTAATGCGCATGTCCGGATGTACAGTTTTTGTGTTGGTGACGTCAGGGCCTCTCTATTTAACAAGGGACAAAGAACTGTGTAAACGTAAAAATTATGCTGCATCAGCCCATAATGCGCACACGTTTTTTTCTGTAAACATGCATTAAGGGTCGATTTGTGCAGCCTTTTTCTGCAGTTGATTGTTTGCTATGACGTAGCACGAACATTACGTCTGAATCACTCTGACAACCGATCTCCTAATGTGATGCTTACGTAGTCATCACAACTCGTAAGTTGTCAGTCGTAGGATAATTTTGGATCAGCTTTCTGAATTAATCATGTGTAGCCACTCGAGGGCGAGAAGGCAGTCTTATGACAGATCGAAATTGAACGTCAGTCTTCAAAATAGAAAGCTGAAACATGATACATGAGACTGAAGTGTGCTTAAATAATGCGGTATTATAATATATATCTCACAATTTATCTCTCGTCATCCCACATATAACAAATGATACATTCAACGCGTTTATAATATGTATACAGCTCCCAGAGGGCGGCATGCTCTGTAATAGATAATTAAATATCGTACAATTCCACGTACATATATATGTGACATGAGTGATAAGTAAGGAATATGTTGACATATTTGGAAAGAGGAGATATAATACTTTACATATTTCAAAACATATGACTCTACTACAAACATTGGTGAAGTTATGTCACATTACGCATGGTAAGGGTCAAAGAGTTAACCTGGAGAAAACCGCCGTTAAAGTTTAGCATTTTGTGTTAGTTAATCAAGACGGCTTGCATTAGACTGTGTTAAAATACACATTTTATTGTGCATGCATAGTGTAGGATGGCTGGAAGTGTTAAAACAGATGCTATACATTTATTTTCCATACAAACCTAAAAATCACAAAAATCATGCGATCTGGCTTTAGATGGCACTCATAGCAAATATCAAATCCAGACTTATCACTCATTTGGTCAGCCAGGGTCACATATCAACATGTTCACGCATTTACACTTCCTGTGCACTCTCATACACCGTCTATTCGTGTGTTGCTCTATATATTAATATATTTTATATTTATATATTATATAACTAGACATGTCGTAAAGGTATTAATAATATAGAACAACCTAAATTATACAGGTTATTAAGCACTGGCTAGAAAGCACTGGTAACAATAATGGAATAGTTGTAGGTTATAACGTGGAAATATTATAAATTAATATACAGGGTAGCAGCAATGCACAGTACGGAACGAAACAATAATTACACACACGACTGTTTTGTGTTATATGAGCGCAGCTTAAACACTGGAATGCCACGCCCTATAGGCCACGCCTATCTTACCAACGTATAAAGTATAACAAATATAGCTGAATGATTTAAACAAATATAATAACATGCAACAGGCTATCATGTGATACCAGAACCTAATACATACATAAATCGAATATATAAATACCAAAAAATCTTAGCAGGTCGCTGGTGATAATGGGTTACTGGGTCCCGATTCTAGTGTTGACCGATCGCTGGCCCAGGGCAAACTGCGCCTCAGCAGTTGTCGAGCTTGACGAGCTGGGTGTGACATTATACCTCAGTGCCCTCTGGTGACTAAGTAAATGTCCCCCAGGGTTCAAAGATCCGATATCTGGGCGAGACCAGCGACACTCAAAGACCCGATATCTGGGCGAGACCAGCGACACTCAAAGACCTGATATCTGGGCGAGACCAATGACACTCAAAGATCCGATATCTGGGCGAGACCAGCGACACTCAAAGACCTGGTATCTGGGCGAGACCAGTGACACTCAAAGACACGATATCTGGGCGAGACCAGTGACACTCAAAGACACGATATCTGGGCGAGACAAGCGACACTCAAATACCCGATATCTGGGCGAGACCAGTGACACTCAAATACCCGATATCTGGGCGAGACCAGTGACACTCAAATACACGATATCTGGGCGAGACCAGTGACACTCAAAGACCCGATATCTGGGCGAGTCCAGTGACACTCAAAGACACGATATCTGGGCGAGACCAGCGACACTCAAAGACCCGATATGTAGGCGAGACCAGTGACACTCAAAGACCCGATATATGGGCGAGACCAGTGATACTCAAAGACACGATGTCTGGGCGAGACCAGCTACACTCAAAGACCCGATATCTAGGCGAGACCAGTGACACTCAAAGACCCGACGTCTGGCGAGACCAGTGACACTCAAAGACCCGACGTCTGGCGAGACCAGTGACACTCATATATGGGCGAAAGAAGCGACTCTCAATGAGCCGATATATCTGTGCGAGACCAGCGACACTAGCCCGAGACCACCAGTGCTGAGTCGCGTACCGCGAGCAGTCGTCTGAGTCTCTTTCATTGACCTACTCATTCGTACACCATCTCGCCTTCTCAGGTAAGCAGTCAGCTATACTCTGTTCAATGCGCGAAAAACATTATTACCTAGATATCACCAGTGAATCAACTTGCAGCCGTTTCAAGCCTTCACTCGACGTTGCCCTATATCACAGTTTCTCGAACCACTACATCACTACAGCCAAATATCCCTCTCAATGCAGCCGCGCCAATGTCCCGGGGCGTAGTATCTTCTCCTCTCCCTCTGCCCGCTCCCAGTCATAGTTTGAACCAACAGTCGGAATGCCACCCCTCGTGGCTGTAGGGAGTGCTACCCTTGTGGATGTACAGAGTGCCACTCCTCGTGGATGTACGGAGTGGCACCCTCGTGGCTGTACGGAGTGCCACCCTCGTGGCTGTACGAAGTGCTAACCCTCGTGGTTGTAAGAAGTGCCACCCCTCGTGGTTGTACGGAGTGCCACCCCTCGTGGCTCTACGGACTGCCACCCCTGGTGGCTCTACGGAGTGCTACCCTCGTGGATGTACGGAGTGCCAATCTCGTGAATGTAAGGAGTGCCACCCACGTAGCTGTACGGAGTGCCACCACTTGTGGCTGTACGGTAGGGTATGTCACCACTCGAGGCTTAACGGAGTGCCACCCCTCGTGACAGTACGGAGAGCCACCCCTCATGGTTGTACAGAGTGCCAACCTTCGTGGCTGTGCGGAGTGCTACCCCTCGTGGCTGAACGGAATGCCACCTTCGTGGATGTTCGGAGTGCCACCCTTCGTTGCTGTACGGATTGCCACCCACTTGAATGTAAGGAGTGGCATCCCTGTGGATGTACGGAGTGCCACCCTCGTGGTTGTACGGAGTGCCACCCCGCGTAGATGTATGGAGTGCCACCCCTCGTAGGTGTACGGAGTGCGACCACTTGTGGCTGTACGGTAGGGACTGACACCCCTCTTGGATGTTCTATGGCCACCAATGATTGCACAAGGTCAAACCATAATTAGTAATCACCTCTTCGTTGACAATAACCGATACCACTTCGGCTAAACTGCCAAACGTCGCCTGAACACAGTTCCAACATTTCAGGAGAAGACTTCACAACATGAAAACCAACTAACAGGTAGAACACTACAATGCAGCGTCACATCACCACATAATTCTGCCCGATGTGTCTCATCTGGGCTCAACGAAGTCTGCCAGATGTGTCAACTCTTGGCTCAACAGAAATCTGCCCGATGTGTCAACTTTTGGTTCAACGGAAGTCTGCCCAATGTGTCAACTATTGACTCAACGGATGTCTGCTGGATGAGTTAACTCTTGACTCAATGGAAGTATCCCCGATGAGCCAACTCTTGGCCTGCCCAAGGTGATAGGCCGGCATGTGTTGTCGTTAGAAGAGGTGGCTTACTGTGTTGCCATGGAGCGCTGGAGCTAAATATGATGAACCTCTAGTGAGTACGCGTACAAGTCTACGTGTTAATAACTACATACTGGACACAAAACTAACCTCTGTGATAAGTTACAATACAGCCATGCCTTTAGTGTTTCTCGATGGCTGTGTTGTTGGGTCTAACAATAAATGGTGCTTTGCCTATAATTAGGCCGCGCGGGTTCACATTTTGGAGGTAGTGGACACCTCGTGCTATTTTTGGTTGTCCTGTATTTTATTAAACTTCGAACCTTCCCGAATAATATTCCAGAGGGCAACCCTCTCAAATCAGTGTACTTCACTCCGAAAAGTGCGCTTATATCCAGGCTTTTGTGGTCCCTTAAAGGCCCCGTCGTATATTTTCTCTTTCCACATTTCCATAGTAATTATATAGCGACAAACTTAAATGCATCATCAAATAATCATAAATGACGAGCACTAATAGTTTTGGCAATATCTTGTTGATACGTTTATTTTTCAAGATGCCAGATACAAAACATTGGACAAAATAACGATAAATCATTTCGGTTTCGCAGTTGACGTCACACAAAAGGAGTCACAGTTATCTTAATATGTAATCAATATACTTATGTAATACATCACAATTATTTTCATTCATTTATCTAGAGAATATTGCAAAGCAATAGTAAAATAGTGCTACGTTATACGCAATCACGAGCCGAACATGTAAGTGTTGCGCAATCGTGACGTGACGCAAATCGGAGTGGATTGAATTGCTTGTATAATTTTCGCATATCTTAGGGTAATACAATTATACATTATTAAAGACAGAGTACTGATGCATAACCACTGCTGGTTATTCATGAAATATTTACTAAGGCAATATAACATTATGATAACACACATTATTCGAAAATAAAAACACATCAAGGTGTTACTCAATCACATCTCAAACATTCTTCTGAGTCAGATGTGCCACTCTTGTCACAGCCAATGTCAGAACAGGTATTACTCGCCCACATTTGGTATCGTTCCTTTGCACTTGCAAGCAGCACAACGCGGCACTTGAAATTTAGCGTATGAACGTACAATTATATGGGCATTTGCTGGCGACACGCAAATTGTATACAATTGTGTAAGTTTTGGTAATGACGGCACTGTCAGTCACAAATACTAGTTCCAAATGTGGTGTAGAACCCATCTTCCAACCAACATCTCCTCCATCTTCGAGTGAATCTCTTTCAGCACACCTGTTAACCTGACTTACAGCCATGACGCATCGATCCAGTTGACTCAAGCACAGCTTGCGGTACCTTAGAACATTCATATTATCCGATGGTTTCCTCAAGATTGACATGTTTGCCAAAAGCTTTCTGACGTAGAAGGCGTACCAACATGACAACTTCATTGATCAGCTGCAACTTCTGCTTCTGCGGTACAGTAAAAAGTTAGTGAGGATAGAGTTCTTCAAATATGTTGTCACTTATGTTTTGGCCATTCAAATATTTCTGGCGCTCCGTTTTGCAAATATTTTCCACAGTTTCCAGAGTTTTCATGATGGTTCAGTGTCTCCCTGTTTCGTAACAATATTTAGCATGTTGCTGGAGTCTACCGTAATGGGATTGATCATGTGCTGTGTTTATGCATGCTTGATTGATCATTTCCTGGTTTCAATCTTCGTGGTATTGTTAGACACTTCCCGCCTGCGGTTGGTTCATCACTTCTTTGAAACACGTATGGTACTGAGTCAAAAGGAAGCGAGTTTCATTAGTGTTTGTTCAGTTTTTGTTGGCAATATGCACAGTATGTCGCAAATGTTTTGCAAGTCATCAGCCAGTCCATTGAGTTGTGCATCATTTCTTTCCAGATGCCGTTGTTCAAATGCACCCGTTTGTAGATTAGCCATTGCTTCCCGTAGTAATTTATGTTCGCGTATACTTTGGTAGTAATCCCCTGCTGAAGCAAAACTTTTGTTAGCCGTTCCCTGCTTGCACAAACCAGATTATATAAGGATTTCTTCAGCATCACTGTATCACATAGTTTTTCCAACTGCGCCCATAACGTTTCCAGCGAGATTAAGCTACACACACATGACAATAAGATTCCAATGTCATCATCAGGGGAAGCTTGCTCCCGTAGCCTATACGAAATTTCATGCAAAGCCTGATCATCCATAACTACTGTGTGTTTCACCACAATCTTATTGGCCAGCTTTGCTGCATATACCAAGCGAATCTATTGGACCAGAATTGATCAATCATTAGACCATATATAAAGCATGTGGCTGGCACTGTTGACGCCAGTGTTGTGAAGAATGCATTTCATCCTTGACGGGGATGCTTTCGAGCTCTACTTTCTTTATGGGCAACGAACGGCATAATTGCCATGCCACAACCATCAACTGGACATATTGACCACACATAGGTTGCAAATCTAAAGTTCTCGTCTTTTCGAGTAATCTGGCTTTACGCTTTTCGCACAAAGAAATATAGCGGGGTTCAATTGCAGAAGGTACGGCGCTCGACAAAAATACTTTCAATATGTTATGATGATAACAGTGCGAACATCTTCGTGCTTGCCGTCACCAAATTGTTATCGTCAACAATCAAAATAGCGTATGCAGACGACAAGTGTTTTGTTTTTTAATTTTTTTTTGTTAGTTTCGTATTTGTTGTCGGTAAAACACGGCATACACCAAAATAAGTATAGTAGTTACAATAACTGCTACACTGTAAAACATGTCATTCAAACTGTATAACATACCTCAAGTATTTGAAAACAAGAATACTTTATATTTAATTTACATAAGGCCACCCTGGGAGTTACAAGTGCTGCCACCTCACGGAGCCTGGGGAATCGAGGCTAATTCAAATCGAGGCGGATTTAGACCTTTCAAATGTATCGGCATTGTCCTCACGTGCCATCATTCGTGTTTATGTGAATCACCTTGTGCTTGCTGCCACGTGGATGATTAATAATACAACCCGATTATAATTAATATTCATGCGCAGTGAACCATGCAATGACCGTTCCGCATATGCGGATGTATTTTATATATATATAAATTATATATATATATATATATATATATATATATATAATGTATATATATACAACTATAAACTGAATAATTGTATTATATATATATATATGTATATATATATATATATATATATATTCGAATTATGTATATATATGTTCGAAATATAAACTCTTAATAAAACACATTTGTAATTTAATAATGGCATAGGCTTATATGAATTAATTATGTTAACAGGATTAATAAATAATAATTTGCATTCGTTAGTTTCACATGTTAAAGCACCCATTTGGTGTAGTCCTCCTCCTCAGCTACACCGTATCACCTCTTCGGCGTGAGACAGATGCATTTACGTCCGTCTGTCGCATTTACACATCAACGTGCGAATCTCTCGTATATTTGCCATTTCAGAAAAACGATACAAACAGGCTTTACAGTGTAGGGCATAGAGCACTGTTGGTTTTCCCATTGGCGACCTTGGTAACGTTTTGTCGGATTATAAGGTAACCGTACCTGAATATAGTTTATTTCTACCGTCACTGCAATCATGTCACTGATATGCTGATCACATTTGATCAAAATCACGTACAAAATGTAACATGGTTTTTCTCCATCCGCAGGGTCGTGTAAGAAAACATTGCTAAAAATCACCAATCGCGAACTGCACTCTGCCTAACACGCGTCATTACAGTGCAGATACATCATAGCACTGGATCTACTAGTATGCCTGTCCTACTGTACTCAGTTCACATAAATAATTTTGTATTATCATGACCTGCATTTAGCGCAGAGCGAGACACCCTCCGTGTTATGTCTACAATCATTGATATCATTGGACCATTACCCTCCGAGCTGACAACTAGCGTTCTACTTCATCAAGAACAAACACTTATGTAGAGTTACAGGTGTATTTACTTTTTGCGTGGGCAAATTGAATGATCAGCCATTCCCTAGGTGGAGCCACTTTATATATTTAGTGTTTTTTGTTATTACATTGCTAAAACGAAAATATAGTCAGATCATCATTTCTGTCATTGGTTAGTCGCTGCGTGGATGGGTGTGAACTGGTAGGAGATTTAGTCGAATGGTACAATGGCACGCTACTACATTTTGTTATGTTTTTTGTTCGGGGACAAAAACATAACTATTTTGATAAGTTAAGCCCAACTTGTGTTATGTCAATCCCTGGTTAACCTAAACAAATTATATGTCTAACCCTGTTTGAATGGTTGTTTTGTCCGCTAGATGGCGCTGGCCTCTAATATAATTTTATTGTTACCCGCTAGATGGCGCTAGTTGTTACAGTCGTGATGTCTCAACCCAAGGTTTTAGTTTGGCTAACTATAATTAGTGATTAGTAGATATATCATGTAGTAATAAAAGCTGCAAAATACATTATGAATTACGAATTACCATTTCCACGCCATGTGTTTCAAGAAATGTTACCAATCATTCGATTTACATGTCTGTATGCAGACATGTTAACCTTAACGCATACTTAGCAACAATAAACGGTCGTGCAGCACATTCGTACCTTTACATTAACAAGTCCATAATTCATTCCACGCACACAATTGAGATATATACTATATGCCACTACCAGGTTCACACAACAGTGA
>OZ024865.1:26103856-26171356 GCA_964017155.1 Oasisia sp. SBJ-2009
GCATGCCGTATGTGTGGCCATTAGAACGAACAGCACGCCTGATGTGTGGTCAATAGACATAATAGCCAAGACAACGTTATCTTTGCACTGAATTCAATGGAATGCCCAACGACGTTTCATTGACAGTAAAGGTACATTGATGTAGACATTATGCTTTCATATTGACGTACATGTTATACGATATCAATATTTAATTAGGTGTGAAGTCGTGTCAGTCTCGTGTAATGCATACGGCGAGCCGTATATGATTTTAAACATCCTTTCCGGCATCGAGCCAACACACCTGTCGTGGGGTACCAGTCGACGTTCCATTGCCTGTATATGTACATTAATGTACATATTATGCCATCACATTGACGGACATGTCAGATTGTATCCATATTTAGTTATGTGTGAGCCTACGGAGTCTGGTTGTAGGATGATTTAAACAAGCGTTCCACAAAATGCACAGCAAAACGGTGCCGCATTTTACACACGTCAAGAATACCTAAGATGACACAAACACATTAGTTGCGTTAGAGCACCCTCTGTCGAATTAATTATTGTTGTACCTCGTTGAACATAAACTGTACCTGTGCAGACTGTCAGACATTCAGACGCAGGCTCGTGCACGTTTTGCATCAACGAAAATAAATTGTCAGAATGGAGCACACATTGAAGATTGCTGAAGAATCAGATTTATAATTCAGAGTCAGATTAGAATTTCCGCCACTAGCTTATCCTGAAACCACAGCGGAATGTTGTGAAGTGACCTGTACCATATTTCTAGGCAGAACTGTGCTCTACGCTATGCGTTGCGCTACGCTATTTCACACTGGCCGATCGTCTCCCGAGAGTTGGGGATTAAGTCGAACTAAACAATTGCAGCAGTAGACTTCGTCAGTCTCTACTTGATCAGCCGTGGTAATAGTACAAATAGCCGCTACAATTTGAAGAGAGATATACGATTGATGAGATTCCCAAAATGGTGATCCTAAACATTATCGTGGTAGATCTTAAACATTGCATCTGGTGCGAGCAGGGTGTGACTGAAATAATCCCAAATTACCGCTATGGCGCAGCACGACAACACTCACTGTGGGATATTTCACTGGTTGACCTTAAAAGAGGTGTTTTCGAAAGGGATGCGCCAAGGTTATAGAAGAGCTGGTAGTGATGTATTTTGCAGGCGCGCGAGGAGGTTTTTTTTGAGGCGCAGGCGTTAAAGGCTCTAAGGGGTCGTTGTGTCTTCTGGAGGGAATTGGTGAGATCCACAAAGGAACGTGACGTCACATAATTAGTGATATCAACAAGGAACGTGACATCACACACATCCGTCCTTATATCTTCTGGAGGGAATTGGTGATATCAACAAGGAACGTGACGTCACACACGTCCGTCCATTTGTCTTCCGGGAGGAACTGATGAGACCAAGACGGCATGTGACGTCACATACTTTCATAATTACGTCTTCTGGAGGGGAACTATAAGACCATTACATGTCTACCCCTTCCCACATACGACACAACACAGCATATTATGGTATTTGATAGGGAGACGAAGAATACTTTATAATCGGGTCATCGGTCATTCTCACACAGATGCACGAAATGGTATTTACCACCGACGGAGATAGGGAGGTGTGCGGGGGAGTCAGGTACTTCATCGCCAGGTAGCCGTTGCTGCCGTGCCCACCCACCCACAGGTCGCCCGTCGCCACGTCAACGTCGATGCACACCGGCAAGCACAGGGGGATCACCTGAAACACGCCAGGTGGGCGAGTGCGTTGATGTGTGTGCGTGTGAGAGTAGATGTGTGTGCGTGTGTGTGTGTGTGTGTGTGTGTGTGTGTGTGTGTGTGTGTGCGCAAGTCTATGTGTGAGTGCGCATGCGCGTGCGCGTGCGCGTGCGCGTGCGCGTGCGCGTGCGCGTGCGCGTGCGCGTGCGTGCCTGCGTGCGTGTGTATGTGATTGTGTGTATGTAAGTGAATGCGTGCGTACATGCGCGCATATGCATGTGTCCGCGATATGCATTAGTAGGTGTTCCAGCATTCGTGCACGCCTCCTGAAATATTGTTTTAGTAAAGCAAAGACTAAACAAATCTATAAGCGCTACAGTTTCGGATATTTTGACGACCACTTGCTTCCTCGTGCGAAGTAACATACCAAAATATATTATATACGAAACTTCAAAAAAGTGGACTCATCATCCTCAAGATACCTTACCTGCTTCAACCTCAAAGAGTTGTCCGAGTTCCGTTTGTAGACATGCACACTTCTGGTACCATATTCAGCCAAGTAAACGTACCTGCAAAATGTGGCACAAAAATAGTGTCAATGTAATTTTAATTCACAAATGCATGTTTATAGTTCAGTTATTGGTCAAAACAAAATAATACCCAACGTAAGTATTTGAATCCTCCTTTAAATATGTCTGCATGTGTGATCACCTACAGTAGATCTCGGGCCGCATTGTGTTTTAGTAAATATATGCGTCCACAACCGGATCCAGGGATATGCTGGGGCATGTGCCCATCGAACCAACTGAAACGTTTCATGTGGCCCGAGCTAGTCTAAAAGGACCCCCTTGATGGTTTAATATGTATTCCCTAGCGAGCCTCAAGAAGGTGTGTAATTAAATGGTTGTGCCTTACAAAGTAGTGAATGTCAGTGCGAAAAATCTTCAACAGCTCCGTATCTTTGATAGAAAATAATCACGACGATTGATGTTTTTCATATGTGGATACAAACCTTAACAACATGTATCAGCATTTAAAGAAAGAAAGCTTTATATATGAAAGGCGTTCTGCCCAGGAATGTATCTAACATCATCAAGTCATCGCGTACGTAGCCATCCACTAGACACCTACTTGCCATCTGGTGACGCGTTGACGCCAACCGGAACGCCAAGTTTAGTTAGAATAATACGGCCTCTTCCCCCTTCGTAGAAGCCAACTTTGCCAACGCGGATACCAAAACAAAACTTCAACACGCAATTGAACTCGTAGTCTTTGACGAAGTAGAAGCTATCTTCTCCGGTAACCATGATGTCAATTAGGCTGATGGCATTAAACGTATAATTAATTTCGATTTACATTATTGTTTGTGAATGAGTTGTACAAGTAAAAATATATATATATATATATATATATATATATATATATATATATATATACAACTAACTGTATTTATACGTAAAATCAAATAAAGCAGATTCATATATATATATATATATATATATATATATATATATATATATATATATATATATGTATATATATATATATATATATATATATATATAGGTGTGTGTGTGTGTGGTACCGCGGATAACACATTAATTCTCACAGAGGAACACTTATCAATACACATCGAAACAAACAGTGTTAAAAGTGTAAGCAAATATTTAAAATAAAAATAGTTTAAAATACAGGTTAGTCTACTAAAATGTGTTCTTAATATGATACTACATAATACATATTACGAAGAAGCAACTACAATTAGTATCAAAATGAACCTTTATGGTGGTGATCTTGAGCCATCAAACTACTGTATTACCTTCACGACGAAACACAGCTTTATCATTTTCATTTATCTAGGCCTAGACATAGCAAAATAAACACACACACACACACACACACACACACACACACACACACACACACACACACACACACACACACACACACACATATATATATATATATATATATATATATATATATATATATATATATATATATATATATATATATATATATATATATATATATATATATCATTATAATGAATTAGATCGTTATCATAAATCCTAATCTATAATTGGTTAAAACGGTAAAAAGAACGAGGTGAATCTGTAATCGATTGCAGCTTAAGGTACCTAACTGCGTTTCATATTGAAAGGCAAAATCATTTAGTATTTCAGACGATGCATTATTTTGTAACAGTGGTGTGACGTTTAGCAACGCTAACCTTGTGAATGTCGGATCATGATAAGTTTGAACGTGGTTCAACGTTTGTCTTTTCTCTTCGAAACGAAACTTTTCCACAGTGTATGTGTTTTTTCCAGGGTGGTTGACAACAAATATATATATTAAATCTGAAATAAATAAAATCAGTTACGTAATGACCATTGTAAAATAAAAACTGAATACGAACAAGTTAAGTGAATTCGTTATTTTTTCTATAAGCAAACATGTACAAGATATAAGAACGTCTTTTGTATTTCTTTCTATTGTATGACGTTAACAGCTAGAATGTTATCTCTGAAGAAACCTTACTGCGTCTTGTGTCTCTCCAGATGTTGAGTGAGGCCCAATGGAGAGAATGTGGTCCTGTTGAAGTCGCCAACGATGTAAAGCGCGTGAACTCCACGTAAGCGCTTCTTGAAGTCAAACATAAATATATTCCCACGAGCTGTTGCTTCCATGCCCTGACCACGAACAGAGATTATGATATTGGTGTTATTAATTGTTTATTACATAGCACTATTAGTTTATTACATAGCACAACTATGCAGTACTGCACCACCACTAGTTCCTGTAAGCACTGGTGCTAGAGGTTGCATACGCAGTTCCATCGACATTATGGAACTCATTACGTAATTATATACGCAGCTGCAATAGTGTCGGTGTTTTGAAAATCAGAAAAAAACCTAGCCTTTTTACTAATGTTAATAATGTCACATATGCTTAGTAATTATTTTGATCATGTCGGACGTTCGTAGTTAAAAATATAAATGTACCCTTTTCATTATTATCTCCAAAACCACGCTCCCGTCTTTGTTGCACAGTAACTGTATTATGTCCAGAGGGATGCAATAAAATTTTGAGGCCAGCCCTGAATGATGCTAGGCATACGAAACGCATAGAGGCCACCTAAGGTCACCGTTTGCCGTCGCCGAGCCCCGGGCGGCAGACGACCACTGTGACAGCCATCTGGCCGGTGACCTCGCAATGGCAGTTCCGCTGTATTCGTTGACATTGCAACAGGGTCTTTTTGGTACCTCTGTTGATTTTTACGAAATTGTCATCCCGCTATCTTCATTAACTATGCAGCGCGGTGTTGTAACTCAGCGATCATCACATACATTTCCTGGTTGATCTGAAATACAAGCGGTTATTTGGACCATTGCTCTGCGGAAATCCCTCCAAGTCACGTAAGTTTCTTTCTTTTTGCGACACATTTAAGCTGCAGTGGTATGCTACGCTCGTCGTATAGTCATGTTCGCGTGATTTGACACCCCGGTCGGTGTTTGTTGCCATTGTTTTCGTTCCTCGTGCGAGTCACTTTAGCTACGGTTGCGTCGGTAAAAGAGGTGTTGATTGCTTGTTGCCTCAGCGCCGGTGTGATGTAATCTAGGTGACGATAACGTATCCTCACGTCCCTTTGAAGGGTTACGTTGTGTTACACATTTATTTTCCGTCTTGTCTTGGGCACGATCGCAGCTTGTCTTGTCCTGGGCACGATCGCAGAATGTCAGGCTGTGTACGGTATTTCCTCTCGGCCGGGGGGGGGGGGGGGGGGAGACCGCTGGGGTGTTCGCCGGTGTCGAGCCGCCCCTATTTTATGACGGGTTAATTACCACTTAGAACTTCGCCGCGGGGGCCCGGCGGGTGAGGTGGTAAAGTCTACTGCCGCTGGCTGCGTCGTATGGGGCGCTCGGGATGTCTATGCGGTTGTCCCACGCTGTGCTGCAGGCTTTCTGCTGTGTATAGACTCGGGGTCTACATGTGTGTGTGTGTGTGTGTGTGTGTGTGTGTGTGTGTGTGTGTGTGTGTGTGTGTGTGTGTGTGTGTGTGTGTGTGTGTGTGTGTGTGTGTGTGTGTGTGTGTGTGTGTGCATATGTGTATATATGTCTGTGTCGCTGTATATGTGTGTTTGTGCATGCGTGTATATGTATGTGTATATAAACTGTATATATGTATATAAATGCGTATACGTTAGTACGCACATGTCAACTCCTGGACACGTCCGTGCAATTTGTTGGCCCTCTCTCTTGCGCTTTTCAGTGTCCTGTACACTTCGATATTGTTTACACACCGGGATTAACAGGGTGTCTAGTTTGCACTATTTAATTTGTATGCAGTTGGTTTACCTGTATACGTGCGACATACACCGACGTATTTTCAGTGCGTATTTTATCACACTGATGCTCAACCTGGCGCTAAGGGTATGGCCGTGATTTGCTAGGCTCACAGGTGTGTCGTCTGTTTCAGCTGTGCGTGATTTACCTCACTGATGCTCTACCTGGCGCCAAGGTTATTGGCCGCAATATGCTTGGTTCACACAGGTGTCGTTTGTTTAATATGGGCGTGATTTTCCTCACTGTTGCTCTACCTGGCGCCAAGTATATGGCCGTAATATGATAAGCTCACAGAGGTGTCGTCTGTTTCAGCTGTGCGTGATTTACCTGACTGATGCTCTACCTGGCGCTAAGTGTATTAGCCATAATGTCTTCTCGGCGTAGTTCCGGAGCCGCCCGACAGTCGGTTAATCGAGACTACCTGGCGTCACGTACATTGGCCGATACATGCTAGTTGTTTGCGAGGCGTCAGCTTTTTCAGCTGTGTGTGTTTTGCTTGCGTAATACACATATGCTCTACCTGGCGCCACCTATATTGGCCGTTACCGAAGACCACCTTGACGGAAACTGCTGCTTCAAGCATTCGATATCGTTGCTTCAAACGTCGCCACCTTACCGGCGGCTTGGTGTGCTGGTGTTTTTCCAGGTGCCAAGTATGTTGGCCGTTTTGCTGGATGCCGGTGTATCTTGTGTCTTTGGGATGCCCTCTACCACGCATGTTCATAGGTGTGTTCTCTGGCGCAATACTCCTGGCCGTCTATACGCCGGATCCACGTGCCAACTTTCTTCTTTGGAATGTTCTCATCGTTCGTTTTGCACTGGTGTTTCTCAGGCGCAATGTTTCTGGCCTTTTTTTCGCCAGATTCCACTATCACACACCGTTCATGATTTGCATCCGGTGCCGGCCGAATTTCGAGCCGGTGTGTCCGTGTCACAATTGATTGGTCGCGTGTTCACATCGTTCGGCCTGTGTTCGCATTGCTTGTTTGTGAAGAGTTATCACATAGTTTGGGCGCACGTTGTGGTTGATGTGATTACTTTGATGCATGTCCGAGTTGTTTGGGCGGATCTTATTGTCAAGCACATGATTTTTATTCAACTCTTGGCCACTTGGTTTTGGGTGGTTGATATGATCGGGCTCGGCCTATTGTGTATACGCCATGCCCACACTTTCTACGCGCAGGATGTCGTCCGACCGCGGGTATTATTCTACCCAGGTTTGACATGTTTGGGCGCTTGATGCGGTCTGCTCTTTTCTACGTAGGTGCCCCATTTCCATATTCTGCATGCCTGTTCTGGGTGGATCGTGTTCATGTGCCATGTTCATTTGTTGTGACGCATGTGCTGGATGATATATTCACTTTGGATTGCTTTCCATATATTGGACGTATGTTACGGTGTGCCATTGTCTGGTCTAATAGCCCGCGTCCTCGTGGTTATGGTAGGTGTTTGTTTTCCAACACTTGTCTCACCTTCCATGGCCTTCTTGTTTAGGCGCATGTTATTGGGTGTTTTTTCCTGTGCTTATCTAGCATGGGAATGTATAATGTATTATGCGCTTCCGGCTCTGTTCTGCGTTATTTTGGCGCATGCTTTGTCATAACATGCTCGCTGACCATAGACTATTCCATCTCGTTTGAGCGAGTTACGGTTTGGCAGTGGCTATTACTGACCAATATCTAACATCTTTGGGCACTTGATGTGATGTCACATCTTATGTGTGTTTGCCTTTTTAGAATTCAATTCATTTCCGTTCAATTTATTTCAAAACGCGCAACTTTAAAAAGCAAGCCACCCAAGTACAACTTGTAAGTCACATGGTACGCTTGTAGTCCTATTAAGGTCTATGTTTTGAAGAGGAGTAAACATGAAGTGAAACAATTGTGTGTGTATACCCCTGTGAACCCTTTTCATGAAATTGTTAAGTGGCATTTCTTAGTTTTGTTTATCATGATGCTGTTACACAACACGTAAATACGTGCACGCTACAAATGTTAATTTGTCGTTATAATCATTTATGTTTACGTGGTGTGTTTGCCTATGAGAATATTAATGTAATGACGTTTACATGGGTGTTCGCATGTGCGTGGACAACATTGGGTGGTGTGACATCATTTGCTCGCGTGACGCTATTCAAGTTGTATCTGCGCGTGATATTGTTCAGTGTATATGAACCATGTCTGCACTGTTTCGGAGCATACTGTGGTCACATTTGTCTCCCTTGCATTGTCATGATTTCGTGCACGTGTGCATGTGTGACTATGCCGTGTTTGACTGCTTTGATCTTAATTACAAACGCGTTCCCGTTATGTGTTTCGCCGTCTCACGGTTTTGGCTGCGTGTACGTGGCCTTCCCTGGGTTTTGTTCAGCCATCATGTTAACCTCTACGTTGTGGTTGTTTATTTATTTGTAGGTCTGCTGTGGGCGAGGAGATATTCGTCAGCAGACATTGTGACCTCACTGTCCGGTCACTCATTACCTAGGTTGTTCCGTTTTTATGTCAGTTGTGCACAACAACTGCTCTGGTGCGCCCCAGCGCTTGTTCTCCCATTGGGACACACACACATTGCAGCAGCGAATTTGTCCTTCTGTCGATTGCGTTTTATCATATGTGCGGAATCTGCTTTGGTATATTTTCTTGTTGAAGCTATGCCTCACGGGAAGTTTGGACGGTTTGGTCGCCCTGCGACAGTCTGCCGACATCCTGGCTGGGGAATTCGGGTGACACCTAGGCTACACCACTGATTATTGACTTCGCCCGTGACGGTTTGCCACACTGCCGCGAGCTGGCACTTTTCTTTATGTCGATACCGCGACTCCTTGAACGGATACACGCGACGCGACGCAATCTGGATGCAGCTGGCACAGGCCACCCTCTACTACGTGCTGCCTTGTCTCTGCCCGGTGCCGTTCACTGACTCTATCGTTTCCAGCGTTTTGGTAACAAGCCTGCCTGGACTTCTGCGTTTGTTAGTTCGTGGTTTGACAGCGCGTTTGTGTGTGTTGGGGTTAGTTGCGGATACTTGGCTGATCCTGCAGTAGGTCTCGCGTTCGTAATGTCTCCGACATGCAAATGTTTGTCTTGTTTACTCTGCTTTGCGTGTGGTGGTAGGCTCCACTGTTCCAGTGGAGGGTGGAGTTGTTTCCCCCCTTTACGGTTTATGTCAATGTATGCTTTTATTTAACGCATGCATTTTTTTCCGTCGATACACTATTATGCAATACGTTGTATCAGAATGCAAGTAGCTGATTGTACGATATGTTTCTTGTTGTACTGGGATGTTTATCATTAACCATAACACTGTATGTCTTTCAAGATACAATCAGCCGAGCGCACACTTAAAGTGAGCGCCACGCAAACCAGTTGTAAATAAATGATCTAGATTGCCGTATTACAATTACGAGGTAGTTTGTGTCTTATTGATCTACCGTAAACAGAGCCAGGCCCAGCTGTAATTAATTAGGGAGTATTAAGGGCACACCAACGAGCGGGAAGGGCGCAGGCACGCAATAAGTCTAGTGATGATGTTTAATCTCGTTGGTGATGATGTTGATTACGTCAGTTTCATCAAATGAACATCTAAAGTTATTTGTTTAAACAAAATATCCCAAGCCATGAAACTATCGAGCTAGTGATGTTGTTGAAATTTCCTCTCTAGACAACACGGGATATGGCGGGATACAGGATATGACATATCTTGGTACCACAAACGATATCAGCCAGAGGTACTTACTGAAGTTATGAAGGCCAGTCCACTTGGTAGAACTTGCATGTCGAAAGAGCCCACATCTAGCATACAACCAAACAACGATACGGTTAAAGTAGACATACCGAAAAAATACATTAGTTGATATGAGACGTAGCGACTTCGAAGACAACAACCAAATCGAAACAGCAATTACATAGCATTAGGCTTGCTGCAGTGATTATAAATATAAATTACGGCAATTAACTGCAAAGTAATTGTGCTATGGAATAATAACGTGGACTCGTAACGTACACGGATTCCTTCGCTTCATAATTGTACTGATCGGTTAAAAGGCCGGCGCTATACACACGCACACATACACACAGATACACATATATCCACACACACAAACACGTACACACACACACACACACACACACACAAACACACACACACAAACGCACACACACACATAAACACACACACACACACACACACACACACACACACACACACACACAAACACACACACACACACACACACGTGTGAAGACATCACAATTGCAGCAACAACTCAACACGTACCGATGCCCTGCACCTGTGTACATCGGCCTGGCTGATGGTTGCATGGCTTGTGGCGTAGAGAGAATAACCATCTGTAAACATAAACTGATCAATTGAGCCAAAGGCTTAGCAATGTTCTGCTCATAGATTAGTTATGCATATGACAATCGGCAGGTAATAATGTCACTAAATGACATGTATATCACAATTGGTGTAGCGCGTTGCATGCAGAATGGGAAATTACATTAAAATATCACAAAAAATGAATGTTGTTTGTGATACATAATCATCCGGAATTAGACTGTGGGGAGCTCAAATTATGTACACATTTATTTCAGTCATATAGATGTACTTGTGTTAGTGTTGTACATAGTTCCAGAACTCAGCGCAGGGAGCGTTATCATGATGGACACAGGAACTAAGTGACGTCATGTCATCAAACTCAAGCCTATTAACTATACTCTCGGTTGTGACAAGGCAAGCCGCTCTACCAAGGGTCCGTGCACTTACTGGCACATACATCCCTGGAAACATCCAAAGAAAATGGAAGTCTGTTCATTTGTGATGTTACGCAGTCTGGCATATCATTGGTGTATGCCAGAAACAGCAGCGGCCCCAACACAGTGCCCTGCGGGACTCCTGATAGGACTGGGGTCTCTGTGGATGTTTTGCCATATACAAGGACTGTTTGGGTATGGTTTTGGAGGAATGACGCTATCCAGTTTAGGGTGTTTTCACCGACTCCGTAATCTTTTTATTTGTGTAGTAGTCTTCTGTGGGGTACTTTATCAAAAGCTTTACTGAAGTTGAGGAGGATGCAGTCCATTTGGCCTTCCTCATCGAATGTCTGTGCGAGGTCTTGAATTGTTCCTATTAGTTGTGTTTTTGTGATCCGTGTTTTCTGAAACCATGTTGGGTGTCTGAAAGAATATTGTGGGTATCAAAATGCGTCATGGTGTGGGAGCGGATTATATGTTCTAGGAGTTTGCACAAAACCGAGGTTAGGGAGATGGGTCGGTAGTTTTCTGCTTTACTTCTGTCACCTTTCTTAAATGCCGGTACTATGTTTGCTTTAAGCCAGCCTGATGGGGTGTTTTGCTGAAGGGAGGCCTAGAATAGGAGCGTTACAGCAGGGGACAGCTCAGCTGCTGCTTCTTTCGGTATTCTGGTGGGGATTTTGTCAGGTCCTGTTGCTTTATGTGGGTTTAGTCCTGCTAGGAGTTTGTAAACTCCGTTGACAGTGATAGTGATGTCTGGTATTGTTGGATATGGGATAGGTCCTAAACTGGGTAGAGGGTTATCAGGTTATGTTGTGAATACTGATGAGAATTGGTCATTCAAAACATCGGCTTGGGTTTTATTGTCACTGTATCTCTGGCCATCTTTCTTCAGGGGGGATACTCCAAACTTTTCATTGCGTTTATATTTGACATATGTCCACACTTTTTTATTAGCACTGGATCCTGCATCGGCGATTACATTGTTACATATTGGTCGGGAGCTTGTCTGCAAGTCCGCTGGAGTTCGCTTTTCAGACGGCGGTACCTTTCCCATTCCTGTGTTTGTTTTGCTTTCTTATATGCCCGCTGTTTTTGGTTTGCAAGTCGTTTGATGTTTGTGTTTACCAAGGATTGGTTGTGTCTCGTTGAAGTCATCTTGCTTGGGACATGTTTGTTCACTAGTAATATTTTAGACCGGTTGTGAGTGTCTGCCATATCTCTTCCACAGGAGAATCAGTTGAAAATGTGTGTGCGATTGATTTGGTTAGTCTGGTGGCTTCTGCCTTTATTTCTGTCATGTTTGATTTCGACAAGAGGAACACCTTTCTACTGGTAGGTTTAGCACGCGTGATGGTGGCTGTGAGTTCAAGGAGGATTGCTGCATGGTCACTCACTCCGACTACGTCCTCTGTTCCATTTGCAAATTTTCTACCGGGGTGTTTACTTGTACTATTTGTTCTAAGCCTAGGTCCGCTTTCATGTTCAGGAAAAGGTCGTTTAGTGGTTTGGGATATCTCACTTTGTAGGGGGTGGGCGTGGTGGAATCAGTTAGCCAGTCAATGTCAGGTAAGTTAAAGTCACCACATATCCAGAATGTAGCTGTGGGGTATGATTGCATGAGGTTAACAATGGTCTCTCTTACATATGTGGCCATTGCTACATCTCTGATAGGGAGACGGTAGACACCAACTATGATTTGTGGATCTTGGTTGCGAGGCATGTTAATTTTGCATGCTGATATTTTACTTCCGATATGGTTATTGTTTGCTACAGGTATGTCTTCTGCGACAATCTCATCTTTAAGTGCGATAAGGGTTCCGCCGTGAACATCGCTGATGTTCTCATCTCTGTCTGTTCTAGATATTGTGTGATAGCCACGTGGGAGGAATTATGGGTTTCAGCGTAGAACAGAACATTAATTATCAAGCTATGTCGTTACTTGTGTTTGTGTGTGTGTGTGTGTGTGTGTGTGTGTGCGTGTGTGTGTGCGTGCGTGCGTGTGTGTGCGTGTGTGTGGGTGTGGGTGTGTCCGCGTGTGTCCGCATGTGTCCGCGTTTGTCCACGTGTGTCAGCGTGTGTCACTGTGAAATCAAAACAAAACAAAACAAAACGAAATGAATGTACTTATAAAAATACGTCAAAGTAACAAAGGCATCGCGGTAAAACGCTGAAAAGATTCGAAATGGTACAAAGTTGCCAAACCTACTTAGTAAACTATGAAATCTTGACAAATTAATGCTTTGAAACAGAAACATATTCGATTTGACTATAGGTTACAAGACTATCTTAGTGAAAACTTCATCCGTCTTACTTAATGAAACGGTGAAACGTTACGATATGGAAATACGTTAGCAACTCGAATGAGTAAAGTATGAAAACTTGAAAGAAGTTATCGCATCGAAACATTAATTGTTATGTTATGACTGTGGTCGAAGCCGCTATGTTGCCAGAATTTATGTTATGGTCCTGATTTGGTCCGCCATTTTCCGGGAAGTTGTGGTTTGCGCGTGGCAGGAAGCGTCTGATTATCTTGCTGCATAATAAAATACGGCAATGTGAATAGGATGTCAGGCTGGAAAATCATGTCCTAAAATATAAAGAAATGTTATACAGTTTCCCAAGTGAAAAACTAAAAAGATACGAAGTTACCACACTAACTGTCAACTTGCTGTGTCTGTCACCTTGCCGTGTCTGTCAACTTGGCTTCTCTGTATAGTTGCGGTTTCCGAAACCTTGCCGTGTCAGTCTACATGCCATGGTCTGTCAACTTGCCTTATCTGTCAACTTGCTGTGTCTGAATACTTGCTTGTTTTGTTTTGTGTTCGTTTGTGTTGTTTTGATTTGATTTGTATTGTTTGATGACATGATGACACTTAGCTTCTGTGGCCATCATGATGTCTCTCTCTGCGCTGAGTTCTGGAACGCTGCGCAACACCAACACAAGTACATCTCTATCACTGACATAAATGTGTACACTATTACCTAGATCACCCAGTGCTACTACATGCAATATCATCAATCAATGTGCTTGCTTCCTTCTTTGTAGTGCGAATTCGCGCTGCAGATAAATGGGCTGCCAAGACATATTCTACAAGGCACAAAATGAGGCTCACATTTGTTTCATTTTTATTCACTATTTACTTGAGATATTTGACGATATTGTTATCATCGACCTAATAGCCCCGTTCTTAGTTGCCTCGTATGACATTTCAGCGAACTTGTGTTGTAGTATCCAAATAGTAAGTATGCCTTGCAGTAACCGAACCACTTGTCAGTTGTGCTAATAATGATTGCCGAAAGGTGTTGACAATTATCATTGCGACCTTTTTGAACACTAAAGTCATGCATAACGGCGTTGAACATTGCTATGCCATTGGCCCATGTGATTAGTATGTAATTTCATATGTCAATACTAAAGTTGTGCACAACAGCCATGTCATTTATGACGATGGTATGTGACTGTCCGGATGCTCTGCCTGTGTCAGGTGTGCTCTATCGTCCATCGCAGGTTCTGGTACACTGCTAAATATACGCCACATGGCAAACATGGTTTACGCAACGCCATTGCCAGGCAATATGGCACATTTACAACAATGGATATCTCAGATGCCAATAACTGTGTCAAAGCTGTGTCAACACCTGACATAATTCTTGGATGATGTGCTACTGTAATTATCAATGAAACAATATAATAAGGTGAGCCAGTTCTTCGGCCAGAGATGGACTGGGCAACCCCGGAAACCTGTTTATGTTTAACAACACATGATCCGAATGGTAGTATATTACTGTCAGGAAACGGCGTGATGAGGCAGTCGTCCAGTTATTGGTTAATGATGATGACGGTCTTTTAAGGTGAGTAATCAGACAGGTGGAACGAAGATGGTGAACATCTGCCGTGGAGTACTGAAGGTGGCTTCATTTGTGCACCTGCATAACTGGATAACCACAAGAGTCAGACCACCGATGCATCAGGGGACTTGTTCATGGATGTCTTCAAATTCCTACACACCGGAAGCAATTATCTACCTCCGCCGTGAGACTCTCTGGAGATTTTTGCATAGCGGTATTATATTGTTACACGGAAAATATCTACAAAATCCTATCCAAACTGACTCCAAACTTCAACAGTACAGACGTGTCCGTTGCAAATGAACCTCAGCCATCTCTGTTGACATAATTTGAGCAAACAACAGTCGATTTCCGGAAGATTATGTGTAAAAAAAACATTTGATTTGCGTGATATTTTAACTTCATTACCTACCTATTGTCATATGCACGTATCAAGATGCGACATTCACAAGGTCAGCGTTGATAAAAGTCACACACGTGTTACTAAATAATAAATAATGAAATGTCTGCAATACTAACATTTAATTATTTTACTTTTCGATTTAAAACGCAGCTACGTACCTTAAGCGGCAATCGATTACATACTCACCTCGAGCTTTTTACTGTTTTAACAATTTCTTTATATAGGATTTATTATTACGATATCATTCATCATAATGTGTATGTATGCGTGAATATGTGTTTATTTGTCTATATATATATATATATATATATATATATATATATATATATATATATATATATATATATATATATATATATATATATATGTATATATATATATATATCTGCTTTATTTGCTTTTACACCAAAATAAAGTTAGTTGTATGTATATCGTTTTTAATAATTAAACTCATTCACACAAAGAATGGCGGACATACAGATAATTATGTTTAATATAGTTACCTTGTTATGTACGCCATCAGCGTGGCCGACATCGTGGTTACCGGAGAAGATAGCTTCTACTTCATCAACTACAAAGTATTGAACTTGATTTTGGAGTTTTGTTTTGGTATCCGCGTTGGCAATGTTGACGTCTATGACGGGGCAAGAGGACGTGTTATTCTAACTAAACTTGAAGTTCCGGTTGGCCTCAACGCGTCACCAGATGGCAAGTACGTTTCTGGTGGATGGCTACGTATGCGCTGACTTGATAATGTACATTCCTCCTCAGGATGTCTTTAATATATAAAGCTTTCTTTCAGTAAATGCTCATCCGTTTTAATCAAGTTTTGAATCCACACATGCCAAGTATTAATCTACTTTTTATAATTTTCCATCAAAGATACGGAGCAGTTGAAGATTTCTGCCACTGACATTCACTAATTTGTAAGGCACAATAATTTAATTACAACCATTCTTGAGACTCGCTAGGGAAATCCGATCAAATCATCAAGAGGGCCCATTCAGGCTAGCACGGGCTACATGAACAGTTTCAGTTGGTTCGATGGACACATGCCCCAGCATATCAGTGGATCCGATTGTGGACGCAAATATTTCCCCCAAAGCACACTGGGCCCTAGATCTACTGTAGGTGATCACAGATGTAGACATATTTATAGGAGGATTCAAATACTTACTTTGGCTATACCTTTGTCTTGAACATAAAATGAACACTAAACATGTACATGTGGATATAAATGACAGTGAAACTATTTTGATGCCACATTTTGCAGGTACGTGTACTTGTCTGAATATGGTACCAGAAGTGTTCATTTTCTGCAAACGGAACTCGGACAACTCTTTGAGGTTGAGGCAGGTAGAGTCTTGGTACTGTGGAAGCTCAGTGATATTATTTTACTCCATTTGGTACTTTCATGACGTTTCGTATATAATATATTTTAGTATGTTGCGTCGCACGAGGAAGCAAGTAGTTGTCCAAATATCCGAAACTGTTGTGGTTATTGATTTGTTTTATCTTTGCTTTACTAAAACAATATTTATGGAGGCGTGAACGAAGTAATTAATCAAGACTGGACCACACACACACTAATACAGGTGGCGAACACATTCATACGCACGTGCACGCACGTACACACACACACGCTCTCACACACACACGCTCTCACACGCACACAGGAACGCGCACGGGCACGCGTCTTATTTTTTTTAATTGTGTCAAATGAGGGATAGGGGTCACGGATAGCGGATAGGTAACGAACTACAACGTAGATCAAAGAACAAGTGGAGCCATCTGACGGTTAGCGTTTCAGCTAGTACCCAAAAAATACGTGTGTCTTATTTCTTAATTATTTTTTAAAATAGTCAAGTTGTCAAGAGGCGATCCTGACAAGAGCGGCGCGAAGGAAGATGTATGGTATTGCTCTGACGTCCATACATCAAAGAACAAGTTAAGCCTTCTGACGGATATCTTCAGCTAATACCGCAAAATTACTTGTGTCATATTTATAAATTACTTTTATAAATAGCCTACAGGCGATACTGGCGAGCGTTTTGATTGGCTGTTGCGGATGAAGATGGGTTTTGATTGGCTGTAGCGGAGGACGGATAGAAGGTTAAAAACAAAGGTCAAAAGTAAGGACAATTATCATCATCATCATCTCTTTCTGCACGTAGGTCAATTTGGTCACTTTCTTCAAGTTCCTTGTGTAGGTCATCTATACATCATAGCTCAGTTATTGTTTTAATCTATTTTTTTTATAACAGATGGCTAATGCACCTGACGCGGAGGAAGGTAGAAGGTCATAAATTATTGTGTGTTTTTAAAACTATACTAAGCAGGGCCTAACGAAGCGTCCCATGCAATATGCCCGCTCTCCTATGTAATACATTGTATCTGTCACGTAGTGTCCTTAGCTTGACAGGTCTGGGCACGTTTAATCAAATCGTGGCATGACTTCATGTAGAGTATGTAGGTCACATAGGTCTGTCACCAATACAACATTATTGTTCTCGCGTCGCTACCATGTCCATTATGTAGGTCACATAGGTCAAGTTCTGTTGGATTATTTCCCACGTATGCGACTAATATCACTTAATATCTTGATTGGTTACTTATCTGGTTCTCCCTGTCCAGTGAGTGTGCAACACGGCGCATGTCCAACCCTAGGTAAGATGAGTTTATAGGTTTTTCGAGGGGTCCTCGATGAAATCCAGTAACTCTGGCACACAATTTACAAGACATACATGCACACGCAAACACACACACGCGCACGCATGCAAGCACGCACACTTCCTCGCATGCAGACAAACTTGTTTGTAAATTCATAGCATGAACGCTATTACTCAAAAACATATTAGAATAAGTAGGGGTCAAGATGTCGCGGTGGGTCAAGATGTTGCGGTAGGCCCTACTTTGGCCAAGAGTTATATTAATTGTATTCACTGTCTTGACGCCTCCACATTTTATGAATGTGTTAAGAACGCATCAATGTAAATATAGGCTAATTAGAAACAACACTGACACATTCGGTCGATTAGAGATGGCTTAATTTGATGCATGTCACAGTCAAGGTCACGAGTGGCTGCACTCTTGGGCCTGACGACACCAACCGAAGAAACATAATCAGCCTGTGTCTGTTTTGTTGTCCCATAAGAAAGCAACCGTCGGGTATACAACACGGCAGTAACATACGTCGACGGAGCCACTCGGGCGTGACGACTGAACGTGATGACACTTCTACTGATTCTGTTTGTGCTCAGAAGGGATGTAAGCATCGTTGTGGCAATCAACGACAAATGCCATGTCGGTGGTGCATTGAATACAAGGACTAACACGTGTTTTGTTATTTAGTTTTATTGTTTCAATAAGCATAGTAGCATTCATGTTACTAGCTGGGTCGTCTGGATCTCTTGGAGTATGCATTAACACAAATTACCCAAAACAAACCAAACCTAGCCCTAATTGTGACTAACCTTAACCTTGTCTGGCTCCCAACCAATACATACGCGACCCAGGTATAAATTGGTGACAGCACACAGTAGCGCCCCTGTAGGCTCACGCACATATAGTTAAGTGGCAAAAGCAAATGCAGACTCTCTAAAAGTCTGGACCGGTTGGAGTATGAATAACCACAATATATAACACAAAACAAATATATCCCTAATTGTGACTAACCTTAACCTATATGTTATATCATAGCAACCATAGCTAATAATCATTGAAGTCAATAATTAACCTTGCATACATTTATGCAGTCGCTTGTCTGGCATCCAACCAATCCGTACGCGTCCCAAGTATAAATTCGTAGCGGCACACATAAACGCCTCTGTTGGGTCAACGCATATATAATTCACTGGAAAAAGCAAATGCAGACGCTCTAAATTACTTCCTTTATGAACGAAGCGGCTGTATGCAAACATTTCATAGGAAATACATCGTCATTGTTTGACTATTAGCGCATAAATACATGTCAATATAAACCATATAGAAAACAATCGCATGGCTTATACGTTGCGCGGCAAACTTAAGCTTCACAAAGCAACATGTTGTTGTAGCAACTGGTAATGAGCATATGTCCGCCGTAGTGGGCAGCGACACATGACCCAGAGATTTGTCGTCCGTCGTTGTAGTACACCTCCTTCACATCTGTCACGACAGCGCCACCATCAGACATCTTCAGTCGATACACCTACGTCAGACGACACGAGGTCAAGTTGTAATCATGGGACTCCACTGTTCACATAATAACAATAAAAACAAAAGTAATAATCAACAAATAAATTTAAAAAATCGTAATGTAAAAACTACACAATGTATCAGTCATAAATTAATAGATAATATATATAATGTTAGAAAGTATAATTATGGTTGAAATAAATTACTTATGTTGCACACTACAAGTAATCTACAAAGGTAGGCTACACTTGTGACTTGTTGGATATTCGGCAAGCTTTATATATTGTTAATGTGCCTTATATAAAAAATATTAAGCCGTGTTAACACATTAATAAGAATATGCTAACTTCTGTTGCGTCTAAATGCTTGGATATCTAGCTCAGAGACGCCTCAATACAACAGTTTTGACCAAACTTAGAGTCAATAAACATTTCCGTTGTCAACAGACGGACTAATAAGACAGGAATTGTACTGTGATGGATACGTACGTGAATATATGTACGTTTCTAGTTTACTCTTTATATTGCTTCAATGCTGTTGTGCGTCAGCGAATAATGTTACGTTTTGTCTACACCTGATGATAACAACTATTGTATCTACCACGTACAAGAAGACGTAACGGGGTTCCACAAACCTACGTTACTCGCTAGAGGCGATATATAACAAAAACTATTATTATCTCCTCTGTGTAAGATAACGTAATTGTACGTCACCTTTACCTGTGTCGGTTGTGAGATACTCAGACGCAGACATATTAACGTTATGCCTGACCAAAAAGAAATTTTCAGAATGAAGCATAAATTGTAGGTTTTTGATGATTCAGTGTTATAATTGAGAGTCAGATTATAATTCCGCCACCAGCTTATCTTGAAACCATCGCGGAATGTAATGAAGTGAGATGTACCATAGTTTTAGGCAGAAATGTGCGCTATGCTACACGTTGTGCTACGCTATTATACCCTGCCAAAAGCCGGAAATTGAGCGGTGTCGAACTACGCAATTACAGCAGTTGACTTCGCCAGTCACTACTGCGTCAACCGTGGTAAAAGTGCAAATACCTGCCGCAATTTGAAGATAGATATACGGTTGATGGGAAGCCCAAAATAATGATCCTAAGCATTATCGTGTTTTATCCTAAAGAGTGCATCTAACACGAGCACGGTATGGCTGAACTCATCCCAAATTACAGCCGGGCCGAAGCTCGACAACCCCCATTCCGGGAGATTTAACTGCCTGACGTTAAAAGAGGAGTTTTCGAAAGTGATGTGCCAAGTTTAGAGAAGAGCTGGTAGTGACGTTTTCAACCGGCGCGGGAGGATGCTTTGAGGCACAGGCGTTAAAGGTTCTAGGTGTTCGTTGTGTCTTCTGGAGGGAAATGGTGAGATTAACAAGGAACGTGACGTCATACACGTCCGTCCTTATGTGTTCTGTAGGAAACTGGTGATACCAACAAGGAACGTAACAACACACACGTCCGTCCTTATGTCTTCTGGAGGGATTTAGTGATATCAATATGGAACGTTACGTCACACACGTCTTCCTTATGTCTTCTGGAGGGAACAGGTGATACCAACGAGGAATGTGACGTCATACACGTCCGTCCTTATTTCTTCTGGAGGGAAATGATGAGATCAACATGGAACGCGACGTTACACACGTTCGTTATTAGGTATTCTGGAGGGGACCTATAAGTCCACTAGATACCTACCCATTCCCACATACGTCAACATAGAGCACGTTAGGGTCTTTGATATGAACACGAAGAATGCTTTATGATCGGGTCATCGGTCATTCACACATAGGTGCACGTAGTGGTATTTACCAGTAGCGGAGATAGGGAGGTGTGCGGAGGAATCATGTTCTTCATCGCTAGGTAGCCGTTGCCGTCCGCAGCCACCCACAGGTCGCCCGTCTCCACGTCAACGTCGATGAACACCGGCAAACACAGGTGGACCACCTGAACACGTCAGAGGGTTGAGTGCGTCAATGTTTGTACGTGTGTGTATGTGTGAGTGTGTGTGTGTGTGTGTGTGTGTGTGTGTGTGTGTGTGTGCGTGCATGGCGCGTGTATGTATATGAGTGTAAGCATGTACGTATGTACGTGCGTGTATGTGCATATGCATATGTCCGCGACCTGTATTAGTGTGTGTGTTCCAGCTTTGTATAATTACTTCGTGCACGCCTCCAGAAATATTGTTTTAGTAATGCAAATACAAAACAAATCAATAATCGCTACAGTTTCGAATATTGTGACGACTACTTCGTTCCTCGTGCGACGCAACATACCAAAATATATTTTATACGAAACGTCGAAAGTACCAATTGGAGTAAAATAATGTCAGTGCGCTTCCACAGTACCAAGACTCCGTCATCCTCAAGTTACCTTACCTGTCTCAACCTCAAAGAGTTGTCCGACTTCCGATTGTAGACATGCACACTTCTCGTACCGTATTCCGCCAAGTAAACGTACCTGCAAAAATGTGGCATCAAAATAATGTCAATGTAATTTACATCTACATGTTTAGTGTTCATTTTTGGTTCAAAACAAAAGTATACCCAACGTAGGTATTTGAATCCTTGTATAAATATGTATGCATATGTGATCACCTACAGTATATCTAGGGCCCATTGTGCTTTGGGGACAAATATGTGCGTACACAATCGGATCCAGGGATATGCTGGGGCATGTGTCCATCGAGCCAACTGAAATTTTTAATGTGGCCCGTGCTAGCCTAAATGGGCCCTCTTGGTGATTTGATCGGATTTCTCTAGCGAGTCTCAAGGATGGTTCTAAATAAAGGATTGTTCCTTACAAATTAGTGAATGTCAGTGGCAGAAATCTTCAACAAGTCCGTATCTTTGAGGGAAAATAATCGCGAAGATTAATATTTGTAATGTGTGGATTCAAAACTTGTCACAAACAGAGATGAGCATTTACAGAAAGAAAGATTTATATATTAAAGACATCCTGAGTGGGAATGTACATTATCAAGTCAACGCATACGTAGCTATCCACCTTACACCTACTTGCCATCTGGTGATGCGTTGATGCCAACCGGAACGCTAAGTTTAGTTAGAATAATACGTCCTCTTGTCCCGTCGTAGAAGCCAACATTGCCAACACGGATACCAAAACAAAACTCCAACATCACGTTCAACTCTTTGTAGTTGATGAAGTAGAAGCTATCTTCTCCGGTAACCACGATGTCGGCGAGGCTGATGGCGTACATAAGAAAGTAATGATATTAAACATATAACTAATTTGTATTTCCACAATTCTTTGTGAATAAGTTGAATTAGTAAAAATGATATACATACAACTAACTGTATTTAGGTGTAAAAATAAATAAAGCAGATGTATATATATATATATATATATATATATATATATATATATATATATATATATATATATATATATATATATATATATATATATATATTAGGGGGTATATTTAGAATTCAATATTTCACGTTTTCCTCTTAGTCATTAATACGTAATATGT
Organism: Oasisia sp. SBJ-2009; assembly: GCA_964017155.1. Taxonomy (NCBI): domain Eukaryota; kingdom Metazoa; phylum Annelida; class Polychaeta; order Sabellida; family Siboglinidae; genus Oasisia; species Oasisia sp. SBJ-2009. The sequence continues at coordinate 26,126,607 of OZ024865.1, forward strand.
AAACCGATTAGCACTCAAGTCGAGCATTGAAGATCACCCCGAATCTCCTCAGGCCAGCCATTGCCGATCAGCGATTACAGCACTGCGTTTGAATTCGGTTTACATGGTTGCATCTTGTGATTAAGAGATGCATTACATGCGACTCCTATCTAGATATATAACATTACATTTTGGCTATTTTGGACACTACCGTTCTCAAAAATATTTACCATGTTTTCGACAATTTAATATCAATTGTTTTTGTTTTTGGACATTTTCTACAAAATGCATACAACATGCAATTGCGGAAATTGAATATTAAGGGCGCTAGAGCAAACAACAATACAATATTTGTAGACATCTAGATCAAATATTTCATGAGGCACAGGCTTCACGTTAAAATCGGCTGAGTGCTATTGAGTTACGGTATTAATAAAATTAATAAATTAATTAGTAAAACCGTCTTTTGGCATCACTTTGAAGTTGGGTGTCCGTTTTGCGCGATACCGAGCGTATGCACGTACATCGTGTATTTAATATAATTTTGTTGCATTTCGTTTTTCCGATATGTATTTTCATTTATTATCTTCAGCATAATAATAACATATGTATGGTTCAAAATGGACAGCAGTGACAACATTTGCAAAACATTGTTTTGTTTCCATACAATGTATACATTAGAATACGTTTTCGGTGTCCTGTCAAATGAGTAAAGCGAATATATCATGACTTGTCATTTTATGGGAAACGGTTTGTAATTGTATAGTATCACCGAAAAATAGAAGAAAAAACACATTCTAAGAGTCATTTGTCTTATACTGCATGGCGTAAGCATGTTGCCGTGTGGCAGTTAGTTACGTGCATTATTTTCCAATCTTCATTTCTGAGGAAACGCAGCACTCTTTTAACTCAGTTGACACATCGTACACCAAATAACGAATGGACATTTCACCTCGTTATTTGGTGTACGTGTCAGTTGGGCCAACCAACGCGTATATTTAACTATTTCGATATTGAGAACTTGGACAGTCGTTCACAACATGGATGGTGTTTAATGACGGCATAGTTTGGTGTAGCTCTAACATCATTGCTTTTAAAAGGCGGATGTTGAAGACACCAAGTGAGCTATTACACATGAGAGGCCTACGAAATTCAAAACCTTCATATACCCATCTTCATATTTGTAATGCAATACCATGGGTTGGATGCTTATCTGCGCCTTGTCATAACACACAAAACCTATATCATTCTCGTACTTGCAAAGTCTTTCTGCCAGTCCCCTGCATAGTCCACCTGACTCGTGCCTTCCTCAATTGGCTTAAGCTTACCTCAGAGATGTCTGAATCCCTCGTACTGTGTGAAGACCCTGCCATAGTATGCTCTGAATTATTGAACTGGTCTGACTAGTGTTAGGGAGAATGTGTTAATGTCTTCTATAACTTTTTGCTGAGCGTACTCTTGTACTGCATGTCTTTCTACATGCGTAGTTTGTATTTGATTGCTCTTGTGTCGTCAATGTCATTCATTTTCTCCCTTATGTTTTCGACACTCATCGAGGTTAATGCAGATAAAGAGCTGCCGTTCTTTGGAGGCGGTCGCCTTCATGAACATTTTGGTGTGACGCCGGCACACGTGTCTCTGGGCTTGAAATTGGATGGAGAACGCAGTAAATGACATCTTAATGTCGCTGAATTCAAAACAGAACTTCCTGTAGATGGTTTGCATTGTGTCTGTCAGTGAGAAGGTGTCTCTTCCCATGATTTGACCAGTCTGTCCAGGTAAATCATTGTTTTTTCTTATCTCCTCAGAAATTCCGCTACCAACATCTTCTGTGATACGGCAGTTGCCTACATCGTGTCTCCCTCTCCTTTTTCTGGTAATGGTAGAAGTACGTCATTTTTGAGAAATTGTATTGTATACGATCGGTATCACCTAACGTCATAATGAATAGAGGAAAATATAGCTGCATTTCTAATGTATCGTTGTCACGTACCTTAAGTAAGATCAGGTAAATGTGTGAGAGAAAAAAACATCCATTAATATTCACAACTCTGACCAAAATCAGTACGTCAATGTCGTTCGCTCGGTGTTGTCAAAAACCACCCCACATCAAAATTGTAGTCTATTTTATTTCACAACAGGTTTTTAATTTCTGGGAAACCAATATATCCTATACCGGTTTTATATAAACGGATGTATCAACACATAAATACAACTAGTATTTGTGTACTTTATTATTTACAAGTACACACACTTTGTTGAAAATGTGCATACGGTCGTTATCTGCCAAACTACATATAATGTTCCTGCAGCGCAGAATGCAAATGTGTATAATAGTACTACAGAACAAACTCATAGAATGGGTCACAAATACCCTTTGTTTGCCTGTATCTTCCATAATGTTGAAGATGCATAGGTAAAAGTTGCATTCCCATGGTACCAGTCAGTGCCACGGTTGCCGTGACCACCATTAAAATGCCGTGCTGTATGATTTTGTAATGGCTATATTACAACAAAATATTGTCAACGTATCGCGATAACTGACCATATATATATATATATATATATATATATATATATATATATATATATATATATATATATATATATATATATGTATATATATATATATATATATATATATATATATATATATATATATATATATGTATATATATATATATATATATATATATATATATATATATGTATATATATATATATGTATATATATATATATATATATATATATATATATATATATATGTATATATATATATATATATATATATATATATATATATATATATATATATATATATATGTATACATATATATATATATAATACCGAGGATAACACATGAAAGCTCACAGATGTACACTAAACAAAAACAACAATCTAATTAAAACAATGTTTAAAATAAACGTATATAATTTATATAAATAAGACGATAGGCCAACACAAAACGTACTCTACTATGTGTTCTTAACATGGTAATGCATAATACATATTAGAAATAAGCTAATAAAATTAATTTTAAGTTGCACCTTTAGGGCTATGTTCCTAAGCCATTAGTCCACTGTATTACTTTCACGATAAAGCCCAACTTTATTATCACTACTTACCGATGCCTAGGCTTAGACAAATAAACATATACACGCATACATGCTCATTGTAATGAATGATATCGTTATCATAAATCCTAAATAAAGAAATTGTTAAAACAGTAAAAAGCTCGAGGTGAATATGTAATCGAGTGCCGCATAAGGAACGTAACTGTGTAAAACGCAGTTACGTACCTTATCGAAACGCAAAATCATTAAATTGTAGTATTGCAGACATTTCATTATTTATTATTTAGTAACGCGGGGGTGACGTTTATCATCGCTGACCTTGTGAATGTCGCGTCTCGATACGTTTGAACGTGGTTCAACGTTTGTCTTTTCTCGTCGAAACGAAACTTCTCCACAGTCTGTGTGTTGTTTCCAGGATAGTTGATAACAAATATGTATATTAAATCTGAAGAAAAAAAAACAGTTACAGAGTGGCCAGAATAAAATAAAAATTAAACACGAAGAAATTAAGTTTATTTTTTACTTTGTCTATAAGCAAAGATATACAAGACATAAGAACGTATTTGCGGAGTACGGAAGTACTACTATCGAATGTATGATGTTAACAGCTAGAATATTATCTCTGAGGAAGCCTTACTGCGTCTTGTGTCTCTCCAAATGTTTAGGCCCAATGGAGAGAATGTGGTTCTGTCGAAGTCGCCAACGATGTCAAGCGCGTGAACTCCACGTGAGCGCTTCATGAAGTCAAACACAAATATATTCCCACGAGCTGTTGCTCGTCCCCAGCCCTGACCACGAACAGAGATGATGATATTGGTGTTATTAATTGTTTATTATATAGCACAACTATCTTAGTACATTATGCAACACTGCATCAACACAGGTTCATGTAAGCACTGGTGGTAGTGGCTGCAGACGTAGCTGCACCAACATTATGGAACTCATTATTTATTAATGTACGCAGCTGCAACAATGACTGAAAAAGCATAAAGACGTAGACATTTTACTAATTCTAATAACGTCACACTTGTTACATAATTATATAGACTATGTCGGATGTTGTTTCTTATTAAATTACAAATGTTTCTTTTTTCTTTATCAACAAACCACGTTCCCGTCTTTGTTGCTGAATAAGTATAATCTCGTTTGTGTTGATGCTGAATATGAGAGATTCGTCAATTGAATATATAAAGTTAGTTGTTTAAAAATAAATATCCCATGGAGTGAAACTATCGAGCTAGTGATGTTGCTGAAATGTACTCTCTATAGAACACGGGTTACGGCGGGATACATGAGATGACATATCCTGGAACCGCCAAAGATATCACCCAGAGGTACTTACTGAAGTTATCAAGGCCAGCCCACTTGTTAGTATTTGAATGTCGAGAGCGCCGGCGTCTAGCATACATCAGACAACAACGATACACTTAAGATATACATACCGACAAAATACACCAGTTGATATAAGACTTAGAGACTTCGAAGCTAACAACCAAAGCGAAACAATAATTACATAGCGTTAGGCTTCATGCCGTGTTTACAAAGATAAACTACGCAGTTAAGTGCAAAGTAATAGTGATATGGAAGAATATGCTGGACATATAACGTACACGGACATCCTTCGCGTCATAATTGTACTGATCGGCACAAATGTCAATACATAAGAGGGCGCTATACACACACACAAACACACACAACTTCCACATACACTCACCCACAAACACAAACACGCACACAAGCAAACAAACAAACATACACACTTCCACATACATACACCCACACCCATACACACACACACACACACACACACACACACACACACACACACACACACACACACACACATACACACGTGTGAAAACTTCACTATTGCTGCAACAACTCCACACGTACCGATGCCCTGCACACACACACACACACACACACACACACACACACACACACATACACACACACACGCACACACACATACACACACACACACACATGTGAAGACTTCACAATTGCTGCAACAACTCAACACGTACCGATGCCTTGCACACACACACACACACACACACACACACACACACACACACACACACACACACACACACACACACACACACACACACACACACACACACACACACACACACACAACACACGCAAACACACACACACAAACACACGCAAACACACACACATACACACACACACACACACACACACACACACACACACACACACACACATGTGAAGACATCGCAATTGCTGCAACAATTCAACACGTACCGATGCCCTGCACCTGTGTACATCGGCCTGGCTGATGGTTGCGTGTCATATCACGAAGAGAGAATAACCATCTGTAAACATAAACTGATCACATGGGCCAAATGACGTAACAATGTTCTGTTCATAGAATAGTTGTGCATATGACAAAATATCAGGCAAATCAAATGTTGTTTTTTACACATAATAATCCGGAAATCAACTGTTGTTGGCTCAAATTATGTCTGCCGAGGTGGCTGAAGTTCATTTTCAACGGACACGTCTGTACTGTTGACTTTTGGAGTCAGCTCGGATAGAATTTCGTAGATCTTTTCCGAGTAACAATCTAATACCGCTATGCAAGAGTGTCCAGAGAGTATCACGGCGGAGGTAGCGTTGCTTCCCGTGTGTAGAATTTTGAAGACATCCAACAACACGTCCCCAGATGGATCGGTGGTATGACTCGTGTCGTTGTCCAGTTATGCAGGTGCACAAATGAAGCCACGTTCAGTACTCCACGCCAGATGTTCACCATCTTCGTTCCACCTGTCTGATTACTCACCTTAAATACCGTCATCATCATTAACCAATGACTGGACGACGGCCTCATCACGCCATTTCCTGACAGTAATATACTACCATTCGGACCATGTGTTGTTAAACATAAACAGGTTTCGGGGGTTGCAGCAATCAATATTTGGCCGAAGAACTGGCACACCTTATTATATTATTTCCTTGAAATTTACAGTACCACATCATCCAAAAATTATTTCAGGTGTTAACACAGCTTTGACACAGTTATTGGTATCTGATATATCCATTGTTTTAAATGTGTCATATGGCCTGACAATGGCGGTGCGTTAACCATGTTTGCCATGTGGCGTATATTTAGCAGTGTTCCAGAACCTGCGATGGACGATAGAGCATACCTGACACAGGCCGTGCATCCGGACAGTCTGCTACCATTGTCATTGATGACATGGCTGTTGTGCACGACTTTAGTGTTAACATAAGAAATTACATACTAATCACGTGGGCCAATGGCGTAGCAATTATGCATGATTTTAGTTTTCACAAAGGGTAATTATCATTGTCAAGACCTATCGGCATTTCACAAAGGGTAATGATCATTGTCAAGACCTTGTGGCAATTATTATTAGTGCAACTGGCAAGTATTTCGGTTACTGCTAGGCACATTTATACTTTGAAGACTACAGCACAAGTTCGCTGAAAGATCATACGAGGCAACTAAGAACGGCTGGCAGATATTCTGGCCGGGGCTATTAAGTCGATGATAACATCAAATATCTAACGTAAATAATGAATAATAATGAAACAAATGCGAGCCTAATTGTGTGCCTTGTAGAAAAGGCTGTCCATTTCTGCAAAATACCTGCCGTCTCTCTCACACATAAATATGTCTTGGCAGCCCATTTATCTGCAGCGCGAATTCGCACTACACAGAAGGAAACAGGCATATTGATGGATGATACGATGCTGCATACAGTATCACTGGGTGATCTAACACTCGTTGTACACAGTTATGTCAACGATACCTATGCCCTTGTGATGGTGTTGCGCAGAGTTCCAGAACTAAGCGCAGAGTGCGTCATCATGATGGACACAGGAGCTATGTGACGCCCTGGCATCAAATTCACGCCTATTTACCATGCTGACAAGGCAATCACCTCTACCAGCACTTACTGTTGTATGCGTCACTTACATGACTCTTCCTTGGAAAATGGAAATCTACATGTTTCAAGACGTTCATGAATAACTCCCGACGATATGATCAGCGCTCTTGGTGGCCTTGGGGATGTAGCGTATCCGTAAGATCGGGTGTTATGTGGCTATGATCTGTTCCTATGTTAGCTTTTCAACACCCCTGCTGCGATGGCGATGCAGTTAAGGTTGCACATATTCAAACAACTGAAGCTAAACCAGGGAGTATAGAAGCTGTTTACAAATCCGGGTGCCATCATTCAGCACCTACTGCGTACACACTATCAAGCGAACATTTGGGCACATTACGCAGTTGTATAACCCACTATGCTGGATCATGTAGAAGGGCTATGATAGCACGAAGATAATGATGGAATATACATATTCGGAGATATGTAACTGTATAAAAGATTCTAACAATAACGATAATAAGTAAGTAAGTAAATGTTTGTCCTCGCCCATATGAGATGCAATGTAAATCGGGATTAATATACGACAGATGAGGTAGCTACTTGAGAACTATGTGTTAAAGGAAATATATATATAACCTAACATGAAATACATACCCAACGTTTTTACCAATTAAAACACAAACACTATTTCGTAAGTTGACCAGATATTACTCAACCTTAGTTAACCAAGACGTCGTGACGACGTAAGCAGAAGACCTGGTTCTAGAGGAGTCGAAACATTAAAGGTGGCCTGAAACGCCAGAACAAACATTAACATGACATAAGAATATACTATTTAGAAAATAAGTAGCCATGTCTTGATGAGCATGGAACCATGGTATATTGCAAATAACATTTTAAACTTCGATACTGGGCGTCGCAATGTTACGCTTTGAGGAGCTACTACCTACTCAGCGTTAGTTTTCAATTTATTCCGATGTACATCATTAACATACAGTTCTGCGCGAGGGCATATAATATATGCTTTCGCGCAGAAATGTCTACCATATATTATATGGTAGACCTTATATAAATCAACAAATCACTAGGTAGCATGCTCGAAATAAAAAGTGTAATCATATTACAACGGCGAAACCATTTTTCATGTCCTACCAAACTAAACATTAACAAAGTAACTCGTACGTACAGTTACGGCAAATTCAATCTCTCGGTGTAGCAACTTGACATTTATCAGCAAGTTCAGGGGAATTCCCATTTCGCATGGTACCGTTTATAAAGCTTTCCTTTGTTATAAATCGTCGTAATTTAATGTAAATGCTTTTCATATATAATACGTAACATATACTTGGTTTCGCGTAGAAAAGTGCAGTCATTAAGTAAACCGAAGAAAGAAACCGAAGAAAGAAACCGAAAATGTTCACCAAGTAGACAGGAGCTAGTCGAAACAAATGTATGTCACGCCTACTACTGCCTAGTGATCAATTATATATATGTTGAACACATTATTTAAACTATACCGTGGCTCCGTGTATATCAAATAATGGTAAAATATTCTCTAAATGATAGGTTATTATGTTTGTGCAATTGTTGTTAAAGAGTTTCAGCCCCATTGTAAACGTATCATAACTAGTACAGTAGTTACAGGTAATGAATCAAAGCTGTAGCATTATCGCATTAGTACTCAACCTTGCCGTGATGAGCAACATTACCTCGTCCGAATAATGCTATGTACAACTTACGCCGAGTGACTGCACAAGACCGTTACGTAGACAGCTGTGCAGACAACGCCAGTAAGTCTCAGCATGGTTGAGTCGGTCGAAGAGATTGCAGTAGACGGGACAGCAACAATCACAACCAGAACAACTTGTAGCCGGCGACTAATACAGTTGTAGCGAAATACACTGCTGCACAGACATTTAATGCCCATGTCCGGAAGTACAGTTTTTTGCGTTGTTGACGTCAGGACCTGTCATGTTAATAAGGGAAAAAGGACTATGTAATCGTAAAATACTGCTGCGTTAGACCATAATGCGCACACGTGTATTTCCGGAAATAAGCATTAAGGTTCGTTTTTTGCAGCCTTTTTGTGCAGTTGATTTTTCGTTCTGACGTAGCGAGAACGTTATGTCTGAATCAGTCTTACAACTCCCATCCTAATTTGATGCATCCAGTAGGTGTTTGTTTGCTTACGTTGTCAGCACAGCTAAACTCGTAATTGGTCAGAGGGGCTTAGCTGTGACGACCACGTTGAACGGCAGGCTTATGGTATAGTGATAAGACGTTGAAATTCACGCTTATGTCAAGATTGGAAGGACACTTTGAACGACACTCTTATTTGAATGAATGAAAGTGTTATTAACAACAGCAACACAGGAATATACAACATAGTATGAAAAATAATACAATACATAATGGTAACGACAATACAATATAATATCGGTGCTGTTGTTAAAAGGACATAGCAGAAGTCACATGACTTGTAAGGCGCTTTGCCCTTTTCAACTAAAATGCGTAATGGTTATAGTAAAAGTTATAAGATTGAATACAAACCAATAATAATTTTTTTCCATTGTGTTAATTGTTCATAAATACGAAGAAAGTAACGTCGACTTTAAACTTTTCTTATATTGTTGTAAACTTGGCAACTGTGTTATATTACTTGCAAGACTGTTTCAGAATGGCTAGGAGACAAGGCTGGTTTATGACTGAGTGGGACGGAAACGTTAAAGGCGTGCTTATGACAAAGTTGAAAGGAAACGTTAAGGGCCTGTTTACGACAGAGAGGTAAGGAAACATTGAATGACAGGTTTACGACAGACTGGGAAAGAGACGTCAATCTTGAATGGCAAGTTTATGACAGGGACGTTGAACAGTAGCTTTATGACAGAGCGAGAATGCAGCCTTACGACAGAGCGAGACTCTACGACAGCCTTCGGAATGGAAAGATGGAACATGATAGATGACACTGAAGTGTGCTTAAACAATGCGGTGGCATAATATATATTTCACAATTGATCTCTCTTCATCTCACATATAACAAATGTTATAAGGCACTTTTTTGTAACATGCACTTACCGTATTTATAACAAACTTCACAAGTGTCTTGTGACAAACTCGATTACATACAGATAATTAGTCAGCGACAAGGTAATTTTATCTACACTATTCAACAATGACGTCAAAGCTAAGCCTTTAGCTAAACACACTGACGTCAGTAAACTTAACTACACGGATGACATGGCCATAGCACAACAAATACACGCCTTAAACAACAAGCCTGTCATTTCGGATGTGGCGTACAAACTTGATATTGTATTGCTGGTGACGCCACAGGCGGCCACTTTTGTTTTTCCTCGCTCAACTTTAAGACTGTTTTACGTCATGACTTGAGCATGAGGGTATAGCCTTTATCTGATGAAACAGATCTACGTTTCTTTAGTAAACTTGCAGTATTAAAAAAAAAATCAGTTGAAATATACCGTCGTCTTAAAGTGACCGATAGAAGCCGTGAACACATTAAATATCCACTCCAGCGACAGCGACATTACCAATTACACTATCATTACATAGATACTATGTAGCCGCGGCATAGTCACACACACTCACACACCATACACACACATACACACATACACACAAATACACACACACACACACACACACACACACACACAAACACACACACACACACACACACACACACACACACACACACACACACACACACACACACAACACTCATAAACCGTGGCTCCTTGTTTATCAAATCATGGTCAAATATCCTCTAAATGATAGGTTATTATGTTTGTGCAATGGTTGTTAAATAGTTTCAGCCCCATTGTAAACGTATCATAACTATTAAATATGATTCGTATACAGCCAGTTTGTGACAGCAAGTTCTGGAGAGGGAGGATGAAAACTCTTGTCAACATTTCCCTCCGTTTATTATTGAATATTAATAAGAAAAACATAACTACTTCACATCTTTAAGAATAAGATATGGGAAGGTAATTAACATTGCCCAACATTTTAAACGATAATATCAACAGTTGAACTATATAAGTAATAGTATATCATGCTGTTCCTGTTCAGCAATGATATACATTGCTGCTGTTCATGCTAGCGCGTGCCCCCATTAGCTTACTGCAACAACGGTCTACGTGTACACGCATATATAGGTCCTTATATATATATATATATATATATATATATATATATATATATATATATATATATATATATATATACGCGCCAGCATGAACAGCAGCATTATATATTATTGCGGAACAGAACATTAATCAGCAGGATATACCATTATTTATATAGTTAAACTGTTGATATTATCGTTTAAAATGTTGGGCAATGTTAATCTAAAGAAGGACATATTCTGGCCGCAATGAAAATAAACCTCGCTGCATCGTCTTGTATATGATATACTTACTATCATTGGTAATTCTATCGATGTCATTTTATCGACGCCAGCATGAACAGCAGCATTATATATTATTGCGGAACAGAACATTAATCAGCAGGATATACCATTATTTATATAGTTTAACTGTTGTAATTATCGTTTAAAATGTTGGGCAATGTTAATCTCAAGAAGGACATGTTCTGGCCGCAATGAAAATAAACCTCGCTGCATCGTCTTGTATATGATATACTTACTATCATTGGTAATTTTATCGATGTCATTTTATCGACGCTTCAACTTTAGCTGACTCTCAAAGACCCGATGTCTTGGCAAGACCATTGACACTCAAAGATCTGATGTCTGGGTGAGACCATTAACACTCAAAGATCTGATGTCTGGGTGAGACCATTGACACTCAAAAGATCTGATGTCTGGGTGAGACCACTGAAACTCAAAGATGTTATGTATGGGTGAGACCATTGACACTCAACGATCTATTGGCTAGGTGAGACCATTGACACTCAAAGACCCTATATCTCGCCGAGTCCAGCGACACTCAAAGACCCAATCTCTGAGCGAGACCAGCGACAATCAAAGACCCAATGTCTGGGCGAGACAAGCGACATTTCAAGACGCGATACCTGGCGAGACCTGTCACATTCAAAGAGCCGATATATCTGGGCGAGACCAGCGACACTCGCCCGAGGCCACCAATGCTGAGTCGCGTATCGCCTTCTCAGGGAAGCAGTCGGGTATGCTGTGTTCAATGTTCGAAATATATATTCTTACATTGATATAACCAGTGAATCATCTTGCAGCCGTTTCGAACCTTCACTCCACGTTGCACTATTTCATACTTTCTCGAACCACTACAACACTACAACCACATTGCCCTCACACTGGAGCCGCGCCAAAACCCCGGGACATAGTATTTTTTCCTCTCATCTTTGCCCTCTCCCATTCATAGACTGAACCGACATTCGGAGTGCCACACCTCGTGGATGCACGGAATGCCACCCATTGTGGATGTATGGAGTGCCACCCTCGTAGATGTACGGAGTGCCACCCCTCGTGGATGTACGCAGTGCCACCCCTCGTGGATGTATGGAGTTCAACCCCTTGTAGTTGTACGTAGTGCCATCCCTCGTGACTGTACTGAGTGCCACCACTCGTGGTTGTACGGTTCGGAGTGCCACCCCTCGTGGTTGACGGAGTGCCAACCATCGTGGCTGTACGGTACCGAGTGCCACTCTTCATTGTTGTACGGAGTGTCACGCCTTTGCCTTAAGATCCATAACTAATGTAAAAACAATATTTTATCAGCCCTGCGAAAATTGGTATCACACATGTGCTCAGCTGCATGTATGGGGCAGCTTTTGTTGTAGATGTTTGATAAATATATATATATATATATATATATATATATATATATATATATATATATATATATATATATATATGTACATATATATGTACATACATATATATATATATATATATATATATATATATATATATATATATATATATATACATATATATATATATGTACATGTGATGTTTTGAATAAAGTGTAATGCAGTAGGATTAGAATGGCACTGGTTCGCACAACACTGGTTTCTAGGTATCTGTAATAATCGGTATTATATTAGCCTAGCCTTGCATACACCCCGAGCTGCATCGTGAATATGGCGGTCTATGTTCAGCTGTAGAATAAGTATCGTGGTAAATATAACTTTAAATAATGGTTCAACTCACCACGTCGATTGTAACAATGCAAATGGTCGTTCCACGTGCAATGCGTGCTCTCCCTTATTTACTAGTGGCCTCATGGTGTAGACATATGTGTACATATTCCGGTTAATGTCAACCGACATATTGCAATATGTCCCCTACGCAACAGCAGATTACGGCGGAAAAGGCGCGAGGCAACAGTTATTCATTTCCGCTGGGTTCCTGCGCGCCGAACGTGAGCGTTGCCACTCGGCAAGCCATGCGCTATTATCAATGCCTGAAGGCGACTTATGAACGTGGCACCATATAGCAGACCCTACTAAGTAATGCTTAACTGGTGGGTTCATATGCATATAGCAGTATCTTATGAATGTATATCCTTAGTGTAGTTTGTTTTTATTTTTGGCCTGAGAGCCAATCAGCGTCTCTACTCTATTCTGGGGTAATGCCGCCCTGGGAGCAGGTGCTGCCACCTCACGGGGCCAATCGAACCTAATGCGAATCCAAGCGGTTTAGACCTTTGGAATCGGGTTGTATAATTATACAACCCGATTATAATGAATATTCATGCGCAGTTAGCCATGCAATGACCGTTCCGCATTTGCGTATCTTTTTTCGATATCTTGTCAGAGTTACAAGTTACTAACAAAACACATTTGCAAATAAATGTAGGCATAGACTTACATGAAATTATTGTGTGAACAGGAATAATAAACAAATTGCATTCAGTAGTTCCTCCTGTTACAACACCCACTCGGTGTACAACAAAAGTGGGAAGGTCACACCAACTGCACTACAATAGTGAGAGGGTCATACCAACTGTACAACGACAGTTGGAGGGTTACACCTACCATGGGTGAGTGTCACACCAACTGTCCCAAAAAAAAGAGGGAGGGTCATAACATCTGGAAGACAACAGTGGTCACACCAACTGTACAACGAAAGAGGGAGGGTCATTTCAAATGATCAACAATAGTGAGAGGGTCATACCAACTGCACAAGAACAGAGGGAAAGTCATACCAACTGTACAACAACAGTGGGACGGTCATACTCTACAACGAGAGAGTGACGGTCACATTACCTGTTCATAGAGAGTTCGAGGGTCATACCAACTGTACAACAATAGTGGGAGGTTCACACCAAGAGTAAAAAGATTGAGGGATGGTCATACCAACGGTAAAACGACAGTGGGACCGTCATGCCAACTTTACAACACTTGGAAGGTCATACCAAATGTTCAACAATAGAGAGGGAGGGTCATGCCAACTGAACATCAACAACGGGAAGGTCATACTAACTGTAAAACAACAGTGTTACACCGACTGTACAAACACAGCGGGAAGGTTACCAACAGAGGGAAAGTCATATCAATTGTACAACGAGAGTGGGAGGGCCATACCAACTGTACAACAACAGAGGTAGGGTCATACCAAATAGAAAACAACAATGAGAGGGTCATACCACCTGTACAACAACAAAGGGAAGGTCATGCCAAATGTACAACAAACGTGGGAAGGTAATGCAAACTGTACTATAATAGTGGGAGGGTCATACCAACTGTTCAACGACAGTTGGGGTGTTATAGCAACTATATACAACATGGAAAGGGTCAAACCAACTGTCTAACAACAGAGGGAGGGTCATACCATCTGGACTACAACACTGTGAGGTTCATACCAACAATACAGCAACAGAGGGATGGTCATCCCAACTGTACAACGAGAGTGGGTGGGTCATTCTAACTGAACAACAACAGCGGGAAGTCCATACCAAATGTACAACAACCGTGGGAGGATCATATCAACTGTTCAGCGAGAACGCGATGGTCATCAACTGCTCTACAACATTTGGAGGGTCATACCAAACAGACATGGTGTGTGTCTTACCAGCTGTACAACAACAGTGGGAGGACCATAACAACTGTACAACAATCGAGGTAGGGTCATTCCAACAACACAATTTTTGGGGACGGTCATACCAAAGAGACAACAACATGTGGAGGGAAATATTAACCGTACAACAATAGCGGGTAGGTCATACCAACTGTACGACAACAGTGGGAAAGTCACACCAACTGTACAACATCCGTGGGAAGGTCATACCAACAATACAGCGAGAATGGGAGCGTCATACCAACTGTACGACGAGAATGGGAGGGTCATACCAAATATACAACGACATGGTGATGGTCATACCAACTGTACAACAACAATGGAAAGGTTATGTCAACTGTACAAAAAAGGGGGAAGATAATACAAACTGTATTACTATTGTGGGAGGGTCATACTAATTGTTCAACGACAGTTGGAGGGTTATCCCAACTATAGCCCAATAGAGGGTGGGTCGGACCAACGGTACACCAACAGTGTGTAGGTCATACCAACTATAAAACAACAGTGAAATGGTCGTACCAACTGTACAACAACAGTGTGACGGTCATACGAACTGTACAACTAGAGTGAAAGGGTCATACCAAATGTGTAACACGAGTGGCAGGGTCATACGAACTGTACTGCAACAATGCGAGGGTCATGCCAAATAGACAATAACATGGACAGGGTCATACAAACTGTACAACAACAACAATTGCAGGGTCATACCTGCTGTACAACAACCATGGGAGGGTCATACCAAGTGTTCAACGAGAGCGGGAGTATCATACCAATTATATAACAACAGGGAGAGGTTCACACCAACTATACAATAACAGGGAGAGTGTCATACCATGTTTACAGCGACAATGGGAGAATCATACTATGGGCACAACGACTGTGCGAGGGATATACCAATTGTACTACGACAGTGGGCGAGTCAGATCAGCTAAACAACGACAGTCGATTAGAGATTTTACATTTGTTATTGATTCCGTTATCATAATTAGTATTCATGTTACTAGCTGGATTGTCTGGACCGGTTGGAGTATGAATAAATACAATGTATAACACAAAACAAATATAACCCTAATTGTGGCTAAAACTAATAACTCAACTTAGCTTAACTCCAATTGGAGTATGAATAAACACAATATATAACACAAAACAATTATAGCCCTAATTGTGGCTAACCTTAACCAATATGTCATAGTAGACCAACCTTAATTAATAACTCAACTTAACTCCGGTTGGTAAATGAATAAACACAATATATAACACCAAACAAATCTAGCCCTAAGTGTAGCTAACCTTAACCATTATGTTATATCAAACCAACCTTAACTAATAATCATTGCTATCAATATAAATATTGCATACATTTACGCAGTCGCTTGTCTGGCTCCAAACCTAGATGTACGCGACCAAAGTATAAATGGAAGACAGGAAGCTGTGGCGCCCCCTGTTGGCTAACCGAATATATAGTTCACTGTAAAAAGCAAATGCAGCCTCTCTAAATGACTTCCTTTATGAAAGAAGCGACTGTATGCAAACATTTAAAGGTACTTCCTCCACTCGTTTGCTAATCGCCAAACTGGTTCTTTTGTCACCAAATGTGTAAAGTGTTAATAGTTTAACTAGTATGCATAGTCAGAATTTTTTTAGAATGCGTATTTGTCATTTTTTTATCATGAAAAAAGAATCGCCGTTACACCGGGTATAACTGTCGAAACAACCAGCATCTGCCGTCGTCCTATGCTTTTTTTGTCACGTGGTTTATACGAGACCAAAACATCCAGGCAAGCTTACGCAAACATCAACAACCGGGAAGAGCGAGCACGTGCTTCGGAGATAGGTCGAGTGGAAGGTACGTAATAACTACGTATTATAGTCACGATTGATAATATAAAGATGTACGATGGATAATGGAATATTAATTCATCATGAATTAGTCAATATTAATAATAATTGCGAGTTATGTGCCAGTCATGGCGATCATTTACTTTCTGACGTAGGGCTAAGCTAAGGCCTAAGCATGAAAACGGCCCCTAAATCTTAGTGTTACAGCCGCCAAACACATGTTTGATACACCTTAACCCCAGATATTACCCGTACACTGCTGGCAATCGTCGCCCGTCGTAACAATACCGATATTACGGTGATCACAGTACGAGCTACACTTCACTTCGTCCTGCCGTCGGCGGCGATGATGTCGAGTTGCCACGGAGTTTTGCGCGATTTTTTTTTCTTTTTTTCTCAATAATATGGTTTAATTTTGTAACCCTATGTGTGTTGTTGTATACAACATATGTGAGGAGACGTTTGGCGGCTGTATGTTGTTAGATAAGAAAATGAAAGATCGCCCTGTTCATTAACATTGGGTCATCACTTGTACTGGCGGCCTGTGTAATTACCACTGCGTCGGTAGTAGTGAATATGTAATCACATATCAAGTGTGCGCGTGTTAAAATGTTGAACATTTTAGTTACGATATTTTGTATTAATGCAATTATGTAGCTTTGTATTTTAATTATGCAAACATTTCAAGTAGTGTTATACAACTACCAGCATGCCTATATGTAATGTTTAAATTGGCTTCCAGTGAACACTTTCAAATGACAAAGTTTAGATGTTCATGTGTAATAATCCAAATGTGTGAGTTGTCATAACAACTGAGAAAGTATTTGTGGAATATGCAGTACTAAATTATTGTTTAGTGAACATGTTATTAAGTTCATCCATGCCTTTTTATGTAAACAGATGCCACCCCGCAACCGAGTTAGGACGAGAGGAGGGAGAGGAGGGAGAGGAGTTAGAGGGAGATTCAGCACAATAGATGCTGAACGAATACAACAATTACAGGACGCACGTATTCGTTCAACTGAGGTAATATTAAATATCACATACAACAATTAACCGTAATAGATTTTACAATTTTAATAAGCACATATATATATATATATTAATAAGCATAGGTACTTATATAGGACATTTATACTTTTAATTTTATTAAAACAATTTCACATAAACATCACATCCATAAATATTCATTGAAGCAATTTTTGTTATAGTTTTTCCATTGCGTGTGTGTAAATCATTAGTACAATGGTGATTCTTCCATGTAGTACATACATATTTTTGCATTCATTTACACAGGAAATGGTTCAGCAATTGGACATTACAGCGATGCGCCGTTTGGTGCATTCAATCATAACAGACCATCCAGGCATCGTATTTGATGCCCTGGATGCAATGCAAGCTGGGGACCCCAACCCCCCAACACCAACACCAGCCACCAGTAACCACCCCCAGTGGTGTGTCTGCGGCAGATGCCGAGACATGCCGACAGACATCGAAAGGCTATGCTGTGGGTTACAGCACTGCATTTCGCAAAGACCCGTGAGTACTTAACACTGAATTGTAACAAAGAAACACTAGTTAAGCACATTACACTTGTGTAATTAGAATGCTTTTGTTTCTAAAGGAACAAATATCCATAAATAATTTAGTAATGAACCCTGAAATGTGTCTTATCTTTCATTAATCACAGGTGGAACATTCTTCCAATACTTCCTAAAAACGACATTCTATTACATATAACTACTAGCATAACACCACCTTAAACATGTTGGCTTTACATTTATCATGATTATTCAACCTTTACATTCAGGCAGCACATTGAAATGTCAAAAAACTGAGATATGTTGTTAGAAAAATAAATGTTCTATTCAGTTTGCTACTTATGTATATTGTTGAGTGTAGCTAAAATAATTACAAATGAAATGTAATTTAATGACAGAGACCTCATATGATAAAAATAGGTAATTTCCACCACACTGTACAATACTACTGTATAGCCCCTTATGTACCTGTGACACAATCCCCTGTGTACTATTCACTGCTCGCATAAAATGTGCAAGCAGGAATCAGCGTCTCTATCCTATACTGGGGTAAGATCTGCAGAGCATAAATCTACCAGGTGGAGTTGAGGGGCTAAAAAGTACTGAGTCTGGCTAATCAAGGCTAATTACCACAATGAATACTCCACATTTACCGTACAACATTATAATGGCCAATTACTCATAACATTTTTATCTTTGCAGGAGATTGAACTGGTATGCCTGGAGCCCCTTGTGCTTCAAATAAATATGGCGTACTGGGCAGAGATCTTTGCGCAGGATCCCGGACATGACACTGCAGCCCTTCGTCATGCTGCGTACCGTCATTTTGTGCTGTGGTGGCATGGCCGGCTTGGCGCAAATGTCCGGCGAGTTATTCCAAGCTGTGTCGTCTGCCGAATCCGTGACAGATTCCCCAGCGCGAACGACCTGTACACAGGATTTCAGGTGAGCCGGCTAGCGTGACTCACCACCCCTGGTCATCCGGGAGCTGTGACGCCTCACTAGTTCGCTAGTCGGTGGTGGAGCGGTTGGTGCCATCGTTCTGCTTATCCTGCGTGGGTCCTCCGCCATCAGTTTGCGACGCCTCGTGACAAGTTCTGTGTCAGCCATCCTCCTTCGTACTGCATCCATCTGCATCTCTATGATGTAATTGTATGTTTTTGGCGTCTTGATTGGTACAGCGTACCAGTTTCCTGATTTCTTACTGTACATCCGTTTGTACCTGTAATTAAGACAAAGCTATTTTAATAACTGTGGTATGATTTCTGTAACGATACTTCAATAGTAGTGGGTTAACGTTATGTACAAACATTGGTTACCAACATTCATGACACTTCAGAATGTTCACTTTGTGTGTTTTGTAGCAGTTCCATGGTTGATTATGAACCGTATTGATCAACTTTGTACTATTTATACTTTTACACAAATAGTATTGCTGTGATAATTTGTGTGTACCAGTATTTTTTTCTAAATTTATATATTAATTTCACTACACACTTAATTAATATAAATGTAACTGGAAATACTCACATCATTTCTCCTGCAGCATTCAAGCGGTACGGTCGGTCCTTGTGCTTCTATCTATTGCAGCCAGCTGCGTTCTGGCGACGTACACCGGGTAGCTGTAAGATACGAGAGATGTCAGTGAACTTTGTCGCAACAATTTCTTTATATACTGATTATAATGTTTTTGTATGTTTACAATGTGTATTTAATTATTTGCATTTTTATTTTTTTACATTATCACCAATTTATGTTATTTTATAGTATATTAATTTATTTTTTTACCTTCTCACAGTATATTTTACAATGTCGCAATCAATACTGTTTGCTTAGTCAATAATTTTTCATTATATACAAATTGTTGTAAGCAATAACTACACTTTAATGTAATCATTTCTTTGTTTTTTAACAAAGGATCATAATATAATTATTTTTTTATGTTCATTATGTTATATTACATGTAAGGTAAAAAAAATCAAATGACACATTTACAATGTACATGTGAGTTTATGACTTGTATTTATTGTCTAGTCATTAGAACATGTGTTAATATATTCTTACTTAATATGCCTTGAATTACTGTTTATATCACGTTTGTAAGCATGAACATAATAGTTAATACAAAATGGTCACGAAAGCCAATAAATTCAATAATAATATATGTTGCTGTTTATGTATGATTTTCAGCAAACGTTTAGCCAGTCATAAAAAAAATATGTAATACATGATTAATTTACCTGAATGTGAAGAGTTTCGCAGCATACATCAAGATGTGGTGATGAAAAGCTTCCAGCTCTCCAGTGTGCCTGAAAGTTTAATGCATATGTCATTTCTAAGGGCATGATATTTCATGAAGACTTGCACTTCCTTTCTGTAGGTTTTCAATCGCCATCAATAATTACATTATCTGCATTTTACATACAACTACATTATGCTGACAACCTACACTAACTGGGCTGATAATGTATGAGTTATTCTTTATAACTGGCTCATACATAATGTGTTTTATAAACAGTGTAACAGTTGTATACACTGCATAACTGAAGCTGTTTAAATACACACCTGAAGTTCACATAATGGTGAACGTTGTTCAGGAAGCGTACATTTAGTACAACTTCCACCAAGGCTTTGTGGGCTGGCGATCCTTGCTCCAGCCAGGCTTTGTCTGGCTCGTCCTCCAGCTGACCGTGAGAACACTGGCCAGCTGACACCCCACCACCAATCTGCCACTCATGCCTGTTGACCGTGTGGTGGATCACTCCTCGCCATTCTGCCTACAACACAGCATTCTCACTACATAGGAAACCAAATGTTCATGTTACATTACATACATGACAATAAAATAAAACAAAACAAATACAGAGTAATCAATATATCAATTAATGTTACTTTATTTTGTGGCAACTCATATAAATACATGTTAATGGAACATCTTTATAAAGATCATGATCAAAAGGATAACTAAAAACTAAGATATAATATCTTTTGGAAACAATTACCTTGAATCGCTCCGCAGAACCTCCTGCTGTTTCGGCACAGTGCCAGAAGTGCCTCACGATGTCGCTGCACCAAGGTGCCAAAGCCTTGTTCGCACGGATACTCGACACCTGGCAAATAAACAGATGAGAAAATAAGATGCTATAGCCATGTAGAACAACAATATATATATATATATATATGTATATATATATGAAATTATATACATAGTATTTTACAAACATACCATCTTTCAGTGCCTCTCCTGTGCTATTGTGTGTCTGATTATGCATACTAACTGGTAAACCTGTACAAATTGATCGCCGTCTCGATCTTAGTTGGAAGCATTCAGATGTGCCACAATTAAGGAAAACGATTTACACACAAATATAGCTTATAGCTATGTACTCATTCATACAACTGAGTATATGAACATTTATTCTTTTTAAAGGTTTATTTTTATCACCTTTGAATTATTTGTAAATTGTAATTTTTTTATAATTTCATAATTTCTGAAACATTTATGTAACCATACAGAAAACAATGCATTTCTTCTAAATGACACCTACTTCCGACAGTTTTTTTCCAAGGTTCTTTGCAGCGTGCCAAATGTCCCACTGATGACATATCTGTGGGTACTCATCTCCTGAAACAGGAAACAGTTAATAAAGGGCACACACTTTACACCCATATGAACCGAAATAAGCATAACATTAAAATGCTTTTTCTTTCATCAATCATTTGTACAAGACCTTTCATACAAACTGCACAAAAACATGTCTACTTGGCATGAATTTTGGCTTGCATGAATGTGTAGTACTGAAAAGGTGCATGCAGTCATAGTATGCCTGTCATTCACAAAGCTTTATATAAAAATAAACTGTTCGAATAGTTGTATTACTTGTGTGAATCACATTCGTCAGAACACCATAATTTAAGACGTACAGTACAATTGATAACTGTTTAATTTATATTTGTGATATTCCATTACTTAGAATGACAAGGTAACTCACGAAGGAAAGCAGCAATTTGGGTGTGTGCATCAGTGACGAGCTCTGCAATCTGCAGAGTGCCTGAAAGCAGCGTGAGGCTTCTCTCAAGTGCCAACTTCTCCATGTTGGGAGACCGCAAGTTCACCTCCCTCTTGTCCACAACGACTGTGGACACAATGCTGTGCGAATCGCAGTCCATGAGAGTGTACGAACAGTATTGCGCACTGTGCCCAGGACTGTCGTTTCGTCCATCTCCTAAAACAACATATATCAAATAGCGGTTAGCTATCCAGTATAAATAAAACTATAAGTTGCATCCTATCTTACAAACAGTCAATTGGTAGTAGTTGTATTTTGAAAGTTAGTGTTGTATATTATGTAATAGTACACTAGAAAAGATAAAGGAGGACTAGTAAACCTGCCTAATAACTAGTCTTGTTGTCTAATCAAGGTTAATGTCATCCAACCCACCCTACATCAATCAATCAACTCTTTGTAGTCACAGTGACCCTAACTCCAACACATCCACAGGCTGGGGATGTAGTAACTAAATCCTAAGTCATTAAAACATTGATAAATTGTTGCCAGTGAGCAACTGGCTACAGCAGCTTCCTTTTCTGATAAATGATGACATAGCTACCAGCTATGAACTTGTCTGGGCACTATTTGTAAGATTAAATGTTCTTTGATGTCTATAATTTTCTCTGTGATATTTTTATTTTCCAGTATTACAGTGCAGTAGAGCAGTTTCATAATACTGTAATGTGAGCTGAATTTCCAAAATGATTATAAATAAATAAGTATATGATATAGAAAATGAATAATGGTAGGGTGATACTGCCAGTCAATGAGTGTAATCGGCATTCTTTTTCAATTGCGCAATTTTTAATACAGATCATATCTTCACTTTTTAATTAATTACTTTTGTTATTTCTGTATTATTTCTTTGGTACCTTTATAAAAAGTGCATTGTTATTTAACTGGGGTTGCAATATGTACTCTTTTTTAGTTCAAAAACAAACTGGAACGACTTAAATTTGGATTATTATTTTTTGCGGACTAGTAAACCTTTTGGCGGACTAGTAAACTTTTGACTTTACTAGTCCCGCTGTCT
Organism: Oasisia sp. SBJ-2009; assembly: GCA_964017155.1. Lineage (NCBI taxonomy): Eukaryota > Metazoa > Annelida > Polychaeta > Sabellida > Siboglinidae > Oasisia > Oasisia sp. SBJ-2009. The sequence continues at coordinate 26,150,052 of OZ024865.1, forward strand.
AGTAAAATAAATGCTGAAGTTCTATCCCTGAATTAGCTTATCTGAAATTAGTGATTATTAGTTATGTCATAAATATTGTATGTATGTTTATAAATGAGATAAATGGGCTTTGTAAACATAAATATGCCATAAAAAAAATATGCACGAAAAAAGTATTCATATAAGAACTCATTAATGAGAACAACAGTTACCTGCAAGGACGAGTGGTTTTCCCTGCAGCTGTCCAGTGGTTGTAGTTCGAAGCTTCTCCCAATACTCCATTACTGCCGGCACAATGTACAGAGACTGCAGCCGGTCGAACTGTGCTGAACTCACCATTCCCAGGCACATCAATTTGAAGAGCAGGGCCACTTTCGTATAATTATTCCCTGACAACAGTATATTCACAGCCAGGAGGAAATCGCCTGCAAACCCTCCACGCTTGCGCAGCCTTGGCTGGGATGCCCACCTACGACCTTTGTGTCCCTTTGTGCAGGTCTGAAAACAACATCATTCTGTATGAGATGATGATGATTCATAAGTTGTTAAATATGTTAGACACGTGTCGATTAACATTTACCTGATATATGTGAATATGAATATTATTTGTATCATGACTATTTCAATGCCACTACTAAAATACAAACGTATGATGCCACAAGAAATTGATTGTGACTAACTCCATTTCCTACATGAAAGTAATTTTGTATCTTTTTCAGACAGTACTTTATGATCCATAAAGTAACTGCATTATATATATATATATATATATATATATATATATATATATATATATATATATATATATATATATATATTAATGGTACTCACCCACACAAGTACGGCAGCACTTCCAATGTGGTTGACTTTCATGTTGAATGATCTTCCACACCCTTTAACTTGGCAAATGTTGTCAACCTATACCAGTAGACATATGCATAACCGTCAAAAGAAAGTAACAGTAATCGATACACAGGCATTCGTTCACCTACAAAACATATAAGGTTCTTTAAGAATGTCAAAGTATACTTCCACATATATCAAAAACATTTAGACGCATCCCAAAGGTTTATTAAGGAACATGTTTTCCAGGCCGTCTTTGATGTCCCTATTATTTTTCACGGTATGAAAAAGTTAAACAATTTAATGCCACCACATTTCAAACATAGGCACATAGTGATTTATGTAATACACCAACAATTTAGAAACAACCCCATCATTTAGAAACTAAACCATCAGTGATGCATGTACATTTTCAATGGCTTGGCATTAAGTCAGCATTATTAATTCCAGTTATGACACCCTTATGCTTCATGATTGTAGAACAGAAGTGTCTAGATACCTTCATGTTTGCCAGTTCCAGCAGACAGTCTTCATAAACAATGAAGCAAGGTTTCCCTGTTGTCTCTTCTGGTGTTGTTGCCGTAGCTGTTTCCTCTTCTTCTGGGGTGGTAGTGTCAGCCACTGTCTCTTCTATGTCGTGGACAATATCACATGGGGTGACACTCTCTAGAGAGTCAATGTCGATGTGACACCTATATTTAAAAAGCAAACAAGTGACTGTTGCCATCAATACTTCAATTTTACCACAATGTATTACTTAATCTACAATAATGTTGAATTACTTTTGGGCTTTGGCATACATATTGTGAGTTTGTAATTATGAATGACATTTATTTAGGTAATTCAAAGTCACTCCGTTGTCTTTTTTAAACATAATGCCTTCATTGGTTTCTTCTCTCATTATGTATACACAATGCTTAGACACACAGCCGAATTGTTTGAATGCAGCAACAGAACTGTTCATTACTGGCACACACACGCACGCACACACATTTATGTATCTATATATAAATGTATATATCTTCAGCCTCTCCACTCAGCCAGACCAGTTGATACAAATTAGAATAAATGGTATATGTCAGTTGTCATCATAATATAAATGTTTGATTTGGCTACATTCACATCATTTCAAAATACTTAAGTGAACATCATAATCAACATACATTAACACCATATGCAGTGCAAAAGTATATTTATAATCATACTAAATAGTATATGTTCAATATAAATATGTACCTATGTATCTCTTCTAATGTGTCATCTCCAAAGTGGTATGTAGTATCACCAGGATCCACAGTCTCCAATCCCAATGGGTCATCATCATCTGGGTCACTGCAACAAAGTGTAGTGATTAACTCCAAGAATTTAGAATTGTGAAATAGCTGCCATGATAACGACAATTTAATTATGGTAATGTGTCACCACTTCAGTGTACCCAATGTTGTGTTATGTATTATTTAATGTATTTCACACATTGTGTGTAGAAACAGGCCAAACGAAGTAGTTGTGATGTCTTAGCACACACAAGTACACACATAATATTTACATAAAAATAATCAAACACAACTGAACATATCTTTTTTGTGTGGAACCCATTTTGATGCCATGCATGATATGGCGTTTCACTAAAGTGGAAGTTTAATTAATTGGGCCAAAACCATTGGCAATAAAAGCATGCATGGAAACATAAATAAATACTTACGTTTGTTGCAACTGTCCTGAGCTGCATCCAGCCTCAGGAAGAGACTGAATACCTGACAATGTGCTACCTGGGCTATGACCACTGATGCTTGATAGCGCAACCACAGATCGTGTCATATGTGCGGGCTGCAGTGGTGTCGAGGTTAAGTGTGGCTTTGTGTTGAAGCTGTTAAACAAAACAATGAATTCATAGGAGTAGTATTATTATTAGTTCTTAAACTACATGATCTCTAAGTAACAGTTACTCAGTGCGCTCACAATATGTATATAAAAACTACTGAAATATGCATGTAAATAAAAAAGGTTAATAAATTAAGTTACACAAGTCAAGTAATATAGCAATGGGTCATTAAGTTCTTTGGACTATATTGTGAGATTATGAATGACATGTGGTTTTGTGAATCAAGGTCACTGTGTAGTATCTTCAATGTAATCACCTAATTTGCCTTTTCTCTGGTTATTCATATGAGCTGACTAGAAACACAGACACCTTTTTGTGAGAACAGCAGTATGAATTTCCAATGTATACTTGTATATTTTGTCTCTGTGTCAATTGTCACTTGCAGGTGACAATATATACCAGTAGACACAAAAGTTACATCATTTTAAAGATAATAAACAAACAGTGAAATAACCACAACTTGCATGTCAAATTGGTAGCTTACATGAAGATAAAGCTTAAAACATACAGGCATCAAATTTTCCAGTTTAACTGCTGGGTTATTGATGCAGCCCCTAATCCCCCATCAAGGTCAGGGACAGGTAATTTGTTAAGAAGTCAGCCCCTATGCCCTCTACTGGGCTATTGATATAACACCTATCAAAGTAATTAATTACACAACTTAGCACCAATTGCACAAACACCACAGGAGTACTGTGTCCTGAGATCTCCTAAAAGACCTGCAGAAACAGGCAATCTGCTCACATTTAACATTTTGAGAATGCCTTCAGATGTCCTTACAAATGACTAGTTTGTTAATACTCTCAGACATACATATATGCCAAATTAGAGGAAAAGGTTCATAGAAGCTTTCGAATGAAAAAGGAAAATTTTAAATGTACCAACATTTTAGAACCAAAAGTACAAATTTGTAAATCAAATTTACATTTCATGTGCATATAAAATATACAGTATGCAAATTTTGTAATAACACGCTTGACTGCTAACAATGGTCAGCGCACACAAAGTGATGACATAAGTCCGTTGGACCGAAAAAAACTATTTGAATCAATGTCATCTGGCTAATTGCCACTGTATGCTAGCTTAAATAAAATAAATTAAAAAGATAAGGTTTGAAAAGTAAAATTTACATAACATTCTAGTGAAAGAGGAGAACACAGCTAGCAGTGAACAAAGCCTGGCAGTGCCATCAACTACTGTTTGACAAAAGGATGGGTTAGTATTTAGAACATGTATGTTAACGTGTCAGTATCCCCTTTGTTCTTTAGTTGGGACTGCTATTGCTAGGTGCAACAGCAAGCTGGCTGCACTTTTGTTGAGTCACCCTGTTGTCTGTATGATGGATCAGCTTCTATAAGTGAGGATTTGGAATGAGAATATTGTAAGAAAATTTGAACATCAAATTGTACTTTGCAGTTTACTTGATTAACTGTTGTTTGTCACTTTGTGTTTTGTGATTTTATGAAAATAATAAGAACTTAACAAGTTTTGCTTTAATTAATAGTTTATACACTGGTAGAAGTATTTGTTACATCAATCACGTACATCCAATAATCTGTAAACAAATACAATTATTCAATATTACTTGCTTGCCTCATTTAATATTCGTCAAACAACCATGCTTTCATGATAGAAAGTGGTGGTTTTCACCTATGACAGTCCACATATCAAATACAAAAGGGTTGGGTTCAAATACACATTTAGGGATCAAATACAATTCGGTCAAATAAAATGCAAATACAACTCGGTCAAATCAAATTTCCAATTCAAATACACAGCAATGTTTTATTGAAATACTATTAATTTACACTGCCATTTTTGAAATTTGATTCAAATACATGGCTGCTTTTCCATTATGGTTCAAGTGTGTTGCCTACTGTAGAGTAATTGGCAGGCAGATTTACTAGACTCTCCTTATCTGCACTACTGTACCAACTAGTGGATAGCTCTTCCCATGCACCAGAGGAAACCTCGGTTCCTTTGTCTTTGCCCCATTCAAATATTTATGCTAATGTTTGACCACCTTCACTGCAGGCCAATTTCCACAGTGGTGCCTGCCCACTGTTGACCAGGTATGACAAACATTCTGTCTTGACTCCTGACTTTTTAGTGAGCCAGTTTATGCCAGGCAATGCTTTACCTTTTATTGGACATTTTTATGTGTATTTGATTGTATTTTCAAGTAATTTTCAAATGCACACCAAATATAAAATACAAGCAATTTTATGATATGTCAATGAAATCTTATTCACAGAACTTTATGTGCAAATTTCCATTACTGTTACGAATATGGCAGAGGCCGTTTGGCTCAGCAATCTCACTGACATTCTCTAACTGTAATCTATAAGCCACGTCTGTAAAATTAAATAGGTCACCTTACATTACAGTTGATGGGTATTTTGAAGATTCAAAATAACTTGTTTGTTGAAAGATGATTTGCAGTGAAGGCCTTCAGTTTGGCAAGCATTACATGTGATCATGAAACATACTTTTTTAAATACGTTGTCAGTATCTAAATTGTGAAATACTTTAAGAAAGTATTTCAATACAAATACTTTTCATTCATAATGGTCAAATACAAATACTTTATAAAAAAAGTATTTCTACACTTTAAAATACAAATTAATTTGAGTCCAAGTCTGATGGCAACTGTCCGTAGGGACTGGTGCACAGTATTTCTAGCTAGCTGGTAGTCCATCATTATCGATAATTAGTCCTAAATGATTTTATTATGTAAAAGGGACAGCTGTTGGCCTGTTACTAGTCCGAGGTCTAAAAGTGTCACAGCTAGGGGAGAAAGGTATTTCTGCTCATGGGTAGAAATATTTCTTCCGTGGTTTCTGCCCAGATGACATAAACGTGCCAACCCTGCAAGCTCCCATGATAAAACTACAGTACCTTTGGGATAAATATTTACTGCAAAATGTTTGTTAAGTCCTCACCATGTTGTATGTTTTTAATGGATCCATGACATTTTGGTAAAGGACATTTTGGTAACTGACACTTTGGTAATGGACATTTCAGTAACAGGACATTTCGGTAACAGGACTTTTTGGTAACAAGACATTTCGGTAAAACAACTAAGTCCAGTATGCCATATCAGGAGGTAACCAGTTGAGATATCAGTCAGTTAAACCATTTGTAAATTAGGATGGGAAGACAGGGAACTTGGCTTCCCACCTGCAGTCAGGCATGGTGTAAGGTGCTTGCCTCTGAAGGGAACATGGCTTCCAAATAGCAGTGGTGGTGGCTAGAGTGGTCAACCACTACAGCCAACCTGTGACTAGCAGGACACATTTAAATCCAGACACATGTAAGATAATGTCATACATATATATATATATATATATATATATATATATATATATATATATATGTGAGTTTGAATTAAAATGTGACTGAACATACAACTGTTTATTTTAATTTTACATTATCGATACATTTTTATCTTAAATTAATGCCTTTTAATTAATGCCTTTAAAGAATATTTATTGGTTTTACCAAAATGCATGTTACCAAGATGCCCTACTACCAAAATGTCTGTTACCAAAATGTCCTATTACCGAAACGTCCTATTACCCAAATGTCCAATTACCGAAATGTCCGTTACCAAAACGTCCATTACCAAAGTGTCCTTTACCGAAATGTCTGGATACCGTTTTTAATATCATCTATTTGATATCATTTTTTAGATCTTAGAAACTGTTTGTTATAGTAACTAAATAAATATATGGAGATTTTGCATTATGTAATCCTAAGGCCTAATGTATTACCTATGTTCAGTATGTTTATATATATAGTTTATATTGTTGGCAAGTATTACGAAAAGAATGGCTCATTTTCATGTTGATGCGTCTTCTACTCAGATTATTACAAAGACGCATGGACATAAGTAATAACTTGTGTTACCGAGCCCCCAGGGCACTTTTTACTTTATTACCTTTTTTACCGATTGCAGCTTTCAATAAAATGTTTTTACAATGTGTTCATTTTCCAAAATGTCTTACATATGCATCTTTATTGTGACTGTTTATCTGACTCTGAGTATTCATAAATTAATATGAAATTTGTATAATGGTGTGAAATGTCAGTAATAATTTTAAAGAAAATAAACTGCTGGTTGAGTGCTAACATAATGCATTTCGAGGGGATACCAAGACAAGAGCGCAGGCACAGATCCCACACTGGCCACAGCCCAGGCCGATGCCGCCATCGATTACCCCAGCCACTGCATCGGTATCGCCTGCATTGCCAAAAATAAATCTACGCGGTTTTTCACCATAACATATTCCACTTCATTATAGTATTTCATACGTTTACTGATACAACAAAGTATAACAATGATTGACGCTGACAAATTACTAACCTGTCGAGTAGAAGTTTTGCGAAGGCTGCATCTGATATGCCTCCGGCTCCGAGGCCGAGCTCAACCGTTTCTTTTGCTTTATTCCATAGATCCATTGATTTTCCTAAATAAATCCTCGCGCGCGGAACCTGTTTCTCTCTTAGTTGCTTTGCTCGTTTCTTCGCCGAACTGGTGGCATACGTCCGTGGACGTCCCATTATTGCACAAAGAACTGCGACCACACGTACACACCAAAGATTGAAAGAAAAACAAACACAAGCACATGCGTCGAAGGATTCCGAGGCACCAATCTCGCGGGTCGATCTCGCGCCAACGAGAAGAAACAGACGTGTTTCCTAACATAGTTCCATTTCCAAAGTTAGGTTTCGTATAGAGTTTCTAGTGGATACAGTCGAAACAAAAATCGAAATAGTTCTTATTTATTTTATTTATTTAAGAAAAATGAAGTAACATGTACGCATAAACCAACTAAACAATCATTAATGAGTATTTGATACATCCGCTTTTTGTGAAATGACTAATAATCGCTAGGAGCAAACGATTTTTACGGGAATGAGTGGATTGAGTATCTTTAATAGGATATACATCGTCATTGTTTGACGGTTAGCGCATTAATACATGTTAATATAAACTAATCAGAAAAGAATCATCTGGCTTATACGTTGGGCGGCAAATTTATACTTTACAAAGCGACATATTGGTGTAGGCACTGCCAATGAGCATATATCCGCCGTAGTGAATAGCGACACATGACCCAGAGAATTGTCGTCCGTCGTTGTAGTACACCACCCCCACGTCTGTCACGGCAGCGCCGCCCTCAGACATCTTCAGTCGATACACCTACGTCAGACGACCCGAGGTCGAGTTGTAATCACGTGACAAATAGTCTGAACTATTCACGTAATAATAATAACAATATTAATAATAATAATACATAAATAAATATTAAAAAATTCGTAATGTAAAAACTACACAATTTCTTAAGCAATAAATTAATAGATAAGCTAATTAATTTGAGAAACTATAATTATGGTTGAAATGAATTACGTATATTACACACTATAAGTAATCTACAAATGTAGGTTACACTTGTGTCTTCGTGGATATTCGGCATGCGTTATACCTTTATAATGTGCCGTGTACAAAGTTAGTAAGCCTAGTTAACACGTTAATATGAATACGTTAACTTCTACGGCGCCTAAATCCTTGGATATCTAGCTCAGAGAGCCATCAGTACAAAGGTGTTGACAAATATCAGAGTCAATAAACATTTCCGTTGTCAACAAACGGATTAATATGCCAGGAACTGTGATGATTACCTAAGTGTATAAATGTACGTGTCTATGTTCCTCTTTATATTGGTTCAATGTTGTTGTGAGTCAGCGAATAATGTCACGTTTTGTCTACAACCGATTATACAAAATATTATAAATATCTCCCACATGTAAGATTACGTAATTGAACGACACCTGTACCTCTGTATGTTGTGAGATATTCAGACGCAGGCATATGCATGTTTTGCATAAACAAAAATAAATAGTCAGAATGGAGAACAAATTGAAAGTTGTTGACGACACAGTGTTATACTTGAGCGTCACATTATAATTTCCGCCATTAGCTTATCCTGAAACCATCGCGGAATGTAGTGAAGTGAGCTGAATAATAGTCCTAGACAGAACTGTGCGCTACGCGACGCGTTGCGCTATGCTACTACACCCTGGCCGATCGTCTCCAAAAACCTGGGAATTGAGCGGAGTCGAACTACACAATTTATATTCATAAAAGATGCGCAAATTCGTATGCGATCCTTCGGCGAAACAAACATTTCTTTCCAATCAAACTCAAACTAACAAAGTAACTCGTACGTATAGTCACTTGGGATGAATTTTATGATGCGTCTTCGGCAAATTATATATCTCGGTGTAGCAATTTGAAATTTATCAGCAAGCTCAGTGGATTTCCTATTGCGCAAGTACGGCACGGTTCCTATGAAAAGGCTTTCCTTTGTTATAAATCGTCGTAATTTAATGTAAATGTTTATCTCGAACAAGTATGCAACCGATTAGTGAATCCATATAGTGCTAAACATCTATAATACGGCACCATGTATTTGTTTTCGCGCCAGGAGCCAGTAGACAGGAGCTAGTAGAAACAAATGTAGGTGGCGCCTACCACGGCCTAGTGGTCAAATATATCCAAGTTCGATGCATTATTTAAAATATACCATGGCTCCGTGCTTATCAAATAATGGTCAAATATCCTCTAAATTATGTTATTATGTTTATGCTATGGTTGTTGGGTCGTTTCTGCCCCATTTCAAACGTATCATAACTATTGCAATAGTTAGGAAATGGAGAAAAACTGTAACATTATCGTCTAAACCTTTTCCAACTGAGCAACACTACTTCGTTCGAATCGGGGGACACGAAACTAACCTCTGTGATAAGTTAAGTTACAATACAGCCATGCCTCTACTGTTTCTCGATGACTTTGCTATTAAGAATAACTACATGATATTGTGAATAAACGTTACCAGAAGTGTAATGCAGCAGGATTAGAATAGCACTGGTACACACAATACTGGTTTCTAGGTCTCAGTAAAATCCGTATTAGATCAGCCTAGCCTTACATACACCCCGAGCTGCATAGTGAATATGATGGTCTATGTTCAGCTGTAAAATATGTATCGTGGCAAATATAACTTTAACTAATGGTTCAACTCACCACACCGATTGTAGCGATGCCAATATTCGTTCCACGTGCATTGTCTTCGCAACCCGATCTACTCCTAGCCACATATTTCCGCTATGTTCCTGCGCGCCTCTCGTCAACCCATGAGTATCCATACCTGAAGGCGACCCATGGACGTGGAACCACGCAGCAGACCCTTCTAAGTAATGCTTTACTGGTGGATTCATATGCGTATAACAGTATCTTATCAATGCACATCCTTAGATGTGTTATTTCATTGTTGGCCTGAGAGCCGCCTTAGGTAAGGCCGCCCAGGGAGCTAATGGGAATCCAGGCGGATTATACCTTTGGAATGTGTCGGCATTGTCCTCACGTGCCATCCTTAAAGTGATTATTTTTGTGTTTATGTGCATTTGAGATTTACTCTAACAAAACATGATCATTTCGCATAAATACTTTGTCTGGTTATTTTGTCTTGCACAATTTGGGTGTTATCTGTGCAACAAGCCGACATAAAATTGTGTTTACGTGAATCATGCAATTACCATTCCGCATATGCGGAAATATTTTTTCGATATATTGGCAGAGTTATAAGTCATTAATAAAACACATTTGTAATTAAATGTTGGCATAGACGTAATTGAAATAATTATGTTAACAGGATTAATAAATAAATTGCATTCATTAGTTCATAGTTTAAAGTACCCATTTGGTGTAAAACAAAAGTGGGAAGGTCATACCAACTGTACATCGACAGTTGGAAAGGTTACACCAATTACACAAAAACAGGGAGAGGGTCATACCAACTGTCCAAACAAAAGAGGGAGGGTCATACCATCTGGAAAACAACACTGGTCACATTAACTGTACAACGACAGAGGGAGGGTCATTATAAATGTTCAACAATAGTGAAAGGGTCATACCAACTGTACAACAACATCGGGAGGGTGACATTAACTGTTCAACGAGAGTGCGATGGTCATACCAAATGTGCAACAACATCGGGAGGGTCATACCAACTGTACAACGACAGTGGGACCGTCATGCCGACATTGGGAGGGTCATTCCTAAAGTACAACAATAGACAGAGGGTCATGCCGACTGTACAACAACATTGGGAGGGTCTTACTAAATAGACAACAACACTGGGATGATGATACCAACTGAACATCAAAAATGGGAAGGTCATACGGACTGTAAAACAACTGTGGGAGGGTTATACCGACTGTACAAGTACAGTGGGAAGGCTAATAACTGAGGGAACGTCATACCAATTGTACAAAGAGAGTGGCAGGGTCATACCAACTGTACAAAAACAGAGAGGGGGAACATACCAACAAGACATCAACAGTGAGAGGGTCATTCCAACTGTACAACAAAAGTGTGTAGGTAATACAAACTGTTCTACAATAGTGGGAGGGGCATACCAAATGTAAAGCGTCAGTTGGGGTGTTATACCTACTATACAACAACAGGGAGAGGGCCACACCAACTGCACAACAACAGTGCGAGGGTCGTACCATCTGTGCAACAACAGTGCGAGGGTCATACCATCTGTACAACAACACTGGGAGCGTCATACCACTTATACAATAACAGAGGAATGGTCATTCCAACTGCATAACGTGAGTGGGAGGATCATAGTAATTCTACAAAAATAGAAGGAAGGTCATGCCAACTGTACAACAACAGTGGGGAAGGTTATACAACTGTTCACCGAGAGCGGGATGGACATACTTACTGTACAATAACAGTGGGAGGGTCAATCCAAATTGACACCAACATGGAGAGGGTCATACCAACTATATAACACAGGGAGAGGGTCAAAACAACTGTCCAATAACAGAAGGATGGTCATCCCAACTGTACAACGAGAGTGGGAGGGTCATACTAAATGTACAACAATAGGAATATGGTCATACCAACTGTACAACACTAAAGGTATGGTCATACTCTCAGTACAACAACAGTGGGAAGGTCATATTAACTGTACAACAATAGTGGCATGGTCATACCAACTGTACAACATCATTGGGAGGGTCATACCAAATAGACAACACCTTGGTGCAGGTCACACCAGCTGTACAACAACCGTGGGAGGGTCATACCAACTATACAATTTATGTGGGACTGTCATACCAAATAGACAACAACATGGAGAGCATCATATCAAGCGAACAACAATAGCGGGAATGTCGTACCAACTGTACAACAACTGGGGGAGGGTCATACCAACTATACAACGAGACTGGGAGGGTCATACCAAATAGATAACGACAGGGTGATGGCTATACCAACTGTACAACAACAATGGGAAGGTCGTGTCAACTATACAAAAACGTGGGACGATAACACAAACCGCACTACTATAGTGGGAGGGTCATACCAACTGTACAACGACAGTTGGAGGGTTTTCCCAACTATACAACGACAGGGTGAGGGTCAAACCAACTGAACAACAACAGTGGGACAGTCATAAGAAATGTACAACAACCGTGGGAGGGTCATACCAATTTTTCAACGAGAGCGGGAGGGTCATACTAACTGTACAACAACAATGGGCGGACCATACCAAATAGACAACCACATGAAGAGGGTCATACCAACTGTACAACAACAACATTGGAAGGGTCATACTTACTTTACAGCAACCGTAGGAGGGTCATACCAAGTGTTCATGGAGAGCAGGAGTGTCATACCACGTTTACAGCAACAACGTCAGGATGATACTGTGTGTAAAGCGACTGTGTGAAGTACATACCAATTGTACAACGACAGTGGTTGAGTCATATCAGCTGAGCAACGACAGTCGATTAGAGATTTTATATTGATTGCTTTTGTTTCAGTTACCATAATTAACATTCATGTTACTAGCTGGGTCGTCTGGACCGGATGGAGTATGAATAAACACAATATATAACACAAAACAAATATAACCGTAATTGTGGCTAACCTAAGCCCATATGTTATATCAAATCAACCTTAACTAATAACTCAACTTAGCGTAACTCCGGTTGGAGTATGAATAAACACAATATATAACACAACACAAATCTAGCCCTAATTGTAGCTAATCTTAACCCATATGTCATGGCAAACCAACCTTAACTAATAACTCAACTTAACCCCGATTGGACTAAGAATTAACAAAATATATAACACAAAACAAAGCTAGCCCTAATTGTGGCTAACCTTAAGACATGTGTTATATCAAACGAACCTTATCTAATAATCTTTGCAATCAATATTAACCTTGCACACATTTGTGCAGTCGCTTGTCTGGCTCCCAGCCAAGATGTGCGCGCGAAAGTATAAATGGGAGACAGGAAGCTGTGGCGCCCCCTGTTGGCTCACCGCATATACAGTTCACTGAAAAAAGCAAATGCAGACTATCTAGATGACTTCCTTTATGAAAGAAGCGACTATATGCAAACAGTTAATAGGAATACATCGTCATTGTTTGAAAGTTAGCTCATTAATACGTATTAATATAAACGATATAGAAAACAATCGCTTGGCTTTTACGTTGCGCAGCAAAGTTATGCTTCACAAAACAACATGTTGTTGTAGCCACTGCCAATGAGCATATGTCCGCCGTAGTGGGCAGCGACACATGACCCAGAGATTTGACGTCCGTCGTTGTAGTACACCTCCTCCACGTATGTCACGGCAGCGCCTCCCTCAGACATCTTCAGTCGATACACCTACGTCAGACGACACGAGGTCGAGTTGTAATCACGTGACAAATAATCTTAACTGTTCACGTAATAACAATAAAAACAATATAAATTAATAAATAAATAAGTATAACAAAATTCGTAATGTATAAACTATGCAATTTATCAGCAATAAGTTAATATATAAAATATGTAATTTTAGAAACTATAATTATGATTGAAATTAATTACTTATAACTATTATAATCTACAAGTAATCTACAAATGTAGGCTACGCTTGGATGTTCAGCATGCTTTATATCTGTGTAATGTGCCGTATAAAATGTTATTAAGCCTTGTTAACACATTAATAACAATACATTAAATTCTTTTGCGCCTAAATCCGTGGATATCTAGTTCAGAGACGCATCAGTACAAATTTGTTGACCAATCTGAGAGTCAATAAATAGTTTCGTTGTGAACAGACGGCTTAATATGCCAGTAACTGTAAGTGTATAAATGAACGTTTCTACGTTCCTCTTTATATTGGTTCAATGCTGCTGAGCGTTTAGCATAAAAAAAAAAAATTGTCAGATTTGAGCACAATTTGAAAGTTGTTGACAATTCAGTGTTATAATTGAGCGTCAGATTATAATTTCCGCCACTAGCTTATCCTGAAGCCATCGCGGAATGTTGTGAAGTGAGCTGTACCATAGTTTTATACAGAACTGTGCGCTACGCGACGCGTTGCGCTACGCTATTACACCCTGGCCTATCGTCTCCCAAAAGCTGGGGATTGAGCGATGTCGAACTATACAATAACATTAGTTGACTTCACCAGTCGCGTCTGCGTCAGGCGTGGTAACAGTGCAAATACCCGCCGCAATATTTGCAGACGGATATACAACTGATGAGAATCCGAAAGTTATGATCCTAAACATTATCGTGTTATATCGTAAATATTGTATGTGACACGAGCAGCGTGTTGTTGAAATTATCCAAAATTACCGCTGGGCCGAAGCCCGACAACAGTCACAGTTGGCGATTTCACTAGCTGACGCTAAAAGCGGAGATTTCGAAAGGGATGTGCCAAGGTTAGAGAAGAACTGGTAGTGACGTATTCAACCGGGGCGCGAGGATGCTTTGAGGCGCAGACGTTAAAGATTCTAATGGTTCGCTAAGTCTTCTGGAGGGAATTGGTGAGATCAACAAGGAACGTGACGTCACACACGTCCGTCGTTTTGTCTTTCGGGAGTAACTGATGAGACCAACAAGGCATGTGACGTCACATACGTTCGAGGGGACTTATAAGAGCCATTACAGACGTACTCCTTTCCACATACTAATAACTACAGCATGGTAGGGTATTTGATTGCGACACGTCATCGGATACACTCATTCTCACACAGATGCACGTAGTGGTACTTACCAGCGACGGAGATAAGGAGGTGTGCGGAGGAATGAAGTACTTCAGCACCAGGTAGACGTTGCCGTGCCCAGCTACCAACAGGTCGCCCGTCGCCACGTCAACGTCGATGAAGTCGACCGGTGTACACAGGGGGACCACCTGAAACACGTCAGATGGGTGAGTGCATTCATGTGTGTGTGTGTGTGTGTGTGTGTGTGTGTGTGTGTGTGTGTGTGTGTGTGTGTGTGTGTGTGTGTGTGTGTGTGTGTGTGTGTGTGTGTGTGTGGCGTGTGAGCGTTAATGTGTGTACGTGTGTGTATGTGTGAGTATGTACGTGTGTACGTGCGTGCATGTGCGTATGCATGTCCGCGATCTGTGTTCCAGCCTTGTTTAATTACTTCGTGCACGACTCATGAAATAGTGTTTTAGTAAAGGAAAAACAAAACAAATCAATAAGCGCAACAGCTTCGGATATTTTGACGACTACTTGCTTCCTCGTGCGGCGCAACATACCAACATGATTATGGTATATACATATACGAAAGGTCAAGAAAGTACCAAATGGTGTAAAATAATGTCACTGCGCTTCCCCACTTCAAAGACTCGTCATCCTCAAGTTACCTTACCTGCTTCAATGTCAAAGAATTGTCCGACTGCCGTTCGTAGATTCTCACACTTTTCCCACCAAATTCAGCCAAATAAACGTACCTGCAAAACGTGCCATAAAAATAGTGTCACTGTTATTTTCATCCACATATACATGTTTAATGTTCAGTTTATGTTCACAACAAAAGAATACCCAACGTAAGTATTTGAATCATCCTTTAAATACGCGTTTGTGATCACAAACAGTAGATATAGGGCTCCATTATGCTTTGGCAAATATGTGCGTCCACAATCGGATCCAGGGATATGCTGGGGCATGTGTCCATCGAGCCTACTGAAACTGTTCATGTTGCCCGTGCTAGCTTAAATGGGCCCCTTGATGGTTTAATCGGTATTCCCTAGCGGACCTCAACAATGGTTGTAATTAAAGGATTGTAACTTACAAATTAGTGAATGTCAGTGGGATAAATCTTCAACAGCTCCGTATCATTGAGGGAAAGTAATCACAAAGATGAATATTTGTCATGTACGGATTGCAAACTTGAAAAAAATGGATGAGGATTTACAGAAACAAGCTTTATATATAAGAAAGGCGTACTGACCAGAAATGTACCCAATATCATCAAATCAGCGCATACCTAGCCATCCACCAGCACCTACTTGCCATCTGGTGACGCGTTGATGCCAACCGGAACACCAAGTTTAGTTACAATAACACGTCCTCTTGTCCCGTCGTAGAAGCCAATATTGCCAGCGCGGATACCAAAGCAAAACTCCAACATCCAATTGAACTCGTAGAAGTTGTCGAAGTAGAAGTTATCTTCTCCGGTAACCACGATGTCGGCTAGGCTGATGGCATACATAAAGGTAATGACAATAAACATACAATTAATTTTGATTTCCATAATACTTTGTGAATGAGTTAAATTAGTAAAACATATATACATACAACTAACTGTATTTAGATGTAAAAGCAATAAAGCAGATGTATATATGTATATATATATATATATATATATATATATATATATATATATATATATATACATATATATATATATGTATGTATGTATGTATGTATGTATGCATGTGTATATAATACCGAAGAACACTTATAAATACACAGCTAAACAAACCCCGTCAGCAAATAATAAATAAAATACAGGTAAATAATGTATATCAATAAGACGATGTGGCAACACAAAACGTACTCTACAATAATGTGTTCTTAACATGATAATATGTAATATATATTACTGTGTAAGCTACTAAAATTAACACTAAGAAGCACTTTTAAGGTGTTGTGCCAGTCAACTGTATTACTTTCACGACGAAACCCAGCTTTATTATTACTAATTACCTAGGCTTATACCTAGACAAATAAACACACACACACACATATATATATATATATATATATATATATATATATATATATATATATATATATATATATAATGAATGAGATTGTTATAATAAATCATAATTAAAAAATTGTTAAAATAGTAAAAAGCACGGCGTGAATCTGTAATCCATTGCAGCTTAAGGTATGTATGTGCATTTTAAATCTAAACGTAAAATCATTTAGTATTGCAGACATTTCATTATTTATTATTTAGTAACATGATTGCGACGTTTCGCAACGCTGACCCTGTGAATGTCGGATCTTGAAACGTTTGAACATGGTTCAACGTTTGGCTTTTCTCGTCGAAACGAAACTTCTCCACTGTGTTTGTTTTACGTTGGTTGATAACATATATGTATATTAAATCTGAAACAAACACAAACAGTTAAATAAAAAACACGAGCAAATTAAGTGAATTCGTTACTTTATCTATGATCAGAGATATACAAGATATAAGAACGTCTTTGCGGATTACAGAAGTACTTATTAATAGTGTGTTATGTTAACAGTTAGAGTGTATCTTTGAAGAAGCCTTACCGCGATTTATATCTTTCCAGATGCTGAGGCCCGTTGGAGAGAATGTGGTCCTGTCTAAGTCGCCAACGATGTCAAGCGCGTGAATTCCACGAAAGCGCTTGTTAAAGTTAAACATAAATATGTTCCCACGAGCTTTTGGTTCCGAGCCCTGTCCAAGAACAGAGATGATGATATTGGTGTTAGTAATTGTTTATTATATAGCACAATATTGTATTACATAGCACAACTATGCAATACTACATCACCTCTAGTTCCTGTAAGCACTGGTGATAATGGATGCAGACATTGCTGCACCAACATTATGGACCTCTTTGTTTAATGATGTACGCAGCTGCAACAATGTCGATGTTTTGACACGCAGAGAAGCGTAGACATTTTACTAATTTTAATAGTCTCACATTTGATAGATACTTATTATTTAGACTATGGCGGATGCTTTTACTTAAATTACAAATGTTCCTTTTTTCATTAGCATCAAACAACGTTCCCGTCTTTGTTGCTGAATAAGTCTTATGATGTTTAGTCTCGTTTGTGATGATGCTGAGTATGTCAGATTCGTCAAATAAACATATTTGTTTAAAAAGAAATATCCCAAGGAGTGAAACTATAGAGCTAGTGATGTTGCTGAAATGTACTCTCTAGAGAATACGGGTTACGGCAGGATACAGGAGATGACATATCCTGATACCGCCAAATATATCAGCCAGAGGTACTTACTGAAGTTATAAAGGCCAGTCCACTTGGTAGTACTTGAATATCGAGAGCGCCGGCGTCTAGAAGACATCACACAATAACGATATGGTTAATGTAGACATACCGACAAAATACACCAGTTGATATCAGACTTCGCAACTTCGAAGCCAACAACTAAATCGAAACAGTAATGACATAGCATTAGGCTTCATGCCATGATTACACAGATAAACTACGCAATTAACGCCAAAGTAATAAGGATATGGAATAATAAGCTGGACATATAACATATACGGACTTCCTTCGCGTCATAATTGTACTGATCGGCACAAATGTCAGTACCTGGTCAGGTACACCCATAAACACACACAAACAAACAAACAAACATACACACATTTACACACACACACCCACACACACACAACCATACACACCAACACATACACACATACACACTCACAGACACACACAAACACACAAACACACGTACACACGTACACACACACATACACACACACCCACAAACACATACACACCAACACACACTTAGACTGTCTCAAACACACACACACACACACACACACACACACACACACACACACACACATACACACACACACCCACACGTGTGTGTGTGTGTGTGTGTGTGTGTGTGTATGTGTGTGTGTGTGTGTGTGTGTGTGTGTGTGTGTGTGTGTGTGTGTGTGTGTGTGTGTGTGTGTGTGTGTGTGTGTGTGTGTGTGAAGACATCACAATTGCTGCAACAACTCAACACGTACCTATGCCCTTCACCTGTGTACATCGGCCTGGCTGATGGTTGCATGGCTTGTGGCGCAGAGAGAATGACCATCTGTAAATATAAACTGATCATATGGGCCAATGACGTAGCAGTGTTCTGCTCATAGATTAGTTGTGCATATGACAATCGGTAGGTAATGAAGTAAAAATATCACGCAAATCAAATGTTCTTTGTTACACATAATCATCCCGAAATCGACTGTTGTTGGCTCAAATGTTGTCGACAGAGAAGGCTGAGGTTAATTTTCAATGGACACGTCTGTACAGTTGACGTTTTGTGTCAGTTCGGATAGGATTTCGTAGATCTTTTTCGTGTAATAATCTAACACCGCTATGGAAGAGCGTCCAGTGAGTCACAAGGCGGTGGTAGAAAACTGTTTCCGGTGTGTAGTAACATTCATGACAAGACATTCATGAGCAAATCCCCAGACTCATCGGTGGTCTGACTCGTGTGCTTGTCCAGTGATGCAGATGCACAAATGAAGTGATATACTGACGGTGGAGGCAGACCACAATCAAATCATACTCCATGCCAGATGTTCGCCATCTTCGTTCAGGCTGTCTGACTACTGATATTAAAAGATGGCTATCAGCATTAAGCAGCCATGGTGTCCAGTGATTTGACGACTGCCTCAGCACGCCGTTTTCTGACGGTAATATACTAACATTCGGACCATGTGTTGCTAAATATAAACTTTAGCCCAAGAACCGGTTCACATGATTGCATTGTTCTTTGGTCACTGGTGCCTTATCATGAATGTACATTCAAAACAAGTTTCATAGACAATTACACTAGCTTCTTCCAAGAATTATTTCAGTTGGTCACAGTTTTGACACCGTATTAGCACAGTTATTGTTATTTGAGATATAAAATGTTGTAAATGTGCCATATTGCCTGACAATGGCGGTGCTTAAACCGTGTTTGTCATGTGGCGTACACCAAGCAGTGTACCAGAGATAACCTGGGATGGATGATAGAGCATTCCTGACACAGGCAAAGCATCCGGACAGTCACCTACCATCGTTATCGATGACATGGCTGTTGTGCATGGCTTTATTGTTCTCAGATGAAATGACGTATTGATCACATGGGCCAATGGTGTAGCAATGTTCAACGCTGTTATGCATGAAATAAGTGTTCACAAAAGTCGCAATGATAATTGTCAATACCTTTCTGCATTCATTATTAGCGCAACTGACAAGTCATTCGGTTTTTCCGAGGCATACTTACTCTTTGATGACTACAGCACAAGTTCAGTGAAATATCGTACGAGGCAATTAAGAACGGCTGGCAGATCTTCTTGCCGGGGTTATAAGGTCGATGATAACAACACCAGCAAAGATCTCAAGTAAATAGTGATTACTAATTAAACAAAGGCGAGCTTCATTCTGTGCCTTGTGGAAAAGGCTGTCCATATCTGTAAAATATCTGCCGTCTCTCTCACACACAAATATATCTTCGCAGCCCATTTATCTGCAGCGCGAATTCGCACTACACAAAAGGAAGCAGACACATCTAAATATCAGTGTACTCATTTATGTCTGTGATACAGATGTACTTGTGTTGGTGTTGGGCAGAGTTCCAGAAATCAGACCAGAGAGCGTCATCATGATGGACACAGGAGCTAAGTGACGCTGTGTCATCAAACTCAAGCCTATTTACGTTGCTCTCGGTTGTGATAAGGCAAACAGCTCTATTAGGGTTCCTTGCACTTACTGATGCAGACGTCACTGGAAACATCCAAGGAAAATGGAAATCTACGTGTTTCAAGACATTCCTGAAAAGCTCCAGAAGATGTGATCCGCGCTCTTGGTGGCCTATGGTTGGAGCGTACCCGTCCGAACAAGTTTTATGTGGCTATGAACTGTTTCTGTATCAGTTTTTCAATCCTACTGCTGCGATAACGATTACTAAGATTGCACATGTTCAAACAACTGAAGCCAAACTCATATTATATACTCAGAGATGTGTCATATTACAGCTTAGATAATGCCTATAAAACCTACAGATAATGTAATAAAACTAATAATAATGACCTGCTGTGTGGAAACTATACAAAGAATACACCCAAACATCAAATGCATATTCAACGTTTTTACCAATTGAAACACAAAAGCGAATTCGTAAGTTGACCAGATATTACTCATCCTTAGTTAACCAAGACGTCGTGACGTCATAAGCAGAATATATGGTTTTAGAGGAGTCGAAACAATAAAGCCAAGCTGAAACGCTTAAACAAATATTTCCATGACATAAGAACTTACCATTTAGAAGATAAGTGACCATGTCTTGATGGACATGGAGCCGTGGTATATTGCAAGTAACTTTTAAACTTGGATATACTTGACAACTGAAATTGTACATCAATTAGAGCTAGTAAAACCAAATGCAGGTGGCGCCTACTACGGCCTAGTGTTCAGTTATATCCAAGTTCGAAACA